>CM024636.1:46644593-47244593 GCA_014182715.1 Eucalyptus cloeziana | reverse complement strand
TAAAATGTACACAATCAAGTAATTTTAACGATCCAAATAGAAATACTTGATAATCTATTTGTTTTTCGTTGGATACCCCAGTAATCTCCCATATCTGTTTTGAGGTTCCTAAAAATCGTAGTGTTGGGTCATTACTTTGCTGGAAGAAAGGCTTTAAGTGCTTGACTATGGAGTCTTCTGTCAAAAGCTCCCTAAATGCTCCTTTGCAAGTTTCTGTAGCGCTTTAGGTGACAGATGCTGGACTTCTAGGACTACACCTCCTGGACTAGCCCAATGAGAAATTGGATAAGTGGTGGCAACTTTTAATGTGTTTTTGCTGTAGCTAGAAGCAGGTCTAATTGTCTAACTAATTAGGTGATTAGGTGGTGGAATGCACAATGTTTGGATGTTGATGTGTAATACCATGAGGTTTAGCTTCTTAGGAGCCATCGTTTTCTTTATGTTTTTCAATGAGTAAGAAGAGAGGCACCCACTTTTTATCCAGCTACCAATCCAAATTCCAAATTCTCTGCCGAACTCTGAACTTTAGTTGTGAAGGTAAATCCTGAAGAAACGCTGCATCGTGGAGTTCAGTCTTTGTCATTGGAGGGAAAAAAGAAGCTGTTGATTATAGGCTATAGCAGTGCATCACGCATCAGGGCAAAACCCTCGATAGTACACTTATGCGAGTATATGGTATAGAAGTCATTGTGATCTCCATCTGCTTGCGCCGGATTTGCTTTAAGGGTCCAAGTCTATGGTCCTTTGTAAGCATCCCTTTGATCATCAGATCCGGTTCAACCCAGAAACTGTTGAACCAGCTTAAAGCAGATCTACCTGAAAGCAATTGTATCAGCTCAAGCTTGAAAAATCAAACCCGCAAGATCAATTTTTGAAATTAAGCACAAGTGCTGAACCACTACACCGATAAGTGTTGATACATCATATTCACCCGGAGTTTTTATATAGTAAAAAACCGTTACGAATTTTCAAAAAAACTTAAAACCCTACGGACCTAAACTTGAGCCAGCTATCATCCTCTTTCATCTCAACTCAAAGCTCTTTCTCTCTGAAACTAAGTACTAAAACAAGGTAAGGACGAAAGACACGTAGCAAAGCCTCATGTCTCTCTCCGTTGCTCTAGGCTTGACAATCTATTCTCTGACCCCGTCTCCCTCTCTCTCCAAATATTTTTTGTTGATTGTCCATGATGGCCATTGCGTTTCATTCGCCTTTTATTTGCTAAATTGCAAGATGTTAGGGAAATCCCTTATGATATTTTGAAGATGATAAAATAAATCAAAGTCTACTAACATGTTTAATGGTTAAGTAATAGACCATGTAGATGATTGAACATATAAATGATATTGTCAAAGTCTGAAGACGGCTAAAAGACTGAACGTAACACATGTCCAAAGTATTTTGAAGATTTCCAGACTTCTGTGTCAAAGTCTAAAGACTGCCAGACTTGAGTGTCAAAGTCTGTTCTACATCAGAAGTCTGCACACTGACAAATTCCAGACTGAACGTGAATGAAGAACTAGAAGACAGACTCTATGCTGAAGCTGAACTGGGTACAGACCTTAAAGCTAAATTTGTTTAGAAGCAAAATTTGTTCAGACTCAAATTGCAAAGTCTATCGTACTCAGACTCAGATTGTAAAGTCTATTGCTCTCAGACTTTACATCCAGATTCGACAGAACGTAACTCAAGCCCCAATCATATAACGGCTAGTGATCTGGTTTGGATTCCACATTAAGATTGATTTGATTGACTCGATCCAATTGATTGACAATTAGATCTTGAAGACAAGAACTTTCTATACGAAGAAGCTTTACTTATAGAAACCAAGATTTCGTTTGTATGAGCGATCGGAATCAATTTGGGATTCTATTTTTGTCACTCAACGGCTACCAAATCTTCTGTGAGCTGTCCAATGGGTATATTGGAAGACGATCCTCAAGATGCTGTCTAACGGCTAGTTTGGAAGTGGAGGAGTATTTAAGGAGATGAAGGACCGATGAGAAAGTAAGAGACGGAGCGTAAAATTTATAATTCCAAAGTTTGAGCGACCTTCGATCATACACTTGTCTCTTGTGAGCTTAAACGTTTGTTATCTTGAGAGAAATATCAAAAGAGTGACTTAGTGAGATAGTGTGATCTACTACTAAGTGTTTACACTCAAAGTTGTAATCTCTTGTTGATTGCATAGTGGAATCCAGCCAAGAAAGCTGTTAGCGTGGGAGAGTGGACGTAGGCTTGGATTAAGCCGAACCACTATAAACCTTGTGTTCATATTCTCTTCCTTGAATCTCTTTATTTTATTCGTAATTCTATTTAACTATTAAAGTCTGATCTCACTCAAATTCTGCTACTATTCAGACTCAGTTTCAAAAGTCTGTTGTTATTTAGACTCAGGTTAAAAGTAAATGTTTTCACTGCATTTTGCAGAATCTGTTTTTATACCTATTAACCCCATTTTAGGTGTTCTTACTAGCACTTTCACAAGAAACATTGTTGAGTGGAGTTCAAGACTCTCAGGATTGGGTGAAGTTTCAAGTTCAATTGATAACTCTATAAAAATAGAGTTATTTTACCTATTTTAGGCAACAATTAATGCAATATCTATGAGAAAATATTTGGATTTCCTTTTGATTATTTGAATTTTCTTTATTTATGCAAAATAATGATATATGGAGAAGATAAGGAAAAATATGGCAAAACTGATGAATTTAAATCAAACAGCAGTGGGAGATAGATATCAAATCAAAATTCTCTAATTTACTCCCTGATTTTGTGCGCAATTGCTTGGAGATAAGAATCTTGGATATATCCTATGAAGAGGAGAATAAAAAAAAGGGAGAGCAGCTAGGTTTTAGCTAGTTTTTCAATTAGATTATTTTTCATTGTTCTGAGAGTTTTTCAAGTATTTTGAAGAGAAGACAAAAGTTGTGACAAAATTCTTATTCTTTGATTCAAGATGCTGAGTTTAATTTATATTTTTATTTCTTCATCTACTATGTTCTAATTTTCTTTTGTTAGGGCTACGATGTAGCATAACCATGATAATGTGAATTTCATGATTTTTATGTTTTGCAATTGATTTCATTCATGTGAGTTATATATTATTGTGCATAATGCTTTTTAGTGACTGGCCACCACTTGAATGATCTGATGTGCATGTTTGAGATGGAGAAGTGATAATATACAATTGCTTATTATAATATATAACCATGAATTAAACGTGGATAGAAATATATTGCGTTATTTGTGTAGCTTTCGGTGATAAGGTGATCCAAAAAACTCATTGTAAGCCGGGAATATTCATAGTTTTTAATGCACTCATGTTTATTTTAATTCACATAGAGATATAATGGATTAATAAGCTAAGTAGGTTTGCTATACCTAGAGATATGATAATAAATAGGTTAGAATATTCCACTATCATATGTTTGATATCGTTCTTGTATTCACAACAATATGAAATTCATATCTAGTGGCTATGGTGAAATCGGATGCTCTAACATATTTATCTGATCGATTTATTGCATTTAGTCTACAAATTTTGTTTTTTAATTTATTCTCAATTATATTTTGATCTGTTAGATAAATTTTAGAATTAATCTATTTTAGTAGTTAATTAGTTTATTAATCATCGATCTCCGTGGGACGATACTTTTTCTCATCATTATATTACTTGTTCGACACGTTCACTTGCGTTTAAAATTTTATGAACATCAATCTTCTCTTGAAGAACTTGATTGTTTCATCTGGATGATAATGGGATCTTTTCCTTTTCTTTTCTTTTTTGGATGATTGAAGAACTTGATTGTTTCATCTGGATGATAATGGGATTTTTTCCTTTTCTTTTCTTTTTTGGATGTTGAAGGACTTAAGCCCTGCGGCAAGAGTTGCAGGATAAGGTGGCTGAATCACCTGAGGCCAGACATAAAGCATGGAGGTTTCACTGAGGATGAGGATGACATCATATGCACTCTTTTTTAACCATAGGAAGCAGGCAAGCATCAAAATGTTCATTCCAAAACCCGAAACTTTTTTACACTAGTTAATTTCGTTAGACTTCGACAAAAGCCAGCAACTTTTTAAGTTATGCCATACATTCTATGATTCCCGTCGACACAGGTGGTCAGTAATTGCTTCCAAGTTGCCAGATAGAACAAACAATGATGTGCAGAACCATTGGAACACCAAGCCGAAAAAGAGTCTACTGAAGCAAATGGCTTCTTTGAAAACATTGCCTGAGAGTAACTTTAGTCATCAGGACTGGGCACGGAACTTGGCTTCAATTGATCCTGCAACCGAGAATCAGCAATATGCAGATATTTCAATAGGTTTCACAAGCAGAACTTCAATCTAGGAACACCCACTTTGTAGTGGAGTCTTCTCCGTCCTCCAAGTCTCACTGAAGTTTCGGATTTTAGCTATGTACCATCGTCCACGCCAGAAGTTTTGAGTTCTGTGGCAATGAAGAGCTGCTATTTGGGGTCTGCAAATGGCGGTTCCGAACAGGACCAAGTCCTGTTGGATTTTGATTACGATAGTATGCTCAATGACTTTGGCTTCCAAGATCAGAGCATCTAAGCACAGTTCATGTTTTACAAATGTCACCGTCACTGGTCAAGTCATCAACATAAGAAAAAATGAAAGAAAAATAAGAGTCTTAGATTTTCCAGTAGGCGATGGGAAATTTAAGTGTCTTGATTCTATGGAAGTCTTCTGAACGGTGATTAAGTCGAAGTTAGATGCAAGATTATACTGTTCTATATCATGATATATATTTTTCCGTGGCCTACTCATCAGAACCTCCAGGGTATATCCTCAGTTTACATCTTAATATGAATCAATGTAATTGAATAAAAAATGCAATGAGCAAATTTTGCTCATGAATTTACATCAGCTCCCTCAAAACTGGAAAATCAAGTCTTGAGTTTGATAGTGACATAATCGACAAAGCCAATGTCGTTGCAAAAATTTATGTAGGATCCTGTCTTCTGCAAGCAGGATATAAAACACATGCTAAGATCAAACAAAGACTCGATCTAGACAATAATTTCTTCTCTTGCTTTCTCTCCTCCTCTTGTGTATGTATGTGCACACGCATAATGGTCCCCACATCGCTTGTTGAGAGTGACGTGACGATCCTCGAAGGGTGAGCGGTAGTCAATTGGTGAAATGCATGTCGTCCTAGTCTTGGCTATGATATGTCATATACCGTAACTGCTGCTATGATAGTATGATGAAGTTAATGCCTGTCCTCAGAAGTATCTGATGAAATCTCTTTTGGAATCTGCTCTTGCATCGATTCCTTTAGCTGGCATATCCCTGTGGACCTTCTTTTCTTGGAAATTTCGGATCATAGACTATTCCATGAGGTGACGCATCTGTGCTTTTTCCCTGGTTACATTCAACTATATCGAAAGAGCAGCAGTTTCGACACAAAGGCAGATGTTACCTTCCAGTGACTATGGTTCGATGAAGTCAAGTCATTGCTTTTAATTTCTAAAAGCAGTGTCTCACATCATATCTTTGAATTGCAATAGTGAACTAATCAATTATTTCATTTAATGAGTTTAGTAGAGCAGAGAGACCCCAATCAGCTCCTGATAGGCCATGTTTCCTTGAACTTCCTCACTTTTGAAAATCCATTGATTGAGGCAGCCCAGAGAAAGAAATATTTGAAAGCTAAAGGCTCACTCTTGCCTCCACTAAATTACTTGAATATGCTTGTTCTGATTAAGGTCTTGCAAGACTCAACAATGTGCCATGAGTCAACAGGAAGGAGCTTTGTTTACTTTGTGTAGCACCTATGCCCTTCTTTTTTTTTCTCCAACTTGCTGTATAATGTACACCTGATCCATCCTTTTTAGTCTTCCATATTATAGTAGTCTCCTATTTGATAGGGCTAGTAAAAGCACCTGGAGAGAGGGGGGGGGTGAATAGGTGTTCAAATAAGTTTTACAAGACTTAACTAATTAATTCGTCTTTTGAGGATAATAAATTGAAGATGTAAAAGACTATAAACAGTTATATAAAGCTACGAATTAAAGTAAAGAGTTTAGGGAAAGAGAATTGAAACACAAGGTTTATAGTGGTTTGGCTTAAACCAAGCCTACATCCACTCTTCCGCACTGACAACCCACTAACTAGATTTTACTAAGAACTAAAATGGATTTTACAGTCTCATGTCCTTGATTCCACAGTGTAGAAACTCTACTATACTTCCTCAAGGTTTCACAAGTATTTTATCTCTCTTTCGAATACAATTTAAGCTCGGCGATTGAAATAGTAAAGAACTAAGAGCTTCAGACTTTGGAATTTTTCTTTCATGCATACTCGAATAACTTGAGCGTCTTCCTTATATACTCCTCCATGCTTTTATAATCGTTGGCACATTCAAAAGGAGTTCTTCCAATCTACCCATTGAACATAATCAATTAGGGAGATCTCGAGTTATTTAAGGAATGTGATAATAGCTCACCAATCCTGCTTGTCCATACAAACAGAATCTTGGTTTCCATAAGTAGAGCTTCTTCGTATGGAAAGTTCTTGTCTTCAAGATCTAATTGTTAATTAATTAAATTGAGTCAATCAAATCAATCTTGATGTAGAATCCAAACCAGATTACTAGCCGTTATACATTTAGGGCTTGTGTTACGATCTGTCTCGTTCTGGGTGTAAAGTCTTAAGAGCAACATATTTTATAATCTGAGTCTAAGTGCGATAGAGTTTACAATTTGAGTCTGAACAGATTTAGCTTTAAGGTTCGGACATAATCCGAATAAGTTCAGCTTCAACATAGAGTCCGTCTTTTGGTTCTTCCAAGCATAGACTTCGACAAAATCCTTTACACGTTATATCATCTGCATAGTCTATTACTCAACCATCAAACATGTTAGTAGCCTTTAATTTATTTTGTCATCTTCAAAACATCCCCATTTTTTATGATGACAAAACAATCTTTGAATATGCAGATGTGTAATTATGCTTTTAAAGATATTAATAAATCAAGGCAATCTTAAGCACATAAATAATCTTTAAATATGAGTATTCAAAGAATGTAATTCAAATCAAAAGATAGTAGAATATAGCAAATAGATTGAGTTTAATTATATATAGAAAAATAATTGCAACTCAATATTATTAACACATATGCATATTTATATTCTCTCCCCCTTTTTGTCATAATCAAAAAGCGGTAACAATAGAAATAGTATCACGTAGAAAATATAAAACGATAACAAATATGTCTTGCATGAAACATAATTTCCAAAAATCAAATCGAATATTAAAGATATGTAATATAGCTCAGTTTGATCATATATAACAGCAAATATTCAATAAAAATCACGGATGCATTATAAAATTCATTTACTCTTTTTGTCATAATAAAACGATAGTGTCAATAAGAGATTTGTTGATAACAAAATGTAATAAAGGATGCACTAACCGGATTTTGTAGAACTTGGTAAGTTCTAAAACATTTACCTTTTCATTCCTTCCATAATAATCAAGATCACAATCAATTCAAATTTTTTTTCCATAATTGATCAAAGCTCCCCCTCAATTTGTTGCCTTTTTGAGATGAGCACGATTCTTTCCTTTCTCTTGGATTCGCTTTCTCCCCTTGTAATCATAACAATATTTGCGAATAGCACTAATTGTGGCTTGTGCACGTTGAGCATAATATTTTTCCATTATTTCCTTCGTAGCAACAATATCCACAACGATTATTTGCATTTTGAAATTCGAGGCAAAAATTTATTTTCTTCAATCAAGCTCTTCTCGAATTCAACCTGCATAAACTTAACAAACTTTTTGCACAAGTAAGTTGTAATAATATCCACGTAATAAATAAAGCCATTTCTTCAAATAAATTGAATAGCATATATAAGATTATCAAACATAAAAATTCAGAGCTATTCAACCTTTCATATGACACATTAGGGATTTCCTCAACAATTTGCAAAAACTTTTGCACAAGGAAGAGAATCTTTGAGTCTCTAGAAAATAGTATAGAATCTTCACAAATTTCGGATCAAGCTTTCCAAAATCCATATGGAATATTCTTTTGCTACCTGCAAATTCTTGTATAATAAATAACAATCTTTGCAAAAATATCACGTAATAACTTCATCTGATTTACGGATCAAACTTTCTAGATATAAGATATTTTTTAAGAATAGCAAGAGTTTCCAAGAATATGCAATAATATCTTTCAAGATTAAAGGAATTTCCTTGAGCATAAATCTCAAAAATATATTATTGATGCATTTCGCAAAAAGAAAGTAGATATTGCCATCACGCGCCAAAACAAGTAAAAACTTGCAATGCCTTATAATTATGACAAAAGATATTTGCAATATATAATTCACAGGCAATCATCTAAAGTCATGATAAATGTATGTAGAAATTTGCAAGGCAGGAAAAAGAAAAAATATTCTCTTATCCAAGGTATATGTTTGAAATATACCATTGATAAAAAAAAAAAACATTACCAATCTTCGCACGGGATATCTTTTCTAATTGCATCAAAATTTGCATAGATTCGCAAACATTCTTCCCTTTACAATTTCCTGCAATCAACTCATTTCCTTTTTGGTATCCATCAATTTGGATCCTTCCATTTTGTTAGAGCAAAATATAAAATCTCCATAGATAATCAAATATTCTTTCTTAACTCATCATAACATGTTATTTAAAGAAAGAACATTATGCACAATAATATCTTGAAAAGGAAATTCTCACTTGGTCATAGCACGATAAAATCAGAGAGAATAAAATCCTTGAATATTTAAGAAAGAATATTTTGCATAATCAACATCACGTAGAACAGATTTTCACTTTGTTTAATATGACAAAATCTGAGAGTATAAAATCAAACCAAATAAACTCATTTGTCTCTAAGCAAAATATCAAATCAATTACACATATTAAATCAAATCTCAACTCACAAATCACAAAGACAAATCATACGATTCTTTCTTCAAAAATATGATCATTATAAAATCCGAATCAATTAAGGATATATTGAATATCAAGCATAATGAGAATTTTTAAATTATGTACTCTAACCAAATTAAGGAAAAAAATTCCTTAACTAATCCTCTTTCTCATTCTCTTTTATTTCCTACAAAAACAACTCATCTTTTCTTTGGTACCCATTTTTTCTCGGGTCCATGAGAGTTAGTAGAATATGTTGTTTTTACCAAATCTTTCTTAACAGATCTCCAAACTTTAGGACATTCTTTCTCAAAGTGTTCTGAATCTCCACAGTTTGAACACTTAAGGGCATTTCGACCAATAGGTTTTGTAAAGATCCTTTGAAAATGTTTTTTGTATGCAAATCTAGGAGGTCTTTGTCTAAGTCTCTCCTTGACTTTAGGAAAATCTATTAGAGAATCACTTTCCTTATTGAAACCAAGTCCCGACTTGTTATAGTAAGGTACTTGTATGGAAAGAATATGATCTAATGTTTTTGAACCCTTTGAAAATTTTGTCGAAATATTTGAAAATTCTTTCTTTAAAGAATCATTTTCTTTTATAAGTAAATCTCGACTTTCTTTTATTTGTAGAAAATCTTTTTGCAAAATTTCAAACTTTTCTTTTTGAGAAAGATCTTGTTGCCTAAACCATGAATTCTCCTTTTTTAATTCGAAGATCATTTTAAGAGAAGATTTGAGATTTAAACAAAGCTCATTTATATACTTTGAAACTTTGATAGGAATTTTCGAATGACTTACCTCGATTTGCTCATTAGATTCTGTGTCTTTGTCTGAGGCAAAATCTGATTCTGAGTCTGTGTCTGAGTCAGACTCTAATTCCGAATTTGAGTCTAAGTCTGAATGTGCCATCAAACATATATTTCCTTACTCGTCATCTTCTTTCATTGTTCTTTTTTGCCCATTATGCTTGTATTGTCTTCTTCCACTGAATTTCCTTCCTTTTCTACTCACCTTTTTGAATTTCTTGATCATAAAGGCAAGTTCTTCGTCTATGTCATTTTCTGAGTCTGTATCATCAGAATCAGCGTTAAATATTAAAGCGATGGATTTCTTACCTTCGGGATCTTTATCAACGATTTGTTCCACTTCGTAGGATTGAAGATTGCCAATTAATTCATCAATAGAGAGTGGCATAATCCTCCGAGTCTCTCAAATTGAGGTCTTAACATGGTTCCAATCTTTTGAGAGACCTCGCAGAAGTTTGTTGACATTCATTGGGGAAGAAATTGGATAACCTTGATAAGCCAAACCGTTTACAATTTCTGTAAAACGATCGAACATATCTCCAATTGACTCTCCTGACTTCATCTTGAAGGATTCATATTGGCCAAGCATGAAGTTTACTTTTATCTCTTTTACACGATCAGTCCCTTCATAAGTAACATGAAGTCTATCCCAGACTTCCTTAGTTGTTTCACATGAAAAAATTCTGTTATATTCAATAGGAGACAAGGCGCAATATAAATAATAAATGGTTTTTGCATCAAGAGCTTCTCTTTTGGACATCTCTGTCCGAGACATATGAGCAGGGAGTTTTGTTTTTTTGTCTTTGCCATTCTTATTTGATGTAGACGCAGCAGTGGGATTGATTCATTTTTCCACAACATTCCATTGTAAGGGATCTCTGGATCTTAGGAATGCTTTCATTTTGTTTTTTCACACATTGTATTTATTTCCATCAAAATATGGTGGCCTGCTGTTACTTTGTCCTTCCATAAGTCCTGGTGCCAAGATACTAGCCATAGAAAATCTTTAGCTCAAAAGTAAAAACACTTTTATAAAACGAACACTTGGCTCTGATATCAATTGATAGGGCTAGTAAGAGCACCTAGAGGGGGGGTGAATAAGTGTTCAAACAAGTTTTACAAGACTTAACTAATTAATTCGTCTTTTGAGGATAATAGACTGAAGATGTAAAAGACTATAAGTAGTTATATAAAGCTATGAATTAAAGTAAAGAGTTTAGGGAAAGAGAATTGAAACATAAGATTTATAGTAGTTCGGCTTAGACCAAGCCTACGTCCACTCTCCCGCACTGACAGCCCACTGGTTGGATTTTACTAAGAACCAAAAGAGATTTTACAGTCTCACGTCATTGATTCCGTAGTGTAGAAACTCTACTATATTTCCTCAAGGTCTCACAAGTATTTTATCTCTCTTTCTAATACAATTTAAGCTTAGTGATTGAAATAGCAAAGAACTAAGAGCTTTAGACTTTGGAATTTTTTTTTCACGCACACACTCGAATAACTTGAGCGCCTTCCTTATATACTTCTCCATGCCTTCATAACCGTTGGCACCTTCAAAACGAGTTCTTCCAATCTACCCGTTGGACAGAATCAATTAGGGAGATCTCGAGTTATTTAAGAAATATGATGATAGCCCACCAATCATGCTTGCCCATACAAACAGAATCTTGGTTTCCATAAGTAGAGCTTATGGAAAGTTCTTGTCTTTAAGATCTAATTGTCAATCAATTAAATTGAGTCAATCAAATCAATCTTGATGTAGAATCCAAACCAGATTACTAGCCGTTATACATTTAGGGCTTGTGTTACGATCTGTCTTGTTTTGGATGTAAAGTCTGAGAGCAACGGACTTTATAATATGAGTCTGAGTGCGATAAACTTTACAATCTGAGTCTGAACAGATTTAGCTTTAAGGTTTAGACATAGTCTAAATAAGTTTAGCTTCAGCATAGCGTCTGTCTTTTAGTTCTTCTAAGCATAGACTTCGACAATATTCTTTACATGTTCTATCATATGCATAGTCTATTACTCAACCATCAAACATGTTAGTAGCCTTTGATTTATTTTGTCATCTTCAAAACATCATAAGGGATTCCCTAACACTATTTTCTGTTCCATAACGAAGTGCACTCTTTTGTGCAGTTTTCTGATAGACTCATAAAGCTCTCCAGCTGTTCTTTCATGCAAAAAGAAAGACAGATAAACATGGCATGAGTCATTTCCATGAGGTCCACACTAATTTTTCTAGTGGTTGATCTTTCAAACGGTCCTTGGCTCTCGTCTTATCCTACCTTTTCACTTTCATTAGGTCGGCTATTTCCTCGAAACCCTCCTCTACTCCTTTTTTTTTCCTCTGTGAGAATCAGATGCTTGGCCCCTATAGAATGAGGGGCGACGCCGTAACAGTGCTCGTATAGCAACACAGCTCAATAAGACAAGGCTTTCGGTGTGTAACCTCAATCGCAAAACAATCCTGATTGCAGGTGCCATGGAAAATGTCATGGTGAAGAAGAGTTTGTCTTCTTCAGTTGCTGTTGTGGGAGCTCTCTACACAGAATTCTCCTGAAAACTCCCATCATGGATAGAAGAGGACCGAACTATTTGAAGCAGTGAGAAATGAATTGTGGCACTTCCTAAAAGCATAGTGCATTAGCAAGAGGAAATCATTGCAAACAGTCCCCAAACACTTGTTAAGAGCATACTTGATAACTATTTTATTTCTATTCCATAACTATTTTTTCTATTCTAGAAACAAGTCTAGATTCTTTGATAACGTAATCTCATTCTTCTATTTCTGGAATTTTTTTTTATCCAAAAATAAGTTTGAAACAGAATTAAAAAGTAAAAATTTTATACTATTCTATTTTTAGAATAGAAATAAAAATTAAAAATTCTTCTCTCATTCCTAGCCGGCCGCCCACTTGCCACCGCTGATTGGCTACCTACTGTTGCTCGCATGCTGTCTGACGCTGCCTGCTCGCCACACGCTCGCCGTCCTCCCGCTCATTTGAAAACAATCAAGTAATGAAAATTTTTAAAAAAAAAAATAACGAACGGTGGATTCAACGAATGAATAATTTAATTATTTGGTAGAGAATCATTCAAACCCCAATCATACCGTCCACGTGGAAGGTGCCGAGGAATATCTTTCATTGGAGAGAGGGAGTTACTATTCTATGGAAAAAAAAATGATACAAAGACTATTATTGCACATAAAAAAGCGATTTACAAATCGAATATATTATATGGCACGACACGCTGTAAGTGTGCATTTGTACAAATAGGTTGTGTTGGCATTCGATAACAACTCGAGACATCACGTAGTATACTGAGCATGCTATACCTAACATTTATTTAAAAATACTACGTGTAGTTTCTTATCATAAATTATGCAATGTCTCATGCGTAACCAATTTCATCAAAAGAGTGTCTTCAATAATTACTTGCGAAACAACACAAAAAATTCATGCCCTTGACATAAGTCGACAATTTTCTCCGATTATGAGACCTGTCAAATGAGCGGATCGAATTAGAAAATATTTAACCTACATCAATTCATATATATCCAATATAATTATAACAACCCGACCCCAACCTAACTCACACCATTCATTCATATATTATTGAAACATGTCCATATTTAACCCAATTTAGCAATTTTCACTTCACCTTTTTTCAATAGCACCCTCAATAGGTAGCTTAATTGGTACCTAAAAAGTTAAGAGAATCCCGCCACCTCGACGAAGGGCATCCATTTTAGTGTAGGAATTTCTTTACATATGTCAAGGGCACGAGTTTTATGTGTTGTTTCGCAAGTAATTATTGAAGATACCCTTTCGATGAAATTGGTTGCATACGAGACATTGCATAGTTTATGATAAGAAACTACACATACTATTTTTAAATAAATGTGGACCTAGCGGATGTGCATCGTGCCGTTTTTAACAGCTCGAATCCACCTGGCGGGTTGTTACCCCTACAGCTGGCAATCTCAATCAACGGTCGACAACTTTGGAACCCCATATATATTTTCAAATCCATCTCCCATGTGTTCTGAAAACCTCAATCCGGCGAGCACTTGCGGGCGGCGATGGAGGTGTTGAGATTGAGGATGAGCTTCGCCGCCGCCTTCGCGCTGCTCTCGCTCCTGACGGCGTTCGTCCTCCCTTCCCCCGTCGCCGCCCAGAGCCCGGCGCCGTCTCCTTCGAGCGACGGTTCGTCTCTCTCTCTCTTTCTCTCTTTGCGCCATGCAATCTGGCGGATGTGAGATGTTTGGTTGAAGCTTTTGCGGAATGATGAACGATCGTGGCTTGCGTGCAGGAGTGGCGGTCGATCAGGGAATCGCGTACTTGCTGATGCTCGTGGCTTTGGTGCTCACCTACATCATCCACTGAAGTTCCTCCCCTCCTCCCGTTTCTGATCTTTCTGATCTCTCGATGTAAACGGAACAGAAGAGAACAGATTCATTTCATTTGATCATATTCTTTTGCGATCCTAAATGGAATTTTTAGGGCTTGCAGATTCCGTCACCCTTTGAAGACAGACATCTTTTCTTCCATGTTCGCTTGCGTAGGATGTCCGCGGTTTGTATGTCTGTCTCGTTTTGAATTCTCCGACGACCAGATTGCATTCGGCCTATTTGATCCGATCGCGCAAGCGAGGTCATTCTGAGAGAATCTCTCCACATGCCCTGATAAGTCGCTCGCCAAAATTTCACGCGATTTCGAGTTTTTGGGTAATCGTATTTTCGAATCTTTAGCAGCTCTGTTCCACTGTTTCCATCTTTACAATTTTACAGTTGATATGCAAGCATTTCGAATGTTAAAGAGCGAAAAAATGAAGGCGGAAAATTGCTATATTCACTAATTTGGAAGCTTGCAACTCTTGTCGGATCTATCTCTAAACAATAGCCTTAGGCTGGATTTGCTCAAAGTCGAACACGTCAAACATGAGTCGCCTTACGTCCGACTTCCCATATACCGTGTACGAGAGCCCGTGAATCGCTTGTTGGATGGCCGTCGTGGCCGGGTTCCGAAGTCGCCGGTTGTGCTCGTACGCGTCCTGAACTTCATCGGAGTAAACGATGTAGTGGTGAAGATGCTTGTCCCTCAAGTACTTCCCACAGAACTTGTTCATGAGAAGACGCCGGTGCCTCTCTTGCAGCCATTTGCCCGGCGCATCCAAATGCTTCATCAGTAACCTCTCCGCCATCACCAGATCCTTCAAGTCAGCATGGGAAATTAGAAGGAAATCGATAATACGCTTCGGGGCTGAACTAAAAATTTCCAAATGCATATGTTAATGTGCATGGTCTCGATTAGATTTCTGCTATGGTTTCGCACAATCTCTCCCTCTCATCTCTCGTTCATTGATCTTTGAGCAAACCCGCCTACTCTTCATCCTTAGTATAACAGACCTAATATCTATGTAAGTTCTAGGACAATATGACTGACAAGTTATCTCAATGCTCTAAATTGTAGTTACAGCTTGCTGGTCAAGCAGTGTCGGATTTCGACCTCTAAAATTGACAGGGCCGTGTTAATTGCATCTACATTTGAAGTCAATGAAAACATCAACTTTAGGGGCACCACGTATATCTAATATTTTTGTCATCCTTTACCATGCATTGCTTGCTAGCTGTTTTATTTCAGTATCAAATTCAAACAAAGAAAGTGGCAACTTTTCAATAAACAATTCAAAGCATTATCTTTGTAACAACCGACCATGTGTTATCATGACTGATGCAAGAGAGACTTGTACCTGGATCTTTTGGCCGACGTACTCCAACCTCTCATAACAGAATCGAGGATGATCGAACTTGTATTTAGATGGGTGTAAGAAACATAGCTGCATGGGAAGGACAAGAGAAACAATGGTTCAGGAAGCCACACCAGACCACAGAAATTTGACCTCGACAAATTTAGTCAAATATACAACATGATGAAGCTAATTATGTGCATACAATAATTCCTGTAGCGTCAAAGCAAATGCGAAATCTTGTCATATTAAAAGAAAGACGTGCAAAATTCGTGAAATGGAGTGCTTACATTAGCGTCACAATTTTCAGCTCAAATTCACAGTTTACATAGTCAAAGGAGGCAATGAATCTAAAGATTGCAAACCTGTCCAATAAAGAAGGCCGGCGGTATCTTAACCCCAAAACAGAAATAAAGAAATACAGGGTATATCGAAGAATTCCAAGTATATTCTCTCTCTACTAAAGCGCTCCCATCTCATTGAAAGCTTATGTACTTAAGTAGAGACATGTTGCAGAATATGGCAATTTCTCTATTAGCACATAAAGCTTGATTAACAAGAGGATCAAAGAAGTAGTACCTGTAGCCCAAGTCCAAGTTCAATATTTCTGGCTTCGGTAATGTCAGGGATCCTATCTGTCATGTTCAAGGGATATCCCAGAGTTCTCATAACTTTTGGTCTGCTGTCATAGTCCCATATGTTTCCACGGAATCGATGCATTCCTGGCGGCACACAAGCCCTAAAAAGCCTTGGATGTGCAAAGAGTGCATCTTCTGGAGGCTGCGAGTAAAAGTGTATCCAGAACTCTCACAAGGATGAAGTAACAATTCTCTGAACTTGCTATCTAAGTGCATCCTCATGACCCTAGTACATGGGCTCACATTGACCCATCAACTAAACTTTACTTCCTCTTAGTTAAAAGTGTCTTCTGGTTTTGATCTCAAATCGTTTCCCATTGATTCTACTTACTCCTCAACTGAGAGTACCAGTTGTGAGAGAACAAATGACTGGAAAAGTGTTCATGAAAGTGTCCAATTGCTAATTGATAAATTGAAACAATTTTGACCTTCTAAAGCATGATGAATTATGGAACATTTGCTTCCCAAGTTCTCTTCCTGGCCATTTCTGTTTTTTAGTGCTAGAAACTACTATATGCTAAGTACGAAGAGGAAAACAGAAGATTACTTGCCTTATAGACAGCAACATCTTGCCAGCTGAGTGTTTTCGTCTCAAATTCAACAGATACATAATCAACGTCCTCAAGTTGCCTTCTTAGGTTTGGTTGGCAGTCCTCAGAATCAGGGTCCATTCCGAATACTTCAAAAAGAACGCGATATACTTCTGGCATTCCAAAGCACAGGTATATTGCCCCAAAAAGAGCCCAAAAAACCGACCTACATGGCATATATTTTTTTTAGTGAAATGAAACAGGATGTTCACTAAGTACAACAAAGAAACCACAGTACTCATTCCTGAAGGTGAATAGTTTACGTAGCAAGATATTTAGGTAGGAAAATACGCCACAAAAGTTCATTAAACTTTGATGGGTCAAAAAACATGAATCCACAAAGAAACCGCAGTACTCATTCCTGAAGGCGAATATTTTACACAGCAAGATATTTAGGTAGGAAAATATGCCACAAAAGTTCATTAAACTTTGATGGATCAAAAAAACGAATCCACAAAGCATGACGTTTTAGATAATTCTAAGGCAGCATGAGCTTTTCATTGATTAGGGAAAAAATAAAATCATATCAATTCTTCTACTGACAATCGATTAATCCTACTAAAATATCTGTGGAAGAAGGATATAAATCACAGGCAAACTGTCACGTTTTATCATAATAAACAACACATTCCAATCAGTTTCGCCTTGCTTATTTTTCTGTGTCTATCAAGCTTCCCACCAAATGATGCCGATGACATTAATTCAACACCGATTCACCATCTTCACACTCTTGAGAGCCCAGCGAGTACATTCTGAAAATTGGAGCATTCTCAAGTCACACCTTCAGCATTTTCTAGAAGTTTTCAAATGCTCCAGCCACAACCCATTTGCTTAACCTTGCACATGCTTAAAGTCTAATTTCACATCTGTTTCCTTTCCAATCCATTGGTCTTCACTAAATGTTTGAAGATGATAGCATTATCCTCAGCAGAAAAACACAACCTCATCAAGATTTCACTCACAATCAGGACAGAGTGAAAATGAAAGCTCTCCCATGAAAAATCATGCCCATTACGATAGTAATAGCTCAGAGTTCAGCATTCGACAGTTGATTTTCAAAATCCAATCAATAATCAGTGCTCTAGCATTCCAAAAGTATATAAGAAATCCAACTACAGTACCAAAACAACTTACTTAACAGGCGCTTCCCTGTCCTTCCTGGTCAGCCTATCCATATCATCATATGGGAATACCAAGTTCTGCAAGCTAGCAGCTTTAATCCATTTCGGCAAGTTCCTCTTCCCAATCAATCCAAACACCCTCTCCCTCATCGGAGCCGGGGATTCCCTCGGATACCGCTGCAAAAAGTACTCCGCGAGAGCCAATTCCAGCACATACTGCCCCAAGAAACACAGCCTCGAATGCCCCGACCTCACGTGCCGGGCATTCGTCCGCTCGCAGGACGGGTGCTGGAACGCCAAGTACAGCAGCGAGTCGAACTGCTTCGCCGGGTTGTCGTCCCCGAACCCCTCCGACGGCTCGAGCGGGTACCCCAGCGCCTGCTTCGCCTCCAGCAGGTACTCGTCGATCCACGTCCGGTCGGCATTGTTCAGCTTGGAAGAGGGCAAGCAGGAGCTCAGCAAGGGGAACGACTTAAGGGACAGCTGGGGGCTGTTCAGGAACCTGTCGGCGAGCTTCTTGTCGTCCAGAGGGGGCTTCAGGATGAACCGCCTCGGGGGCACCTTCTTCCTCGGCGAGGTCGCGCGCTTGCGCTCCGCGAGCTCCTTGAGGAGCCTCTGGGGGCTGTTGCTGGGGAGCTCCTTTGCCGGGTCGACGGCGACGGCGGAAATGGGGAGGCGGCGGCGGCCCCGCCGCGGGGTGGTGGCGGAGGCGGGGAGCTGCTTTGTTCCGGGATTCTTGAGGCGGACTTGGATGGGGAAGGGGGAGACGGAGGAGGAGAAAGAGAAGGGCTTGGCGGCGGCGGCGGTTGGCGGATTGGCGAAGGAAGAAGAGAGCTCCATGGTCGGGCTGCGATGAAGCGACGGGCGAGGGGACAGCGTTTCAGGATTTTCTTTTGGGCAGCGTGGAGAAGATGAGCAGACTGACGTCGATCTGGATGGGGGAAATCCTGCGGTGCCGATGTAGGTTTGTCCGGACCAATGTGGGCCGCCGGATTACACAAGAGAGAGCTTTTGGACCGTCGGATCGTAAGGCTTTCTTGTTAATTTCCTTGATAGCAGGATTACCATGCATGAAGGAGTGTGCTAATTCCAGATGCAATCAAGTTTACGATTACTTCAAGTAAATTAAAATTGTTGGAGTACAGTTATTCAATAGAATTATTATAAGTCACGAGTCGAACTATCACATTATTATCAAATTATTATTAAGCAATAGTATCCTCGACTTGCTATACTATCACATAAGTGTAATCTGATCATAAGGATTTCACGAACTTTATGATGCCTCAAGGGAAGTTACTAATGCTGGGGTTGTAACGATAATTTGAGATTGCAATATTAGCGGATTGGATAATCACTAAATGATAGCATCGATGAATTGTCAAGCATAAAGGAAGCTTCATAATTATAAGTTCGTTTGTTTCATAGAAAAAAAAATTTGAAAAAATATTTTCTTCATTTTCCCTCTTAAATTGTTTAGAAAATCGAAATGATGGAAAATATTTTCCCAATAAAAAAAAAACCTATGCTTAAAATTAGGAAAATGGTTTGTTTTTAAAAAAATTAAAAATCATTTTTCAAAATATAATTAAATATCGATACTTAAACTAGAATATCTACATTTAGACACGAGAACCCTAACGCTCATTCTTGGAGCCTTGGCAACAAACCCGAGTCTACAGGCTGAGGTTGGGTCCACCAAGACCAAACTCAAGTCCAAAAAGGCTAGCCAAGAATCCTAATACTTAGGTCAGAGTGCATGGAGGTTGGGCTTGGGACACTAGAGCCCATGCTTAGGACCTCGGCCCTTGTGGCCAAGTCCTTGACGCCCAAGCTTGGGTCCACAAAATTCGAACCTAAGACACTTGTACCCTTGCTTGGCTCCCCAAGGCCTTAAGTTGGGTCCATAGAGGACCTTGGTGCTCATACCTAGATCCCTAGTGCTTTAGGCCAAGTCTACTGAGGCCAAGCTTGAATCCTCAATGCTCGAGCCTCAGTCCATGGAGGCTAGGCCCAAGTCCACAAAAATCAAGCATCGGACCCCAAAATCCATGCCCAAGTCTCAAGCCTGGCCTCAATAGACTAGGGTTGGAGCATGGAGGACTCGAGCCCAAGCACAAGGGAACCGGGCACGAGGAGTGGGGTCTCAGTCTCGGTCTTTGTGGACTTGAGCCCAATTTCAATGGACTCAAGCCCAAGCACCATGGATTTGGATACAAGCAACAAGGCATCGATCTCAACCTCTATGGACCTAGGTGACAACACTAAGGAACCAAGTAGGGGCACTAGATTCTTGACCTAGGTTTTGTGGACTTAAGATCAATGTTGGTGCTCATGCTTAGGACCTAGGTGCTTGTGCTTAAGTCCCTACTACTAAAGTCAAGGTCCATCAAGGTTGGATTTGAGAGCTCGATATCCATATGCGGTTTCTTGATTGCTTATTTGCAAATAAGTAGAGCTTGAAAATCATATATTTATTTAGAAAAATCAATTTAAAATTTCCTTATCAAAAACGATAAAAAATATTTTTTAATTCATTTTTAAATTTTATTTAAGCCTCGGAAAATATTGTTATCTTCATGAAAAATGGCTTTTTGAAAAATGTAAAAAATGTCACATTTTCGGTTAAACAAACTGTGTTTAAGTGTGATCAAATAAAAAGCATTTTAGCCAATGTACAGTTATTAAGGTAGTGTTTGGTAATGTTCTTTTCTTTTTTTTGTTTTTAAACAGATTTTGTGTTTTTTTTCCAGGGAACAAAAAAAAAGAATGTAAAACTCGTTTGTTTGCGTTTTTGTTCCAAATATATTTTTTGTTCTAACACTTTTGGAACAAATAAGAAAAACAAAAAACTTGTTTCTTGTTTAACAAAAATTAAAAACATATTTTCTCTCTCCTCTCTTTTCTTCTCTCTTTTTTTTTTTTTTTTTTTTTTCTTTGGTCGGTCAACAGCCTCGACCATGGCCGGCGACCGGCCAAAGAGAGCTGGCGACCTTGCCGGGGCGTCGCCGGCCCCAGGCGAGGCTGAGCGTCGCCGGCCCGGCGAGGCTCGACCTTGCCTTGGTCCGGGCGAGGTCGGGCTCGCCAGATCCGGCGAGCGAGCTCGAGCTCGCCCGCCCACGGCGAGGCTCGGCCTCGCCGGCCACCTCCAGCCGGCGTCGCTTGGCGGTGGCCCCGTGAGGCCGAGCCTTGCCGGTGGCCGGGCGAGCTCGGCTCGGCTGGATCTGGCGAGCCCGAGCTCGCCCAACTTGGGGCAAGGTTGGGTGAGGTCGGGCTCGCCCAAATCCGGCGAGCCCGAGCTCGCCCGCCAAGGCGAGGCCGTCGGCCATGGCGGAGCCGGCGACCGGCCAAAAGAAGAAAAAAAAAAAAAAAAAAGAAAGAAAAAAAATATTAAAAAATTAAAAGAAATAAAAAAAAAGAATACAAATTTATCAAACGCTGTTTTACGTTCATTTTTTATTTCCTAATAAGTTTTTTACTAAACGTGTTTTTGTTCAAAATTGTTTCTTCTAACATAAACACTTTTTTCTATTTCTCGTTTCCCTAACAATTTTTAAACGTAAGTGTTACTAAACGCACCCTAAGTATGTCAGCCAAAAACAAAACATTTTCAAGTGGGCAATGTCAATTTCTTGTCCCTGTCAAACCGGGGGTTCTTGCATTTGATTTCTACTTTGCTTCGTGTTAGAAAAATCAGCTTTTTTGTTCTCTTGTTTTTCTTTTCTCATTTGCTAACTCCAAAAACAGCAGCAGGAAAGAGAAGGGCCAGAAAAGGAGCGCCTTTTGCCGGAAAACCCAGCACCTGTGCATCCACCCCCATACAAAATCTCAACTCCATCACTCCCTCGAGTCTCAATTCAATGGGTTTCTCGAAATGGGTCCTCTTGCTTCTAATTCCATGCCTGTTCATCCCGCGATCATGTCTGTGTTCAGCAAGACCCGGTTTGACCCCAGAAGAGCTGGCTCGAATCCCAGTGGAATTCCTCAATCTCGCTCAAAAGCCGGAGATCGTGGACTTCATGGTGGGCATTAGGAGGAGGATACACGAGTACCCAGAACTCGGTTTCGAGGAATTTGAGACCAGCAAGCTCGTAAGGTCGGAGCTTGATCGGATGGGTATTCAGTATAAACACCCACTTGCTGTTACCGGTGTTGTGGGCTACATCGGAACTGGGAAGCCACCGTTCGTAGCAATTCGAGCTGATATGGATGCTTTGGAAATGGAGGTTTGTCAAAAGTTCGCTTTTTTCTCCTCTTTTTTAAATTAGTATACTGTGGAAAAGTACAGACAAGTCAACGTAAATACCTGATTGTGTTATGTGATGTGAAAGAAAATAAAGGGAAGAAAGAGAGGGGGGCGGGCGGGATTTGCATGGACTTCCAAGGATAATTGATCAAATAGTGGTCCTTGGGCTGAACAGGAAGTAAAGCGGTTGACCTTGCAGAGAGATTTGAGCTGATTTACAATGCTTTGGTGAATTTGGCATGGTCGTGATTGATTTATGTGAATATAAACAGTTATTTTGGCTGTTGTAACAGTGTGTTGGTTCACTGATTTATGTGAGGTACTAATGCTATTTAAGAGAAACGGAATGACGAGGCTTTTGGGTTGCAACAGGAGAGTGTAGAGTGGGAGCACAAGAGCAAAGTTCCTGGGAAAATGCATGCCTGTGGACATGATGGTCACGTTGCTATGCTTCTTGGTGCGGCCAAGTTGCTTCAAGGTCGTGTTGACGAGTTACAGGTTTGTTCTTTTCCTCTCAGTGTACCTGGTTTGTAATCTTCCACCAGCAGAAGTTTGAACCTTTGTTCCTATAGTTATATGGGGGATGTGTTGTAGTTTTGTATCAATAAATGCACAAGATCAATCACCTACAAGGGAATGCAGTTTCACTTAAAATTAAAGGAAGCAGGCAACATGCTCCGATATCTCATGTTAGAAGATAGAGAGATGTTTAGGATATTTTCTAACATCTCATAAGGTACCTGACTATTACGCTGAGATATTTTTCAGTGCTAACATTCACGACAGTTTTTGACCCACTTGTTCTCTCCAGTTGCTGGACTTAAGTCTGAGTCTTTGACCAACACCTGGAATTGATCTGGACACTACAGTACTGCCACTCGCTTTACAGTACAAGTTTGCAGTAGTGAGTTAAAGATGTTTAAAACTAGAATGCGCTTTACACTGTGACTGCTTTGTGTGCTCTGCAAAATGCTGTTAAGCATTGGCGTGTAATAGAAGCTTTGAATTGTCCTCCACGAGTTAGAATTTTACACGATCAGCAAATTGTTCTTTGTAGTAAACTCTAACAACATAGGATTGACAGACAGAACCTTTGCATATGCACGCGCGCGAGACTTCCGTGGAGAGGAAACCTATACCTTTCATTTTCTAGGGAATGTTTAATCTCTTTTGCAGATACACTGCCTTATTACCTGGAAAATTAATTTCTTTCTGTTCAATTTTTTCTTTTTTTCTGTGTACACTGCTTGTCTTCCCTTGTCTTAGAGCTGATGAGTAGATCAATTTTTGACCAGGGGACAGTTGTTCTTGTTTTTCAACCAGCTGAGGAAGGAGGCGGAGGAGCGAAGAAAATGATAGATGATGGAGCACTGGAAAATGTTGATGCCATCTTTGGACTGCACCTTTCTGTCAAATTCCCTATTGGTGCGGTGGCAACCAGGCCTGGTCCTCTTTTGGCTGCATGTGGTTTCTTCGAGGCAGTAATAAGCGGAAAGGGAGGTCATGCGGCGATTCCACAGCACACAATAGATCCAGTTGTAGCGGCATCCAATGTAATTGTTAGTCTGCAGCATCTCATTTCACGTGAGGCCGATCCACTGGATTCGCAGGTTCTCTCTCTCTCTGTGCAACAGAAAATTCTTTGCATGAGCTAATGGAGCTGTGAAATCATTTAATGGACGTTCTAATAATGATTTATGGAATAAATCTCTTCTTATGTTTCAAGATTGATGGGATTTAGCTCGTCCGATCCTCATTGGCAGGGTTGTGACTGAATTACCAGCCACCCAATCAGCATTTCAACTCTTAAGTGAATATGTGCAGGTGGTTACGGTGGCTAAGATTGAAGGAGGCGGCGCGTTCAATGTGATTCCCGATTCTGTGACTATAGGTGGTACATTCAGGGTGTTTTCGATGGACGGCTTAATCCAACTTAAACAAAGAATTGAAGAGGTGAGATCCATCTGCTTTGCCTCATCTTCATCTCTGCTCAACTAGATGCCTTATTGCTCTTTCATCTTCTGATTTGTCCCCCCGTCTCAATACAGAGAATTCTTAAATCTTTGATAGCGTAATATCGTAGGTTACAATTCTATTCTATTTAAACATATGCAACAGGTCATTATGAGACAAGCAAGTGTACAGAGGTGCAACGCAACGGTCTCATTCAGTGTTAAGCCCTTCTACCCACCGACGGCTAATGACAAAGCTTTGCACGAGCACTTCAAGAATGTCGCGCGGGATATGCTGGGACTGGACAAGATTCTAGGCATGGAACCCCTGATGGGTTCAGAGGACTTCTCTTTCTATACTGAGGTGATCCCAGGTTACTTCTACTATGTCGGGATGAAGGACGAGAGCCTAGGGAAGATGGAAGCTGGGCACTCCCCACACTACAGACTTAACGAAGACTCCCTTTCATATGGAGCGGCACTTCATGCGGCACTAGCAACGCGGTACATCCTAGAGAACCAACAAAAGTTGGACATCCTAGAGAACCAACAAAAGTCGGATGCAGCAAAAGAAAGTTCTCATGACGAATTGTAAGGTGCTCGTGCTTTCTTGATTTGAACTTGTTTTAAGCTTCTGAAAACTTAGACTGCCAGCAACCATATGGAGATTTAGGGTGCGTTTGTTTGTGTTTACATTTTTTTTGTTCCAGAAACGAAATAGAAAAACTATTTTTGTTCCTAACAGTTTTGAACAAAAATGCGCGTTTGGTAAACTTGTTTCTGAAATAAAAAAAAGAGCAAAAACATGTTTGGTAAATTTAGGTTCTTTTTTTTTGTTTCTTTTAATTTTTTAATGTTTATTTTTTATTTTTCTTTATTTTTCTTTCTTTTTCTTTTTTTTTTCTTGTTTTGGCCGGTCGCCGGCCTCGGCCATGGCCGCCGGGGAGGCCGAGCTTGCCCAGCCACCGGCGAGGCTCGGCCTCGCCGGATCTGGGCGAGCCCGAGCTCGCCTAGCCGGCAGCGAGGCTGAGCCTCGGCCAACCACGGCGAGGCCGTGGAGGCTCGGCCTCGCCGGGGGCTGGCGAGCCTCGCCGTGGCTGGGCGAGGCCGCCGGCCCTCGTCAGCCGGTCGTCGGCCATGGCCGAGGCTGGCGACCGGCCAAAGCAAGAAGAAGAAAAGAAGAAGAAGAAGAAGAAGAAGAAGAAGAAGAAGAAGAAAAGAAGAAAAAAAAGAGAAGAGAAGAGAGAGAAAAATTGTTCTTTATTTTTATTTCAGAAACAAGAAACAACTTTTTTTTGTTTTTTGTTTCTGTTCTTTTTTTGTTCCCGGAAACAAAAGAACAAATTTGGAACAAAAACGCAAATAAACGCGTTTCTATTCTTTTTTTGTTCTCGGGAACAAAAAAAACAGAAAATCTGTTCATAAATAGAAATAAAGAACACAAACAAACAGGCTCTTGTTGGCTGGAAAATGGTAAAAAGAAACAACTTTTTGGAGCTGGATGTATATATATGGCATTGCTGATTACTGAAGCCCGTAAGCCGAGGTTAGACATAGCAGGGGCGACTGTCTCGTCAGAGCGAACCTCAGCTCAGCCTCACTTACTGGAACTTTCGTTTCGGGCAAGAAAGATGAATCTCATGTAACAGTAGTAAAATCCGGTCATTACCTTAAGCTTCATTCGATCGATCTCAATCGATAAGTACTTAGTATCAACGCTCATAATCGCACCTTTTTTCTTTTTTACTTTTGGTTGTGTTTCGGCATTGCAAGACAAGACGACCTCGCCGCCACCGTCCGAGATGGGAACTGTTCCTGACACCTGCCTTGCGTTCATGAGGTCTCACCACCGGACAGCCATGCGTTTACATAATTGAGGTCGTTTAGGACATAAGAACTCGAGAGGTTCGTCCGACTGCGAATATTTCCCAAAGGGTGTACTCATACAGAGTCCCAGTAGCTGGAAAGATGTAATCGCAATTCCTTTTCGCCAAATTGTGCACGGTAAAACAACCTCAACCAGCATCCCAAATCAACTTTAAAGAACTACAAATTCAGCCCTCCAGCATGCCTAGATTTTACATGCGGGCGTGCGACATTCCCAACACTAACCTAACAAGCAACACTTGCCAGCTCTCATCATCATCATCATCACCATCACCTGGGTACATTCAAAAAAGTTGAGAGGCCATCCCAGGGTAAGTCTGATGATTCATCATGCATTCTTTAATTTGCGCATGGTAAGCTTAATACCTACTAGTTTAGCTTAACACCTGGGTTGAGTGCCAGACACCATATAAACCAACAGACTTCACCTTCTTCAATTCATAATGAAACTCATGAGTTTTACCAGACACCAGTCATTACCAAGGGCGAATTGGCATCCGGCATCCCCCAGACATCCCAATGCTTTCTAGCACACCCATCTTCCTCCACATACATAAATCTTGCGGAACGAGAACAACCAATCGAAACACCAACACCAGCAGGGAAACAAAAACTAACATTATCTATTAGCTAAGTTGGTAGGCAAAACCTCAACATGATACAGTATCTTTCAAGTCCCCAAATTCAAAAGCATAACACAATCCAATGAAGAAACAAAAAACCCAAGACTGCCATTGCAGCGACACATGCTAAAATCTGCATGAGAGCAAATTTTCCGCAATTACTGCCTTTAAAAGTAAAAGATAAACTCAAATGAAAGAAAAAAGTGATAAATGATGAGGAGCTTAAACCAATGCAACACTAGAAAAGGCACTCATGACTACAGTTTGCAAATGCTAAATATATTTTCCAAGTCCCTATTATGATGTTCGTTAAAGTACTTGCAGGACTGAGGACTGGCTGACCGATGGAGAACAGGAGAGGGTCGATCAATGCATGAGAGTGATAAGGGCAAATAAGAAGTTCCTAGGATTATCGTTGAAACAATAAATCTCTAGGGTGTAGCTATTTCACAAGAGGCGAGAAATGTCCAGTTGATTGCAACTGACCTTTGCATCTCTAGCGTGTGATCCGAGAGAACCCAAATAGTGATTTTAACATCTGGAGGCGAGACCTTTGTGGCAGCAAAATCACCACTGTGTACTGCTTCTTACAAGGAATAGGTATTATTCTTTGTAATGCCGACTGGGCTGTTGATGGAGCAAGAGATTCTCTAACTTTTGAGCGTCCTTCATCTTGAACCTGCACCAGAAATGTAAAGGACGGGACGAGTCATTAGACATACTGTCAAAGCTGTCCCTCTTCTGCTACAAGATTAAGTAACATCATTATAGTAACATACAACACTTGTCCACGGCATTTGGCGGGTTCTATATACGTACTGTGTTCCTCCACCAAATGATCTAAAACTTTCAGTTTGGTTATTTTATCATATTATCACAGCCACTTTTCCCCAAAGTTTATTGCACATGGATGTCTCAAAATTCAGTTTGCATGTGAGAGGGTATTTTAGTATTCCACATCACTTATCCACCGGGTATATATAGGCGTGCAATCTACCTCTACCTAATAATTTAAACTTTTGGGATGGACGTTCTGACAATCATATAATATTAATTGTGTGGAATTTATAGTTGTATATTCACTTTTGAACTTTAATGGAATGGGAAGGCAAAAATTTATATACTGTATACAACAACAGTCTTATTTATGCTCAGACTTCTTTACAAATGTATCAAGAAGAACAGTCCAAGCAAGATTGTCCAATTAATTTGCATTAGCTTCCATCATTGAATATTTATGTTCTTTGATTCCTACAAAACCCCAGACCTTTTTTAGAACATTCAAAACGTCAATGAACAGATCCTGCACAGGTTCTGATTTTCACATGGATTTTCATGCCACATAAAATCGTAGTTTAGTGCTACTTGACCAAATGAAACAAATGTGCAGAAACCACACGGTGAGATGAATGATGCAGAATGGAAAAACGCCATAAAAAGGAAGAGGATGACCCCCAATAACTCACCTTAAACGAAACGCCCACGTCTCCGGAATAAACTCTTGATTGGTAGCTGCGCAAAATTTTATCCAGCCAGTAATAGTTCTCCTGAAAAAAGAAAAAACCAGAAATAGATCAATGGTGAAAATTCATAAGGCTCCAATATACTGATAGATCATTATCAAAAATAATGCAGAATCTCCAAGAAGAATTTCACTTTCACCTGCACTCCATCTTCATGAGCTCTTTGTTCGATCTCCAGAATTGTCAAAACATCCTCTTCTGATGGGCCTTGCTCTTGAAGACGTTGTATTTCATCCAAAGTGAGATCAACCTGTCAAGATACATTGCAAAATGAACTAAAATTAGGGCATCAACCTCATAGATCCAGCAAAAGCAAGAAAGAGAATTGAAATGGAAATTACCAGCTTCAAGGAGATTTCTGGATCACAAGAAAAATTAATGCTAATGTCACCACGTACATCACCAGTCCTTGAAGGTCTATTACCGCCAAGAAATACTGTAACCCCAGTGGAATAGATCTGTACATAATGGTAAGAGCTAAATGACAGCCACAAGAACAGACGCATAAACAATGTCTGATCAGCAAATACCTGCCCATGCTTGAAACGAAGAACCTGCATTAACTTTGTTTCAAGAAGTTTGCTAAAAAATCCAATAGAGAGAATCTCCTCCACCTTCATTCACAATATGTTTTATGACCGAAGTACAAACAGAAATTGGTCAGAAAAGCATGGAAACCCTCTCACTCCATAATATGTGAAAATATCGATCACAAGGAACCACATACCATTGTTCCATTTTTCAATTCCACAGGACAAAAACAAAACATTTTTAAGTGGGCAATGTCAATTTCTTGTCCCTGTCAAACCGGGGTTCTTGCATTTGATTTCTACTTTTCTTCGTGCTAGAAAAATCAGCTTTTTTGTTCTCTTGTTTTTTTTCCTCATTTGCTAACTCCAAAAACAGCAGCAGGAAAGAGAAGGGCCAAGAAAGGAGCACCATTCGCTGGAAAACCCAGCACCTGTGCATCCATCCCCCTACAAAAAGATCCCAACTTTCTCCGATTTCTATCTCAACTCCATCACTCCCTCGAGTCTCGACTCAATGGGTTTCTCGAAATGGGTCCTCTTGCTTCTAATTCCATGCCTGTTCATCCCGCGATCATGTCTGTGTTCATCAAGACCCGGTTTGACCCCAGAAGAGCTGGCTCGAATCCCAGTGGAATTCCTCAATCTCGCTCAAAAGCCGGAGATTGTGGACTACATGGTGGGCATCAGGAGGAGGATACACGAGTACCCAGAACTCGGTTTCGAGGAATTTGAGACCAGCAAGCTCGTAAGGTCGGAGCTTGATCGGATGGGTATTCAGTATAAACACCCACTTGCTGTTACCGGTGTTGTGGGCTACATCGGAACTGGGAAGCCACCGTTCGTAGCAATTCGAGCTGATATGGATGCTTTGGAAATGGAGGTTTGTCAAAAGTTCGCTTTTTTCTCCTCTTTTTAAAATCAGTTATACTGTGGAAAAGTACAGACAAGTCAACGTAAATACCTGATTGTGTTATGTGATGTGAAAGAAAATGAAAGGGAAGAAAAAAGGGGGGTGGGATTTGCATGGACTTCCAAGGATAATTGATCAAATAGTGGTCCTTGGGCTGAAGAGGAAGTAAAGTCGTTGACCTTGCAGAGAGATTTGAGCTGATTTACGATGCTTTGGTGAATTTGGCATGGTCGTGATTGATTTATGTGAATATAAACAGTTATTTTGGCTGTTGTAACAGTGTGTTGGTTCACTGATCTATGTGAGGTACTAATGCTATTTAAGAGAAACGGAATGATGAGGCTTTTGGGTTGCAATAGGAGAGTGTAGAGTGGGAGCACAAGAGCAAAGTTCCTGGGAAAATGCATGCCTGTGGACATGATGGTCACGTTGCTATGCTTCTTGGTGCGGCCAAGTTGCTTCAGGGTCGTCTTGACGAGTTAAAGGTTTGTTCTTTTTCTCTCAATGTACCTGGTTTGTAATCTTCCACCAGCAGAAGTTTGAGCTTTTGTTCCTATGGTTATATGGGGGATGTGTTGTAGTTTTGTATCAATAAATGCGCAAGATCAATCACCTACAAGGTAATGCATTTTCGCTTAAAATTAAAGGAAGCAGGCATCATGCTTCGATGTCTCATGTTAGAAGATAGAGAGATATTTAGGATATTTTCTAACATCTCATATGGTACCTGACTATTACGCTGAGATATATTTCAGTGCTAACATTCACGACAGTTTTTGACCCACTTGTTCTCTCCAGTTGCTGGACTTAACTCTGAGTCTTTGACCAACGCTTGGAATTGATCTGGACACTACGGTACTGCCACTCACTTTACAGTACAGGTTTGCAGTAGTGAGTTAAAGATGTTTAGAACTAGAATGCGCTTTTCTCTGTGACTGCTTCGTGTGCTCTGCAAAATGCTTTTAAGCATTGGCGTGTAATAGAAGCTTTGAATTGTCCTCCAGGTGTTAGAATTTTACACGATCAGCAAATTGTTCTTTATATTAAACTCTAACAACATAGGATTGACAGACAGAGCCTTTGCATGTGCACGCACGCGAGACTTCCGTGGAGAGGAAACCTATACCTTTCATTTTCTAGAAAATGTTTAATCTCTTTTGCAGATACACTGCCTTATTACCTGGAAAATTCATTTCTTTCTGTTCAATTTTTTCTTTTTTTCTGTGTACACTGCTCGTCTTCCCTTGTCTTAGAGCTGATGAGTAGATCAATTTTTGACCAGGGGACAGTTGTTCTTGTTTTTCAACCAGCTGAGGAAGGAGGCGGAGGAGCGAAGAAAATGATAGATGATGGAGCACTGGAAAATGTTGATGCCATCTTCGGACTGCACCTTTTTGTCAATTATCCTATTGGTGCTGTGGCAACCAGGCCTGGTCCTATTTTGGCTGCATGTGGTTTCTTCGAGGCAGTAATAAGCGGAAAGGGAGGTCATGCGGCGATTCCGCAGCACACAATAGATCCAGTTGTAGCGGCATCCAATGTAATTATTAGTCTGCAGCATCTTATTTCACGTGAAGCCGATCCACTGGATTCGCAGGTTCTCTCTCTCTCTGTGCAACAGAAAATTATTTGCATGAGCTAATGGAGTTGTGAAATCATTTAATGGACGTTCTAATAATGATTTATGGAATAAATCTCTTCTTATGTTTCAAGATTGACGGGATTTAGCTCGTCCGATCCTCATTGGCAGGGTTGTGACTGAATTACTGGCCACCCAATCAGCATTTCAACTCTTAAGTGAATATGTGCAGGTGGTTACGGTGGCTAAGATTGAAGGAGGCGGCGCGTTCAATGTGATTCCCGATTCTGTGACTATAGGTGGTACATTCAGGGTGTTTTCGATGGACGGCTTAATCAAACTTAAACAAAGAATCGAAGAGGTGAGATCCATCTGCTTTGCCTTATCTTCATCTCCGCTCAACTAGATGCCTTGTTGCTCTTTCATCTTCTGATTTATCCCCCCGTCTCAAAGTTATGTCTTCCTTTACCGTTTGAACACTTAGGGTCTACAGAGAATTCTTAAATCTTTGATAGCGTAATACTGTAAGTTACAATTCTATTCTATTTAAACATATGCAACAGGTCATTACGAGACAAGCAAGTGTACAGAGGTGCAACGCGACAGTTTCATTCAGTGTTAAGCCCTTCTACCCACCAACGGCCAATGACAAAGCTTTGCACGAGCAATTCAAGAACGTCGCACGGGATATGCTGGGACCGGACAAGATTCTAGGGATGGAGCCCCTGATGGGTTCAGAGGACTTCTCGTTCTATACTGAGGTTATCCCAGGTTACTTCTACTATGTCGGGATGAAGGACGAGAACCTAGGGAAGATGGAAGCTGCACACTCCCCACACTACATAGTTAATGAAGACGCGCTTTCATATGGAGCGGCACTTCACGCGGCACTGGCGACGCGGTACATCCTAGAGAACCAACAAAAGTCGGACGCAGCAAAAGAAAGTTTTCATGACGAATTGTAAGGTGCCCGTGCTTTCTCGATTTGAACTTGTTTTAAGCTTCTGAAAACTTACTGCCAGCAACCATATGGAGATTTATTGCCTGGAAAAGGCTAAAAAGAAACAACTTTTTGGAGCTGCTGATTTCTGAAGCCTGTAAGCCGAGGTTAGACATAGCAGGGTCGACTGTCTCGTCAGAGCGAACCTCAGCTCAGCCTCACTTACCGGAACTTTCGTTTGCCCAATCAATAAGTACTTAGTATCAACAATCATAATCGCACCTTTTTTCTTTTTTACTTTTGGTTGTGTTTCGGCATTGCATGAAGACACGAAGACAAGACGACCTTGCCGCCACTGTCCAAGATTGGAAATGCCTTGCGGTCATGAGGTCTCACCACCGGACAGCCATGCGTTTACATAATTGAGGTCGTTTAGGACACAAGAACTCGAGAGGTTCGTCCAACTGCGAATATTTCCCAAAGAAAGGGTGTACTCATACAGAGTCCCAGTAGCCGGAAAGATGTAATTGCAATTCCTTTTTGGCAAATTGTGCACGGAAAAACAACCTCAACCAGCATCCCAAATCAACTTTAAAAAACTACAAATTCAGCCCTCCAGAATTCCTAGATTCCACATGCTGGCATGCGACATTCCCAACACTAACCTAACAAGCAACACTTGCCAGCTCCCATCATCACCATCATCTGGATACATTCAAAAAAGTTGAGAGGCCATCTCAGGGCAAGTCTGACGATTCATCATGCATTCTTCAATTTGCGCATGGTAAGCTTAATACCTACTAGTTTAGCTTAACACCTGGGTTGAGTGCTAGATACCAGATAAACCAATAGACTTCACCTTCTTCAATTCATAATGAAACTCATGAGTTTTACTAGACACCAGTCATTACCAAGGGCTAATGGGCATTCGGCATCCCCCAACATCCCAATGCTTTCTAGCACACACCCATCTTTTCCTCCACAGACATAAATCTTGAGGAACGAGAACAACCAATCGAAACACCAACACCAGCAGGGAAACAAAACTAACATTATCTATTAGCTAAGTTGGTAGGCAAAACCTCAACATGATACAGTATCTTTCAAGTCCCCAAATTCAAAAGCATAACACAATCCAATGAAGAAACGAAAAACCCAAAAAAAAGAAGAAGAAAAAAGCCCATCTTTTTCGCAGAGACCTACACAGCTCCTCTCCTCTCTTCCTTTCGGGCTCCAATGAAGCCGCCTCACTTCTCGGACGAGTTGGGGCCCCTCTTCTTCCCAAAGCCAACAACTGCGCAAGCACCAAGAATTTCGACAGAGTCAGGAATCAGTATTCGATCCACCGACCATCAAGAAAAAAAAAGCAGTCAGAAAAGATCAGTCGGGGACGGGAGAGGGTCGCGGTCGTAATTACCGGCGGTGACGAAGCGGCGGTTGTACTGCATCCGCTTGTGGGCGCGGCCGCGGGGCTTCTTCTTCTTGTCCTGCTTCGCCACCTTCGGGGTCTGGCCCCTCACCTTACCGGCGCGAGCCAGGGATCCGTGCACCTTACCTGCCAAGAACACCAAAGCACAAACCCAAAAATCACCATCGTGTCATCCGCCATCAAAAACCCCTCCGAAGACGAGGCTGAAATTCGAGCTTCGATTGCTTACCCATGGAGAAGCTTCAGAGAGAGAGAGAGCGATTCGCTTTCTGCCGGCGTCGTCGGGTCCGCTGTTCGTGTGCTGGAGGAGGGAGACGAAATTAGGGTTTTTGGTTTTTATATGCGGGTCGCGTGGAGGACCGAGAGAATGAGTTGGGCCTGAAAGCGCAGGACATCCTTTATGGGCCTCACAGGCCCATTTCATGGACTACTGAGGGGATTTTCTTTTGTTTTTGTTTTTGTTTTTGTTTTTTGTTTTTGGCATAATAGACAGATTAGGTATTCTCGAAACATTTTGGTAGTCGGTGTTCTTTTATAAAGGAGAAATGCATATGGGAAACCGAAATTGGGAAAATTTATGAGTCCATCAACTCTAAAAGCCAGAGCATCTTGATAAAAAAAGAAGGAGGAGGATTAGAAATAAAATGAAGTCGCGTCTAAATTGGGACTAAAACAGAGAGAAAAAAGATTAGCGAAAGCATGAGCTTTTTACCCATGAATGCTTTAGATTCCAAGGATCCAATGATGTTTGCAGAGTCCAAAAAATGAGGATGCTGAAGGGAATCATTAACATAGAATAATTCGAGCTTCGAGCAGAATCAAAGTGAACTAAGAACTAAAGATTGTTGTTTAGTAACACAGTTTCATTGTTCTTGAACAAATTTTTATTTCAGAAATAGGTTTAAAATAGAAATTAAAAGAAATTTTATTTCACTTTTTTATTTCAGGAACAAAAGTGAGAAATAAAAACTTTAATTTTTGCTTGTTATTACTCGATTACCCAACCGTCAACACCCATCGTTGGCCGCCTCTTACCGTCACTTGAGAGGTAGAAATTTTGTGTTATTATTAAAAGAATTTTCTTTCAAGAATAGAAATTTTATATTGTTATTAAACGCATATTTTTGCTTACAAACTCATATGAGGAATAGAAATTGATTTCTAGAATAAAGCCAAGCTCAGGAGAAATGGCCCTTAGTAGGATTTAGTTTTAGGAAAAGCAAGCAAGTTCAATTTGCGGTTCTTTGCTAAACGGACACCTTTCCCTTTTCCTCTGCTTGCTTGGTTCATCTCCTGCGTATTCTTGTTTTGCATATGTACATGAAGCAACTTCTTTTTTTTGGTCGGTACATTAAGCAACTTAAGATGGATGTTTCTTGATACTGCCTATCGTTTCCCAATTTTAACATTAGAAGCTCAGCGTCCAAATGCATCTTTTCAAAATAAAGCACAAGCATCACCAACCGCAGCAGTGATTATCCAAACAAGTATACGTGAAATCTTTGCAGAAATTAACCATATCTAAGAGCCCCACTTTATCATTCTCGGTTTACTCATGGCATAAGGCTCGTTAAGTCTTACAAGAGCGATATACTTCTCATTCAACTGCTGGAGAAGCATCAGACCCAACAAAACTCGGTGCTAAGAAGTCCTATAAGCAAGTACATCTTTGGAAGAATAAGTATCAACTTCCTTCAAGCGTCAGATACATGACAGAACTTTCAGATTCAACCAATGAGTTGCACAATCCCCACTGACAATTCAATGTTTGTTCCCAGAGAATTGTTCTTCCATTGCCGTCGTATCCGAGAATTCAAGCGAGGCCAGTGAAAGCAAAAGAGTCAAAGAAGCAGAACTAGAAAATTCATTCGACAGTGTTGCAAAAGAACAGTCAAGCAACTAATATGTGTGTCCCATAAGCTCAAATGATAAAGAAAATGCTCGACAAAACCGATATGCCAACAGAATGCGGGGATCAATACAATCAACTGTAGCAAAAAAATAAACTACTCATCATCATCCTCGATGATCTTGGTACCCATCCCCTTGATCCCCTCCGGTGGGATCTCGGCAACGGTGACAAGAGAGTAGAGCTCTTCCTTAGCGTCTTCGTCCTCGTTCCTCTTGCGAGCAATGCGGACCCTGATCCTCCTTGGAACGCTCCGGATCCCCCTGCTCCATATGTGCTTGTTCAGCTTCACATCGACTCTGACATCCGTGGTTCCCATGGCTTTCTGGGCAAACTTCCTGATCTCCTTTATGGCCTTGGGAGCTTTCTTCTTAAAGGTGCTGTTACCCAAAAACAAAGGGAGAACCTTTAAGACACATTCTCAGAGGCGGAACATAACTTGCCACAATCGCATTACCAATCAACAGATTCAACCATTTGCTGCCTTCTCTGTTCCTAGGAACTCTCAAAGCCGAACAAAACTTATGAATCTACATTTCATGTAGGAACTGAGATTTCAGGAGGTTTCACTCAAGGATACTAAAGGGTGCACCGATGCTTGTTATCCAAGGAAAAACAAGACTGTACTCACACTACAAGATCTATACCAATTAGACATGCCAACCAATCAACAGAGCCAAGAACAGGAAACATATATATCAAGAGGTAACGCCAAACTTCTTTTTCGGGTCGGAAAAGTAGATAATTGTTCCTAAGCAAATGAATACACGCTTCGGATGGAACGCGATTTCCCCCGAAATAGGCTCCTGATCAGTCCGGAAAAGTACGTTCTCATCGGCAGAACCACATCATCTATACACTTAAACGAGGAACAACTACTGCAAATCACCCGAAAAACAACAAACGCTCCAACTTGAAAAACCCACCATCCATCAGCTTCGGCCCCTTTCGATACATACTAAAAATCCTATCTTTTCGAGCAATTCACGGAGCAGCAAAAAAGCGAAACCATGGAGATAAAAAAAAAAAAAGGGGGATTTTCTTTACCAGCCATGGAGGCGCTTGTGGAGGTTGATGGTGTACTCCCTGGTGACCACCTCCTCTTTCCTCCCGGACGACTTCTCCACCATCCTGGACGGCTCTCCTCGATTCGATTCGTCCGCCTGTTCATTCGACCCACCCAAAGAAATTCAGAAATCCGTTCTCAAAACCCGATTCCGAATTGGTAAATTTCAGGCGCTACTCGCGAAAAAGAATCGAACGCGTGAAACTACGGTTAGCAAAAACGCTTCGGTTCAGCTCGAGCTCTGAGCAAAGCCAGAGGAGGCGGAGACGTAGAGAGAGACCTTGTCTTTCAAGTTTCCTCTGCTCCTAAGCAACCGAAGCAAGAGAGAGTTTCCTCTGCTCCTAAGCAACCGAAGCGAGAGAGAGAGAGAGAGAGAGAGAGAGAGAAGCTCTTACGGCGCAACTGGAGCAGAGGGCGAAGCGAAGGCGACAGACTGGGGAGACGAGGAATGAGAGAGGTGCGGGAAGGCAAAATAAAAACCCTAGTGGCATTCCGTAATAAACTCACCAGAGCATGCCCCTTTCTGTAAATGCATTTCAGCTCAATTTAGAGCCGACATAATTTTTCCCTATAGTGCTGTTATCGAGTGCCCTCCTTACGGTTGTTAATTAAGCATACCTAATTGGAAATGTTAAAATTTTCAAAATACCGATTAGGCATAACATGATAACTGTACAATAATTTTGATTAGTTGCTTAAATTGATCGGAAGATTGCGTTTTTTGATTTATAAGTTGAGGAAGATCTTGACGTCGGGGAAGAGATTGTCGATGAAGGAAGGCTTACGGGTGAAGATGTCCAGATTGTCGGAGAAGTGGAAGTCGAAGCTCGAGCTGTCCTCCAGTTGGTGTGGGCACCTCCTACTGGTTCTGAGCAAAAATGGCAATGTGAATCTTAATTATTTAGATAAGTCACATGGAAGTGCACTTATCATTAAAATAATATTACGTCGCCATACGATTGAAATTTGATAGTTTTTTTTGAGAGATTGACAACTTTTACTTTTTCCCTTAGGATTTGTTACTGCTTTTGTCCTAATTTGCTAGTAAGTTCCCAAATTCACTTTGACTTGTCTATAGTTTTGGCAAAGGTAACTCCATGGTAGTTTTGTTAATAACTTTTGATATAGATTTTTTTTGAACATTTACTTATTATTAATTAGCGGCTTCTTGACGTGTTAGAAAATTTCATTTCGGAAATAATTTCCAACATCTCGATAGCTAGTAACTTGAAAAGTTACAACAATTACCCTATGGAATTTCCTGTTTTTCTAGTTAAATTGATCCAGCAATGCACAATTTTTCAATTAAGGTTGAAATCCTTATAAGCAAAACCTCCGTCAGGATTGCAACTAGCAATTTTGGCCCATGCTATGCGTATTCTTTCTTTTTGTATATGAGAATTTAATTTATACTTGGACATACAAAAATTTGTGTCAAAGTTAAAATATGTTTAGTAATATCATCATAAAAGATTAAATGGACCTTACTACAGCCTATGGAGCACAAAAAGGCTTCATTCCTCAAAACCCACAAGGAAAAAATGCATGGATATTAAGGGTCCGTTCGTTTCGCGGAAAATAACTTTCCTTTAGGAAAATGTTGTCGGATTTTAGATGTTCGTTTCGGAAAATGAACTAGTCGAGAAAATGTTTTCCATCATTGAAAAAACAGCGCTTTAAAGTGAGGAAACGTTTTCCATGACTTCTTCCCTCTTACTTTTTTTTATTAATACATTTTTGTTTTATTTTTATGCTTTCTTTTTCTTTTCTTTTTTAAATTGAGTTTTTAATTTCTTTTCTTTTCTTTTTTTCCTTTTCAACTTCTTCTTTGGCGGTGTTGACGACCAGCCACGACGGCGTTCGGCGATCGGCCGCAAGCCAAGTAGTCGGCCATCGTCAGGCAGGAAGGAGGCGCCGGTGGCGGAAGGAGGAGGAAGAAGGATGAGGAAGGAGGCGCCGGGAGGAGGAAGGAGGAGGAAGGAGGAAGGAGGAAGGAAAAAAAAGAAATAAAAAAAATAAAGAAAAATAATAAATAATAAAAATTTCGATTTTTTAAAATATAAATAATTAAAAATTCATTTAAAAAATATAAAAAATAAAATTAATTTTCTGCTCAATTAAAAATATTAAAATTTAATTTTTGATAATTTTTACCAAACAATTAAATGAAATAACGAATGATGGAAAATATTTTCCACTCAAATTTTAGGTTTTGGCCGAATATCGGAAAATATAGTCATTCTGGAAAATGAGCATAGGAAAAAATGTTTTAGAAAACACGATATTTTCGCGAAACGAACGCACCCTAAGGATCATTGAGGACTAAAGACTAGGATGATTAATTGGGATTCAATTTATAGATAGATCAATTAATCATTTTTATGACAAATAGAAGGGTCATTAAATTAAGGGAAAATGTCACAAATGATCCTTGAACTTTCATCTAATGTTCCATCTAGTCCCTAACAATTTGAAAATTAACCAATTTCCCTTTTTTTTTAATACTAAACTGTTTTTTATAAATAAAAAAAATACCAAACTAACTTCTTTTTTTGTCGAAAAAATACCACATATATGCAAAGTAATAAACATCAATATTTCTTTCCTTTCTCCATATTAAAAAAAATGGAAAAAAGAGACGGTAATAATAAATAAAGGTGAATCTTGTATTTTGATTTCTTTTTTGTATATGCAAATTATTTGAATAATGTACAAAAGCCCATCAATCGATTTTTTCTTTTTTTTGGACTTCACCGAAAAGGGAAAAATCGATTGATGGGCTTTTGTACATTATTTAAAAAAAAAAAAAACCCAATTTGGTATTTTTTATTTATAAAAAAAACAGTTTGGTATTAAAAAAAAAAAGAAATTGGTCAATTTTCAAATAGTTAAGGACTAGATAGAACATTAGATGAAAGTTCAAGGATCAAATTGAGCAAATTGAAAGCTCAGAGATGAAATTGAATATTAAATGAAAGTTCGGGGACCAAATTGAGCAAATCGAAAACTCAATGATGAAATTGAACATTAGATGAAAGTTAGAGACCATTTGTGACATTTTCCCTTAAAGTAATCATTTTTATGGCAAGAAGAAAGGTCATTAATTATGGATTATTCACACAGCACGTGGCTCAATCAACGCGTAAATCAGAGAGGGATGTGGTCGAGCGATTGTCTGAAGTTTTTACCCTCATACAGCACCGACCCTCTAGTCAAACAACCGGCGAGGCCGATCAACACCTTCGAAGCAACAATCCTAATGCATATGTAAACTATGTAAAACAGTTTCATCAGATAAATCTAATGATATTCAAAAGCAGCAGACCCATAGCTGAAGATTGCGTCAATCGTTCGCCGGTACAAATCAATCTCTGGAGAATACGCAGCAATTCAGAAATCTAAGTGATTTTTCAGAAGAATTCGTCAGTTGTCTTGTTCAGAAACGGTGGATATGTTGTTTAATGTTTCTGAGCTCGTAAAACAAGGCTGATCAGATGAAGTAGGCTCGAAATGTGAGCTTAAAACCGCCGAAGTTCTTTCTATCAGCTAATGTTTCTACCCTTGTAAAGTTCGACATGTTGAAGTATCACGAGCTGTACCTTAGTGAATGAGCTACGTCCCATGCGGAGCTACGTCCTATGCAGCATTTAGCTTGACAAAAATCTCCTACGAATTTGCAGAGCGGCGTGAGTATCTCCACAAACTCAGAGCCAAGACTGCCATAGCAGCGACACCTGCTAAAATCTGCATGAGAGCAAATTTTCCACAATTACTGCCTTTAAAAGTAAAAGATAAACTCAAATGAAAGAAAAAAGTGATAAATGATGAGGAGCTTAAATCAATGCAACACTAGAAAAGGCACTCATGACTATAGTTTGCAAATGCTAAATATATTTTCCAAGTCCCGATTATGACGTTTGTTAAGGTACTTGCAGGACTGAGGACTGGCTGACCGATGGAGAACAGGAGAGGGTCGATCAATGCATGAGAATTTCCTAGGATTATCGTTGAAACAATTAATCTCTAGGGTGTAGCTAATTCACAAGTGGCGAGAAATGTCCAGTTAATTGCAACTGACCTTTGCATCTCTAGCGTGTGTGATCTGAGAGAACCCAAATAGTGATTTTAACATCTGGAGGCGAGACCTTTGTGGCAGCAAAATCACCACTGTGTACTGCTTCTTACAAGGAAAAGGTATTATTCTTTGTAATGCCGACTGGGCTGTTGATGGAGCAAGAGATTCTCTAACGTTTGAGCGTCCTTCATCTTGAACCTGCACCAGAAATGTAAAGGATGGGACGAGTCATTAGACATACTGTCAAAGCTGTCCCTCTTCTGCTACAAGATTAAGTAACATCATTATAGTAACATACAACACTTGTCCACGGTGTTTGGCAGGTTCTATATACGTACTGTGTTCCTCCACCAAATGATCTAAAACTTTCAGTTTGGTTATTTTATCATATTATCACAGCCACTTTTCCCCAAAGTTTATTGCACATGGATGTCTCAAAATTCAGTTCGCATGTGAGAGGGTATTTTAGTATTCCACATCACTTATCCACCGGGTATATATAGGCGTGCAGTCTACCTCTACCTAATAATTTAAACTTTTGGGATGGACTTATAGTTGTATATTCACTTTTGAACTTTAATGGAATGGGAAGGCAAAAATTTATATACTGTATACAACAACGACAGTCTTATTTATGTTCATACTTCTTTACAAATGTATCAAGAAGAACAGTCCAAGCAAGATTGTCCACTAATTTGCATATTTATGTTCTTTGATTCCTACAAAACCCCAGACCTTTTTAGAACATTCAAAACGTCAATGAACAGATCCTGCACAGGTTCTGATTTTCACATGGATTTTCATGCCACATATCGTAGTTTAGTGCTACTTGACCAAATGAAACAAATGTGCAGAAACCACATGGTGAGATGAATGATGCAGAATGGAAAAATGCCATAAAAAGGAAGAGGATGACCCCCGATAACTCACCTTAAATGAAGTGCCCACGTCTCCAGAATAAACTCTTGATTGGTAGCTGCGCAAAATTTTATCCAGCCAGTAATAGTTCTCCTGAAAAAGAAAAAAACCAGAAATAGATCAATGGTGAAAATTCATAAGGCTCCAATACACTGATAGATCATTATCACAAAGAATGCAGAATCTCCAAGAATAATTTCACTTTCACCTGCACTCCATCTTCATGAGCTCTTTGTTCGATCTCCAGAATTGTCAAAACATCCTCTTCTGATGGGCCTTGCTCTTGAAGACGTTGTATTTCATCCAAAGTGAGATCAACCTGTCAAGATACATTGCAAAATGAACTAAAATTAGGGCATCGACCTCATAGATCCGACAAAAGCAAGAAAGAGAATTGAAATGGAAATTACCAGCTTCAAGGAGATTTCTGGATCACAAGAAAAATTAATGCTAATGTCACCACGTACATCACCAGTCCTTGAAGGTCTATTACCGCCAAGAAATACTGTAACCCCAGTGGAATAGATCTGTATATAATGGTAAGAACTAAATGACAGCCACAAGAACAGACGCATAAACAATGTCTGCACAGCAAATACCTGCCCATGCTTGAAACGAAGAACCTGCATTAGCTTTGTTTCAAGAAGTTTGCTCAAAAATCCAATAGAGTGAATCTCCTCCACCTTCATTCACAATATGTTTCATGACCGAAGTACAAACAGAAATTGGTCAGAAAAGCATGGAAACCCCTCACTCCATAATGTGTGAAAATATCGATGACAAGGACCACATACCATTGTTCCATTTTTCAATTCCACAGGAAAGCAGATCTGGACAGAACACTGAGCTTGCACCATGGGACTCCTAACAACTTCTCTATAAGGGTATGTACAGTATCAGAATCAAGAACAGATAAATTAAGCTTTTTAGTGTATTAGAATTCAGAACAGGTAAGTTAAGCTTCATCATGAAGAAATTAGAGGAAGCCCATCCACATACTTCACTCCTACTGAAGCATACCAAATCGCAATTCCATATGAAAAGCAAGATTCAATGTAAGAAATAAAGGATGTTGAACATAGAGAACTGACTTTGAAGTATTCTTAAAGATATTAAGAGAGAGTGGAGTGCAAGGGCACTAGCTAAAACTAGAAAAAAGAAGGACAGCGTGGCCGGTGAGTGGAGATTTGACACAAGTAGCTTATTTCCAGACTCATTTCACAAAGTCCTCAATTCTTCAAATTTGAACAGTTCTCGGAGAAAAAGAGATCCTAATTTTCCCCCTTCTTGTTTTGGTGGGAGGGGTGACATGATAACTAAAGAACCCACCTGACAATCTTTGTAGGAGAAGTGACTGGCAAGCCCTTGAGGTCATCACGACTATATCTTAATATTGGCTCAGGAGGCCTAGGAATTCCGCCCTACATGAAGATTCAGAACACAATTATCAGAAGGCTTTCAAATCTCCAGCAATCGAGAAATCGTAATCTGGAAAAATTACTTACCAGATATTGCAAGATGAGAGGGACAGCAATTGTAGGACTGATACTGCCAACAATCACAACTGTAAAGGTTGATGGATCCTTAAAACAGCGACTAAAGTATTCACAGGCTCTTCTTGGGTCTACTCTTTTGAGGTCACTTATCTTTATGGGCTGCAGAGAAAATTTTTTGCTCATCTCTGACCTTGGAATAACCATCTTAGAATCAAACTGAGAAATAAAACCATGATGCCAGGCATACCCTGAAAAAGTACGAGTTTCCATAATTGAGCTCTCTCACACGGTTTACAAAAGCAGTATAAGGATCCCTCTCTTGAGCACGAACTGCTGCTTCAGCCATCTGCATGACAATTTTGACATCCTCTTCTCCCGGTTCCACACTGGTAGCAAATAGTTGATAAACAAGCTGCCAATTTCAAAATGAAGAATTCAATATTTAACACATGAACAGCAGTGTAACATGTAAAATGCAAATGCAAATTACTGAGTAATATTCAAAGAAACATGATAGCAAATTCCACATGTCGAAATAGGGTATCCTCACTCAAATAAGTTCAAACTCCAGGCAGCTCGCTACTCATTTAAGAGAATCATATCCTTGCAAGAGACATTGGATGAAAATATGGACATCCTATAGATTCTATGTCAGCAGATATTTAAATAGATATAAGGCTGCCCAAGTGACTACATATGATGCAAGCAAGGCATTGGCAACTCTTGCCGGTTAGGGTTCTAGAAGACTACCAAATCGAAATCATAGAAAGACTTAAAACACCCATCTTGAAATGAATAAGATTACAAGAAGATGCTGCTGTTGAGGGTGCCACATCGTCTTATCTAATATTTGATTCATAATTCGGTAACCTTTGGTTGTGGTAGGAGAACGCTACAGCTTATCTGTTCTTGTGACGATATAATACTACAACTCCCTTCAGATAGGCTATCTCCATGTGTGACTATATTTGTTTCTAATTTCATCAACAACTCCTAAGATGTCACCTAAAAATGAGAGATACTGTATTTATGAAGACTGTGTATCTACATTTTCTCTGACACTAGTGGTTGATCTGAATGTACAGATATAAAAAGATGCATGAGCCCAGTTGATCTGAATGTACAGATATAAAGTGATGGAGTATTAATCATTTATCAATAAACTGGTAATTGCTGTTTTTTAACATGCACTTCCCACCAATAGCACCATGTAGGTTTTCACAGCTGAACAATTAAAAAGGAATTAGTACTAGTATACAGTCCAACCCGATTAATTTAGATGGATGTGAGAGACAGAGAGGGAGAGGGAGGGAGAGGGAGAGGGGAGGGGAAGGGTTGGGGGGGAGAGAGAGAGAGAGAGAGATGTCAAGGAAAGTATGAGGAACACGGTTTAACAATGCAATGAAAATGAGATAAGCATACTAAAGAGATGGATTGAGGCTAGAAGGATGTATCTCTTCTTGCAGTCTAGCCAAGCCTATGCTATTTAAATAATCAACAGAAAAAAGAATGGACAAATTAAGAACTACAGTTGATCCTTCAGAAGACGTGAATATGCAATTACTATATGTAACAATGACATGACTGGATTCTTCAGTCCTGACAATAGAATTACTAAGTCAAACCTGCAGAGCAGTTTCCAGGTCCAAAGGAGAGCAATCCCCAGAAAAAGACCTCATATAAGCTCCAATTTTTGTACCAACTTCAGCTCTCTTACCAGCAAGCATATCCATTAGTACAGAAGGTCTATAGCCATACACACCAATTTCTCCAGCAATTGTTGATCCCATAGAGCATGAAAAATATTCATTCTCCGATACTTCAGATAGACCCCCATATGAAAAACCAGTAAACAGGACCTATAGTGCAGAACTATCAATGCATTAGATGAGAGAGAGAGAAGGGGGGGGTGGTGAGAGAGAGAGAATGCAGAAAACAAAAAATCTGATGATATCTGCAAAATCTCTCATCATACATGATATGTATCAAAAATATGAAAAGAGAGAGAGAGAGATCCTCATTACACTTGATAATTAGATCTGTTAGCTAGGAGTTAAAATTCGATATGTTTGCTCCATCAGATAACCCTTTGCACAGCCAACAAATCAGTTAGTTCTTTCATCTAAGCGAACAATGAACCAGTTATCACCAACATGACATTTTTTAATGCATATAAGTTCACCAGCATAACATAATTCAATGAGGAGGTTCATGAAGTAGGAACTAAAGCTTTTGATAATTTTAAACCTAAGACAGAAATCAACTTCCTCTAGCTTCCTGGAAAGCCAAATATTAGTACTGATTCCAAGGAAACAAGTGAGCACTGGCACCTTCAAGTTCAACTCGACTTTTTTTGGTCATGATCAATAGATTCTAGAGCTGAGAATCCTGCAGCAACAAAGGCTTAAGAAGATCTTTGAAAATTGCGTGACCTCCAGGACACAGAGAAGAAGGTTAGACTACTTACAACTAGCTTTCTCCAAAATAAAATGATTTTGAGTTGATCAAGCAACAGACAAACCTATAGCTGAACGATGAAAACCAACTGGAAATAAAATGATGTGAAGATGTGTGTCAAGTATGCACTTGTTCAAGCATATGATGCCATGCTATATGCATGTGGTGTTATCATAACTCCTTTCTCCAGCCAAAGCCTATTTTCATCAGTTCTGGTAGAAAAGAAATTCTTAAAGGTGCCAGACACACATCTTTCCAAGAGCCCAAAGTTACTCACATTTTATCTCAAGACCCAAATCTATATTAGGATTATAACCTTTAAATATTTTGACTGCTCTACAACTTAGCAGATAATACATGCATGCGCAGGGATTTAAGATAGCAGGACTGGTGTAATCCATGTTTTCTTTCTCTCTCTGCCACTAATGGCCCCTTCCTTGCAAGGAAGCATACATAATCTGATGAATGCCATTCATAGATTATGAAAATGATGGCTATTCAGAACATTATCATAACATTCAGGATGCACTACCCGGAGATAGTATATGTAAAGTACTCACAATCAGGAGTTAACAAGGCACAGAAGGCCAGACTTTACCTGGTCATCAAGGAAGTCAGTGCATTTATAACATACTCTCATCCCATTGGATAGGATCAATTCAGTGGCTCCGATGTTTGAGGATTCAAGCTGCTGGGTAATATAGCTGAAAAGGACATCCTTACAAGGTTAAAGTTTGAATGTCAAAGTTCAAATGCAAATGTGCCTGAAAGAATTGTCCAGCCAGATTGATTGAATAGCTAGTTGAGAGAACATGCTTGGCTATAAAGTTGACAGAAGAATAAGAAGTTCGAAGAATTACAAAATCAGTCTTAGGTAGTTTAACCCTGTTACAGAATCTGCATGATGCTTTTGCAGCAACATCAGCACTTTTCAAGATTCATAATAGTCGATCACAATGTTGTCTGTACAAATCACCCTTTGAGGTGTTTCCATGTTGATAGAAGTGGAACTCTAGGAAGATATTAATCTACAGAATACAGTTCATTCGATACAAACCAGGGAAATCACAATGGAGGTCTGAGGAGCAGTTGAATGATGTGTATAACTCCTTAAGAACCTTAGTTGTTAATTATATCTTGATTGGTTGAGGACCATAGTGGAAATGGAAATAATCATAATAACTGTAACCTGACAAGTTCAATACCCAAATACCTAGACAGGCACTGGTTAAGTTTTATACCAGAAATCATGAGCTAGGCTCAAGACATGCAATTATAAGATAGCTGACAGTGATATCCCTAGATGTTCCATGAGTGATTTGCCGACCTCTAGTTTTATAGCACGACCATCTCAAAACCAGCAAGAAGATCTCAACAAGCAGAATTATGAATATTTGAGGAATTCCGTTGAATCTTAATTCACATGTTCATTAAGCAACTCAGATGAAACTACATTTGGGAGAGTAAAATCCAAAACTGCCATTCACCTAGAAGAGAGTAAACAATAACTATATAGAATGAGATAGGAACATGGTCGGAGGATATGCATGAATTAGATGTAGAAAAGTTATGATTTTAATACATCCAAAGGCAAGTACAGGTACAAGAAGAGACTCTTGGCTGAACTTTACCCTGGATTTGGCTTCACGGGGACAATCTCTTCCGGAATAAGTTCTTCATCCCATGGTGGAATTTGTTTTGCCTCCTCTAGAGAATTGACCTTTAATACGACACTTCTAAGATCATCCACCTTTGCAGATACTTGAGGCTCAATGGCCTTAATGACACAGCTGCTCGAGGTAAGCAGCTTCTCCGCATATTTTGATACATCTAATAATGAAATATCTACAAGTACGAAAGGACTTAGTCAATGCTCACAACCTCTAGTTTCTTTGGTCTGGAAAAGCACTAAACTACATTATATGGTTATGATTACTCACAGGGTAAGATAGTTTTCTGGAGTTGTGCCTCATACTCAATACCAATTACAGGCTCACCACGCAAAAAATGCTGCAGGTTTATATGTAAAAATTAATCATTTTTAACACCAATAAATATAAATAATGACGTTATCAAGATTATAGATCATGGAAATACTTGAATCAATTCATCTCGCAGGCTGGTTGATTGCATTTGATCACGCTCCAGATAAGCAGATTCTATCTCCGATAATAGCAAAGCTCGAACAATAGATATTTCGCGTTCTGAAAAACCATGGATCCTCACCCTTGCCACCTGAAACATAATTGTGGTTGAAGAACGATAAACAACAAATAAGTTTATTAACCTAAGAGAAAATTGACCTCCGTGAGCATTGATTCTAGAGCCTCCATGGTCCCTCCTTCTTTGCACGATGCTGTTATCACATAGGCCTTTAGTGGATGAACTAAGACATCTGAATCAGCTGAACATGAGAAATAGGGTGGATCATTCCTCCGAGATTGCTTGAAAAATCTTTGGTTTAGGGCATGAAGGAACACAGATTCTGTGAGCAAGTCTTTGTAGTCCTTCACGGTTTTTAAATCATCGGCTGGCATTTTGTAGCTGATCATTACGACACTCTGCACCAGTACACATCAACCTTATGGAGTCATGAAGAAACACTTCCAGTATAACAAACAAAGGCTCATATCATGTACAAAAGAGAAAATTAAGCACACACTCACCCCAGCAGCTTCACATTCAACAAAATATGAAAATCGAGGTTCATCATGAGATGGAACTGAATAGGTAGGAATGGGTTGGAGGTCAGGCACTGCACCTTTCTGCCCAAAATGAGTCTTTATCATATCAACTACACTCTGTAATGGAGAAGAAGAGCTTTAGAAATCAAGGAAATATGGTAACTAAACATGGTGCTTTGGGATGGAAAGTATATGTATATAATGAACACCAAACCTGAGTGTCAGGAAAGTCTCCAACAGCTATAACTGCCATATGACATAACTGGTACCATTTCTGATAAAACTGCTTCGCAGTCTCAGCAGAGACAGTTCGAATCACTGCTTCTGTGCCAATAGGTAAGCGCTCTGCATACTGCAATTTCCCAATTCCAATTAGTCACTTGGATGAGAAATCAAAGAAGAAATGTGACTATGAACAGATCTTAGGCTTAGGAAAAGTTTTCGCTCTTGGCCTATGATGCAACTTCACCAAGGTAAACTTCAATTTCTCACTAGCCAATGTAACTTCCTCTGTAACTTTAAATGCCAACACGTTTGGGGAAACTTTCTTTTCCTTTAGTCGACCTTTAGAAAATTACAATCACCGGCCCATTTTTCAAATTCGAATCACCTCATAGTCCTACTCTTTCATTGCAGCTTCACTAAAAGACAAGGAAACAGAAAAAAAAAATCCCAAAGAAGATAGAATGTTAAAGGGAAAGAGGATGCCCCACCTCAGAAAGAGGGGATGAAAAAGGCAAAAAGACATGCTATTTTTGTTGAAATGACTTCTACCCGATTGTCTATTAATTTGGCAAGGTAATAGAAGGCTACCACGAACTGAACTCAAAAGCGATGCAAAAACACATCCTTCGTAATTTCCACAAGCATGCCTATGAAAACATCTTTAAATTTGACCATCCTAGAGGCTAAAGCAACAAGACTTCTGTACCATTTTAGAAAGAGCTTAGAAATAAAAGAAGTACATTCTTCAAACAAAACTCTCTTTGGATGCGGTAAAAAGTGCAGCATATTAAATAGTCACTGAAATATCAGTAAAAGAAAGATAGAAAAAAATGGGAATATGCCTTTTTGTTTTTTTACTTGGAAATACCTTTGAACCTTCCATCAACAAAAGCCAATGAGCATCCTGCATTCTTCCAGTTGCATTCCTGTTACTTCTGTATTCTTCTAAGACAGCTCCTCGTTCTTTTTCCAGATCGTCTTTTGAGACCCGAACCTGAAGTCCACAATTATTAATGCTGAACACATCAAGAGAGCCAATAACTATCAAACTGCCAAGTTTTGTCGGTACCTCAGAGCTGAACTCTGCCAAAATAGAGATAGCCTGAGACAGTAGCTCAGGCTTGTCAACAGGAACAAACAACTCGTATATGGTCTGATCAGCAGATGTTACAGCATTTTGACAAGCACCGAATTCTGCTCCGATACTCTCTAGGAATTTCACGATATCATGATTGGTATATCTGTTAGTGGCACTGAAAGCAAGGTGCTCAATTATGTGAGCAACTCCAAGCTCATCATCCTCTTCCAAGACTGAGCTGCCGCAAACACAATAGGTTATCCTCTTTGTCAAACCAGGGAGATGTTTTACCATAGAAATAAGCTATGCACAAAGTGTAACTAATGGCTAGATAAAAGACGGCCCCCATTGTTTCTCTTTAGTTAAGAACCGAAACTGGCAATGAAGGTGGAATATCCTAGACTGTCATCAGGTTCTGTAATCTGAGTCTGTAATGGTAGCAAGCTCAGCCGTTTCATCATTGGCATAAACAGAAAATGCTGACAATATAAGGGGTCCACACCTACCACACGTGCTTCAGGGTATGAAAGACACACAAAGCCGCATTGCATGTGGTCTCCATGCCAACTACTCTGATATAATCGCATGACAATTGGGCTTAAAGACATATCACCTCAACCACAAGGTATTCAGGCATTGGTTTTGGTCTGAGTTTTGACTTGTATACCAGACGACACATACCGACACTTAATATAAGACTTGAATGGATCAGTCACAAGTTCGGACTGCTCGTCCATGCAAATATGTTAATGACCTGACCTTACTAGCACAAGCCCGACAAAAGCATCTCCTCACGGGAGAGTGACAGTTTTATCCACTATCATTGCAGATAGATTTTCCAAAAGTAGCGGCTAATCTCAAACATCCCACCATTTTTCCATTTCTACAAAGTACACATTCTGTTTCCCTCATTACACGATTCTCTTCATCACAAGACGAAATTCGCATCACCCGGGACACAAAAAAACCCCATAAACATCGAAAGCAGTCCTTCCGTTGATGCTACTTCGCAATTTCCATCCTACCTCGCCATATCTCATTCGCAAACCGATTCCACTACCACATTCCAACGGTTCACTCGGCAACTCGGCGACCTCACTCGACACCTACACTCAAACTCGAATGCAACGCTCGAAGCTCACTCCAAGCTACCAACACACCTTCGATCTCGACCCTCCCTACCCGATCGTAATCGCCTCCTCTCATCCGATACGATAACAACACCAAAAAAAAAAAAAAAAAAAAGAAGCTACTAGGACAGAGAGCGCGCGCGAGCTCAGGGGGCTGGTTTGCTCACCCGACTTTGACGACGAGGGCGAGGGCGGCCCTCATTCGGGGCTTGGAGTTGGGGCGGACGTAGTAGGTGAGGCCGTTGGGGAGGCGGCCGTACGCGGTCCCGAAGGGCTGGTCCCCGAGGGCGTCCCCCATGTCGACGGCCGCCAGCTTCAGCGACCGGAAGCCGTGCTTCCGCCCCAGCTGCTGCGACGTCTCCGCCGGGAGCAAATCCATTCCCTCTCTCTCTCTCTCCGCACTTTCTCTCTCTTCTCCGTGTCGCGCGGGGACTGGCGACTCTTCTGGACTGTCGTTGCGGGGAGGAGGAGGCGGATTGGGAGAAAAAACGGAATGGTGTTTTTGCGTGCTGGATTTTGGCTTTTTATGGTTTCGCTACTCGAAACGGGCATGATGATGGGGGAGAGAGAGAGAACGAACTAATTTTCATTTTCCTTTTTTTGGGGGGCCTTTTTTTTTTTTTTTTCCTTCCTTCCTTTCTGTATATTAGTAGGTGAAAAGCCCACAAAAAAAACACCGCACCTTACGTACTATAATATATTCATCTTAAATTAATTTTTATAATATCAAAATCCCAAAACTTGCATTTTTATATGACACAAAAAACCTCAAATTTTTATCTATGTAACATATTTACCTTTCCAAATTTTTTAAATGCATCATACAAATACAAAGTTAAAGTTTTTTGTCTCATAAAAAAAGACATAGGTACGGGTTTGGGATTTTAAGGTTGCAAAAAATGTTCTGGATAAATGTATAACAATGGACATAGTTTAGGGTCTTCAGTGGTTTTAGCATACAAAAAGAATAAGGAGAAGAAGAAGTTACGGAATTTTCAGATTGAGTCATAATTACTTTACAGTGTTAATCAACTTATGACCTCTTAAAAAACGGACAACTTCTTTATCACCGGGCCAATCGCTTTCGGGTAAGCCCCGGTGTGATAAAGACTCATGTAGAAATTAGTTGATTATCATTGGTGCATTTGACCTTAAATCTTCCGGTTACTTCCAATAGCTTAGGGTACGTCATAAACTTGGATAAATAAGTAGTCGTGATCTGAGTATTTCTTCTGTTGACTTTGACTTTCTTTGTCTAACTCCTACCTGAGGACTTTGTCAATTGCCGACTCCATTACGTTACCTTGACTAATAATCGATCGTGCAATTTTCATACTAAATCGTGAATCTAATAAGCATTTCATCCTCTTCATCTTGATGCATCTGTAAGAATCATGACCCGAGGAAATGATTCGACTAGTCTATCGTGGGTTTCGAAAAACTTCTTGATGAAATCCATCCTGTGTACTTTGATGGTGCAGTGATTTGCACGCAATTCAAACGCACATGTCCGTTTCTTGATCCCTAAGCAAGAAACGCCTTAAGAATCGTCTCCGTTAGATGGGTCAATAGTGTTGCACGCTCCACTTTCGTTTGAAAAATAAATTTTTTGCTCGAGGACAATTAGTTGATTGGGAATGGCAGAGGTGCATGGACCCTACCGACAAAGGATTTCTCGAAAGCAAAGCGCACATATTGTCTTCTTCAACCGAGGAAATGTCGGAAGAATTCGTGCTACCGGTCAATAAAAGGGTGGCGTGCGCTTCGGGTATTGTTATGTCCTCCCTCTCATCTGTTAAAACAAATCTGAACCCGACGACTGACAATTCGATGCCGGTCACAATGGTAACAAGTTTAGGAGATATAAAGACCCAGACACGAGAGAGACGAAGAAGTTGAACCAAGAGACAGGCACTTGAAAATGCCAGGACCGCGAATGCAGCACCTTCCCTAACTTACACGAAGGTTATAAAAACAGGAAATGATCTACCTCTAATGAAATTGGACCCAAAACTAGGCATTGAGCATAAGCAAAACTATGCTGTCATGATCCGCAAATCGCAGCCTGCAAGGGTTTCTCAAATCATAAGCTAAAAGGGCAATGCCCACCTCAGTCAATCTACAGGACCTCTGTTAATTCCATTCCAAGGGCTACAACATTTGTATTACATGACCTTTTTTCTGTGATCATTTCTGAGATACCTTCTGAGCGATCAGCTTGATGTCCTTCAATCTTTCATTGATTAACTGCTGCAGCTGCTCTTCTTGCTTGTTCTGGTTGTCCTCCACTTGGATACCATTAGCTTCGCCGCCTGCTTTTGCCCTATGCATGACGAACGACATCTCTGGATCAAAATCACTCAGTACTTCAATCACTTTCTTTCCGGCAGTCTCTGAGTCTTTTCCTAAAATGTCTGCCCTGACACGGTTTGAAATGACAGAAAAATAATCCTGAATGCTCTTATCGGCTGGATCAAGCCCAAGATAGACTAGAATCTCCCAACATTGAAGAAACTGTTTCTTGTTGATTTTGAAACGCTTCCTGGCATCCTCAACGACACTAGGAGGAGGCAACAACCGAGGGATGTAGGTTTTCTTTGATAGTTTGCCTTGCTTCAACTGAGATACTGTTGAATTTACTGCCTGCTGGACTTTGTCAAAGCTCAGGAGCCGTTGCACATCGATACATGTTCGCAAGTGTTGAAGATTATCCACTGGCTCTTCTATTGTGAAGTCATAAACATCATCAGCTATTGCAACATTGTTAAGCACCTCCAGGAGATAGCGGCCATAGCCTTTGCGCTGGTAAAGTGGTAATACTAGAATCTGACATTGGCAAAAGATCTAGTGAGTAATACAAACTAACTGATCAGATTTACATGCTCTTCTAAAGCACTGAATACTTGTCTTCTTTCTTATAGTTAACCAAGATGACAGCAAACCTGACCAAGCCGCAGTCGCGAACTATCAGGATAGTGATAGAAACGATATACAGCAGCAAAACCAAGAAGCCTATCATGAAAATTGCCTTGCTGATCACTTGTCTTCTGAATAAGAAGATATAGCTCCCAACTTGAATCCGTTACATCAATAGGATTGCTACCTGATTCATTAAAAAAAAAAAAAAAAAAAAATTGCTCAGAATCAGAAATTTCTACTGTTGACATATAATGCAACACATGCATTCCCGAAATAACCCATGGAAAGTCAATGAATTACCGTCTACAAGAAGCAGAACAAGAGGGACCAACCGACTATACAGGTGTCCTGCTGTCATATCGCCCATCAGCATGCGCACAGTCTGACATGCAGGAAGAGTCAATTTTCATGATTCTTAACTCCCTACCATGCAAACAGGGGGAAAAAAAAAAAGGAACACCGAATGCATCCGACAAAGGAAAGATGAAAAGGCAGAGCAGGAGAATGAAAAGCAGGCTCCTCTAAGAAAACTCTGTCAAGTTTATCAGATTGTTAAATGGGCAATATAAAAGTCCAATTCCCTCCCAGGTCCCCAGGAGAGAGAGAAGGGCATGACAGACATTGACTTTCACAATGTTTGACTAACCACCAGCCTATAATGATAAGGCAAAACACACTCATTTCTTCTTACACCTTACTGACATTCATAGCACCACCAACAGAATCAAATATGAGATTGCTCAGAAGAGGAGTTTTGCTTCCCTTGACAGGTTCGTATGTAACAGGAAAATCTCAGTTAGCAACAGTAGGAAATGAACAGATTCATTAGGCAGCTTTTACCTATTAAAAAGCATAATGAAAGTTAATTGTCATGGTCATCATATTATGCATACACAATAATGTATGAGCACCGGAAATAGAAAATTTCAATGAACATGTGTTGAAACGAAACACAAACCTATGTAAAAACTAATAGCACGTGTAATAGTAGTGAGCATCAGAGTTTAGAGAATCAAACCCACCTCGACATCAGAACCAACTTTTAGATTACTAACGGAATCGTTGACATGACTGTCAGAGTGTTTATGCTTTAAAATCTCCCCAGCTGAAGCTGTAGACCTGAGAAAAGTTATATTGACAAGAGAACTTAACAGATAACCAAATAAGACACTCAGTAAACCAGAACTGAGAAAATGAACTTCTGGTCTTCAATCCCCCCCCACCACCCCCACCCCCCGAAAAAAAAAAAAAAAAAAAAAAAAGTGTACCTAATAAATTGGGTCTCCTTGGAAAAAGTTTGAAGGAAGTCATCTTTATTATCCACAAGAGTTTCACCAAACATATTCTGATTCAAAGATCAACCAATTAGCGGCTGTCAAGGGGAGATTAAAAAAAGATAGTTTGACCAGTAAACTTGGTACCTTAAGAGCAGTGTTCAGATCTGTGATTCCTTTTCCTCCCTTGAAAAAATGAAAACCACAAATACCGCATGTCATCATTAATAAACACAAGGCCAAATTGCAAGAAGAAAGCATGATTATCCCACATGTCTATCGACAACCCAAAAAAGTACAATGCAGAATTAGATGTAATGCATACTGATCACAATGCAGAATTAGATGGAGTACTTACATCCGATTTGTTCTCAAAGGCAATCTCTGCATATGCATGAAATGATACACAGCTTACCCAGACGGATATCTGCACCAATTGCAATAAGCATTAAATGGAGTCACCTTCCCACTATCTAAAACTAAATAATCACACAACACATGAACAAGCCCAAAGAATCATATAAATGCAAATATTCTCCTTGTGAACCAGGAAAGATGATGCAGCAAAAATAATAGACCAAGAATATTTCTCCTTCTCAATATATATACTTATGTCACAGCAGCAGTTAACCAAAATAATCCAAAGCATATTAACTAGAAAACATCACTGCACTTCAAGCACAAAAAGCGACTGCAATGTCCAGGGTCTTCAGTAGCAGATATAGACTATTATTGTCTCACAGCTCATAAGAGGGAGCAGCCTGTCAAGCAACAATCTACTTGAATATGAATGTCGATATAACAAGAAAATCACAGCATGATCGGGCAAAACGAAACAAAAGTCGAACCCTCTGCAGGCAAAGCAAATCATCTAGTAAGTGGAAAATAATATGCAGGCAACTTATACATTTTCACACAACATAGAACACACAGTATCGTACATTTAAATTACAATCCCTTACCTTCAATCCTTCGTATCCATAGATTTTTCCATCTTCCTCCTCAAAGAAGTGACTTAAGTCAACTGGATCAAGGCAGAAGCTATCCGGAGCCCCCACTTCTTCTTCCCTGGACACTACAAAACCAGCGATGAAATTACAACTCAAGAGCAAATGCAGTCGAGACACATTTCAGACAAAAATGCTCATGACCTAGAAAAAGGAAAAAATGAGCAACAAACAAAAACAACATAATCTCATGGTTAGCCAAGCCTCTAAACCTAGACACAGTTCTAAACTTAGTAACCATAAGGCATAGGAAAAACCAGGGTACAGCAGGCATCTCGACTACCATGTTAACATAGCAAATATAGTTAGCTCTAGTTTGACTGCAGTCACGACACAACAGGATGCAAAACGGAAAAAAATGCCAATCTGACCGGAACTAACTACACAAGACCAGCAAGTAGACCTCACCATTTCAGTTAGTCAAACTTAGCTTGGATAGAACTCTGCAACCTGCATATTTTGTCACAATAAGCTTTTTTTTCTTTGCAGGAAGCCACAGCTAACGCAACGACAGACTAAAGTCAACTAAACCATAAATCTCAATTTCCATATAACCTCCTCCCTTTCCTTTACTTCTTCATGTATTTAGTCAATCACGCTATAAAACAACTCGTGACTAGCTCACTCCACTATAACGCACACAAAAATTTCAACTAATTCGAGCTGCCGCCGCCGAAGAAAAAGCCGAACGGCGACCACGGGACGCGCGATCTTGCGGAAATACTCCGCCGGAAACTTACCGAGGTACACTTTGAAGCAGCCGTTCGGGTCGACTCCAGCATCTGCGCCAAGAAAACGAGGGACGCTGAGCGCGCTAAACAGACGAGAATTTCTTTTTTTCCGAGGAAATAAAGTAGGCGAGGGGAGCCGGCAGGCTACAACAGTAAAACGATTGAGAAATCGAACGGATGAAGCGGCTCGGGGAGAGCCGGCTCCGGAGGTTACCGATGCCGGAGAAGCCGACGCGCCGCCGCTTCTTGGGCTCGGCCGCCGGATCGGGGGCGGTGCTGTGCCTCTGCGCCATCGTTAGGGTTTCTCCGAGCGGGAAATGGGAGGAGGAAAGGCGGGAAATTGCGCAGAGAGAGAGAGAGGGAGAAGGAAGGGGGAGACGTTGAGCGAGCTGCTGCGATATAAAGAAGGAGCCATCGCAGTCACGTGTTCTGCACGTGCGTTCCTTAAGAAATAGAGGACTAATTGAAGATTGATTGAAATCTTGACAACCGACTGGGCGTTTGGTCTAGTGGTATGATTCTCGCTTTGGGTGCGAGAGGTCCCGAGTTCGATTCTCGGAACGCCCCCACTTTCTATTTTTCTTTTTATTTTATTTTTCTTTTCCATTTTTTTTGTCCTTCAATTTTTTGTGTTTTTTTTAGCAGAATTTCTTGAACTCACTTTAGATTTCTCTCTCTCTCTCTCTCTCTTCTTTTTCTTTTTTTTTTTTTTTTTTTTGCATTTCCCTTTTTTTTTTGTTCTTGTTTTTTTAGCAGAATTTCTTGGACTCACTTTGTGCAATCCTGCCATTTCATACTGTTGATGTATGAGAATTCAGGGTAAAATTTTCGACCAAATTTTGCTTTAGCCAGCACCAGGATCAATACTAAGAACTACCGTTAAAGCTCCATTTTTTGTGGCAATTTATCTGGTATAGAAAGCAGAGTAGATTATATTGATGCTGCATATTTGTCGTCGTCCACAACAATGTTGACCAGGCGAAGTGATGCGTCAAACATGACGATCGATCGGGATTATTGCTCGAAAACCAAACACGGGGACCAGGTAGTGTATGTAGATTAAAGAAATTGACATGAACAGTCTTTTATTCAATAAACAAGCCTCCAGAGTTGATTGAAAGTACTCAAAGTCATAAACACAACAGCCTCACAGTCTATATCAGATACTATTGTCATCCTATCACCCAGCGCGACCTGAGATATATCAACCTGAGGATCGCCCGCTATCATCTCATTGAACTTGATCATGTCCTTCCACGCAAACTGCCTTGCTGGGTCGACAGAGGACTGGTCAGACGAGGCGACACGGCCGCCCCAGAGAGTGTTGTCATACATGATCACGCCCTCGGCCCTCAGCAACCTCAGCAGCCTCATAGTTTTTCAGGTTAGCACGGTCAGCATCGATGAACGCAAAGTCAAGGTGCTTTCGTTCTCTTGCTGACACGAAAAAGAGAAGTCGGATGAGATTGTCGAGAGTCTAACGAGCTCAGAAGATATCATCTTTATTGCACAAGTGCAAATGAGGATTACTTTACTAGAAAAGTTACTCACGTTTTCCAGGAGCTTATCCAGGACGGGCAAAGCTTGCAATAAGACGAAGCCGATGTTGTGTTCATCGTTGACCTTCTTGATAAATGGCAATCCGATGTCGTCTGCTTCTCGGTCTGCATCAATCGCTATGATCTGCAGTCGAAACATTTGAGTAATGTGCAGATTAATTCTAGCTTGACAAACAAACTTGCAATTTTTTAACTTTTCGCAAGCAAAGATGGCAGACCTTGCCATCTTGCGGTGTCCTAAGAGCCATGAGGAGGAGAGAGTATCCGGTGAAGATGCCTACCTCTATAGTCTTCTCCACGTTGAATAGCTTCAGGAGCAGCACGATGAATTGAGCCCCGTCTGGCGCAGTACCCAAGGCTATGGAACTTGGGTGTGGGTTTTTGTCGCAAAGTCGGACCAGATTCCCACCTACACTGAACATACAAACTTAAAAGACACTCTGGTTTTAAGTATATGGACAACGGCTTTCAGTAATTAAATTCTATGGTTATGCCAGATTTACTCAATTTATCATTGTCGTGAAGTGAATGCCTGGCTTTGAAAGTGAGTAATGAACATGTTAATGCACTCTAAGTTGAAGCAGAATCATTTTGAGTAATGAGCATGGAATAGAATTACTGTGGATGGTTTGCAATGGCATCTCTGAGCTCCTTCAAAATCTCTGCCTCTCTGGGGTAGACACTAGCTGTCAGTACATACTGCCATGACAATACAACAACTTAGAAAATCCTCAAACTCTTACAGCAACTTCATTCAACAGAAAAATTGCTGCAAACAGTTCAAAAAAAAGGAGGGGGGAAGGAGAGGGAGAGAGAGTACATTGTACAGTTCATCACACTCTGCAACAACCCTGATGGACCCTGGGAGATTACTTTCATAGTTAGTTCCATCTCTGCAAATCCACTAGATCAATAAAAAATGCTTATAAAGCATATGCAAAAGAGAAAATCGTGTAATTCCTGTATGTTTTGTAATGAAGAGTATCTGAGGTACTCATAGGCATTACAAGACGACTACATCGATTCTTGCACAATCGTTTGCTGATGGATATAGCTAGGTGATATTCCCGGCTTTGTTGTGAAGAAACGTTTTCAGATTGGGCTCTGCTCCTTTGTCTAAATCAAACCACTTGAACCAGAATCATCAATTGCTATGCCTAAAAACTAGTGGAACTGCCATTTTTTGTGACACTTTATCTTGTAAAGAAAGCAGAGCAGATGATATAGATGCTGAAGACTTGTCCTCATCCATGCGTCAAATGGAACAATCTACCAGAATTATTCCTAACATTGGGACTAGGCAGCGTAGATTAAAGAAATTGACAAGAACAACCTTTTAGTGAGTGAACAATCCTCTGAAGTTTATTGAAAGTATTCGAAATGTCATAACACAACAGTCTCACAATTTGTATTAGAAGCTACTGTGCGCCAATCTCAAAAGATTGATGAACAAGTGCTTATTTTGACATGTGCCATAAATTTGATCAAAGGGCATCAATAGATGCGCCTGCAGATCGTCATCCCATCACCCAGCACAACTTAAGATATATCGACCTGAGGATCGCCTGCTATCATCTTGTTGAACTCGATCGTGTCCTTCCACGCAATTGCCTCATTGGGTGAGCAAAGGACGGGTCGGACAAGGCCATGGTGCCTCCCTAGAGAGTGTTGTCGTACATGATCACGCCCACCACCTCACCAGCCTCAGCAGCCTCTCGTGATAGTTGTTCAGGTTTGCCCGGTCAGCATCGACCAACGCAAAGTCAAAGCTGCTTTCATTTCTCTCTGAAACGCAAAAGTGAAGCCAGATGAGATTGTTCAGAGTCTAATTAAGCTCAGTAGTTACGCTCACGTTTTCTAACAATTTATCGATGACGGGCAAGGCTTGCGATTTGATGAAGTTGATCTTGTGTTCGACATTGGCCTTCTTGATAAACGGCCATCTAATCTCACATACTTCTCAGTCTACATCAGTTTCAATGATCTGCAGTAGAAACATTTGATTTGACCAATGCGAAACAGCAATAGAAAAATGTGCAGATTAATTCTAGCTTGACAAACAGACTTGGAATTTTTTCTTTTTTTCAAGCGAAAGACCAGACCACAGACCTCGCCATTGTGCGGAATCGTAAGAACCGTGAGGAGGAGAGAGTCTCCAGTGAACACGCCAACCTCTATGGTCTTCTTCGCATTCAATAGCTTCAGAAGCAGCGCGATGAGCTGACCCCATCCGGCGCAGTCGCAAAGGAGGACCCGTTTAGTAGGATCACTAAACATACAAACTTAAGACCCTCTTTGATTTTACAATATGGACAACAGCTTTCGATCATTGAACACTATCGCGCACCAGATTTACTCAATTTATCATCGCTGTGACATGAATGTCTGGCTCCAAAAGCGAGTAATAGAATCTGTTCATACACTCTAAACCGAAGCAAAATACGAGCGAGCGCTGAGCGAGCAGCAGAGACACAACTGGCAATGGAAAGGTATGCATTGCCGATAATCAGAGAAGATGAATTTCTGCAACATGATAATTGTGCGGTGGCCGGTAGCCCCTTCGTCATAAATTTCATGGTTAATTAATGGTGATTTGATTAGAATTTAAACAGGTTATGTGTCAAATTAGGACACGTTCAAGAAGTCAAGGTCTTGGTCGAGTACCCAATTCCAAAGTCTCTAAGGTAATTGAGTTTCATTTTCATGTACATGGGTCGTCTACACAATCAAGAGAAGTCTTGGTCATCTGTTGTTTATGTGATGTCTGATCTTTACCTAATGTGAAGGAAACATCAATTTCGAAATTAGCCGTCTTCAACTAAAGAGAAACGATCCTCCAAATACGTAGCGAATTTCCTTAACAAGCCATGCGTTCATGGTAACAACAACACATTATCACTCATAACACGTTTCGATCTTACTAAAAAGACAGAAAAATAAACGACTGTCCAATAAATGCTTCTCACTACTTGGTAATTGTTACCTAGGAAAATTTTAGCCTAGCTAGTATAAAAAAATTTAACACGGCTTAAAATTGCAAGGGCCGCATACTTCATGATCTCAACCATGTTCGCCAATTTGCAGCATCATTTCATCAACCGACTCTTCACTCGGTGAAACTTATTTGCTTGTTTTGAGAAAAGTACTTCATGATCCCTGCTCTTCTTGTGGGCTCGAAGAATTTTCTGTTGATCCACCTTCCCACCGTACTCCCCGATTATTTCCTTGGAGCTGCGCAAGTGAGATAGAATAGAAGGACTTCGCCAACGCTAGTTTTGGAGCTAGAAAAGCTTCCGAAACTTGTTTCATAGTGGGTCGCAACTTTGGATTGCTATTTAAGCAAGCAAGTGCTAGAGAAACTACCAGAATGATATTTCTTGAGATGGAATTCTCTCTTGGGATTGGCAAGCGTGGATCCAATATTTGATGTAGCATAATATCTTCTCTGAAGCGAGCGGACATCATTGAGATGATCTCACCGGGATGCTCACCCATTATTATTTCCATTGCTACCACCCCGAAGCTATATACGTCACATTTCTCATTGACGACCAAAGTGTAAGCGAGCTCTTAAAAGAAACAAAAGGTCATAGATTAGATGAGGCTCAAAACAAAGTTCACAATCTTAGTTAGTGCATTATCAAATGATAAATATGTAAGTATGCTGAAGCGTCAACATGTTATTACCACATGGGTGTGTTTAGTATATTGATCTAGCTAAGTGCATCCAGTAATAACATTTCACAAAAATATGGATGATTGTTGCTTACCCGGTGCTATATATCCACGAGTGCCTGTAATATTTGCAGTGAGATTAGATGAGAAATTAGGTTCTAGGAGTCTTGCTGTGCCGAAATCTGATAGAAAAGCTTGTATATTGTTGTCTAGCAAAATGTTGTTGCTAGATATGTCTCGATGAACGATTGGCCGAATGCAATCATGGTGCAAGTAAGACAAGGCATGTGCCATATCCCGTATAATGATGAGTCTTTTAGACCAGTCTAGTTCCTCTGCTTCAACGTCATCTCTTAGAGCACAAAATAGACTCCCCCTTTCCATGTACTCATAAATCAAGAACATGCATTGCTTGTGTAAGCAAAAACCATGGAGCTTAATTATGCTTCTATGCCGTACTTGAGTCAAGTGCTTCACTTCATTTCGGAAGCTCTTGTAGAAAGATGGGTCCTCTGCTTCATGATGGTGAAGTTTCTTCAATGCCACGATTTTCCCATTAGGCAATTGCGCTCTATAGACACTACCGTATCCACCAGTTCCAATGCAATATTTGATGTCGAAGTCTTCTGTTGCATTGATTATGTCTTCATATGCAATTCTCCCATCATAATTCCATATTGACAAGAAATCTCCATTTTTTTCTGTCATCTGTGATTGAGTGATCTTCATTCTACGCCGAAATACGATCGGAGGCCTCAAAACCAAATAGAAAAGGAATGATACAGCCATTGGTGGTATAAGTAATGTCATAAGTACAACCCTAAACATTCTTCTAGAACCATCGGTCTTTCCCAAACTTTCATTGCCTATGAAAACTCCATGAGGAAAGTGGGCCAGGTTATCTGGAATTTTTCCCGTGAGATAATTATAAGACAAGTTGATGTTATCTATGTGACCAAGAGTCGTCGGGATTGTCCCCCAAAGTGCATTATAACTCAGATCCAGGTGGATCAGCCTTTTCAAATTACCTATTTCCGATGGGATAGATCCACTAAATGCGTTCCTTTCCATTCTTAGATATGCCAAGTTCGTCAAGTTCCCTATTTCCGAAGGAATGCATCCACTAAAGGAGTTCCTTTGCAAATAGAGTTGCGTCAAGTTCTTCAATTTCGCTAGAGTCATAGGGATCTTGCCATTTAGGAAATTGAAACTGAGATCTAGGTGGATTAGCCTTTTCAAATTACCTAGTTTTGATGGGATATATCCACTAATTTGATTATTATGAATGTCAATAACTTCTAACATTGTGAGATTTTGGAGACAAAGATGCAACTCACCGGTTAGAAAATTGGTGGACAAGTTGAGGTGCCTGAGCTTTGGGAGTGCACATATTTGAAGAGGAAAAATATCGATGAGGAAATTACCAGACATCCGAAGAGAGGAGAGATTTGGGAGCAGAGAGTAATTCATGCTGCTTAAACTGTAGATGTGGTAGTCGGCTTGTGATAAGTTTATTTCAATGACGCTTCTAGAATCGTCGCATGAAATGCCAAGCCACATGCAATGAGACATGGAAGTGTTGCTCGTAATGTACCGAGGCCACCACCCACTGCGACGAAGAGCATCTGCCTCTATTTTGGTGGCAAGGGCAGGGAAGTTGTGGGAGAGAGACAGCGCAATAACAATCCATGTAGCTGTAGTCATCAGCTGACAAACATGTAAGCTGATGGATTTGCTTACAAGATTCATCCTTGAGAGAGAGAGAGAGAGAGAGAGAGAGAGAGAGAGAGGACCTCTTGTTTTTGCTTGGGAAGTGGAGAGCCTGAGTTTGCCGTGATATATGGAAGAAGGGCGATCCATAATAAAACAACTTGAGGGGAGAGCAATTCAACATAAAGACTTGGAAGATTCCCAAAGTCTGCCCGCACAAGACAACATTAGTGCAAATCCAGTTCACACTTTGCATTCTGTGAACCATGCTCACGAGATCCCACTGAATTATAACGTTTTAGATAACCTCGGTCTCACATGTAGCACTTTTTTGTGTTTGAATATTGTTGTCAAACACACGTTCCTTTAATTTGAAAAAAAAATTAAAAATATCACAATTTTTATACAGCGCTCACTTTAACACTAAAATATTTTGAGCAATCAATGAGTACTACATCAATGGAAAAACAGTCACTTAAGTGTCTCCAACGATAAATTATGACAATTCATCCTACGTGGCATTTTAAATTAAACTTTGACTCCGATGAGTTTTTTTTTATATTTATAATAGATATTGAAGTTTAATGTGAAATATTCTTCGTCTAACTAGGCAAAATGAACAGAACAATAACGCTTCACTTAAAATTGGGGAAATTTCTCTCTCGCGCGCGTTGAAAGAGCTCCTTTTCTCAAAAGCAAAGCTCTATTTTCTTGATGGAGAAACAGAGTTCCCTCTCTTAGCCTCCTGTTCGTCTCTGTGAGACGGGTTCTTCGAGCTCGGGGGAGGAAGACGAGGCCTTGCAATGAAGATGAGGCCATGAGTTTCAAATTCAAAATTTTACTCTGGACATTACGTTTGACATCCCAACAGGTGATTTTCGTGCCAAATAATCCTAGAAAAGACCACCTATTGGAGTAGCTAACAACGACGCCTTGCTGCAAAATAGAAAAAGAATGTAAACAAGCACGGGTATGAAGGAACTTGTACACATCCATCAAGAAGTCAAGGTATGCGGCTTCATATGTGTTGACTTTTGGATCATTGCGTGGCCGATGGTTCATGGGAAGTCGAGGTCTACACGACACTTCTATTGGTGATGTTTGACCCTCAGAAAATTCTAACCCATCGTAAGGGAAAGGTCTACCTTACCAAAATTTATTAAACTATTCAAATTTAACAGCAAATTCTCCATTGAAGTCGTTCGAGCTCAAATCTAGACAAGGGAGATTAGTCTAATCTCATATTTCCAATGGGATGGCGCAGTCCAAGCCAAGAGGTGGGATTGGACTCAAGAACACTCGAGCTTGTTAAGTTGACAAAAGATGGAGGAATGGGGCTAGTCAAGGAGTTTAAGTTCTGTTTTTTTCCCCAATTCCGTATTATTGATGATGATATTACACACAATTGGAATAAATCACTATTATCATATATTAAAATTTCTAATTTTATTAAAATTAGTAGGTCTCGGGTGAATAACCATATAAGCACATCAATTTTCATGAGTAAAAGCCACATGAACTAGATTTTAGCTCAAAAAAGTTATTCGGATTCTTCGTGTAACGTTTAGACTGGACTGGTCTAACTTGACCTATTTAATTTAACAGAGTCATGTGGGTTGGGGCCGGATTACCTATTGATTACATGGATCATATTCCGGCCAATCAATTTAAGAGTATCCCCTTCACATGACACCACATGAACACTGGCCGTTGACACAGATTGACACCCCCAACTCTTGTCCTTAATTCGCTCCTCGTTCATGGCATTAGACCTTGATTCGCTTGATTACTTTAGTCTTAAGAAGGTTCCTGATCTCTTCCAAAGCATGTCCATGGGATGTGCTTAGAAATTTATAAAGACAGTATGCTGCACGCTCTTTCTTTTCAATTCGAATTCCCATGAAGTAGGGAGAAGACAATGATACCGAATTAACTCTCTTCATTTCGATTTCCGGTTCCCAATTCTCCGACAACCCAACAAACATCAATGAATTTGTCACCGCCGCGAGTGTTGATCGGCTTACTCGAGAGAGCCAAGTGTCATGGCGCAACTAAAACATGGTTATGTTGGATCAAACCGGTCCGGTAGCTTGAGATCCTATTGCAGAGGCGACAAACTTCAATAGCGGGTAGCTTAAAACTCCACAATAGAAGATAGGAGTTGATGATTTCCACTTTGGATTTTGATGCAGCCTAGCCTAGAGCGTGTAAAAACAGGCACGCGTTCAACGGTTGGAGGTCTTGGTCGTGCACGCTCGCAGTCAAGAGTCGGAGTCGGAGAAGTCGTCGGATCGTGAGGCCAAAGACAAAAGCGGATGCCTTTTTTGACTTCATTTGGCAGACGCAGAAATTTCGTTTGAGGAGCGAGGCAAGGAGATAGCACCGAGCACACAAATTTCGTGTGAACTAGACGAATTGGAACAGATGTTTCGTGAAAATAACGCTGAGTCTGATTTTGTGAATTTCTAGTGCTCGAGTCATCCGCCATCACAATGGGGAAAGGTCATCGCACAGTGGTGGATGTCCCACTCAATATAACTCATATGTTCTTGTCCCGGAATGTGGAGAATTGTTGGTTGATTACGCAATTCGCTTGGTATATCTCAACACATTCCGCTTCGACTCTGTCGACAATACATCGTTTTCTACTATGAGATTGGGCAGAGCAAGCTTAGTGGCACGGAAATAAGTAATCGAACGGTAAAATAGACAAAGCAAAGATATAGATCGCACATCGAATTTACATGATTGGTTGAGGTGACCTATGTCCGCAGGAAGAGCATGGTAGTATTTCATTATAGATCAATCGATAAAACATACATTATAATCATTCTTGAGTCATTCAAACACTCTCAGTATTTCTGAGTCTCAATTATGCCCAACAACTCTCATAGTGTTTACCCCTCATAATTCTTCACGAAATAATCTCTCAATATCATAAAGGAATGAACAAATTTTACCCACAGGAAGTAATCTCTCAATAACACTTTCCGATAAGCCACGATAGATGATATGCCCGAATGTATTTTCAAGTAAGGAAAATAGCCGATGTAATTTAGGTGATGAGTTTTGTAGAGTCATAGCACATTTTGACAAGCAAAATATTCTACTTATGCAATCTCTAAGTTAAATAATCTCATGATTCGTTTACAATTTAAACTAGCATACCTACCAAAAGAAAAGGATTTAAACTAGCTTGCACATGTGGAGCACATGTGGACAGAACTTGCACACATCCATCAAGAAGTCAAAGTCTTTTGCGGTTTCATGTGTGTTAACTTCCGGATCAATATGTAATCAACGGTTCATGAAAAGTCATGGTCTTTGCAACACTTTTACTCGTGATTTTTGGCCCTAAAAATTTCTAACCCATCGTAAGGGAAAGGTGGTGGATCAATTTTTTCAGCCTCTCTTCTTTTGACTAGCAAGCCTTGAACTTAGAAAGAGAGATCCTAGTCATTCCAATCACATGGTGTGGAAATAATATTAAAGTAGGTTACGCATCCCAAATGATAGTGTGACCCCATTGGAATCATTTTTCAAAATACAAATTAGACTCCCCCTTCCATCAAGTAATCATAGACCCTAAACACGAGGCACCTGTGTAAGCAAAAACCATGGAGCTTCATTATGCTTCCAAATTGTACTTTTGTCAATTGTTTCACTTTGTTTCAAAAGCTCTTGTAAAAAAGATGGGTCCTCTGCTTCAACATGGTGAAGTTTCTCCATTGCAATGATTTTCTCATTGGATAATCACACTCTATAGACACTATTGTAACTTTCACTCACTATGCAATTTTGATGTCGTAGTCTTTTGTTGCATTAATTATGTCTTCATATGCAATTATCCCATCATAATTCCTTATCGAAAAGAAATCTCCATTTTTCTTTGTTGTCTCTAATTGCATGCTATTCGTTGTAGTGGAAATAAGAAGCAAGGCCTAAGAACTAGATGAGAAATGAGTGTTATAGATAAATGAGATTATCCAAACATATACATTAAGAATTGTCCAGTTCAAAAAGAGCCACGATTTCGGATGAACAAGATCAAAAATTTCTCGTGAACCATGTAATATTCTCCGGTCCCACCCAAAGGTAAACTCCCAAATATTTTAGGCGACCCTTTATGTTCCTGAAATTGATTATTATTGCTACGAGGACATTGTAGTTGTCGAGTAATTGAACATCTGCCGTTCGTTCTAATGATCCATCAATCCATCCATAAACCCCATTTTAATTATTTCCTTTAATGACACAAAAGACTGCTGAGAAATTGCAAGGAACTGCAATGAAAAAGACTATATGCTGAAATTGTATGGTCTCTGGAACAAGAAAACTCAGGTCAAAAACAACTTCCGACATACTTTGCTTAAGTTCGATTTTGGCGGCCCAAAACCTATTTACAAGTTTTCCACCCACCCATAGTATCCGTTAAGAGTCTTCTCTCATTTGATTTCTTTGAGCCCCATGTGATGATAGTCTAAGGAGATCCCCAAGAGTGCATGTGGTATTTGAGCAAAGAATGTTAAATAGGATTTACTGTGGATGGTTTGCAACAGCATCTCAGAGCTCCATTAGAAATTTAGAATCTATGCTTCTCTGGGGTACACACTAGTTGTCAAAACTAGGGATGAGCAACCTCGACTTGAGAACCGGCCGGTGGAACCTATCGGGTTCTAGATTTCAAGGTATGCAGGGTACATTCTAGGTTTCAAAAATTAAAGGACCTATTTTGACAAGTAGGTTCCAAATTCTAGGTCGGTGAAACCTGAAACTTGGAACCTGAAACCTAGAATCTCGAATAAGTTTTTGTGTTTTTTTTTTTTTTTTTGTCTATATATTCGCACAATCCTATGGTATTCTATGGCGTTCGATGATGAGTGTATAATTTGAAATCACTAATCCGAGTTTCTATTTAATGACTAAGAGTTTTATTTTGTTAATGTTTCATAATTTTTTCAGTCTAAATATAAGTTATGATCAGTAAATTATAGTAGCAATTGATAGTTATTAAAGTGATAATTCAATGCAATCATTCAATTGATAATAAAGATAGAACTTGGATGGATCTTGGAACCTGTGACAGGGTAGGTTTCAAGTTTCAGGATATGCAAGGCAGGTGCCAAGTTCTGAAAATGATGAATATGTTCCAACGGATAGGTTTCAGGCTTTAAGTAGAATTTGTACAAAACATAGAACTACTTACCTCTAGTTAGGACATGCCACCATGGCAATACAGTAACTTAGACAACTCTCAAACTATTATAGCATCTTCATTCAACAGAAGAATTCGGTGCAAACAATGAAGAAAAAAAGAGATTTTACATTGTATAGTTCATCACTATGCAACAACCATAATGGACATTTGATACTAGTTTCTCAATGTGTTCCATCTCTGCAAAGCCATTAAATCAATCAAATCCACATAATCCTAGATAAGAAAATGCGAAAGACAAAATTGTATAATGAAGAGTACATGGGCTATTTATACCCTTTACAAGAAGAAACAAGATATTATCACAATCTGGAGTGATTAGGAGAATCAACGCAGATACCTAGATATATCTTGCAACAGTAGATGAGAAAAACCATGTACGTTTGGTACTACATTAAAATGGGGGCAGGAATGTGTTCCGCTTCATTCTCTCTGTGAAGCGACTTTTCCTCCATTAAAATTCCCCGGGGGCAGGATCTTGAGTGAAGCGAAAGATTTCCTCCATGTCTTGAGGGTTTCTATGGAACACCAGAAAGGTTGTTGTGAAAGAAAATAGCCGGAAGACGGAGATCAGAGAACTTTACCTTCTACTTGGCAGAAAAAGTTGCCAAGATCACAATCCAACCTAGGAAAACTTCCTGAAGTTTTAAGTGGCAAAAATGGGCATTTATATGAGTAATGTCGTGTCTTCCAGGGATTGTCTTGTTTGCTAAATTATATGAGGTCATGCTCGTTTTTTTGACTTGACATTTTGCTGTTATAGTTGATTTCTAGGTGCTGTTTTATTCCAGATGGTAAATGTGAGAGTGGCTGTTCTTCCTACTATCATCATGGCATTACCACAAAACTAGCCATGCATAAGTTATTAAGAAGAAGGAGAAGAGTCAAATGGGAGAGGTCAAGATTGGCCGCCGATGGAACAGAAAAATTATCTAGTACAAATGAATTTTCCAATTTCCAAGAAACCAAATTATTTATAGTATGTCAACAAAAATGAATTGATTTCTATGGCTGCGTTATCATATCCTATATTTGGTACCTACTCAAGACAGGATAAATGGGGATATAAGAAAGATATAGACCGAATAAAATTATCCCATGATAGAGATAAGATAAAGGTGGATAGGATTTCTAACATTCATAATAGAAAAGTTATTTTTCTCGACGAACTTTTTAAATTAACAAAATTAGAATTATATTTCGATATAAATAATATTTGAATTCTAATATAAGAAATTCAAAATAACAAAAAAAATTAGCTATTTTAATTCAATCTTATTTTTATTTATATATTCAAATTTAATTATTTTTTTAAATAATTTCGATACATAAATATAAATATATATTTATTATATATTTTAGGTATTTTAGTGTTTTGGTTATATTAATACAGTCTACTATTTAACAAAATTTTATTAGAGAATGATCGGAGGGGGAAAAATAAAAAAGAAATTAATTAATAAAAGAGAGGAAGATATAATAAAAAAACCAAATAAAATAAAGTAAGCAAGAGTGTCGCGAGATATTTTACCATCTCCGTTTGTAAAATTTTTGCTTCATTTTTACTAATGTATAGTTTATATTATACAATGCACATGATATGATGTGAATGTATCCGACTTTATTACTATAGTCACCAAACAGTAGATAAAATATATCAAAATCCCATGGATTTCATATCTTATCCTCATTAGAAATTCGAACGACCAAACGTAGCCTATGAATATATATAAAAAGCGTCTCCTTAAGAGACTCAACAACAACATTGGATAGATTGAGCACAAAAAAGTGATCTCATGCTTATCAAAATTAAGAGATATAACCGAGTCTCACTTTCAATTTTTATCAAACCTCTCACTTCGAAACGGCAGTCGAGAATATCAATCTCATTTCGTACCCAAAATGTCCAAAATCACATACTTTCTATCGATCCGCGATGCCAGTTTTACCACGTTACCTTGAAAGACAATCATCGTCAGCAATCCAATGTTGACTGTCACCAAACTTACCTCCCTCCCCGGATAAGCGTCCCGCAAAATTATATCTATAAATTATTATATATTTCTATTTAGTCGAAAGGGTTTATTGTTGGTGAAACGTTATGGAAAAGTTGTGAACTTTTTTTCTACTTTTATTTGTAAGAGAGTCGTGCAAGTATCTCTCTAAGATACGGCTCGTCACATGACTTAGGGGTGTTTGTTAACACTTCTTTTTTTTTTTTTTTTTTTATAAACAAAATTTCTATTTTTTTTTGTTAAGAAAAAAAGAATAAACGCGTTTGTTTGCGTTTTTGTTTCAAATATATTTTTGTTCTCGAACACTTTTGGAAACAAAAAACAAAGAAAAAACGTATTTCTTGTTTTTGAACAAAATTTAAAACATATTTTCTCTCTTCTCTCTTTTTTCTCTTCTCTTTTTTTTTTTTTTTTCTTTCTTTCTCTTTTTTCTTTGGCCGGTCACCGGCCTCGGCCATGGCCGGCGACCAGCCAAAGAGGGCCGGCGACCTCGCCGGGGCGTCGCCGGCCCCAGGCGAGGCCGAGCGTCGCCGGCCCCTAGCGAGGCTCGGCCTCGCCTTGGCTGGGCGAGCTCTGGCTCGCCAGATCCGCGAGCCCGAGCCGCCCGTCGAGGCCGAGCCTCACCGGGGCCGGCGAGCCTCGCCGTGGCCGGCGAGCCCGCCGCCCCTCGTCGTCCGGCCCGGCAATCGGCCAAAAGAAGAAAAAATGAAAAAAAAAAAAAAAGAAAATAAAAAAAAATTAAAATAAAAATATGAAAAAATTAAAAGAAACAAAAAAAAAGAATACAAATTTACCAAACGTGTTTTTGTTCATTTTTATTCCCGAAACAAGTTTATCAAACGCGTTTTTTTTGTTCAAAAATTATTCCCGAACGAAATATTTTTTTCTATTTTTGTTCCCCAAACAATTTTTAAACGAAATGTTACCAAACGCATCTTTATTAGCAGGTCTGAGACTCACATTCAACAATTTTTCAAGCACCTGCGTCGACTGTAGATGTATGTTTCAGTCCTACAGTTCCTTCGATAAGCTCCAGTCTCTCTCTCTCTCTCTCTCATCCATCACCGAACATGTATCCGAGTGCTCGTGTCGAGACTTTGTCTATATGCAGCTTCTGATGTGTAGTTCGATTAGATCTCCAGAGAAGAACCGCACCGGGTGGCCCAAAACAACGGGACCATACACTCACCCATCATCGCCCAGTGCGACTTGAGATATATCGACCCGAGGATTGCCCGCCATCATCTTGTTGAACTCGATCATGTCCTTCCACACGAACTCCCTCGTCGGGTCGACAGAGGACCGGCCGCACAAGGTGACCGTGCTGCCCAAGAGAGTGTTGTCATACATGATCACGCCCCCGGCCCTCACCAGCCTCAGCAGCCTCTCGTGATAGTTCTTCAGGTTAGCCCAGTCGGCATCGACGAATGCAAAGTCGAAGCTGCTTTCATTTTCTTGCTGACACGAAAAAGATAAGCCGGATGAGATTGTCGAGAATCTACCAAGCGCAGAATGTATCATCTTTATTACACAAGTGCAAATGAGGATTACTTTACTAGAAAAGTTCCACTCACGCTTTCCAGTAATTTATCCAGGACGGGCAAAGCTTGCGGTTCGATGAAGTCGATCTTGTGTTCAATGTCGGCCTTCTTGATAAACGGCAATCCGATCTTGTATGCTTCTTGGTCTACATCGATCACTATGATGTGCAGTGGAAACATTTGAGTAATGTGCAGATTAATTCTAACTCGACAAATAGACTTCCAAACTTTTTCCTATTGTCAAGCGAGAGAGACGGCAGACCTTGCCATCTTGCAGGATCGTGAGAGGCGTGAGGAGAAGAGAGTATCTGGTGAAGATGCCGACATCTATAGTCTTCTTCACGTTCAATAAATTCAGGAGCAGCGTGATGAACTGACCCTCCTGGCGCAGTCGCAAAGTAGGACCTGTTCAGTAAGATTCCCACCAACACTGAACATAACTTAAACACACTCTGGTTTTAAGTATATGGACAGCAGCTTTCGGTCATTGAATTCTATGGTTATGCCATATTTACTCAATTTATCATCGTCGTGACATGAATGTCTGGCTCCGAAAGCGAGTAATGAACATGTTCATAAACTCTAAGTTGATGCAGAATCATTTTGAGTAATGAGTATGGAATAGAATTGCTGTGGATGGTTTGTAATGGCATCTCTGAGCTCCTTCAGAATCTCTGCCTCTCTGGGGTAGACACTAACCATCGGTACATACTGCCATGACAATAAAACTTAGAACATCCTCAAACTGTTACGGCAACTTCATTCAACAGAAGAAATTGCTGCAAATAGAAATCAAAAAGGAGAGGGGAAGAGAGAGAGAGAACATTGTACAGTTCATCACTCTGCAACAACTGTGATGGACCCTGGGAGATTACTTTCATAGTTGGTTCCATCTTTGCAAAGCCACAAGATCAATAAAAAATGCTGATAAAGCATATGCAAAAGAGAAAATCGTCTAATTCCTGTATGTTTTGTAATGAAGAGTATTTGAGGTACTCATAGGCATTACAAGACGACTACATCGATTATTGCACAATCGTTTGCTGGTGGATATAGCTAGGTGATATTCCCGGCTTTGTTGTGAAGAAACCTTTTCAGATTGGGGCTCTGCTCCTTTGTCCAATTCAAACCATCCAAACCAGAATCATCAATTACTATGCCTAAAAACTAGTGGAACCGCCATTTTTCGTGACACGTTATCCTGTAAAGAAAGCAGAGCAGATGATATAGATGCTGAAGACTTGTCGTCATCCATGCGTCAAATGGAACGTTCTACCAGAATTATTCCTAACACTGGGACTAGGTAGCGTAGATTAAAGAAATTGACAAGAACAGCCTTTTAGTGAGCGAACAATCCTCTGAAGTTTATTGAAAGTATTCAAAAGGTCATAACACGAGTCTCACAATTTGTATTAGAAGCTATGTGCTCCAATCTCAAAAGATTGAGGAACAAGTGCTTATTTTGATCAAAGGGCATAAATAGATGCGCCTGCAGATCGTCATCCCATCACCCAGCGCAACTTGAGGATCGCCTACATTATCTTGTTGAACTCGATCGTGTCCTTCCACGCAAATTGCCTCATTGGGTGAGCAGAGGATGGGTCGGCCAAGGCCACAGTGCCTCCCCAGAGAGTGTTGTCATACATGATCACACCCTCAACCTTCACCAGCCTCAGCAGCCTCTCGTGATAGTTGTTCAGGTTTGCCTGGTCAGCATCGACCAACGCAAAGTCAGAGTTGCTTTCATTTCTCGCCAACACGCAGAAGTGAAGCCAGATGAGATTGTTCGGAGTTTAATTAAGCTCAGAAGATACCTTTTTCATCGCACGAGTCCAAATGAGGATTACTCTACTAGAGAAGTTACACTCACGTTTTCTAATAATTTATCGAGGACAGGCAAGGCTTGCGATTCGATGAAATAAATCTTTGTGTTCGACGTTGGCCTTCTTGATAAACGGCGATCTAATCTCACATACTTCTCAGTCTACATCAGTTTCAATGATCTGCAGTAGAAACATTTGATTTGACCAATGCGAAACAGCAATAGAAAAATGTGCAGATTAATTCTAGCTTGACAAACAGACTTGGAATTTTTTCTTTTTTTTCAAGCGAAAGACCACAGACCTTGCCATTGTGCGGAATCGTAAGAACCGTGAGGAGGAGAGAGTCTCCAGTGAAGACGCCAACCTCTATGGTCTTCTTCGCATTCAATAGCTTCAGAAGCAGCGCGATGAGCTGACCCCCATCCGGCGCAGTCGCAAAGGAGGACCCGTTTAGTAGGATCACTAAACATACAAACTTAAGACCCTCTTTGATTTTACAATATGGACAACAGCTTTCGATCATTGAACACTATCGCGCACCAGATTTACTCAATTTATCATCGCTGTGACATGAATGTCTGTCTCCAAAAGCGAGTAATAGAATCTGTTCATACACTCTAAACCGAAGCAAAATACGAGCGAGCGCCGAGCGAGCAGCAGAGACCCAACTGGCAATGGAAAGGCATGCATTGCCGATAATCAGAGAAGCTGAATTTCTGCAACATGATAATTGTGCAGTGGCCGGTAGCCCCTTCGTCGTAAAATTTCATGGTTAATTAATGGTGATTTGATTAGAATTTAAACAGGTTATGTGTCAAATCAGGACACGTTCAAGAAGTCAAGGTCTTGGTCGAGTACCCAATTCCAAAGTCTCTAAGGTAATTGAGTTTCATTTTCATGTACATGGGTCGTCTACACAATCAAGAGAAGTCTTGGTCTTCTGTTGTTTATGTGATGTCTGATCTTTAAAGACGGTTTTCGGTGCTGGTTATCCAGTTACAGAAGCGACCCCATAGGCTTTCGCTTTCGCGTCTCTCTAAAATTGCAGTCATGGTAAAATCTTGGTTTATTTAATCATCAGGGACTCCCAAGCACACGAATTCTCTATAAATAGAATAGAAATAGATAATTGAGGGCTTGTTATTCAACAGTATAACATGACTTATATACCCGTGTCAACCAATATCCATATTCATAGATATCTATCTATGATCTTATCTATGGAGATTCATCCGAATTTTTTGAATCTGAATGAATATCAATGAAATGAGTTACAAAAAGATAATGCGGATATATAGAATTTCGATATTCTATATAAAATGGGTTGCCCGGGACTCGAACCCGGAACTAGTCGGATGGAGTAGATAATTTCTTTGTTAAAATACGTAACAAAAATCCCTCCCCAAACCGTGCTTGCATTTTTCATTGCACACGGCTTTCCCTATGTATACATCGAAAACTCAATGTCTTCCCTAGAAAGGACTCTAAGAAAAATGGAATACTCAGTCGATCAACCCTAACTTAACTCTTACTACATAAATATTTCATAAAAAAATGAATGAATTTTTTTTTTTATCTCTTCATTATTTAGGGATAATTTACATTTCCATGATCTCATAGACAATTATTCATAATTGACTAGATCATTGATAGAAGTAATATCCAAATACCAAATCCGCCCTCTATATAACCTTCGTGAAGTAGAATAAGTTCTTGGGAAGATCAAAGAAAGAACAACTTCTTCCTCCGTAAGGAATTCTTCCAAAAATTCCGAACCTAATCTTTTTAAAAAAGTGCGTACAGTCTTTTTGTGTTTACGAGCCAAAGTTTTAACACAAGAAAGTCGAAGTATATATTTTACTCGATATAAACTCTTTTTTTTTGAGGATCCGCTGTGATAATGAGAAAGATTTCTGGATATACGCAAAAAACGGTCGATAATATCAGAATCTGATGAATCAGCCCGGGTCGGTTTACTAATGGGGTGCCCTAATGTGTCACAAAAATTGGCTTTAGACAATGATCCAATCAGAGGAATAATTGGAACTATTGTCTCGAACTTCTTCATAGCATTATTTATTAGAAATGCATTTTCTAGCATTTGACTTCGTACCACTGGAGAATTTAGTCGCACGCTTGAACGATAGCCCAAAAAGTCAAGAGAATACTTGCATAATTGGTTTATATCGATCCTTCCTGGTTGAAACCAGGCGTAAAAATGATATTGCCATAAATTAACAAGGTAATATTTCCATTTCTTCATCAGAAGAGGCGTATCTTTTGAAGCCAGAATTGATTTTCCTTGATATCGAACATAATGCTAGCTAATGTGAAGGAAACATCAATTTCGAAATTTGCCTGTCTTCAACTAAAGAGAAACGATCCTCCAAATACGTAGTGAATTTCCTTAACAAGCCATGCATTCATGGTAACAACAACATAGTATCACTCATCACACGTTTCGATCTTACTAAAAAGACAGAAAAATAAATGACCATCTGATAAATGCTTCTCACTACTTGGTAATTGTTACCTAGGAAAAATTTTAGCCTAGCTAGTATAAAAAAATTTAACATGGCTTAAAATTGCAAGGGCCGCATACTTCATGATCTCAACCATGTTCGCCAATTTGCAGCATCATTTCATCAACCGACTCTTCACTCGGTGAAACTTATTTTATTGTTTTGGGACAAGTACCTCATGATCCTTGCTCTTCCTGTGGGCTTGAAGAATTTTCTGTTGATCCACCTTCCCACCATAGTCCTCTATTATTTCCTTGGAGCTGCGCAAGTGAGATAGAATAGAAGGGCTTCGCCAACGCTAGTTTTGGAGCTAGAAAAGCTTCCGAAACTTGTTTCATCGTGGGCCGCAACTTTGGATTGCTATTTAAGCAAGCAAGTGCAAGAGAAACTACCAGAATGATACTTCTTGCGATAGAATTCTCTCTTGGGATTGGCAAGCGCGGATCCAATATTTGATGTAGCATAATATCTTCTCTGAAGAGAGTGGACTGCATTAAGATGATCTCACCTGGATGCTCACCCATTAGTATTTCCATTGCTACCACCGCGAAGCTGTATACATCACATTTCTCATTGATGACCAAAGTGTAAGCAAGCTCTTAAAAAAAACAAAAGGTCATAGATTAGATGAGGCTCGAAACAAAGTTCACAATCTTAGTTAGTGCATTATCAAATGATAAATATGTAAGTATGCTGAAGGGTCAACATGTTATTACCACATGGGGGGTGTTAAGTATATTGATCTAGCTAAGTGCCTCCAGTAATAACATTCCACAAAAATATGGATGATCGTTGCTTACCCGGTGCTATATATCCATGGGTGCCTGCAATATTTGCAGTGAGATTAGATGAGAAGTTAGGTTCTAGGAGTCTTGCTGTGCCGAAATCTGATAGAAAAGCCTGCATATTGTTGTCTAGCAAAATGTTGTTGCTAGATATGTCTCGATGAATGATTGGCCGAGCGCAATCATGGTGCAAGTAAGACAAGGCATGTGCCATATCCGATACAATGACAAGTCTTTTAGACCAATCTAGTTCCACCGCTTCAATGTCATCTCTCAGAGCACAAAATAGACTCCCCCTTTCCATGTACTCATAAACCAAGAACATGCATTGCTTGTGTAAGCAAAAACCATGGAGCTTAATTATGCTTCTATGCCGTACTTCAGTCAAGTGCTTCACTTCATTTCGAAAGCTCTTGCCAAAAGATGGGTCCTCTGCTTCATGATGGTGAAGTTTCTTCAATGCCACGATTTTCCCATTAGGCAATCATGCTCTATAGACACTACCGTATCCACCAGTTCCAATGCAATATTTGATGTCAAAGTCTTCTGTTGCATTTATTATGTCTTCATATGCAATTCTCCCATCATAATTCCATATTGTCAAAAATCTCCATTTTTTTCTATCATCTCTGATTGAGTGCTTTTCATTCTACGTTGAAATAAGATCAAAGATCTCAAAACCAAATAGAAAATGAATGATATAGCCATTGGTGGTATAAGTATTATCATAAGCACAACCCTAGTCATTCTTCTAGAACCATCAATCTTTTCCAAACTATCATTGCCTATGAAAGCTCCATAAAGAACTTGGGCCAAGTTATCTGGAATTTTTCCCATGAGATAATTATATGACAAGTTGATGTTATCTATGTGACCAAAAGTTGTCGGGATTGTCCCCCAAAGTCCATTATTACTCAGATCCAAGTGGATTAGACTCTTTAGATTTCCTAGTTCGGGAGGGATAATACCTCCAATTCTGTTACCATGAATGTCAATTACTTCTAACATGGTGAGGTTTTGGAGACAAAGAGGCAACTCACCGGTTAGCCAATTGGGACAAGTTGAGATGCTTGAGCTTTGGGAGTGCACATATTTGAAGGGGAAAGATATTAGTGGAATTATAATCATGCAGCCCAAGAAAGGTCAGATTCGAGAGTAAAGAGAAATTCATGTTGCTCCAATCAAATGTGCCCTTGTAGTTGTCCAGGCCTCCTTGTATTATATTTATTTTGACAACATTTCCGGAGTCATCACATGAAATGCCAGGCCACATGCAATATGCTAAGGAAATGTTTCTTGTGAGGGAGGCAGACCACCACCACTGTAACGAAGAGCATTTACCTGTGTCCTCATGGCAGTATATTCCAAACCTTCATTTCCTTTGAAATTTGAATAATTAACATTGAATAGGTGTTGTGGAACTTTTCCCGTGAGATGATTGCACGACAAGTCGATGTACTCCAAGTTGACAAGCTTCTGAAATTTGGGAACTGAACCATGAAGAGAATTGTTTGTAAGATTGAGATTCTTTAACATGACCAAACTCTCAAGTTCATGAGGGATATTTCCCGAGAAGTTGTTGAAGCTCAAATCCAAATAAGTGATATTCTTCAAATCTCCTATTTCCGATGGAATGGGGCCAATGAAGGAGTTTAAGCTCAGTATCAACATAATCAAGCTCTTCAATTTACCTATTTCTGATGGGATAGATCCACTTAATGTGTTCTCTTCCAGACTTAGATATCCCAAGTTCGTCAAGTTCCCTATTTCCGAAGGAATGGATCCAATGAAGGAGTTCCCAGCCAAATAGAGATGCACCAAGTTCTTCAATTTCGCTAGAGTTGTAAGGAAACTGAGATCATGGATCAATTAGAAATTGCCCATTTCCAATGGGATAGATCCACTGAGATCTAGGTAGATCAGCATCTTCAAATTACCCATTTCCGATGGGATATATCTACTAAATGTGTTATATCCCAGTTCTTAGATATCGTCAAATCATGCCATGTAGTGAATTGAAACTAGATTTAGGGATCATGCCATTTATTTCCGATGGGATAGAAATGAAGATTTAGATATGCCAAGTTCGTCAAGTTCCCTATTTCCGAAGGAATGGATCCATTGAAGTGGTTCTGATGCAAATGCAGTTGCACCAAGTTCTTTAATTTTGCTAGAGTCGTAGGGATCATGCCATTTAGCGAATTGAAACTAAAATTTAGATATGCCAAGTTCGTCAAGTTCCCTATTTCCGAAGGAATGGATCCATTGAAGGAGTTCCTATGCAAATGGAGTCGCACCAAGTTCTTCAATTTTGCTAGAGTCGTAGGGATCATGCCATTTAGCAAATTGAAACTGAGATCTAGATAGATCAACCTCTTCAAATTTCCCAATTCAGGAGGGATTGGACCATTGATTCGATTTTCATGAATGTCAATAACTTCTAACATGGTGAGGTTTTGGAGACAAAGAGGCAACTCACCGGTTAGATCATTGGTGGACAAGTTGAGGTGCCTAACCTTTGGGAGTGCACATATTTGAAGGGGAATGATATCAACGAGATGATAACCAGATAGTGTAAGAAAGGTGAGATTCGGGAGCAAAGAGTAATTCATGCTGCTCAAATTAACTGAGAACCAGTAGTAGTAGTAGTTGTCGTCATCTTGTTGTGATGCATTTATTTCAACAACGCTTCCAGAATCGTCGCATGAAATGCCACGCCACGTGCAATGCGACATGGAAGTGTTGCTTGTAATGTAGAAAGGCCACCACCCACTATGACGAAGAGCATCTGCCTCTATTTTGGTGGCAAGGGCAAGGAAGTTGTGGGAAAGAGCCAGCGCAATAACGATCCATGTAGCTGTAGTCATCAGCTGGCAGACATGTAAGCCGATGGGTTTGCTTACAAGATTCATGCTTGAGAGAGAGAGAGAGAGAGAGGTCCTCTTCTTTTTGCTTGGGAAGTGGAGAGCCTGAGTTTGCCGTGATATATGGAAGAAGGGTGATCCATAAGAAAATAACTTGAGTGGAGAGCAATTCAACATAAAGACTTGGAAGTCTCCCAAAGTCTCCCCACATGAGACAATATTATGACGTGGTCATCAGACGATGGGGCCTGTGGTTTTAGTGCAAATATAATTCACACTTTGCAATCCATGAACCATGCTCATGAGATCCCACTGAATTTTAACTTTTTAGATAACCTCAGTCTCACATGTGACACTTTTTTGTGTTTGAATATTGTTGTGAACCACATGTTACTTTAATTTGAAAAAAAAATATTAAAAATATCACAATTTTCATGTGGCGCTCACTTTAATACCAAAATATTTTGAGCAATCAATTGAGTATTATATCAATCAAAAAATGATCACTTAAATGTCTCCGACAATAAATTCCGATAATTCATCCTACGTGGCATTTTAAATTAAACTTTGGCTCTGACGTGTTTTTTTTTTTTTAAAAGAGATATTGAAGTCTAATGTGAAATATTCTTTGTCTAACTAGGCAAAATGAGCAGCACAATAACGCTTCATTTAAAATTGGGGAAACTTCTCTCTCTCTCGCTGAAAGAGCTCTGTTTCACCAAAGCAAAGCTCCATTTTCTCAATAGAGAAACAGAGTTCCCTATTTTAGCTTCCCGTTCGTCTTCGTGAGCTCCAGTTCTCGTTCGGAGCATCTAGGGACAACGAAACTCCTAGAATCGGCGAAAAAGAGACGGGTTCTTCAAGCTCGGTGGAGGAAGAGGAGGCCTTGCAATGAAGATGAGGCCATAAGTTTTGAATTCAAATTTTACCTTGACCATTACGTTTGACATTCCACCAGGTGATTTTCGTGGAAAATAATCCTAGAAAAGACCACTTATTGGAGTAGCTACCCACGACGCCTTGCTGCAGAAAAAGAAAAAGAATGTAAACAAGCATGGGTATGACAGAACTTGTACGCATCCATCAAGAAGTCAAGGTCTTTCTGGGGTTTCATATGTGTTAACTTTTGGATTAGTGTGTGGCCAATGGTTCATGGGAAGTCGTGGTCTACACGGCACTTCTATTGGTGATGTTTGGCCCTCAAAAAAATTCTAACCCATCGGAAGGGAAAGGTCTGTCTTACCAAACTTTCTACACGACTTCTATTGGTGATGTTTGACCCTTAGAAAATTCTAACTCATCGTAAGGGAAAGGTCTGCCTTACCAAACTTTATTAAACTATTCAAATTTAACAGCAAATCCTCTATTGAACTCGTTCGAGCTCAAATCTAGACAATGAGAGATTAGTCAAATCTCCAATTTCCAATGGGACGGCGCAATCCAAGGTAAGAGGCGGGATTGGACTCAAGAACACTCAAGCTTGTTAAATTGACCAAAGATGGAGGAATGGGGCTAGTCAAGGAGTTTAAGCTTAGTTTTTTTTACCCAATTATGTATTATTGATGATGATATTACACACAATCAAAATAAATCACTATTATCATATATTAAAATTTCGAATTTTAATAAAATTAGTAGGTCTCGGGTGAATAACCATATAAGCATATCAATTTTCTTGAGTAAAAGCCACAAAAACTAGATTTTAGCTTAAAAAAGTTATTCGGATTCTTCGTATAACGTTTGGATTGGACTTGGCCTAGCTTGACCTATGTAATTTAACAGAATCATGTGGGTTGGGGCCGGATTACCTATTGATTACATGAATCGTATTCCGGCCAATCAATTTAAGAGTATCCCCTTAACATGACACCAGATGAATGCTTGTCGTCGACACAGATTGACACCCTGACTTTCGTCCTTAATTTGTTACTCATTCATGGCATTAGACCTCGATTCGCTTGATTACTTTAATCTGAAGGTTCCTGATCTCTTCCAAAGCATGTCCATTGGATGTGTTCAGAAATTTATAAAGACAGTATGCTGCACGCTCTTTCTTTTCAATTCGAATTCCCATGAAGTAGGGAGAAGACAATGATACCGAATTAGCTCTCTTCATTTCGATTTCCGGTTCCCAATTCTCCGACAACCCAACAAACATCAATGAATTTGTCACCGCCAGGAGTGTTGATCGGCTTACTCGAGAGAGCCGAGTGTCATGGCGCGACTAGAACATGGTTATGTTGGATCAAACCGGTCTGGTAGCTTGGGATCCCATTGCAGAGAGACGACAAATTTAAATACCGGGTAGCTTAAAACTCCAAAATAGAAGATAGGAGTTGATGATTTCCACTTTGGATTTTGATGCAGCCTAGCCTAGTGCGTGTGAAGACAGGCACGCGTTCAGCAGTTGGGAGGACTTCGTCGTGCACGCGCGCACTCAAGAGTCGGAGTCGGAGAAGGCGTCGGATCGACACGGACCACATCAACGCACCGCAGGAGACGCACGGCCAAAAGACAAAAGTGGATGCCTTTTGTGACTTCATTTGGCAGACGCAGGAATTTCGTTTGAGGAGCGAGACAAGGAGATAGCACCGAGCACAGAAATTTCGTGTGACCTAGACGAATTGGAACAGATGTTTCGTGAAAATAACGCCGAGTCTGATTTTGTGAATTTTTATTGCTCGAGTCATCCGCCATCACAACGGGGAAAGGTCATCGCACAGTGGTGGATGTCCCACTCAATATAACTCATATGTTCTTCTCTCGGAATGTGGAGAATTGTTGGTTGATTACGCAATTCGCTTGGTATATCTCAACTCGTTCCGCTTCGACTCTGTCGACAATCCATCGTTTTCTACTATGAGATTGGGCAGAGCAAGCTTAGTGGCACGGAAATAAGTAATCGAATGGTAAAATAGACAAAGCAAAGATATAGATCGGACATCGAATTTTACGTGATTTGGTTGAGATGACCTACGTCCGCAGGAAGAGCATAGCATTATTTCATTATAGATCAATCAATAAAACAGACATTATAATCATTCTTGAGTCATTCAAACACTCTCACTATTTCTCAATCTCAATTATGCCCAACAACTCTCATAGTGTTTACCCCTCATAATTCTTCACGAAATAATCTCTCAATATCATAAATGAATGAACAAATTTTACCCACAAGAAGTAATCTCTCAATAACACTTTCCGATAAGCCACAATAGATGATATGCCAGAATGAATTTTCAAGTAAGGAAAATAGTTGATGTAATTTAGGTGAGTTTTGTAGAGTCATAGCACAAATTTTTTGACAAGCAAAATATTCTACTTATGCAATCTCTAAATTAAATAGTCTCGTGATTCGTTTACAATTTAAACTAGCATACCTACCAAAAGAAAAGGATTTAAACCAGCTTGCACATGTGGACAAAACTTGCACACATCCATCAAGAAGTCAAAGTCTTTTGGGGTTTCAAGTGTATTAACTTCCGGATCAATACGTAATCAATGGTTCATGAAAAGTCATGGTCTTTGCAACACTTTTACTAGTGATTTTTGGCCCTAAAAATTTCTAACCCATCGCAAGGGAAAGGTGGTGGACCAATTTTTTCAGCCTCTCTTCTTTTGACTAGCAAGCCTTGAACTTAGAAAGAGAGATCCAAGTCATTCCAATCACATGGTGTGGAAATAATATTAAAGCAGGTTGCGCATCCCGAACAATAGTTTGAATTGGAATCATTTTTCAAAACACAAATTAGACTCCCCCTTCCACCAATTAATCATAGACCCTAAACACGAGGCACGTGTGTAAGCAGAAACCATGGAGCTTCATTATGCTTCTAAATTGTACTTTTGTCAATTGTTTCACTTTGTCTCAAAAGCTCTTGTAAAAAAAGATGGGTCCTCTGCTTCAACATGGTGAAGTTTCTCCAATGCCACAATTTTCTCATTGGATAATCATGCTCTATAGACACTATTGTAACTTTCACTCACTATGCAATTTTGATGTTGTAGTCTTTTGTTGCATTAATTATGTCTTCATATGCAATTCTCCCATCATAATTCCTTATCGAAAAGAAATCTCCATTTTTGTTTGTTGTCTCTAATTGCTATTCGTTGTAGTGGAAATAAGAAGCAAGGGCTAAGAACTAGATTATCTAAATGAGATTATCCAAACATATACATTCAGAATTGTCCAGTTCAATAAGAGCCGCAATTTCGAATGAACAAGATCAAAAATTTTCTCGTGGACCATGTAATATTCTCCAGTCCCACCCAAAGGTAAACTCCCACATATTTTAGGCAACCCTTTATGTTCCTGAAATTGATTATTATTGCTTTGAGGACATTGTAGTTGTTGAGTAATTAAACATCTGCCGTTCCTTCTAATGATCCATCAATCCATCCATAAACCCCATTTTAATTATTTCCTTTAATAACACAAAAGACTGCTGAGAAATTGCAATGAAAAAGACTATGTGCTGAAATTGTATGGTCTCTGGAACAGGTGGTGGAGGTGGCTCTCGCAAATGCAAGGATCGCCCATTGCTGTGACCGGACGATGTCGAGCGCAATCATGGTGCAGGTAAGACAAGGCATGTGCCATATCCCATACAATGACGAATCTTTTAGACCAGTCTAGTTCCACTGCTTCAACGTCATCTCTCAGAGCACAAAATAGACTCCCCCTTTCCATGGACTCATAAACCAAGAACATGCATTGCTTGTGTAAGCAAAAACCATGGAGCTTAATTATGCTTCTATGTCGTACTTCAGTCAAGTGCTTCACAATGGGTTAGAATTAACAAATTTTGCCCACAAGAAGCAATCTCTCAATAACAACTTTTGATAAGCCATGATAGATGATATGCCACAACGGATTTTCAAGTAAGGAAAATAGCCGGTGTAATTTAGGTGATAAGTTTTTTAGAGTCATAGTACAAATTTTTTAACAAGCGAAATATTCTATTTATGCAATCTCTAAATTAAAGAGTTTTATGATTTGTTTACAATTTAAACTAGCATACTTGCCAAAAGAAAAGGATTTAAACAAGCTTGCAACATGGACAAAACTTGCAAGCATCCGTGAAGAAGTCAAAGTCTTTTGGGATTTCATGTGTGTTGACTTCTGGATCAAATACGTAATCAACGGTTCATGGAAAGTCATGGTCTTTACAACACTTTTATGGTGATTTTTGGCCCTAAAAATTTCTAACCCATCGTAAGGGAAAAGTGGTGGACCAATTTTTTTAGCTTCTCTTCTTTTGACTAAGAAACCTTCAACTTAGAAAGAGAGATCCTAGTCATTCCAATCACAGGGTGTGGAAATAATACCAAAGCAGGTTGCGCATCCTAGACGATAGTGTGACCCTATTGGAATCATTTTTCAAAACACAAATTTGACTCCCCCTTCAATCAAGTAATCATAAACCCTAAATACACGGCACTTGTGTAAGCAGAAACCATGGACCTTCTTTATGCTTCTAAATTGCACTTTCATCAATTGTTTTACTTTGTTTCGAAAGCTCTTGTAAAAAAGATGGGTCCTTTTCTCAACATGATGTAGTTTCTCCAATGCCACAATTTTCTCATTGGACAATCACGCTCTATAGACACTATTGTAACATCCACTCACTATGCAATTTTGATGTCATCATAGTCTTTTGTTGCATTTATTATGTCTTCATATGCAATTCTCCCATCGTAATTCCTTATCGAAAAGAAATCTCCATTTTTCTTTGTTGTCTCTAATTGCATGCTATTCATTGTAGTTGAAATAAGAAGCACGGCCTAAGAACTAGATGAGAAATGATTGTTATAGATAAATGAGATTATCCAAACACATACATTAAAAAATGTCCAGTTCAACAAGAGCCACAATTCCGGATGAATAAGATCAAAAATTTTCTCATGGACCATATAATATTCTCCAGTCCCACCCAAAGGTTAACTCCCAATTATCTTAGGCAACTCTTTATGTTTCTGAAATTGGTTATTATTGCTTCGAGGACATTGTAGTTGTTGAGTAATTAAACATCTGCTGTTCCTTCTAATCATCCATTAATCCATTCATAAACCCCATTTTAATTATTTCATTTAATGACACAAAAGACTGCTAAGAAATGCAAGGAACTGCAATGAAAAGAAAAAGACTATCTGCTGAAATTGTATGGTCTCTGGAACAAGAAAACTCGAGTCAAAAACAACTTCCGATATACTTTGCTTAAGTTCGATTTTGGCGGCCCCAAAACCTATTTACAATTTTTCTACCCCACCCATAGTATCTGTTAAGAGTCTTATTTCATTTGATTTCTTTGAACCCCATGTGATCATAGTCTGAGGAGATCACAAAGAGTGCATGTGGCACGAGCAAAGAATGTTGAATAGGATTTACTGTGGATGGTTTGCAATAGCATCTTTGAGCACCATCGGAATCTTTGCTTCTCTGGGGTACACACTAGTCGTCAATACTCGGGGTGAGCAACCTAGAACTTGAGAACCGGCCGGTGGGAACCTGTCGGGTTCCAGGTTTCAAGGTATGCAGGGTACATTTCAGGTTCCAAAAATTAGAGAATCTATTTGGACGGGTAAATATCAAGTTCTAAGTCGGTGAAACCTGAAACCAAAAATCTCCAATAAGTTTTTGTGTTTTTTTTGTTTTCCGGTCTATGTCTTCGCGCAATCCTACGGTATTCCATGGCTTTCATTTTCTTGCTGACATGAAAAAGATAAGCCGGATGAGATTGTCGAGAGTCTACCAAGCGCAGAATGTATCATCTTTATTGCACAAGTGCAATTAGGATTAATTTACTGGAAAAGTTCCACTCACGTTTTGCAGTATCCACGACGGGCAAAGCTTGCGATTCGACGAAGTTGATCTTGTGTTCAACATCGGCCTTCTTGATAAGCGGCAATCCAATCTCGTATGCTTCTCGTTCTACATCGATCGCTATGATCTGCAGTGGAAACATTTGAGTAATGTGCTGATTAATTCTAGCTTGACAAATAGACTTCCAAATTTTTTCCTATTGTCAAGCGAGAGAGACGGCAGACCTTGCCATCTTGCGGGATCGTGAGAACCATCAGGAGGAGAGAGTATCCAGTGAAGACGCCGACCTCTATAGTCTTCTTCGCGTTCAGTAGCTTCAGGAGCAGTGCGACAAACTGACCCCCGCTGATGCAGTCGCAAAGTAGGACCTGTTCAGTAAGATTCCCACCAACGCTGAACACACAAACTTAAAGATACTCTCTGGTTTTAAGTATATGGACAGCAGCTTTCGGTCATTGAAGTCTATGGTTATGCCATATTTACTCAATTTATCATCGCCGTGACATGAATATGCATCTCCGAAAGCGAGTAATGTACATGTTCATACACTCTAAGTCGATGCGGAATCATTTTGAGTAATGAGTATGGAATAGAATTGCTGTGGATGGTTTGCAATGGCATCTCTGAGCTCCTTCAGAATCTCTGCTTCTCTGGGGTAGACACTAGTCGTCAGTACATACTGCCATGACAATACAACAACTTAGAACATTCTCAAACCGTTACAGCAACTTCATTCAACAGAAGAAATTGCTGCAAACAGAACAAATCAAAAAGGAGAGAGAGAGAGAGAGAGAGAGAGAGACTCTACATTGTATAGTTCATCACTCTGCAAAAACCCTGATGGACCCTGGGAGACTACTTTCACAGTTGGTTCCATCTCTGCAAAGCCACTAGATCAATCAAAAATGCTAGTAAAGCATATGCAAAAGAGAAAATTGTCTAATTCCTGTATGTTTTGTAATGAAGAGTATATGAGGTACTCATAGGCATTACAAGACGACTCTATCGATTATTGCACAATTATTTGCTGATGGATATAGCTAGGTGATATTCCCAGCTTGGTTGTGAAGAAACATTTTCAGATCAGGCTCTGCTCCTTTGTCCAAATCAAACTATCTGAACCATAATCATCAATTACTATGCCTAAGAACTAGTGGAACCGCCATTTTTCACAACAATTTATCCTGTAAAGAAAGCAGAGCAGAAGATATAGATGCTGAAGACTTGTCATCATCCATTCGTCAAATGGAACGATCAACCAGAATTATTCCTAACACAGGGACTAGGTAGTGTAGATTAAAGAAATTGACAAGAACGGTCTTTTAGTGGGTGAACAATCGTCTGAAGTTTATTGAGAGCATTCAAAAGATTATAACACAACAGACTCACAATCTGTATTAGAAACTATTGTGCTCCAATCCCAAAAGATTGAGGAACGAGTGCTTATTTTGAAGTATGCCATAAATTTGATCAAAGGGCATCAATAGATGCGCCTGCAGATCGTCATCCCATCACCCAGCGCAACTTGCGATATATCGACCTGAGGATCGCCCGCTATCATCTTGTTGAACTCGATCGTGTCCTTCCACGCAAATTGCCTCAATGGGTGAGCGGAGGATGGGTCGGCCAAGGCCACAGTGCCTCCCCAGAGAGTGTTGTCATACATGATCACACCCCCAACCCTCACCAGCCTTATTAGCCTCTCATGATAGCTCTTCAGGTTTGCCCGGTCAGCATCGACGAACGCAAAGTCAAAGCTGCTTTCATTTTCTTGCTGATACGCAAAAGAGAAGCAAGATGAGATTGTTGAGAATCTTAACAAGCTCAGAAGATGTCATTTTCATTGCACAAGTTCAAATGAGGACTACTTATCTAGAAAAGTTACACTCACGTTTTCTAGTAATTTGGTGAGGACGGGCAAAGCTTGCGATTCAACAAAGTCGATCTTGTGTTCAACATTGGCCTTCTTGATAAACGGCAATCCAATCTCATATGCTTCTCGGTCTACATCGATCGCTATGATCTGCGGTGGAAACATTGTGCAGATTAATTCTAGCTTGACAAATAGACTTCCAATTTTTTTCCTTTTCGCAAGCGAGAGATGGTGGACCTTGCCATCTTGCGGAATCGTGAGAGCAGTGAGGAGGAGAGAGTATCCGGTGAAGACGCCGACCTCTATAGTCTTCTTCGCGTTCAATAGCTTCAGGAGCAGCACGATGAACTGACCCCCATCCGGCGCAGTTGCAAAGTAGGACCTGTTCAGTAAGATTCCCACCAACACCGAACATAAGAACTTAAAGACACTCTGGTTTTAAGTATGTGGACAACCGCCTTCGGTCATTGAATTCTATGGTTATGCCGGATTTACTCAATTTATCATCATCGTGACACGAATGTCCGGGTTCGAAAGTGAGTAATCGAAGCAGAATCATTCTGAAGTCATAGTCAAAGGAAATCAATGAAAATGGATGTGGAATTGAGTAATGAGTATGAAATAGAATTTACTGTGGATGGTTTGCAATAGCATCTCTGAGCTCCTTCAGAATCTCTGCTTCTCTGGGGTACACGCTACTCATCAGCACATACTGCCATGACAAAACAACAACTTAGAACATTCTCAAACTGTTACAGTAACTTCATTCAACACAAGAAATTGCTGCAAACAGAAAAAACATTAAAAAAAAAAAAAAATAGAGAAAGAGAGACTTTACATTGTATAGTTCATCACTCTGCAACAACCCCGATGGACCCTTGGGGACCAGTTTCGCAGTTGGTTCCATCTCTGCAAGGCCACTAGATCAATCAAACACAAAGATAAAAGAATGTGCAAAAGAGAAAAATTGTGTGATTTCTGCATGTTTTATAATGAAGAGTATATGAGGTAGTGACAGGCACTCAAAATAATTACATCGATCATTGCACAATCAGGGAAATGCACAATTCAAGAGATACCGGCACCGTCCTAACAGATGCAGAAGATCCCTTAGATATCTCTAACCTCCACAACCATTTAAGGCTAAGAAATGCTGCATTCTTTCCTCATTATGCAGCAGCAGATGAGAAAAATCATATAGTTTGGGTGCTAATGCAGAATACAGGTGAAAGTAAAGCGTTCTGCTTCATTTTCACCGTAAAGAGGCAGAAACTTGAGTGAAGCCAAAGATGACCTCCATGTCTCGACCCTTGAGGGATTTCATGGAACCCCAGAAAGATTGCTGTGAGAGAAAATAGCAGCAAAAGATAGAGCGAGATCGGCGAACTTCATACCTTCTACTCTGGAGAAAGAATTGCCCAGATCACAATCTAACTTGGGAAAGCTTCTGCAGTTCCATGGGAAACATGGGCATCGTATAAAATAATTCTCTTCCGAGAAATTGCCATAGCAGGCTTATCCTGCGTCATTCGGGTGTTGTTTTGCCGGCTGAATAATATTATTTTATGATCAATACGTTTGACCGGGCTCGTCCGCTGCAGTGAGAACACGATTGCATTCGAACACCGTGAAAAAGAACTGATTCTCTTCCAGATAACATAAGATTTCCATCATGCTGGCATTGATCCAGACATTTTTAGTGCTTGTTTTCGACCGATGCAGGTGTTGGAATGCGATGATTGTCGTTCTCATTCCTCTTTCTCCCCCTGTAGTCACTGGAGACGTTTGGTCAGAGGACTCCCTCGTATGACATGAAGTTGAGTACGATAATGTGAGACTGAATCTGTCGGAGCCCTCTGTGTATTATCACTAGGCAAGACCAGAGAACCTTCCAGATGGTAAATGCGAGAGTTGCTGTTCTACGTACTATCATCATGGCATGACCACAAAACTAGCCACGGATAAGGTTTTAAGAAGAAGGAGAAGAGTCAAAAAGGAGAGGTCAAGATTGGCCACCGCTAGAACAGAATAATTATCTACTACTAATAAATTTTTAAACCAACTTATTTATAGTAAAATACGTATAAGAGATGTCAAGAAAAATGAATCGATCTCTATCGAGTATATATAAAAAGCCTCGTCTCGGGAGACTCAACAACATGATTAGATAGATTGGGCACAAAAAAAGTGATTTCATACTTATCGTTGTCAAGAGATGTAACCAGGTCTCACCTTAAGTTTTATTAGATTAATCGACAGTCGAGAATGCCAGTCTCATTTCGTGCCCAAAATGTCCAAAATCACAAACTTCTTTCGATTGGCGATATCAGTTTCCCCATGCTAGCTTGAAAAGCATCATTGTTAGCAATCCAATTTTGACTCTGTTGCCAGACTGTTCCTTTTTTTATTCCCCCATAGAAGCGTCCCGGAAGATTATATCTATAAACTATTATATATTTTCATTTAATCAAAAAGGGTTTATTGTTGGTGATACGTTATGGAAAAGTTGTGAACCTTTTTTTATACTTTTATTTGTAAGAGTCGTGCAAGTATCTCTCTAAGATGTGGCTCATCACATGACTCATCAGCAGGGCTCATGCACGGAGACTCGCCTCTTTAAAGTCTCGACTTACTGAACGGAAAAGATAGAAGACCAATAAAACAAATGAAACGATGCAACTCTGGTTCAATGAAGAAGTGGCCAAGAAAATTCACACGATTATGTATCAATTTATTAAGAGATCAAATAAAAGAATAGCTCAATATCACCACTCAGCCAGCAAAGCCGGAGTATTACTGCACAAAACATAAGAATCCAAGTTTATTCCTCCCTCAGAAATTAAATAATATCAAAACCATGCACAAAAATGACCGACGTGAATGTACCATATCCACAAAGAAAGACCAAAAGAGTTACTTCCGATTAGCTCGAAGTGACTGCATAGTGGCGGCAAAAGTATCATAATCGGGAAGCTTAGGATGAACGTGGCTTGCTTGTTTGAAGGAATCCTCCCTAGATGCAGACTGCAAGCTCGGAGTTGCAGCCTTAGAACTTTCACTCATCTCTGACTTAGCAGATGAAACCTTCTTTTGAATGGGCAACGAAGGTTGCTCTCTTGCAGTAGACTTTGGACTATGTTCACTCATACCTGACTTACTGGATGAAGTTTTCTTTGAAATTGAAGACGAAGGTTGTTCCATTGCAGTAGACTTCGAGGTCTCCTCACGAGACGATCTTTTGGTTTCTGAAATGGGCTCGCCCCTTGCTTCCTTACTGTACCTCGACTGTTCAGAACTTCTCAAACTATAGGCTTCATCAGCTGCAGAGTGAGGCCTTGTTGAAGTTTCAGTTGGATAAGAGCTCCTCAGAGAGGATCTTGAATCCACACTACGGTCTTTGGATTCATCAGAGGCAAAAGTTGACTTCAAGTTGGTATTTCTGTGAGCACTTGGAGCACTTGCCTTTGTCCTTCGAGAAAACTTAGTACCTATACGTTCTCTACTGGTTGTGGATGAACCAGTGGAGCCTGATCTTTTATTCACTTCAGACTCCTCCTGAGTATAAGGTTCAGAACCACTGTTATAAATCTGTTCTTTCATAGTTCCTTCTGAAGCATAAATGCCATCAGAGACCAGAGATGGGATCACTGGCCTCGTGCTTGCTCTTCTTGTCAAGTTGTCATCCACTTCTGGCTGCATCTTCTCTATATACCGTTCCCGGCGGGTTCTTGAACCACGTTGTTCTTCTCTTAATTCAAAAGATGCACTTGAACCTCTGGAACTTGATCTTTCAGTTTCATTTACTTCAGACTCCTGCTGAGGGTAAGATTCCAGATGGCTGTCTGAAATTTGGCCTTGGCTAGTCCTTTCTGAAGCATAACTGCCATAAGGACCAAGAGATGGGATCACCGGCCTTGTGCTTGCTCTTCTTGTAAACGTATCATCCACTTCCTGCTCCACCTTCTGAACCTGCCGTTCTCGACGGCTTCTGGAATTATCTTGCGAAACGTTTTTCTCTGGAATCTGATCACTACCAGAACCAAAAGATGTGAAAGCTGGCCCTCTGGAACCCACTTCCACACTCTCCGGATCTTGCTGAACTACAGAATCATCTGATAAATTAAGTCGGAAAGAAGAGGATGTTTCCTTTGCAGTGTATTCAGCTGTTTGTTTAGATAATGAAGCATCACCTGCCGAGCTCCTCAAATTCGCGGGATGCCTATTACCTTTATTTTTCAGACCACCAGTCAATCTTCCAAATGTCAAACCCAAACCACTATCGTAACTATCTTCATGTGAAGATTTAGAATCATCTATTGTACTGCGTTCTGAAAATACAGAAGCACTTTCCTCGACTTCATGAACCAAAGCATCTTCATAAGCATTGAAGGGCTGACTCTGGCGCTTCTTATCTACAGGATCATCAGAGGTATCCAATCCTTTATTCTTTGAATTAAGCGAGTATTTCCCTGAACTAGAAGGTAAATCACCAATTCCAAACTTCTTCTGAGATCCAAAACTGGAATGTACTCTCTCTTCCTTATAATCACTCTGCTCCTCTTCACTTTCTGAACTTGGCCCATCTGACTCATCAAAGGTCACAGGCGCAGGTTCATCTGCTTGTGAATGAACCGTAGAATCAGCTAAATCGCCAGAAAATATAGGACCATGCTGGTTCGCTGAGAAACTTGATTGGGGAGTAATCTTTGTGAACATGTCAATTGTGGTCCTACTGGGGCTTGGCAAACTGATACTTGCTGATGGATAGCTAGGTGATTCCCAGCTTGGTTGTGAGGTCTTCACACTGGGCTCTGCTCCTTTGTGCAAATCAAACCCATAGTCATCATTATCTGAACCATAATCATCAAAAACTACTGCAGTGCTTTCAATTGCTGATTTATTATCTTTCTGGAAGTTTTCTTCATCAAAATCGGCAAAGGGGTTTTCAGCAACATCATCCTCCTGCTTCTGATTACTCATAACCTCTCGCTCAGCACCATAAGTGCTTGAGTGTGACGGATGAGAATGATAGGAAGCACAGGTAGAATGTTTAGCAGATATAAAATCATCCTGCAAATCATTAGCAGATTCCACTTCAGATACACCGGAGTTTCTTCTCTCACTCAGTTCATCTAAAGTGCCACTAGTCTCTGGTCGAAAAGAGTTTCTCGTCCTACTTGATTTATCCAAAACATTGCCATGCTCAGCTCCAGACGAGCTGTTCTGGGTATTTCTGCCTGCTATCTCATGTTCAGTCACAAGTGAGTCAACACCACTGAAATCTGCACTAGACTTTCTAGAATTAGACTGGCTGGATTCGCTGCTTCTCCTGTTACCCTCTCTGTAAAATCTTTCATTCACCCCTGCAAGCCTATCAGTGTCTCGGACATCAGCTTGACTGCGATGTATGCTTGGAATTCTGGCCTCAAAAGCATCATTTACAGGAACCCTATCAGAGGATAAACCCTCTGATTGTGAGCTCACGTATCTTTCGAACTGAACGTTGTTTATACCATAACTAGAGGACTCTGCAAATGCGTTGTTGTCCATGGGCTCCATATTAGACTTCATGGAAACATACTGGCTAGGTCTGTCATTGCTCGTATGGCCATCTTTATAAAACCTCTCACCTACTTCTCCAACGTGCTCTTCTTTTGCATAATTCTGCTTATATGCCGTGTGAGGTTGAGCATTTCTTCCATCAGAAACCTTATTACCTGCAACTTTAGCATAGGCTTCATCTTGAAAACTGGAGCCTGCAGATCTTCCAGCCCATTCATCCATAGGACCGTGAGCAGAAGACCTTTGTGGCTCTGTAGAGTATGGTGTAGAAATCCTCCCACGGCTAGAAAGTTGTGCAGCAGCTCTGGCAGCCATGCTTGCCCGTTCAGCAGATTCTGCAGCAGCTTGAGCAGCAGAGGTTGCATCCTTGAATTCCATATTCCAGTTTTGCCCGCCCATGTAATCAACATTTCCTTCCCTGCGATACATATGTCCAGCTTCAGCCCCCTCCATTGCATAACCTGTAAATGGAACTTCCATTAGGATGAATATCAAAGCAAGTTTCTCACAATTCTAATTTCAAGTAATAAAATAATTAAAAGCAAACCTTTCATCAAATGGTACAACTCATCATACCTGGAGTTTTCGGCTCTAGATGTGAAGTGATAGGAACGTTAGCATGTCCAGGGGGAATATTTTGGTGGTCAAATGATGACCTGATACTGTTCTCATGCAAGTTTACAGAGGCATCCTGCTTTGCTACTTTTTGAGGTGCGACATGCACATTGGTTCTTTCTCTGTCATTATCAGGCACTTGGAAGTTTGAAAATTGTGTCTGCAGGTTACTGGCTTTTTCAAAAGTACTCGGTCCATTCTGCTAAGCAATAATACACAAATGTTGTATCAACAAACCGAAGAAGAACATGCTAAATTACTAGTGCATAGCCAGAACTCAGAAGCAAGACAAATAAAGCAAACATAATTCAGAATTACCAACAAATCTTCATGATTATGCGAATCTTTATCCCCAAATGAATTAGGATCCCATTTGATGTTGTGTTCCTCCGCAATTGAGGTTAAAATCTTTACTTTGGTTGGACCATCAGGTGCTTTGGCAGAGAGTTTCTCAACTAACTGGTAAACAAAGGGCAAGAAAAGATTCCATCAAGCCTAATGAAACAAGTGCAACCAAGAAACTTTGGCGCATTTCAATTCATTCATAAAAATAAAGGAATGTCAAGGAAGCTGAACAATCATGGACTTACAGAGCGGTTTACACCACAATCAGGACGCAACTCAACAGCTGCAGAAATGAAATCTTTTCCATATTTTGCGGTAAATTGCTTGCGGATATCCATAAGTTCAGGAACATCTGAGCATCTTGGAGATGCAAAGACTACACTTGAAACAGCCTCCTTCAAGTCAATTGGGCAGTTTCTGGAAACACAGAGAGAATTAATTACACATTTCTCACCGAAAATAATTACATAAAATTTTATGCAGAAATTAAAAGGCAAGACTATGATTTCTTTGGGAACTCCCAAGCATCGTGGTGGGCCCACTTATGTCCCTGTCGTGCTAACTCAGTGGAATCAAACCGTGGACTACAGGGAGAAGGTTAGAATTCCAGCCAATAGGATGGGTGAGGTCTGGCAAGAAAGAGGAGAGGGGTCGGTATAGTGAATTTCACACAAAGGAAGTAGAGCCCATTGTGCAAAAGTAAATGAAGGAAGAAGAGGTGAGATTCTACACATCTCAGATAAAGATTATTATCAATCGATAACGGGGAGCAGCAAGGTGCCACAAGGTTGCCTCCATAGAAAAAATGCATTTGCATGAGAAGCCCTTTCAATGACATCCTCAAGGCACGTAATTCTACCGTGGACACTATCTTTAAGCCAACGAGGAAGAAACATCAGATAATTCATCATTTCGTTTGACAACCGACAGTACTTGCTCTAGCTATGTGCTGTCTTCTCATCTCGGCGCCTATATCCAAAAACCGATAATCTCACACCCAGTACTCTTGTTCTCAATGAAAAAAAAAACTCAGGATTAATGAAACGAAATAATCATCGCCACGTACTTCTGTGACTCGATTATAGGCAAACGAGCTGCAATAAGTTCACAGAACAGCTCAACAAGCTCATAGGCCGCCATCATCTTCTCTTCCCTCACAACATGTTCGACCTGGAAGAAGCAACACGAGAACGAACCACGTTAGCAAACCGCCCTCCTCAGCAATTACAAATTCACATGCGATGATCTCATGAGCAACAATACAAAACCCTACATACTTCATCGCACAAAAAAAGTGCTAGACAGATTTAACCAGCTCCGTTCTAAGCAGAAATTCACTTGCCAGGGGAAGAGCCGTAATTCGGTAGGAAAGATATGAGCTTTTCGAAGAAAAGAGTCACAAAATTGAACGATAATTCAACGAGAGAAAGGAAAAGGCACAATTCAACGTGCTTCAAAAAACGACGGCGCAACAGATTTTCACATCAAGCCGCCACCTAACTGAAACCGTGACTCGACGATTACGATCCAAAATCGAGCCCGTCTCAATCTCCCAACGAGGCGACGAACGAACGAACTCACCCGAATCCTAGCGGTCTGGTCCTGGCCGGACTGGAGCAGCTGAGCGAGGTCCCGCCTCATCTGCTTCACCTGGACCTCCTTCCTGTTCCTCAGCAGCTTCAGCCGCGACGCCGCGAGCTTCAACGCCGTCTTGCTGCACCACCAACAACGCCGCCGCCGCCGCCGCCAAAAAGAAAAAAATCAAAATCAACACACAACGCAACACAACACAAGCCGCCGGTCAACAACCGATCGGGCGGGGGGGACGGACTCACCATTTGGCGGGCTTGAAGCTCTTGGGGAGCATCTTCTTCTCGTCGACGCGGGAACGGAGGACTCGGGGGCGCGATTCGGAGGAGCCGGGAGCGATCGCGGATCGGAGGAGCGAGCGGGGATCGCGATCACGCGGGGTACGATGCACGCGGCATCGGAGGCGTGTTCGGGTCGCGGTTTTGGGGATTGGTAAGCGTACGGGGGGAAAGTCCGAATTCTATTCGGGCATGGGAAGCTACCTTTTTATTCCGAGAGCGTAAGTAATCGCGGCAAGGGAAGGGGGGCGGGGGAGGGGTTCGGTTCGGCGCGGGAAGGTGCAGGGATGTTACCGTGGCCGCGGTCGGTCGTGCTTTTCCGCTCCGTTGACTTTGACCTGGGGATTTTCAATCACGACGCGGAGTGATATTTCCTTCTCCGCACGAAGGAGCCCCGCTGCTCGCGGAAGAATATTATTTTTTTTATGTCCAGGGAAATTAAAAGTCGTTTTTTCTGGGTTCTTATCACCAAAAGCCTTAGATCATGACTACTGTGATGCTAATCCTGCAAACCTTTTATATCATTAGACCCACAAGCTCTTACCATAATGGCATAAGTGCTCTACATCTGTCACAAGGAACCTCAAGCACCAGACTATAAAATAGTTTCCAATGAATTCTAACAAAAGTATCGTCCATCGTTCGATATGTGCTTGGGGTGTTAGTGACTTGAAGGAAAAGGTTGGGACATTAGTGTCATGAAAAAGACAAAGTTCGGGATTTTCGTCGGTAGATGGGCAGTATTTTTGTCACACTAAGAATAAGTTCGAAGTACTAGTGACACGAAATAATGAAAACATTTGAATGTTAGAGTTGCATGGACAAAAATTAATTTCTTTAGTAGTAAATGAGGGTATTGTCACAAGTTTGGAGGAATTGGCGGTACGAAAAAAAAAAAAATTTGGGGCATTAGTGTTGAGTATAATTAATGGGTTTTTTTTGTGATTTTTTTTTATGTTTTACTTTTTTTTGTTTTGGTTATTACAACAAAAAACTCTAAATCTGTACATCTATAACAAATTACATAAATTTACACTCATAACATATTTACCCTCCATTAGATTCTATAAATTTTTTGTCATGACATTACTGAACCTAATGATACATGACAATAATTGAATCGTAGAAAATTCATATCCCAAAATTTATCGTGGGTATATTAGTTTGGCGTTTTTAACGATAAAAAATACTGGTCTAGGATAAAGTTTCCACTCAAAAATTGATTCGGGCAAAATATATAAATATTCCACACATATGCCAATTTGTGAATTTTGGCAACTCAAAAATTGATTTGGGCTAAATTTGTAATGTTATCAACAAGATATTTTTTCTGGTTTACAAGTTTTGTCATTTTCTTGAGTTCAAGAACCAATCGTGGTGGGGCCGGCCTTGCTGTACGTGCGTTTAAAACGGGGGGGCCCAGATTCGTTGCACGTCGCTATCAAATGGAGAGCGAAACGACGTCCCTGATTTCGTTGTCTTTTTCTTCTTCCTTCTTCCCTTCGCGATCGCCGTTGATGTTTCCCTTACTAAGAGGATTACCTCGACCTCGCGCGCAACGATGGCGATCCACCTGTCGCGTCCCGATTGGCTGCTTGCCTGCTTGCCTGCTGGTTTAGCCTGTTCGAGAAGGTTATTCGCGTTGCATCTAGAAGAAATGGGGTGGGCCCCGCATGAAGGGGGCGATGTGCAGTGCTCAATCCATGAAATATTTATTCTTTCGTTTGTATGTTGGGAATTTCCAAACATTCCATCCACATTGTATATAATCTTCAAATTTCGAGCGATGCGCGGATGGATTCATCGTTCGATAAAGGAAAATATTTAAAATCGAAAAAATCGTTTGTAAAGAAAATAATTAATTTTGATTTATTTTAGGGTTTATAGTTCCTTCTTTATTAGGAGGGGAAGTCATTTTACCCTTAAGCTTGTGTTCCGTCATTCAAATACTTGAGAGTCGAAAAATGATTTTGCGAAAATAGTTTGTCTTCAAGGCAACAGGGCCGTTTTATAAAAATAGATAAATTAAAAAATATTTTTCTTAAAAATGATTGTTTATATCGTTTATAAAAGTGGATTGATAAAAATACTTTTATTATCCACGAAAATATTTATATGTACATTCTTGTCATTAAAGAAAATGTTCTTCATCGACAATTTAGTAATTACGACAAACAACCACTTTTAAGAAATATTTTATAAATTATTCATTTTTTGCGAAATAAATGGGATCTCCATCTACCATATGAGTCGGGATTATTATGTGATAAACGTAGAAGAGTGCAGTTTGCGCATAGATGTATCTTTTACGAAAATTAACATATCTTGTAATTAATAGTAATAGCAATACCTATAATAGAAAAAGAAAAGGGCGATATGAACAGATGAAGCCGCTTTCCGAAGATTACCGACGCCTCTGACTTTTGCGACACGTCCGGTCTCTATTCAAAAGATTCGACCGCTTGTAGGCGAAGGTTCTTCCAATGTTTGATCAGGTTGATAAGTCAACATACATATCCCACATTAATTGACAACGTTCTAATTGAAATTCACGCCTCGCATGACCAACCATATTGGACATTTGTATTAACTAATAAAGCTACAGAAAAGAGGGGGACAAAAAAAAGATTAAAAAATTGGTAATAAATAACCAAGGAAATTGCCCAATTGACAATGTTGTGGGGCAGAAACCATGCGCGATTGTGGAATTTTGCCTTGACTGATAAAGCTACAGAAAAGAGCGGACCAGAAAACAGATTAAAAATTAGTGATAAATAGCCACAGAAATTGCCCAATTGACAATGTTGTGCAGCACAAACCATGGCGATCGTGGAACTTTGCATTGACTAATAAAGCTACAGAAAAGAGGGGGAAAAAACAGATTAAAAATTAGTAAAAAATAACCACAGAAATTGCCCAATTGACAATATTGTGAAGCCAAAACCAAGGCAATCGTGGAATTTTGTGTTGGCCAATCGGCATTTGCACGTGCTCCATTCGTATTAAACACGAAACCAAACTCAATTTGATGATTATTTTAAGAGAGATGATTATTTAACATGTAATAATCCAAAAATGATGATTATTTTAATTAATCATAGCAGAGAGGAATATGCTTAGATGATGCCCAGAACGAAATTGCACACCAAAATGTCACATCTTTCAATTTTGGGAGATCGATTAAGGAAAAACACCATGACCCATCATTATAGAAAGCGTGAACAGTTGAATCACGACGTCCCATTTTAAGGATGTTCGGCTATGGAGATCGCGCATCTAGAGCCCGAGTTTCATATCGAATTGATTCGCCGATCCTCGAGGCTTGAGCCCTTTTCTTTTTCCGGTCTCCGATGTTTTTCCATGTGCTTATAGATTTAGTGCAATTCCATCGAGAATTTACTTGCGCCTCAAGAAGGCAGAAAGTTTAACTCACTAAGCTGAGGCAACACCATCCAAAAGACCCTAGAAAAACCAAACTGACCCTTGCTTGCTCTCGAGAGAACACAAGAAGGCTATCGAAACCGTGAAGAAGGCCAAGATTTCCTGGAGGATATCTTATCTGTTTTCAGACACGGTAGCCGGCGATGGTGAATCCCCGTCCCACGATCTCGCCTATGCAGAACCATCCGTAACATTCCAGACCGAACAAGGCGGCGATGCCAACATCCTCCAACTTCAAGTCGCCTCTGCGCCTCCACAGATGTTTAACACTATCGAGTTCCTTCCAAAATGCCTCGTAACGAAGAGGAATGCTGCGAAGCGAAGGAGCAGCGTTATGACCGGTCAAAGCAGCATAACTATGCAATCAAGCTGTCTGAGACATTGAAAACTGCAATCTATAAGGACAAAGACAAGTTGGTTCTGTTCGAGGATGAAAAGCAGCCTTGGGAATGTCATAAAGGTTGCATAACACATGAAATTTCATGTTCCCCCTTTAAAAAAATGCATTGCCAGTTGATGCTCTGAATCAGAAGTGCTCCACTTGTTCAGTTTTATTATCCTAATGCTTTCGTACAGACTCGTTTTATACAAAGACTGAAGTGCCCTTTGATATCATTAAAAGACCCAAAAGTCATAAATTTGAAATGTTCACACTAAGTTCAGACAAAAAAGTACAGTTTTTTTTTTGTCAGTAACAAAAAAAAAGTACAGTTTTGACTAAAGAAACTTGAATAAACTCAAATGTCATGATAAGCGTTTTAGCCAATGAATATCTCCAAGTACCTAATTAGTGATTGGTACCTTGAGGGGTGCAAAAGACAAATGCGCTAAGGGGAAAAGGCCAAACCAAAACTCTTATGCCCTCGGTCTACCTTGCAAGTCCGACAATTCTCTTTCTGTGCAGTTACTATTGACAAGAATGGTCCCAACTTCCACGGCAGAATGCTTTTTTCTCCGTTCTATAGATGAAGATTATCAACTAGGTATAGTAAACGCCAGTTAAAACCCCAATCGAACAATTATTAGTCAACCCATGTGCAAGAACAGTCACAAAGTATGCTGCACATATAAGACACCAACTTGCCAAAAGCGTTAGAAAGTCCAACTCAAAAATATAAGCGAATATGACGTGCAAGTCAGATTTACAAGCTGCACATGGAATTTTGACTGCGCACATACTGCACGTGGAATTTTGTCTGATATTATGTTAGAAAGTTCAACCCAAAAGTTTAAGCTGATAGATGAGGGGAGACCACATGAATATAAAAAGCATTTAGGATCCATTATCAATTGATGTGAGATAATATTTCAACAAAAAGGCTTACCTAGCAAGGCGAGTATAAAACAACTGCTTTGATAATAGATTACATTTCTCTACCGTAGGTGGCTCCTGTATATATTGCTTGTTCTCCTCCAACACCTTCTTGTAGTATGCAGTTCCATGCTCGGCAACAACCTGTGTCACTTGATTGGCCTTTGCTTTTAGCTGATTGAGCTTTGATGCCATCAATCCTAGAATGCGGGACAGAGAAATAACTATGACAAAGAGCGAGAGTAAGCAATTAACTTTTTCCCGTAAGAACAGAACACCAGTTTACGGCCTTAGATGTTTGGCACTACATATTAGGATTGTAGAGAAACCATGTACAGTTGCCCAGATTACAATGAGAACAATCATCCTACAAGATTCACATCACATGTACCAAACATAGACCTCCGACTTTCAGTTGCTGATGCCTTTCAACCTCGCAAAAGCAACTTTGCAAAGACTATGAATATAATCTACTAGTTGGAAAAAGATCTGCTGATCCATTCTCAGGAAACTGGATCTGACTGGCCGACTGGTCCAATTGATAGGGAGGAGAAATGGTCTAAGGTTAGGGTCGATTAGATCACTGGATTGTAGGGTCAAAGACCGGATTGAACTGGCATTGGCCCAATTGATCAGGTCCAAACAGGACAGTTTAACCAGGTCAAGAATAATATGAAGCCCATTCTGTCAAAGAAGGAACGGACAAATGAATGCAGCAGTGCTGTGACCTGGTGCCAGATCGTTAAATGGCACCATGGGCCACTAGAAGGTGTACACTAACTCAATCAACAAGCAACAAATGCAAGGCAAAATGCAATACGAAACACTCGTGTGCCAGTTTAAAGGCTGGACGCATGACATGGCGTGAAGCACACCGCCAAGCCACTTAAACCTAAGCAAACCGGTTAGAGCATGTCTACGTTCACCTAGCAATAACCAAGCAGTTAAACTGGCTGTTTGTCCGCTGGAACCCGTGGTCCTGTTTCAAGACGCTGCTTTGACACATAAACTGCGCCACAACAAGCGAAGGCGATTCTGGGCAAGATTCCAAGAAAGCCATGACCAGATGTATAAAAAATCCAGTCCTCAGCAGTTCAGATCAAGCAGTGATCGTTTCTTATCTCTGCTTGGAATTTGTTAGGGAACGGATTAAGAATACATTTACAGCAGACCTCTCAACGCTCCCCCTCATGTGTAAGCCGGTCCTTACGCAAGACAGGTTGTGGCCAAACCACATCAACACGATTCATAGGTAGAGCAGTAAAATGGGAAGAAGGTGCCGGGATTTGAACCTGTCCTCTGTCTAGATACCCTTTTTTTCCCAAAAGCTGAAGCTGTTAGCAAACCGACTGACGATGTATTTACAGCAGATTACTTGACGACAAGATATTCCTCCCGATTGAATTCTACCATTTAGTTTCAAAACTCACATGGCAGAAAGCTTCAATAGTTCCACGACTGAACCAGGACAAAAGTTGCCAGCGACAACACCACAAGAACCGATTTAAGATAGCCAAGAAAAGCGGAACGGCTCACCTGAGATGGGCAGCAGATAAAACACGTAGTGCCAAAAGAAAGAAAGACATTGTTGTCTCCCAGGTGAAAAAGAGGAACACATCCACATTACAAACAAGAGACAAACGAAGCACAAAATCCGGATGACACAGAGAAAGATAGAGAGAGAAAGAAAGCTTCTGTAGTGCGTACAGGTGAGCTCGGTCCTAGCTCGCAGTCGACGATCGATACGAACGTACTGAATTGAGATTGCAAAGCGGGAAGTAAAAGGGTGGTGCTCGCGAATCGAAAGGAAGAGGCTTGCCTTCTTCGTTTGATGTTGATGCCGGCGAGGGTGACGCCCGCGCTTTGTGCGGTGCGGTGCTGTGCTCTGGGCTTGCGCCGCGTGGCGAAGCAGTGGCGGTGGCGGTTCCGGAGATCGCCGCCGAAATCTTGGGCCGCAAGGAAGGGAAAAGGCCCCGGGCCTGGGCCTGGAAGATTTCGGCCCGGTCCGAGGTCATTCTGTTCGGGCTAGAGCCCGAATTCTTTCTTTAATTTTTTTTCCTTTCGGAAAAATATTTAATATTCACATGCTTTTAATATTCAAGTCTTATCCGCTTTACAAATGAGATTACTACAGAGAAACTAACCAAATATTGAAGACATGGGGAACTAGAAAGCACATTTAAAACACACTAATTCCAAATTTGTATGCCATTCTTGGAAGTCAAATAGTCACTCTAAAAGATTAACAAATAGAAAGTAAATTCTCCATTTGCCAATTAGTTGATTAGTAGTCTCGAAGTCAATAATGAACATGTAAATCAATATCTAGGTGATCGATTAACAATCATGAAAATCAATAAATTTGTCTATCCAATCAATAGCTCTTTTGTAGAATCGATATCTTTAACTTGGACCCATCCAGCTTAAATCGGTTTCTGCTCATAAGAACAAAAGCATCGATCGACCAATTGGGAGTTGAGCTTAAGAATTAATCGATCGAATCCTCGAACGTCGTCGTTGTCACTTCGTCCTTTCTCGTGCGTATTCCATCTTAAAAAAGGTCGCGTCCCGCTTACAAATCCCCTTTTTCCGCCAATAAACATTTTTCGGCCATCTATTTTTCCGGGCACTCTCGGCCGGGCTGCGATCGCGACGAAGCCGCTCCCTCCGATGGCGCCGCCCTCCGCCGCCGCCCCGCCGGCGCCGTCGCCGTCGCCGTCGTCCCTATCGCCTCCTCCGGTTCCGACGGAGCTCCACGTCCGGAACCGCGACAAGCTCCTGAAGTCGCTCCGCGAGAGCCTCCGCGACGCGGGCCGCCCGCTCCGCGGCTTCGTCTTCCTTCAGGTTTCGACTGTCGAGATCCTCCCGCCGCGCGCGCGTACTGAATCTCTGATATCTGCGGTGCTATTTTTTTTTCTTAATCTCGGTTCTTTTGTTGTGCTTATGATCCGATCGTGGGAAGGGAGGGGAGGAGCAGGCGCGCCACGACACCGATCACACCGAGCTCTTCAGGTGCGTTGTTGTATCTGCGATTCGGTTCGGATAGGAGGTAACTATGCGCGTGCATGTATGTGAGTTCTGGTGAATTTGCTGGTGAAATGAGGGAGGCAAACTGCAACTGTGAAATACACAAGTCTTTGGTGTGACATGATGCTGTTTTGAAGCTTAATTCAGTCGATTACAAAGGCATGGTAGGTGTCTCAGGCTTCTCGGTGGGTCACGAAACGCTGCAGTTTTAGGAGAATCTTGTTGTGTTGGTCGGTACATGGTTTGATTTCGGGCCTTTTTTGCAAATAAATACTATATGCCGGCCTTGCTTGATTTGTGGCATGATATGGCGCATTTGATTTACTACAAAATGCTCATATTTACTTTTGGCCAATGATGGGATATTGAATTAAGTTGCAGGGTAATGGAAACAGTTTAACTAGGATCCAGTGTGAGGAAAAACGAAGCTTAAGAAGAGATATCATGGATTTGGTCATCTTTTGCCTCTCTTCCCATCACTCATAGTCTTCCTGTTAATTGTGGAGAAACTATGCTGAAGTTAGCCTTAGTTGAATCCTAGATTGTACATTGAAACGTTGTAGATTCTTTTTTGTGCACTTGTTTGGGTGGCACGCCTTTAATAGTTCCCTTTTTCGCCATTGAAAAGTATTTGGCAGACTACTTTTTTTTTTCAGTCAGACTCTTTTTCTTTATATGCTAGTCCATTTGTTATTTATTGCTTGAGTTCGTGTCTGTCATCTCACTGTTCTCTAGGTTTGATTAGAAGTGGTCTTTCAGGTTCAATAAACACCATAGCGTTTGATGTTGTGAATCATGATTGTTTAACCTGATTGGTGGCTGAATTCATTTTCAGGCAGGAGAGCTATTTTGCTTATTTATTTGGAGTAACAGAGCCTGGATTTTTTGGAGCTATCGTGAGTTCCTCGATTTTTTGAACAATCCTTTTCCTTATATGGAGATGGAATGGAAATTATGTTATTCGTTTCTGTTGTTGCCTTTTGATTGTCAATTGCTTGTTAGTTCACAAATAAATCATACACTATCAAGATGCTACACTCTATTTAATTGGTAATATAAAAATGCCACCTGTTCCTTTTGTGTTGCACTTGTTGGAGAACTTAAAACACACTGATTGACTTGAACCAGCAAATCATCTGTGCATACATATGAGAGGTTTGGACATACAAACTAATTGCCTTTAGTTAGAAGGATTGGAGAAGTTTGAATAGGACCTTGACTCGAATTCACTATAATAGGGTATAATGATGTCTAAGAATCATTGTAGCCAACATCGATAAGTGGAAAAAAGCTCAATTATAGTTCTCTTATTCTATGTACAAATATCACCAGGCATGCATTTGTCATGGCTTACAGGGTTTTACCACCTTGTTTGGGTGAGACGAACACAATCTCATGACAGCTAGTCTTTATTTACCTAGTTATGATCATGAATGCAACATGGATCAATGACAATTGCTTTACCGTTAGAATATGTGCTAGTATGATTACTCATCCATTTCTTGACTCTTGAGAATGGATTTTGGGCTCCATACCTCATGGAGTCCTCTTTGTCCAAATTGTTTCATAAGATGAGAGTTTTGATTCTGGTTTCTGTATGAATATCATGCCAGTTTGGAAGATGCTCATTGGTGGTTGAATTATATACTTAGTCATGTTGGTGATCAATTCATTACACCACTGTCTTGTTTGTGCAGCAATGCATTGAAGAGCAATGATTTGGTTCAAAATGTGATGATTGGCCTCGTTTTACTCTTTCTGATGCATGATCCTTCATCAATACTGCACTCTATAATTGTTCTATATTCATCTGTTATTCTCTTTGTTTCTACAGATATATGTTTTATCTCTCTCTCTCTCTCCCTCCCTCCCTCCCTCCCTCACTTTTTCATTTTCAAGCTTTTTGGTTTGGTGGTGCTTGCTCACTTCTTTAAAGTACCGATTTCTGCTATGAGCAGAATTCTTCGTTGTCTGCATGCTTGTCTTCACATGGTCCATGCACTTTGTTCTTAGACGGTGGAATATCAGAATTGATAGTTGTTTCAATGTGCTGCTGGAGAAAAATGACTCATAAAGACTTTGAGTATAATGTTAATCACGAATTCTTTTGAAGGATATCACGAGTGGAAACTCTCTGCTTTTTGTGCCTAGGCTACCCTCAGAGTATGCTGTTTGGCTGGGAGAAATAAAGCCTCTGTCATTCTTTGAGGTGACTGCCTGATCTGCCAGTCCACTTGTCAATGTAAATCAGGAATGATTTGGCTAATGGCTTACAGTTTCTGCTCTGTAGGACAAATACATGGTCAACAAGGTGTTTTATACTGATGATATTGTAAAGGTTCTCCATGAGCAGTTCCAAGGACAGGGAAAACCTCTGTTGTTTCTCATGCATGGGCTTAACACTGATAGTAACAATTTCGCAAAACCAGCTGAGTTTGAGGTTATTTCCTCTTCTGTTTTCTTTGCTTCTTTGAAACTAGTTTCTGGTTACAATTGCATTTATTATGTCCGGCAGCATAATGGTGTTCCTAGTCTTTGCATAGCATTGTTATAAGTCTTTCTCATTACCATTTTCATTGATTTGTCAACTTTTGGACATTCCTTTGACTTCTTGTTAGGGAGTGGAAAACTTCGCTACGGACTTGACTACCCTACATCCTATTTTGACTGAATGTCGTGTTACAAAGTCCGATCTGGAGCTTGCTGTAATTCAGTTTGCCAATGATATAAGCTCTGAAGCTCATGTTGAGGTAATTGGTTGTCAAACAATTTGATGCTTTCGACATGAAATCGTCCAATCATCCTAGAGTGATCTGTCTTTTGGAAAAGTATATGAAATTATTCATTTATAGTAGATGAACATATGGGCATATTATAACTCATTGGCAACCTACTGCAGTGGATTAAGGAGAGGAAAAAACAATGCTTAAGAAACTCTGAGTTTGCTTGTTTTGATTGTGCTTTACTGTCACTTACCTTCTCTCGCCTATTTTGGTCCAACATTATGCATGATCAAATTACTACTGACAATTTAGTGGACTTTTACATGTATACATTTATCAGCCAAGAAAAAACATGTATATATCTAAAGAGATGTATGCACTTGAGACCACTTGGGAATGTTCATTTATGAAGAATGATAATTGGATAATTGAGTTGGTTGACATTGTTACAAAATTGATTATTTCTGAATATCTATCTCTTTTTGGATGTATAGCAATGTATTAAATGCGTCCTGTAGAGATCTCATGAACAGCGCCAACTGCTTATCTAGCCAAATATAAGTAGAGGAGGTATTGTCACTATGTTGTATATTTCTTTGCACGTCCGCATAATGAAGAATTTGTGAAACATAAGTATTTTTCTTTAGCTTGTTGAGTCATCTTTATTCAGGGCCTATTGGGTAACCATTTTATTTCTCTTTTCTGTTTTTTTGTTCGCTGGAACAAAAAAATAACATAAATCCGTTTGGTAATGGTAGTTGATTTTTATATCTCGGAATAGATCAATGGCTAGGGAATAGATTTGGAATAGAAACAAGAAGTAAAAAAATCTACTTCTTTATTCCTGAGAACAATTTTTTAAACAAGTTTTTTTTTTTCCTTTTTTCTTCTTCTTCTTCTTCCTGCTCTAGCTAGTTGCTGGGCCTTAGGGGAGCCTTGCCAAGGGCTGGCGAGGTTGCTGGCTCTTGTCTCTGGCCGGTCGCCGGCCATCACTAAGGCCTAACGACCAGCTAAAGGAGGAAGAAGAAGGGAGAAAAAAAGAAAAGAAAAAACAATTCAAAAAATTAGAAAAATCTCGGAAAATTAAAAAATCTCGGAAAATTATTAAAAAACTAAAAAAATTGAGAGTTGTACTAAATGCATTCTTTTTCTTTTTCTATTTTGGGACAATCAGTTTTATACAGTTACCAAATGAGTTTTTTTTGCTTAGTAGGGAATAGAAATGTTAAAAATTATTTCTAAACATAAATTGTTCCTAGGAGTAGGAAATGTTACCAAACTCACCCTTAGTCTATTATGTGTCTTTCTTTGTGTGACTTAGCTTTATTTGTTCTTCTTTTGTTCAGGTAATGAGGAAGATTAGGGTTGGCATGAAAGAGTACCAACTAGAGAGCATCTTTCTTCATCACACATATATGTATGGTGGGTGCCGCCACTGCTCATACACGTGTATTTGTGCCACTGGTGGAAACAGGTGAGATTTTGAAATAAAAGAAGTTAGTTTGGTTCTTCCGGCTTGTGCATGTGAAAGATCTGGTGTGTGATCAAATTCCTTAAAGGAATTTTCGCAACAACTAGAATATTACAGGAAGCAAACTGGGAAAGAAATGCTGAAAGGAATTGGGTTCCCATATTCTGGGGGGCTAATTTGACTTTTGCAACCGGTTTAACTCATTTATAGGGGACAACAAATGAGAGAGAACACACCACCCCCCCCGCCTTCTTCTCTCTTCCCCCCCAGTGCAACAAAACCCAAGGGCGGATATTAGAGTGTTCTTATTAGTAAAGATGATTGTATGTAAGACATAGGAAGCATTTGAGACCCATTGGTATCTTGAAAATATGAGAGCTCCACTATGATCTTGAACGAGTTAAACAGTCATGGAATTTTTGAAAAGAATTGTGTTATTGGCACATAAATAGTGCTGACTTGAGTTGATTGGTTTGCTCACTGCATTTGTGGAATTGAATTTTTCTGACAATTATAGGACTTATATTCCTATATTGATCATTATTTTGGTTACTGAATTTTCAGAGGATTCTTCAATAGATAAAATATCTTTCCCATGCATTTTCCCTGTGTTGAACAGTTTTCTCTCTTTGAATACAGAGGGTTCTACAGTGTGAGTGGCATCTTTGATAATGAAGTATATTTCCAAGACCTGCTGACTTTGTTTCAATTTTTGAATTACTGCTGATTTACTCAGTCTCTCTATGGCATGCTACTGATATTTTGATAGTCTGCGTCTCAGGAATAGAGAGGTATAACTTGAGCAACAGATTAGTTTTTTTTTTGGTTGATATAGCAAAAGGTTGCATTTCCTTTTTCTTTTCTTTTCTTTTTTTTTTTCCTGCGATTAGCCTGCTCATAATCTTGCCAGTGTGAAGTGACAATAATTTCTTCCATGTATTTTAGTGCTGTTCTTCACTATGGGCATGCCGCTGCTCCAAATGACCGGGTAAGTTTTAAACCTCCATCTCCTGAAATTGTTAAATTTCGTTTCTTGGGGCAAAATGCCTGGCCTAAAGTAGGCATTGCTCTAGGCAGAGGATGTTCACTTAGGTAAAGTAGCACGCATTCATGCGAATGCACATGCAAAGTAAGTTTAGGCTAGCATGATTTCTTGATATAAACTTGGCTTTTGGGAAAGGAAAAGATGAGTAAAAATCATAAAATCATTCTGCAGCTGATTTATGCTATTGTGGACTAAGTAGAATAAACTTTTGTAGAAAAGTTGTCAATATGTTGGAATCTTGATACTGTTGCCATTAGATGAAACTCACCAGTGCTTCCAGATGTAAATCTGCCCATATAACTGCACTTGGTCTGGGATATGGCTACTAACCAGAATTTTAGGCTAAGTTTGATCATGAAACCGATTTAGCTTAAAGCTTAGACTGTCCATTGTCAGAATTAAACAAAAGCCAATGTGGCCAATTTAGCCTGACCTACTGGACATGTCAATTTTTTTCCTTTTAGCTTTTGTTTGATTTTCATCATCAGATTCATGAAAGCTAAATGGTAAGTTCTAATTCTTGTGGATTCCTTTGCAGACTTTGGAGGATGGAGATATGGCATTGTTTGATATGGGAGCTGAATATCATTTTTATGGATCTGATATTACCTGTTCATTCCCAGTGAGTTTCTGGTTCTTGTGTGCTTTTGTGGGGTTGACATGAGATCTTGTTTCTCCTAGAACTTCTCCCCATTGGATTACAATTTATTCTTTGCAATTTTAATTTTGGTTTTCTGTTTTCCTTAAACTTATTTTTGCATTCTGCTATGGACTTACCCAATTTCTTTCAAAGGGAAAGAAAGTTTGATGATTTATCATAGACAAGGTAGAATGTTAAAAAATAAAAACAAAATTAAAATCTCACGTATCTTTTTCATGGCTAAGGCTTGCTTATTCCTGAAGCTATTGTTATATTGATCCATGTCACGACAGTGGCATAGCTGAAAGGCTCTCCCAGGTTCAAATAAGTTGTTGTTGGCTATTTAAAAAATTCATAATGTCCCAGTCATATTTTACGAATGTTTATCCTGTATCTTCTGCCAATGGGTGGTCTTCGTGGATACTTATTGATAGAGACGACATAGATCTCCTTGGCTTTAGAAGGAAGCGGAGTTTACAAGATCAATTGTCTTCTTTTTGGGTCAGAGTTACAAGTATTCCTTCTTACCATCAGCTTCATTTTGTGCAGGTGAATGGAAAGTTTACAAGCAATCAGAGTCTAATATACAATGTAAGTTGGTTACTTATATCAACTATGAACAAAGCCAACTGTAGTTGCAGTAGAAATTAGCTATGAACAAAGGCAGCTGCAGTTGCAGTAGAAACTATTACCTAGATTGTCTGGGTATCTGGGTGGAGAGAATGGTGGGACAGTTTTGCTGATCAAATGTTTATTTGCAGTCTAAAAAGCCTGATCATATGGAGTTTTGATCTTTTTGTTGCTTTCTCAGGCAGTACTTCAAGCACATGATGCGGTGATTGCTGCTATGAAACCTGGAGTTAGCTGGGTAGATATGCACAAGTAAGAGTTGCAATTTTTTACTAGAGGGCTTTTAATTTTGAGTAATAGTCAAGAAAATTCTTCTTCCTTAGTTCAGGGATGCTTAAACAAAGAGTGCTTCTATGTTGTACCATCACATTTTCTTATATACCAAGTGAAACTCTCAACTGCAAATTGGCAGTGGCATTTTAGCTATTTGAAATGACAATTTTTCTTTCTATATCTGGATATAGTTTACTCCGATAAAGTAGCTTTATGACTTCAGCGTTTTCTCAGCGGATGTTTTGGCAAAGCTTATTAGAAAAATTATCTTGAGATTTTTATGCTTTCTGGAATTTGACTTTGCCATATTTCCAGAGAAGAGCAACTCTCCCCGCTGCTCTCTCTTGCTATTGAATTTTTTCTCTAGAGGTTTAGCAGTTCTTAATTTAGAGTCATCGCGTTGATTCTACCATAAAAACAGTCCCCTGTTTTTGCTGTTGCTTCTAATGTGAAGGGACAGCTAGTGATTGTGGATGGTTCATTGCAGTATCACAATTCTAACTAATTGTGGCAAATTTCTTAGAGTGATTCACTGCTGCAGAGATTTCCTAGCCTATGCTGTATTTGGCGCCCCCGACGCCCCCCCAGCGCGAAAAAGAAAAAAAAAAAACCCCCAAACAAAAAGCTTGCACTTGTCATGTAATTCTGTTTGCTCCATCTGGTCGCAGATTAGCAGAGAGGACTATTCTCCAGTCATTGAGGGAAGGAAGCATCATATCTGGGTAACTACTTCGCAAGGATATGTTGTCTTGCCAACGTCCTGTCTCTATGAACTAATGCTTGTCTGTTTTTTGTGGATTTCAGTGATCTGGATCATATGATGATTGAGCGTTTGGGAGCAGTCTTTATGCCTCATGGGCTGGGACATCTACTGGGTATTGATACTCATGATCCTGGCGGCTACCTGCAGGTCTTTAGACTTTAAAAAATCAACTTCTTGTTTTTATTGTTTGCTGGTTCTGATCTTCAGCAGCTGCGATCCTAAGAATCTCCATGATCTCTAGGGGTTGGAGAGACCAAAAGAACCTGGATTGAAGTCATTGCGGACAGTCAGAGAACTCCTGGAAGGAATGGTTAGTATTAGTTCTCTCTGCTGTAAATATTAATCATGATTTGGGTGAGAAATATTGGGGTAAGGAGACCTTGAGAGTACTCTTTTTGCTCTGTTTTCTGTTCTTAGTGTGCTGATCTCACAAGGTATTTTTGTTTTAATTCGTTTCGTTAGCATACCATCTATGTATAACCAGCAGTGAATTGACTTTGATTCAGGTGATAACGGTGGAGCCTGGATGCTACTTTATTGATGCTTTATTGGATCCAGCAATAGAAAGCGCAAACACATCAAAGTTCTTCAATCATGATGTTATTGGAAGATTCAGAACGTTTGGTGGAGTGAGAATTGAAAGCGATGTGGTACTCCATTTTCTAAACTCTCTTTGGACACCTCGATTTAGGATAGATAGTTTCTGGACATATATACTCTATGTCATAGTGCTGCTTTCAATTCGAGTTGTCAGCTTAAAGTCAGAATGAATATCATCATCATATCTATTATTCTTATCTGCAAAATGTCAATCTTTCTTAAGTGATTTCTTCCCCTTAGTATGGTATTTCAAAAATTTAATCTAGTATTTACTACAGAAATGTGCTGCATCTATCTGTTTTAAGAAGTTCTATGCCATTACGGGTCGAGCCTTAAGATTTGGATTAGGGCATGAGAGCATCCTATACAATCAGATCTTCTGTCTTCCCGGTCTTCCTTTGGAGTTCCCTAGTATCCATCAATAATCCAGTTGTAGGTGTCCTATTGGTTATCTGTATGCTTTCCGATCAGTCTGTGCTTGACTATGCTGTTAAAAAGCCGGGTCCAAGTAGCCAAATAATAAGCAAATTATTAGTATGCAACAATTCGAATCCTAACGAGCAGCTTGTATGACTCATCAAAGGTTAGAGCAGTTGGCAAGCATTTTTTCAGTCTTTATACATTCTCGTTTTCCTTTCAACTGTGGCAGCTCGTTACTGCTACTGGTTGCAAGAATATGACGAATGTCCCTCGTTCGACGTGGGAGATTGAAGCTGTGATGGCAGGAGCACCATGGCCGCCGAGCAAGTCATCTGTTCACCTCGAGAACGGAGAGAGCAAGTCCGAAAGCTAGTCTGCTCCGTGCTGGAAGTATGGCTTCGTGCCTTCGAGTCAGTGAGAATAAAGGGCATTTACATGCCAAACTCCGATGGTATTTCAAGATGTTGTAAGACACTGCTTGTTTAGCTCTGTTATATAGGGGTTTCAAGAAAATAAAAGGCGTTTATACTTCAATCGTTAAGTTGATGCTGGGCGAGACAAAACTCAAACGTCATTCCGATTTGATGCGTGCATTCATTTGACAACTAATTTTTTCTTTGGCCAAAATTTGACGACTACTTATACGCTATGCTTTTAGAAAAAGGGCACTTTAGTGATTTCTAATTAGGTGCGATCGATTTCAGGGTAGGTCGGTTTCCACTCTGAAATCTGAAATTGAATTGGATGGGGTTGGTTTTCAGTTTGTGGAGTTCGGAATCGGTCCACCCGGTCCTGGAAGTGGACCGACCATGTCGATTCTGAAACCGAAATCGATGATTTCTTTTCGTTTCTTCTATTTATTTTTTTGTTTTTACCGTTCCCTCTGAATATCATCCATAATAGGTTGGTTTAGTTTTCGGATTGGATCAAGATCAATGCACACCCCCTACTTCCTATGCCAAATCACCGGACACTACGACATACAAAGGTAGTTGACAATCGAAAAGGAGGATTGGTAACCTATATGGTAGTTGTTGCATTTTAAAAAGAAATACCAACCTAAAGATAATTTATGGTTCCAAAACGTTTTACCAGCACAAAATTATGATTCATGAACAAGGGGTTTTACTATATTACATCTTATTAGAAAATTTTAAATATGTAGTAATTTTCTTTCCAACCCCATGGTCAATAAGAGACATTAAAATATTTGTAATTCGCCAATTCAAAAGGCAATTGATCTCGACCCAAAAAAAAATGACAATTGGTGATACGTTTCGAAATTGATCTGAAGGACGTGATTCTTCGACTTCAAATCTAATAATCTAAATTGCATATAGGACTCGTTCCGTAAAATAGTATGCTAGACTTTAGAGTTTTCCTTAAAAGTAAAGTATAGGAAATAATGGTAATATAATTATTGTGGACAATGCCAAATTCTTCGAACGCTCGAATACAAATGTCTGGTTTTGGGGACATTAAGGGCGTGTTTGGTAACGATTTTGTTCCCGGGAACAAATTTTAATCAAGATTATTTTTTATTCTATTCCCGGGAACTGATTTTGAATAAAAGAATGCGTTTAGTAGCGTAAAAAATTTCTGATTTTGGAATAGAATTGTGTTCGATCTACCGTGTTTATTGATTCTGTTCCAAATCAATTTATTTTAATTTTTAAATAATTTTTATAATTTTTCCCTTTTTTTCTTCATTTTTTATATTTTTTTATTTTTTCTCCTATTCTAATTCTTCTTTAGGGCGGTTCTTGGCCCTTAGCGAGGCCGGCCCTCATCGGCTCAACCTCGGCGGCAGGCGGGCGAAGGCCCGCTTGGCCACCAGCGGGGTGGGGCGAGCCTCGCCGGACCTCGCCCTAGCCTGGTGAGCCTCCGACAAGCTCGTCGGACCTCACCCTAGCTTGGCGAGCCTTCGGCGAGCTCGTCGGATCAATCACCAGCAACCGGCGGTGTCGGACGGCGGCTGGCGGCGGTGGCGACCAGCGGCGGTGGACGACGATGGGCGGCGGTCACGGGATGACATCGATGAAAAAGAAAAAAAAAAGAAGAAGAGTTTTGATTCTCAATTTTGTTTCCGAACAAAAATTAACTTCTTTTTTATTCTTGATTCGTCGATAAATTTGTTAAAGGGAACAAAATTTTATCAGTGCGATTCTCATCCCAAACTGATTCAGGGAACAAAAAATAAGAATTTGGCACTGTTGGAATGGTTACCAAATAGGCCCTAATCATGATTACCTACCTTCTTTAAAAATTTGAACTTCCGACAATTATAATGGAAAAAGAAAACAGCATACATACACAGAGATATATATATATATATATACACACACACACACATTATATATTATATTTTCTTTTTAATTTATAAACCCCTCCTCATAAGCAAGTCGTAACGTTCCTATTTCTGCTCCTCCCCGTAAAACCCTAGTCCCCTTCCCCTCCGTACGCCATGGGCCGTCGCAAGAACCAGAGCCACCCCGCCGCCGGCGACGGCCAGGGCTCCGACCAGCCGCCGCCGCAGCAGCCCACCAAGATCCGGTTCACGGACGACGACGGCGGCGGCGGCCAGGAGGACGGCACCGCCACCGGGAGCTCCAACCTCGACGAGGTCATGTGCGACCCCGACGAGTCCACCACCGTCGCCGACATGACGCTCGACGCCTCCGCCTCCGCCTCCGCCTCCGAGGCCAACGACTCGTTCCCCGATGATGGGGACGACCACCAGACCAGCGCCGATTACTACTTCGATTCATACTCTCATTTCGGTGCGGTTCCGGTTCCGTTGGTGTCGTTTTCCAGCTTTGTTGGAGCTTTGATTTTGTTCCGTGATTAAAGTTTCGTTTTTCTTGTGTAAAGTTCGTTCCTTTCGTTCTTCGTCTTTGGCTTTTGAGCTTTCTTGGAGTATTGATTTTGTCCTGGGATTAAAGATTCGTTTTTCTTGTGTAAAGTTCTTTCCTTTCGTTCTTCGTCTTTGGCTTTTGAGCTTTCTCGGAGTACTGATTTTGTTCCGTGATAAAAGTTTCGTTTTTTTCTTGTGTGAATTTTGTTCCTTTCGTTCTTCTTCTTAGGTTTTTGCTACATTAGATTAGCATTTGTTGCAGAAGCTTACATTTTTTTCCTTTTTCTGTGTTTTGTTTTTTTTTGGCAGGAATTCATGAAGTAAGTGTGCTGCATTTGAATTTGGAGCAGTTTGGTATCGGTTTTGATATGTTATGCTGCTAATATTTTTTGTTAATGACGTCTTAACTTACTTGAATTTCGTCTACGCGTGGTTTGGTTTTCACTTTACATGATACGATTACATTAATTCTATTGCTTTAGTGTTTGGCCATAATTATGAGTGTTTTGGAAGAAAGCTTTCAGAAATAGGGCATGGAAAAGATTCTAGTAACAGTTGCATTGTGATCTCAATGTAGGTTGCAGTCATTGTGTGTTATCGTTTTTTGGATTTTACCTCTTCTGATTTGAACAGGGGCAGCTTGGTTTTGATAATTTCGGTAGATTCTTGATTGCTTGCTCAGTCAGAAAGAGAGATCATGAGGTTTGATGGCATGTCATAAAGTTCTCCAAAAAAATGAGATGTGGTCTAGGGCTGCGGGTTGTTTGTTCTAGTTAATGAAGAACAACCTATTTTTTGAACTCCTCTGTATGTATCTGCTCTGCTTTTGGGTTTTCACCATCTTGGATTATCATCCTACTTTGAGAACAAGGGATTTTCCTTGCGGTAGTTAATCTTGCTAAGACCCAAGAAGTACTGTTTTGATTCCTAAACATTGCCTCCCCTTCGCACATCTATAGAAGGGATCTCAAACTTTTACATATTCGTTTTGTTGACTTAGTAGATCGACATCTCTCTCTGTAGCAATGAGGAGCTGAACATGTCCTTTTTGACTATATTCCTGACACTATACTGTGCCTATACTTTCATTGCAGGAAATGTTGAAGGACATAGTAAGAACGAAGACATATCAAAATGTCATTTACCAAAACAAGTTTCTATTTAAAAACAAAGTAGTTCTTGATGTGGGAGCTGGGACTGGAATACTATCCTTATTTTGTGCCAAAGCCGGGGCGCAACATGTCTATGCGGTGTGTTTCGATTTTTCTTGTTCATTGTCTTCCTAATCTGCTCATGCTGTATTCCATCTCAATGTTGCCCTTCTTCTATAAGTTTGATATTTATTGTTGTTTGACTCATTTTGTAGATTGAGTGCTCCCAAATGGCTGACACAGCGAAGGAGATTGTGGAAACGAATGGTTTTTCTAATGGTAAGATGCCTTCATTAGTCTGATTTTGTATCTATGGATTCTTAGAGCATCTTTGCAACTGAAATTTGTTTCTTTATTAATGTTTGTTCCATTATTTGCAGTTATAACAGTTTTGAAGGGGAAAGTTGAAGAAATTGATCTTCCTGTCGCGAAAGTTGACATAATCATTTCCGAATGGATGGGATATTTCTTGTTGTTTGAGAACATGTTGAATACTGTCCTGTATGCTCGTGACAAATGGCTTGTAAGTCGCTTGCCTTGCTTTTTATGCAAATTCTTCTTGGGGACTGGAAATTTTTTACTATGTTTTGTTGTATGTTTCTGCTTAAAAAGTACTGCATGTGAATTGCGAGATGTGGAGATTCAAATACCAGCCAGTTCAGCATCTAACTGGGTCATTTTCCCTTGATTATTGTTTTTAGAAGTAAAGAGAAATTCACTATGAGGTACCATAGGGCTATTCTCCCCTCATCAAATTGGTTGTGCAAATTTTGGTACCCCGTATTTTTTCCTTTGGCCAAACTATTTCTAGTCAAGAAATTGTAGGTCTATTGTATTAGTGAGGAAATGCAACAGGTTGAAATCATGGTTGGTCGTTCATAACTTCTAATGCATTTTTGATTGTCGTGATGTTTCTCTCTGTTCATCTGAAGTTCGTGAAGTGAAGGTGACTTGCTGCTTCACAAACAATTTATTCACTATTCTTAGTTCAAAAGTGCGTCAACAAATTAAAATGACAAAAGCTTGCTTTGATTAAAAAAAACAATAGATTAAATTCATAACCTTGCATGTGCTACTCATTCTTGGACTTCCTAATGGTGTTTTATGCCTGTCATACATGGTAAATGAGTGTTGTCTCCTTTATTGAAATTTCTGTAGCAGGCCTTGCAAAATTTGCCTTTATTTGCCTTTTAACGTCTTTGTTTGGTCAGATTACCTTTGGTTGCACTGTTATTCTTTTAGGCTTTTGTTATGGTAGTTCACCTGTTTAGTTGCTACGTTGTGTTTGCATAGCTCTTCCTTGGGGTTGTGACTATGTGCAATTTGTCACTCTACCATCTTTCTCCCCTCACAGGTCAATGATGGAGTCGTTCTACCTGACAAGGCTTCACTCTACTTAACAGCCATTGAGGATGCTGAATACAAAGAAGACAAGATTGAATGTGAGTTTAGCTTCTAGTTATTACTGTAAGAATATTGGACCTTTTGAATTTTATTTGCTAAGTCCTTTTCATGTACAGTTTACTCTACCCCTGCTTTTATATGTTTCTCTAATTTGAGACTGTTTGTGCAATTATAGTTTGGAACAATGTGTATGGGTTTGACATGAGTTGCATCAAGAAGCAAGCCATGATGGAACCTCTTGTTGACACAGTTGACCAGAATCAACTTGTTACACAATGCCAGCTACTTAAGGTGAGAATTCCTGGCATGCGATTGAATTGATAGTATTCATACCCTGCATCCCAAGACCCAGTGGGCTTGAGCAGTTATCAGATAGTAGGATCTCTTCCCGTGATTCGTTTCTCATCGATGTTAGCGAGAATTTTTTATGCGTTGGTTGCTTTTCTTTCCCAGACAATGGATATTTCAAAGATGGCTCCCGGAGATGCTTCCTTTGCAGCTCCATTTAAGCTTGTGGCAGAACGTGATGATTACATCCATGCTCTGGTGGCATACTTTGATGTGTCATTTACCAAATGTCATAAGTTGACAGGCTTCTCTACTGGTGTGTACTTTTTCCTTGGTTGGCTGTGCATCTCTTTATCTGCTTCATTTTAATTGGGTTTGTTTACACTAAATGACTTCTAAGCTTTGATGCATCTCCTTTTTTCTCATGATGACTATAAAAGAACGTTTTTCATTCAGGCCTTTGTTAACTCAATATGGAAAGAAAGAGTTGCATAAAACACCTTGGAGTGGAAATGTATATGATAATTAATAATTTGTGGATTTTCTGCCAAGTCATCGGGGTGCCATCTGGCTGCATGATGAACAGCCGCATGAGTGATTTAATAAAATGTTGAGGTGGCTCTGTTTAGTCTCTCTCTTATCCATTGCATCCATGTGCAGGGCCTCGATCACGGGCTACACATTGGAAGCAAACAGTCTTGTACTTGGAAGATGTGCTGACTATATGTGAAGGTGAGGCATTGATTGGGAGTATGACTGTGGCACCAAACAAGAAGAATCCTCGTGATGTGGATATAAAGGTCAAATACTCGCTGAATGGTAGACGTTGCTCCGTCTCCAGAACCCAATTCTACAAGATGCGATGACATGGTAATGATTGTGGCATCTTATTCTTCTTCTGCAATTTTCAAACCTGCAATTGCTAAAGTTTGCCAGTGCTTGTTCCTCAAATGTATGGAAGCTGAGGCAACCGTCGAGGGCTTATTTAATTTTTCACTCTTACGTGGCATCTTTGTTTGTATCACTAATTTATTCTTTCCTGACATTTGGAAGTTCTTAAGAGCTTTCAAATCATTATCCAAAGTTAAGAAAATGCTTTTTTTGATGAGCAATCCTTCTTGTCTGCCTCTCTGCACCTCTCATTAGTTACTAGACACTGTACTTCAGCCATTTTCTGTACTCCTGCAGCAATTATCCCAGATAAGTCGAGTTGCGTTCTGTTTTTTCGACGCATGCTGGCTCTGATCTCTCATGACCTGAGAGTCCAAAGTCATTCATTTTTCTTACCAAATCCTTCCTACTTAAGATGGGAGTACCGGTTGCTGTTCTTTCCTCATGCTACGTGTTGTTGCATCAACAATACTTTGTGAATTGCAAAAAATCCTGGCAACTAATATCTTACGTAGGTGTCACTCTCCGATGGTTAGAAAAGAGTGATCTGTCTGCTTGAGACTAGACAGCATTTCAAGTTGATCTTGATGAGTGAAGGTCGCTCTCCCGTGCATATTCTCCGCTTCCACGACTTTTGTAGCTTCCCTATGCTATCATGGGTCTGGCCATAACTATGCCTTTTTGCAGATTCATCTGTTCCTATAACTATTCCCGCTCGTCCGGACGATCCCTGGATCGAACCCTAGCACTAGATATATCCCTTTTGGTAATGGAAATTGTCTAGCATCGCTAACGGTACTCTCCTTGGCCACACGGACCTACCGACATTTGCTCCCAAACATCCTACCAAATTTCATTGGAATTAATGTGCTGGAAGTCCTAAAAGTTATAGTGATAGTGCAATTTAGTATTAACACCTTCAAATGCGACCGTGTCTAACTTATCATCTCATTACAAATTTAATTAACGCCGTCCAAATTGAGTAATAGAAAATGCTAACGAAGCATTTTGTAATATTCGCCCGAGACATTTGGGCGAATAGTACAAAGAATAAAGAAGGTAAAAACTAAAGAATAAATAAGTTGGGGAAAACAGAACAGAAGTCATAGATTTCTTTCTTGTATACGTGCATAATTTTTTATTATTTTATCTACAAATTTCTGGCCGGACCGAGCCTCAGACGGCTCGGACCGGCCCGGTCCGGGCTTTCGGGCTAGCAGATTACTTGCACGTGTGAGGATTCACGACAGTCAAGACGACGTCGCACGTGCTCCTCCTGATTTAGGGTTTAGGGTTTTCCGTCCCTCTCCCTCTTCCTCTCCCTCTCCCTCTGCTACTTGGAGCTGCTACTTGATCGTCGGAGAAGCAATTCTCCCATCAATTCTCAGTCCTCCGCCATGGAATTGCTAAGAAACGAGGCTCTCGAACCGTCAAGGCCCGGCCTTCTCGCCGGCGAAAGCTTCGACCTCGCTCTGAAGCGTGCAATGGAGGACCTTTCGGCCGAAATCCGCAACGGAACCCCGGAAACCACCACCGCTTTCGTCGACTCATTCTACAAATTGACGCAATCGAGAGCCGACCCACCTCTCGCGTCCATCTGGGTCTACGCCGCATTGTCCTTTCGCGGCCGCAGTCGCGCGGAAGCCGACGTTCTTGATCGCGCGGCGGCCGCGAAAGACTCGTTTTTGCTGATCAAGGCGTGCTCCTCGTCTTGCGGTTATCGAAAGAGCGTATCGCTGCTGGCGCCGGTGGTGTTCGAAGTCTACGGGATCGTTTCCGAGTTGTTCGCGAGGGGCGCGTCCTCTAAGAGGGACAAAAGGGCGGTGAGGGAGGTCGGGTCCTTGGTCGATGCGGTTCTTGGGTACATGGGCATTTGCAGTTGCGACGGTTTGCACGAGGGCGGTGATGAATCGGGGATGATCACGGATTTTGCGGATTTGGTCCGTGTTTGGTTGGGTTCGGGGGAGGACCTGGAGAGGTTTTTCCCGCTCTTGACTGATGACATGAGCAGAGCTCTCGTACAGGGAGATTGCGGGGTTAGTTACTTGGCGGGGACGGTTGTTGCGGAGGCGTTCTTGTTGAAAATGTGCTTGAAACTTCATGTCAAAGGAACCGTGAGGTCGGAATTGGAGAAGGAGTTGAGGAGTTGGGCTGTTGCTTCGATAACCGGTTTTCGGGACTCTTACTTCTTTGGTTAGTGTCTGCCTTTGTTTGTGTCTGATATGTGAGTTTGCTGGAAGTTTTTTCTAGGTGCTTGTTTCGTTGGTGTCACTCGAGTTTACAGAATGTCTAATGAGACTAAACTTTTACTATGTACAAAGAGATGTGTCCTGGAAATGTAGTTTGTGGGTATCTCCTAGGAAAGTCAATCCTTGCACCTGACTGGCTTTATGCCTTCTTTTCTGCAAGGGATAATTCATTGTTATGATCTTGTTCTTGTCATTTAGTTTCACTTTCACTCGTCAATTTCCATCATTTGCTTGCAAACTAACAAGTCCTGTATTCTTGACCAGAGATTCTCGTTAGGATGCTTATTCAGACTTCTTTACCTGGCATCTCCTTGTTGGTGAGTTCTGTTTTCACTAGGGATCTCATTTCGATATTCTTATTGGTATGCTAAGGTGTCTATTGGATCTAAGCAGGAAAAATCATTTTTGGCTAGACATATGCTTCTTTACTTGCTGATAATGCTGCACGTACATAGTGACCGTAAAGTATTAATTATATGTTTATTATAACTTCCAAAAATTGAGGTCATATTAAGGATATTCCGAGTCTAGTATTGAGCTGATGTATATAATGTGAAGCCAGCTGCAGTTCAGTTATATTTTCTTCCTTGAGAAATTCTCTTTCTGATTTCAGTTTTCATTTGGCCAGGGGTCAGAGGATCAAGCTTTACTTAGGAAAGTCCTATATGATGCGATTGTACTGGTGGAGTACTCTTTCCTCGGTCCTGAGAAAATAGCTGATTTGCCTACTGAACATGTTAAGAATCTTTTGATGACAAGACTGATCGTGGCTTATGAAGCCATAGAGTATTTCAGGTACCAACATTTTGATGGTGTTCATTTGGATTTTGATGCAATAGCCTCTTGGCATCTCATGTTTGACATGTTGTAGGAAGCATGGGGACCAAACTCTAGCCATCTCTTACATAAATGCCTTCTCTAGTTCTGCTCTGCCTTCGCAAATAATGAAACTGGCGAGGAGAGAGATTGGTGTGGAAATTAATGCAAGCCGATCAGTAGGGTCGTCACCTAGAGCTCTCATAAGTAAGTGGCTCTAAAATTCTGACATGGTTGTGTTTGCATCAAATGTTTATCTTGTGTATTGTGAAGTGCCAAATGTGCATGAGCCCTTAAATTTGTTTTATTTTTTCTGTCCAGAGTGGTTATTGGAACTCGAGGACCAAGGGTTGAGGTTTTTCGATGATAACTTGTTGAAGTGCCGTGCTAAATTGGTCTTTGATGTTTCTGTTGCAAATGAGAAACCAGTCTTGGAGTTGGAGGATAAGAAACGGGAAGATAATGTTCTCTTTTACATTGATAACAAAGGGGAAGAGAAAGATAAAGATGAAGATGGAGATGGAGAGGGCAAAGACATAGATGAATCAATGAGCGTCGCATTTATAGCAGCTGCACATGCGATGGATATGACTGAAAATGAAGGTAAAAAGAGGAAACAGAGAAAAAGGGCTGGGAAGGAAAAACGGATAAAGTTTCTTAAATATGAGCTTGCTGAGAATGCTGATTTGCCAGGAGAGAGGTCCAAAGGGGTTGGTGGTGATGGCAGTGCAAGTGAAGTTGATAATCCAAGTTCAGATGAAGACGAGTAAATTGTGAGTCCATAAGGAAGAAATATGAAAAATGTTGACAACCTATACCAACTCATTGCTTCCGTGGCGACACATGCTGAATTTTTGGTATGATCCAGGTGTCTGGAGATTGATAATCCAGAGCTAACAAGCTGGTGAATATGTTTCAGTGTTTTTGCCCATGTTTTACTTAGCTGTGCGTAGAGCACATGCTGATTTTCACATCACGAAGTCCGATAGAAAAAATTTGTAGGTTCTCCAGTGTCATGAAAGTTAGTGAAGCTCACTAGAGAGCCAAAAATTCTTTGATGTAAAATTCGAGAGCTCTATGTTGTACAAGACCGGGTTATTAACATCTGTAGTAATGCCATTGCATTTATAAGTTCTTTACAAATTCACATTGTTGAGCAGGTTGTACGAGTGGTTTTTCGTCATTCATGAAATTTTGCAGTCTCTGGGAAATGCAAATGTTCATCTTTTCGTTTCGGAATAACAATCAGTGCGGCACATGTGTAGTGACCGGTGAGGCTTTCAGGCAACACAAATGGAAACCTGGAAACCTGGGAAGTGTATTCCCCATATTATTTTCAGTCTCTTGCAATGTCATGAACAATACATGCAGGAGAACATGTTGGGGCCATGTTTTGATTAGGTCCTGATGTGGTAGAAAGAACAATATGATGCTGGAGTGAGCTTGATTAGGGATAAGGCCATGATGAGTCATGCAGTCAGACGAACGGCAAGCAACGAATCAACGACACAGATTCGTTGCTTCGGCCGTCAAATGCTACCCAAAAAGACACACCAGAGCCTTCCAATCTCGGGAGGGCCATTTGGCACCATTGACAGATAGATTAGCAATGCGTGATATAATTGGTTTTGTCAATGCCAAGTGCATTAATCACGATGTGGCTGACCTTTCTTTGACTTGAGTCCGCAGTCATGTTTCGACAACACCTTCCACATAGAGAGAGAGAGAGAGAGAGAGAGAGAGAGAGAGAGAATTAAGGGGCATCAAATGAAAAAGATTTAAATGATTGTCAAGATTACCTTATTGATAAAAGAGGGAAAGAGAAAAGACTTTGAAGAAGGGTAAGCTTCGAAATGTTAATTTTTTTAATTTGATCATGAAGGACTACCATCTATTTTTTGACACGAAAAAAATGACATAAAATATTCTTAAAAATCTCTGATTTGCAATATTACGTTTCTCTTTTTTGGCTCTTTTTCTTCAAAAACACAAAACCCTCCTAACATAAATATCTCAAATTGTATTTGCGACTCCATGAAAGTAATCCTTTTCATGAGTTGGCAAAAAAAGGAAGGAAATTTATATTTTTTATATAAAAAATATGAAAATGAAATTCCTCTGCAAACTCGAATGATCAAAGTTCGTTTTTTTGGGGCTCTTTTTGGCCAATCTCGTACGGCCACGTCATGGGATGACCTGTAAATTTGACCCCCCCTGAGGGGACTTTTGACTTTTGACCGTGTCGACACACCAGGTTTATTTTGCTATTTTCAGTAAATCCCTCCTTTCGTGCTGCTCTGCTTCTTCACCAGCCTCACCTTCTCTGTCACGCAGAAGAGAGAGAAAGAAGAGAGAGAGATAGAGAGAGGAGAGAGAAAGCGGGGGTTCTCTGGTCGGGTATAAAACCCGAAGCAGGGCAATGCGTTGAGGAAGAAGCAAGCAACGCGCGAGAGAGAGAGGGGGCGGCAGTTTCGGTTTCTTGCGGGGGACTCTTGCAGGTTGCAGGGAAGCCTCGGCCATGCGCGAATCTGATGGTTCCGTCTTCGTCTACCTAGAGAAGAAGATCCCCCTCGGTGGTGGGAAGGTTCGCTTCATTAGGCTCTTGCCCATTCTCTCTTGCCCCCCAAGTTTTCTTTTTTCCGGGTTTCTTGCGTTTCGGCCCGGTGTCGTTCGCTGCATTTGGAAGGCTCTCTTTCTATGGTGTTCCGGTCGAGAATGCCGATGATGGGCCGTGTCGGGTTAGATAAAAATTGCATCTCGGAGAGAATTCGTGTCTGCAAATGTCTAGTTTCGGCTGCTTAGACGAGGGGTGTGCCCGTCAGGTGAATTGGTTGACGGGTTTCGAAGAGAGCTTGAGTTAAAGATTTCATGGAAATGGGCTTCGGTTCTATTATGGCTGTCTTTCTTTTTTTCTTTTTGGTTTGGTTTTCTTGCTTGGTTGTGATATAGCTTCGTCGTAAAGTTCATTTCTTTTGACTTTTGTTTTTAGGAATATCTTATACGCACTAGCCGTGGTCCTGTATCTGTAATCGTCTACGGAGAGCAAGACAAGCCGGCCCTCATAACCTATCCAGATATAGCCCTGAACTGTAAGTGCGACTCTCTTTGGATCTTGGCGTCGTTTACCATTCGTGATTTTGAGGCATTTGTGTGCTCTCCCTGGCCCTTACATCTCTTTACCTTGTGATGCTTGACCGTGGCTTTAGTCGAGTGTTTCCTTTTGTTGAGATTTAAGGCAGTTAAGAGCATGTCGTTCGGCATTCATTTTTTTGATCCGCAATAAAGAAGGGATCGGTTCAGCATATTTCGGAGTTGTTTCTTTGGTGGTTCATCATCTTCTGCACAGTTGTTTTGTTTGCCACCTGCGTAAATTCTGCAGTGCCTGGACAATGATATGCATCTTCCTTATGCACATCAGTCTTTGACTAAATCTCTGTTTTGTTATAGTAATGACAGGTTGACAACCTTTTCTTGGCCAATGTGAAATGTTTAAATACGTTGTCTAGGACAAGTGGTATTCAGCAGTCTCATTCTTTCTTTGTTTAATTCTCAGATGTTTCTTGCTTCCAAGGATTATTCTTGTGTCCCGAAGCATCTTCTTTGCTGCTCCACAACTTCTGTGTTTACCACATAAGCCCACCTGGACACGAGGTTAGTAATTGGTTAACCAAAGAGCCTTGTTGATATATTGAATTTGTTTCTTTCTGAGTTCTGTTATAATGTAGTACTCTAGAGCTACTGGGGACTATTACTCATGAGTTTATTTTTTGGCACTCTGTTAAGAGATCTTACAGTTTGGAGCTGCAGCGATATCTCATGATCATCCAGTGCTTTCTGTCGATAATTTGGCAGATCAGATACTTGAGATTCTCAACTATTTTGGGTAATTATGATGCTACCACTTCATGTTGCCTTTGCTCAACTAATGACATGACAAACCTGTCAGTGGCCGGTTTCATTACTGTGCTTGGACACTGCTGCTCATTAGGAGAGGTGTAGAAGTAGAATTTCTTAACTGAATATCCTTTTCTGAGATAGAGTGAGTTCCTGACTGGATACTCTCTCCTTGTCCAGGCTTGGCAGGGTTATGTGCATGGGTGCGTTGGCTGGTGCTTACATTCTGACTTTGTTCGCGGTATGTGCTCTGGGCTTGTAAATTTTTCCTCCAAGGTTGTTTCTAATGTTATTAAACTAGCTTTTTGCGCTCGAAATAGATGAAGTACAGGGAACATGTTCTTGGTTTGATACTTATATCTCCTTTATCCGGACACCCTTCCTGGTCTGAATGGTTTGGCAATAAGGTATTTTATCAGATCTTGTTATCAATTTTTTTTCCACAATGAGAGAATAGCATTCCTCAGACTTCGGTTGCATTTTTTAGGTCATGTCACATCTTCTTCATTTCCATGGAATGTGCCACTTGCTGAAGGAATACTTGCTGAAACGCTACTTCAGTAAGGTAGAATATACTTTTATGTTCCCAAAATCTATTCACTTTCACTTTCGACTTATTTTCAATAATATTGCTGATTTTAACAGGAAGTCCGTGGTGATGCACAAGTTCCTGAATCTGGCATAGCTCAGGCTTGCATAAGTGTGAGTACTCACTGGCTATTTGCTTCACACTTTCAATTGAACAGGTTTTGTTGTTCATTATATGAAGGTAAACTGATCCATTTTTTTCTACAGTTGCTAAATGAGAAGAAAAGTACAAATGTTTTGAGATATCTTCAAGCCATTAACAGGTACATACCAGCAAATCTCTCTTTGCTATGATTTTGGATGTGTTGGACATACTTCTAACTGCTTCCTGGTTTGCTACTTCTAGGAGACATGATCTCACCAAACGCCTGAAGAAACTTAGCTTCCGCACTCTTGTATTTGTTGGAGAACATTCTCCTTTCTATGAGGAGGCTCTTCACATGACATCTAAGCTTGATAAAAAATATTGTACGCTGGTTGAGGTACCTATTTGTCCTTTTCTCTACGAACTACTATGTCGTATCTGGCATTTTAGATTTATAAGAATAATTAGCTCTATTATATTGTTATATTTCTTGGCAATTCAATAATTGTTGTAACTTGTTGTACTTGACATTTCTAGTGCAAGTATACCTGGATATTAGTTTTTGAGATTCCGACTGGCCAAGAAATTAGGAATGCTATTTACTCACTTACAATCTAAACTTGTCAACCTCTTCGAACCCAAAAAAAAAAAAAAAACTTGTCGATGTCATTGTAGAAGCGGGCAAATTATGCAGCTATGGTAATTTCACTGCTAGAGCTCTGATTGTTAAAAGATTCGGTTGTCTCCTGCAGGTCCAGGCTTGTGGATCATTGGTGACAGAAGAGCAGCCTTATGCAATGGTAGTTCCTATGGAGAATTTTCTCAAGGGATATGGCCTATATAGGCCATCTCTGTTCAGCCATAGCCCGAGAAGCCCGCTCAGCCCTTCTTACTCCTGCCCTGAACTTCTCTATCCTCAAAGAATGGGCTTGAAGCTCAAACCGATAAAAACGAAACTTGCATCAATATAGAAGCCCAAGGTTGTTAGGTGGAGTCCGAGGAAAAACTTGAAAGCACTATTGTAAATCTGTTAATAAAATATTTTTTCTTGCTTGGTTCTTTGGGTATGTAAGAAAGGTTAGAAGCTTACTAAAATGGGGTTAGATAGATAGGAGAGGTGTTTTTGTGGGTAAATAGGGAGAATTCTTCCTATTCATTCATTTGTAGTTCATAATTGGATTATGCCAGACCTCTCTGTAAATGCACCAAGGGAAAGGAGTACATATCATGGAGTTTTGCTTATCAAAATCTCTCTCTCTTTCAATGCACTTGGGCATCTACTCTCTCGCGGGCCTGAGCTGTACATCTGAATTCTGATCAAGTTATATGTATGACCTTCATTGTTAATCTTGCCATACTTAAAGCAAATTGGGGAAGATATGCTTAGCTAGTTCGCCTGATTGAATTCCTTGTATTAGTATCAAAGACTGAGGGACTATCTTAGAGACCCACAATTTCTCTCGCCACAAATGCCTATGTGTTGCATTGTCCAAACTTTACCTGTATCATGAACTTTGAAACAAAGCTTTGATAAGCAGGTCATGACTTCAATTTTCTCTTAGTTTGGATGGAAATCTTTTGTGGGCTCTCAAATGGGCGAAACTTATTTTCTCCTCTTTCTTCAAGCGCTAGACATATTATTCTAGATAAATTGTTCAACTTTCTCCCTTTTATCCCATATGCGTTGAACAGGTTGAAAGTTTAACTACGTTTTGAACTGAAGCCGCTTTGAGCTGAGACACTGATTCAGCATGAAACACGAGAAGAAAAACTTCGGCACTACTGGATCTTCCTGAAGATCATCAATAACAACATGTCATAGCTCAACTGGATCATATAGGATAAGCAGCATGACTGAAATACTTCCAAGGTAACTGTCATCTTATTCACGTTTGATGCCTTTTTCTTTTTCTGGTGAGAAGAGATGTAAAGTTATAACTTTAGATGCAGAATGCGCCAATTTGGCATCATTAATATGAGAGATCTGCTTATGCTTATCAACATTTTCTGTCTGCATTCTATAGTTTTCCATGCCCCTTCAATTTTGTCTGATGGCAACCTTGTAAGTAGGAGCAGCAATTAACCTGAGAAGCCATGTCGATTGATTTGAATGGGATTATTCCCTTCTCTCCCCCCCACCACCTCCCCTTGTAAGTAGGAGCAGCAATTAACCTGAGAAGCCATGTCGATTGATTTGAATGGGATTATTCCCTTCTCTCCCCCACCACCTCCTCCCCCCTCCCCACAATATTGCATTTATGCAGCTTTTCTGTCTATTACAAACTCGATTCTAATGACCACAAAACGAGTATAGAAGGGAAAGACAATTAAAGAATTTAAGCTGTCATCTAATGTGGACATGAATATAAAACTAAAGAAATCAAAACTCTTCCCTACAACTAACATTGGTCTTACACTGTATGAACTGGCATTTTCCCGCAGTCATTCTCCCCCCCTCAGCAGCAGTACAACTTCAGAGAAATGTCGTGTTAGCATGTTTGACTTCACACTTCCCTTCGTCAAAGTCAAGTTAGTAGTCACGGCTCCCTTTGCATGTATAAATTTCTACATACTGGAAAAAGAAGATGAATGTTGGTACCCTTGAGCATCATCTGAACAATGGAAGTTGCTTGATTCCAGCTATCAACAGCATAAAAACTAAGAAAGCCATATGAGGGCGATGTGAAGCGCCAGCCCCATGCTGGGGGAGGTTCTTCTCCGACGGGCTACCCCCCATTCTTTGGACCAAAGAAACTTGGGTTGGGTCGCCGCCCCATTCCTCAAAAACGACCAATAGATTGCCTGTGGGATTGATCCACGATCTTGGAATGTGGTACCTGAAAGTTGAGAGCTTGTAATAGATGTTCATCTTAAACAGAAGAACCATAGAGACAAAAATGTAGTTTTGACATTTCTCACCATCTTTGAGAAGCCTCCCCACAATTACTCAGGCACTTGCTCAAATCAAAGGTTCCTGCATAATTGCAGGTGCCGCAAGTGCCATGAGCTGTATAAGCAGGCCAGTGGCGTCCGATGCTCCGACCGTTTATCCATATCTGACCCTTTCCCATGCCATTCATGTCCAACGCTAATGGAGTATTTCCTGCAGGGGCATGGAAAGTTGTCTGCAGACAAAATATGAACTGATTTTTATAGTGGAACCGGACTAATGGTTATCATTTAGTGAATTTTTTTGAAGGTGATCTTCACCTTGTACCAGATCAGGGGCTGATTTTGGGCCAATGTCGAGCCTCCATCCCATTCAACTGAGGAACTACCGCTTGAGGTGTGAAGACTCAGATCTTCGCCCTTCAGACCGACCTGTTCCCAGAAACTACTATTTAGGTTCTGTTGATTTTGTAGCAGATTATTCTCAGTGTCCCATGTGATGCAGTATGTGAGTCATGTCCAAGAGACTAATGACTTCCAACAACTTGTAGAAGTGAATCATGGTAGCAACAAGTGAATCATAGTAGCAACATTTATCCATACAAAACCTTGATTATCAAGACTAATCAACCATCGATCATGTTTAGCAGAAACGACATTTTTCTTTTTTTACAGCTCCCCGATTTTGATAGGCATTTTCCACTTTTTTGTTTTTTTGTTCTTTGCAATAACGACGAATGCACACTGATTTGGTCTCTTTAATTGCTGGAAATTATTGGTTTGGAATGCTAAAGAAGAACAAAGGAGCAGTGGACAAACTAAAGATACCTTGCAAGACCATTTCCATTTCGTCAAGTCCCATTTTCCAGAATTCATACCCTCTAACGTGATTGGCCCGAGAACCCCAGCATTCCATGTCTCATAGTGCAAGCCAATATTCTGAACATTGGAAACAGAAGGGACAACACTCTTTGTCAAAATTTATTTATCCATCTTAACGATACACTCTGTTTCTGAGAACAATCTGGGAAATGGACAACTGACCGGAAGCCCAACAGCTACACTTAATAGTGACACCTTGTTGATGCCGGCGATCAGCTTCACTTTATCACTATATGTTAATTTCGGATTCTCTAGTCCCCCATATACCGACCCTGTAGTATGGCCAGATGATCGACGGAACATATCTTTTAAGTAGAGATTTCGAGGACTAGAAAGAAATTGCAATTTCAGACCTGAGACAGAAATTGGTCTACCTGCTTGTTGACCATTGACAAAAACATGGAACGCATGTCCTGCTGATGATACATTGAGAACGGGATATTGCCCATTCGTTAGAAATGCTTCATCTTGACTTATTGTGAAGCTGAACGAGCAAGAACATCAGAGGAAAGCAAAACTGTAAGCATGCGACAATTCGAGATTGGAACTTCAATAATGTTAATGAGATGTAACTGGGGGAAGCAAGCAGCACTCACTCGATCGCATACCACAGATAGTCCGAAACATCTCCAGTGACACTAATTTGCTCTGGTAGTCCTTCATTTATAGTTCCATCCTCGCCAAAACAGAAAGTTTCTTCTCTATATGACTGCCAAGCAAATGCGCTTTTTATGGGCACCATTTGGACAGGAGAACTCTTGTATCCAACCTGTAGAGGAGTCGATGGCACCATATCACTCTCAACCTTGATCACTAAAAGAAGGATTTTGTGCTACATCCACCAGCAACAATGGCAAGATGTTCCTTGAAGTGAATCTTTTTCTTGGGGCAGATTTTTGTAATGCTTCTAAATCTTCCAAAATACAGCTTTAGATGGACTTGGTAATTTGTCATGGAGAGTAACAAGACGTGTTGAATTGAAAAAGGCTGACGTGAGATGTTCAAGAAAGTCTCTCCTTACCGTGGCAGTGTTGTAGATAGCAGTTTGGCAGTCAGGAAGAATGCTGATGGACCATGGTGGCAACTCATATTGCCCATTTCGGAAAGTGACTTTCACAGAATCCTGTGTGTCATAGTTTGCCAGAAAGGCCGCACAAGCCCCAGATCCGGATTCAAAGACATGAGCCTAGAAACCAAAATTTGATGGCTAAATTTATTTCCACAACGGAATACTCATCAGTGTTGGGTAAAATTAAGGGGGCTGATGAACCAAACCTCCTGTTTACTTCCAAGTGATGACACTGCAGGATCAGCAGCAACTAGAGCTGATTCGCTTTGCTTTATGGCTAGATGCAAACCTCTTAAGTGACTCCATTTTGGTTCCCGTAATGAACCTGGGACAATATTGTGAATTCTGATGTCAGGAAGACAACCTGATCACTGTCATCTAACTATATTATGAATTACTCCTAGTCTTAGGTTCAGTAGCAACAGTGGTTAACGAGCATGATGTACAATTTGCCTTCAGTCAATCAAACTTCCAAAAGCGTAACTCTTTATCCCAATTAGAAGCAGTTATAAACAATTAGCGACGATAAGGAAAAGAGACGTATGATAAACTTAACCTAACTTACTCTGGGATGCCATATGTATACCCAGTCACATACCAAATTCATCAATAGGAGCATCAAAATCATAGCTGGTGGCGATGAAGGGACCCCCGGTGGTCCTGCCAAAGTTGGTTCCTCCGTGGTACTAGAGAAAAAAGACAATGCAGCAGAAGAAAAGAAATAAATCAGCAATGGTACGGGAAGAGGCAAAAACCAGATAACTGATCATCTGAAGAGAAAATGCTATGGGAGTCAAGATTACCATATAGTAGTTAAAAAATGAACCGCGGTTCTGAATGAACCTTGTGACTGCGAATGCCAAGTCTTCTGCCGGCCTGTGAAGCACCGCTCCCCCGAACCCAGTGAACCTGGAAACAATAATGATGATGAGCTTTGAGACTATGGCATGATAAAAAGGAAAAGTCCATGCATGAGTTTGCAGGCATTGGCTGCAGCGACGCACCAGCCTGTCCATACTTCAGTCCACATCTTGGGTTTATCGTTTGAGTTTGGTTCGAAATTTTCGCAGTAGAAGCCATTGCAAGTGTTGATCTGTCACGCAATGAATCGACACAATTCAAGGACCGGAGAAAACTGTTTCCCAGAAAGCTCTTAGTCCTAGTCTTAAGGTAACTCGTCCGAGATTAGTCGAGATTTAACGACTGCAATACCAAGAAAAACCAGTTAAAACCCCACGAAGCAGAAGGAAAATGCAGACCACAGGATCAGGGGCATCAGCCTGCTTGCACATGATCCAGGGGACACCAGTGCCAAGGCCCACCGCCATGTCAGCTGCCCATTTTGTATATGCCTTTCCTGGTTCACCAATTTCCCACTCCACTAGTTCAAACTCATTCTCTATCTGTCCACAGGCCACACGATTCCAAAAACTCAGCTAGAGATGAAAAGTGATAATTGCAGAAAAATTGCACCTCACGTATTTAAGTACTGAAATTTATAACTTTTGACCCACTTGTGTCTTTCTGCACAAAGTGCATTGAAGTTGTAAATTGTGAAAAAGAGTCACTTTGTGGGAAACTCAAATTTTCTTTTTTGGTGAGGAAAAAAAAAAAACAAATCGTAAGAATTTTCTCACCTGAGACAAAATTATTGGACCTCCCTGGGGCTGAAACAACTTCTCTGCCTTCATCATGTCCACTATCTTCTGCGTGAAACCTTGCATTGCATCCTTCATAAATATAATCGATCAATAAATGTTTGAGAATATTCAAATAGCCCCTTTTAAATGACATTCGAGCACGGTTCCAGAAAAGTTTTATCATAAATATTTCATAATTAGAACAAGCCAGTACACCGCAAAAATTAGCGTCACAGGATGTTGGTTTCAGCTATAAAAGACAATTTGCCACACATCTTATGTGCCGTGATTTGTTCCGTCGACCATATTATGTAATTTTTCTTCTCAGCAAGCATCCAAAACGGTAGTTAGTAAAGTCACCTTAGAATAGCAAACCACTCGTCAGACAATCAATGAGGAATTTTCCTATTCCTAAATGATTAAAATTTACATACAACGCCAAAAAAAAAAAGTAAAAAAGTAAAGGATTGACTGAGACTTTTCTATCGGGGTACTCAATGAAACGAAGTCCTTATCAAGCAGCGCGAACCTTGAATGGCTGATTGTCTGTCCTGAAAGCGATTCCGGGGACGTATTTCAGCCACACAGGGAATCCTCTGCATCGCAGAACAGAACAAAAGAAGAACAGGGGATTCATATTTCTGAAGAACAGATTGGACAATGCAGAAGAGCAATGGCAAATTATGTTCATGTAATCCTTACCCAAAATTCCACTCGGCGCATACGTAAGGCCCGATCCGGAGGTGAACGTAAAGACCGGCATGTTGCACCAGCTTTATGAACCGAACCAGATCAAACCTGTCCTCGAAATAATACTGCACAGAGGGTCATCAAAACGGGGGGAGAAACAGAACCAACTGCATTAGTTTATAGCAAATACTTTATATTCAAGAGGGCGGGAATGATCTAGCCTTATAAATTTACTTTTCCTCGAGAAGGTTCATGTCCATTCCAGAAAACGTAGGTTTGAATAACATCCAACCCTCCCGCTTTTGCCTTCTGTATAAGATCAGGCCACATCTGCAACCACCCAAGAAAGATTCGCAGCACAATGCTTTAGACAGAATCAGAAGGAAACAAAGAGAAAAACAGAGACGCGTTGCGAATTGCATTGGCCAAGTCGGCTACCTCAGGAGTGCTTCTGGGGTAGTGAATGGAGCCGGAGATGAGAATCCTCCTCTGCCCATCAATGACGATAGCTTTTCGGTCGTAAGAGACGGAGCATGACACTGAACGAGCCCACGAGATCAGAACCAATGCGAGCACCAATCTAGCTCCAATCACAGGACAAAAAGCATGAAACTTTGAACCCATGATGACGACGACGACGACGAAGCTTCCTCTGTTTCAGCTTCAGTCAAAAAGCAACGGCCTTTTATCTTTCCTTTTTCCCAGACAAGTTTTGCACGTACCGAGAATTCAACAACAACAATCTGTTGCTGTCGAGTGAATCAAGAAAAGAGCTGGAAAGCAAGCGGGAGAGAAGATCTGTCAAATTCCTGTCATTTTGGTCAACAAAGCGAGACAGTTATACAAGGCAAGTAAATATGCAATGTCCTCGTCTTAATGCATTGAATCAAATCTTAAACAATGACGATGTATTGAATGCAAGATACGACGAATCTCCGAGGAAGTTTCTTACAAAGTATCCCCTCAAATCCAACGTTGACGCGAATGTAGTACTTGTGATTTTCTGGATTAGAGAACCAAAAAAAAAAAGGAAGAAGAAGAAGAAAGAATAGAGAATGCCCAGAAAGAACTCTGTTCGAACGCGCTTTTTCATCGGTTCGGAACCAATTGGGGGAGGTCGGTTTATTTTGATTCTCGAATTGAATCAGTCTGGTTGCTCATCCCTAATTTATTTCTTGTTGCTCAATAAATTTTTAATGGCCCTTGCATACCCAAGAGAATCTCTTGCCTTCGAATTTAAATTCAAGATTGAGTAATAATTTATTTTGATTTTGCAAGAATTTTGAATCCGTAAATAAACAAGGTTAAAATTCTAGGTACGTTTTTTATTCATCTATTACATAAGAATTTTTTCTTCAACTGGTCATGCGCATACCCCTCCTAGGAAAAAAGAGCCCCATTATTTTTAAGTAAGCATTTAAAGACTTTGGTCGTTCTTGAAAATTGGGGATCTATTCGATTGCTTTCATCCAAAGAGGAAGTTATCGAAAAAAAAAAACACGAGCAAAATAAGAAAAAGAAAATTAGCAATAATTTGTGAAGTTGTGGTTTATGAGTGAATTAAATTAGCAAGAAAGACAAGGTTCCTTTATATAGTTTGATTCCGAGACACCAATTTCTATTCAACCCGACCTCACTTCTCTTAAAATTACATTAATGCCGCTTAGTTCATGTCGACATTTGAATTGCACCAAATTATACGCTGTAGTAAAGAGTGAACAAATGGTTGTTCATAATTTCTTTTAAATAAAGCCCGATGACTATTTGGAATGCAAAAAATTGAGCGGATAATATAGGATAATTTAAATTGTTTCAGAGATGTGGTTGAAAAAAAATTGAAAAATGAGTGAAAATATCAAGTATTTTTTTAATAGATTAATGTTTTGCTTTTTTTCCCCCCGATTAAAATAGGTTTTGAGCATCTCGTACTCTTTTATTTTATTACAAATAAATAAACTTTTACTCACAAGTTCACGAACACAAGCTGCGTTTCGGCTCTCTCCAGATTGCGTCCTTTCCAAGTCGTCGGCGAATCTTCGTCTTCGCCGTTGTCGTCGTACTCGTCGCCGGCGACCATGGCGGAAACGGCGGCGGTCGTTTTCGACTTCGACCGGACGCTGATCGACGGCGACAGCGACAAATGGGTGGTGACGGAGATGGGTCTGACCCAGCTGTTCCGTGAGCTCTACTCCACCGTGCCCTGGACGTCTCTCATGGTTCGTTCCGTCTCAAATTCCGCTCTTTCCCCCGTCCCCCGTCGCTTTCTCAGCGAGCGCAATCGGCGGCGTGGAATTCGACTTCCGTGGAGTTCTTGGGCACGTGCCTTTGTGCACATCATGCTCAAAGCTCGTCGCTTTTCGATCTCTCTGCGTGAATTTCAGCAGAAATTGATCGTTCATGATGTTTTTTTCTTAACTTTTCCCCAGAATAGGATGATGGTGGAGCTCCATACGCAGGGGAAGGCGGCCGAGGACATTGAGGAGTGCTTGAAGAGGATGCCTCTTCACCCTCGTGTTATCGAATCGATTCGAGCAGCTCATCGACATGGGTAATGAATGCATACGGTGTGCTAAGTTGCATATGTGTGGGTGTGATATAGGAAGGAATTGAAGTATGTAGCTAAATGGTGATGTTTATTTGGGGGGTTCTGTACCCGTAGATGCGACTTGAGGATAATCAGCGACGCGAACCGGTTCTTCATAGAGACGATCCTGAAGCATCACGGGCTGTTGGATTGTTTCACTGAGATCGTCACGAACCCAGCTTTTGTTGATGCGGAAGGCAGGCTGAACATTGTACCTTTTCACGATCCTGCCGATTCTCCTCATGGGTGCAGCTTGTGTCCTCCCAATATGTGCAAGGTAATGTGGCAATGATTCGCACCCTGGACTCTGCTTCACATACGCAATTCTGGTGTTTATGTGTTGCCTAAATTTCAATGCATTCTGTCGGTGACCCAATTGTTTTTAGCAGGATGATAATTAAGCTTTGTCTGTGTGCGTATTGCTTAGGGCTGCCTGTTGAGAGATTTGAGCGAACCATGATGAGGGTTCCTTTCTGAGAGGATTCTGTGCTTGAATTTACTACGTGCATTTTCCTCTATGAAGAATGTAGATGAAATGTATTATTCTTTCACCAATCGGAAATGGATGAAGTTGAATAGCAGGGGCTTACACCAAGAACTACAGAGAATAATCTAATTGGTAATAAAAAGTCTTACTTTTTTCAAATAGGCGAGGGAAGCATGCACCTCCGCTTTAACAGTCTGGCTGCAGATGTGCAGAGGGTGGCTGGAATACCCTCGGATATAACATAGGAGAATTGTAATTGAATGCTTGGATATATAAAAGGCCATGGAAAAAGGAAAGAGGTCGATATTTGACGTAGATGCAAGGTTTTGCGTGCTTATTTCATGACCTGGGGGTTTCAATGCGAGGGTTTGTTGAAATGTAAAAATCAATGCAAATGTTTGTGAATTTTCAGCGACACAATGGTGTTTTCAGTGCTAATCTGGTGAAATACACATTGATCCTATTTGTATCTTATCGCCTTTCTTGTATCCCCAATAGAGTTATTACTGCTTTTGGATCATCAGATTTCCACAGATAGTTCATTTTGTTTATTTTCTTAAGCAAATCTGCGGATCTTTGGTGTTCCGGCTCTTCAAAATTCCTTTCAAGCTCTTTTAGTTTATATGCATGGTGCTTTTCTATACAGGGCCTGGTTCTGAAGAGGATTCAAGCTGCTGATTCTGAAATCAGGAACAGAAGATATATATATCTCGGAGACGGGAAAGGCGATTACTGCCCGTGCTTGAAGCTCGGAACACGAGACTTTGTAGTGCCGAGAAAGAGTTTCCCTCTCTGGAAACTCATTTTCAATGACCAAACACTTATTAAAGCTGTGATCCACGAATGGAGCGACGGAGAAGAGCTCGCGGCAATTCTTCTCGACATTATCGATAGGATCCTAATGGATGAAAATACCAGGACAGGGCTCACGGCCTCACCTCATGACGGTTGTAAGACAACTCCAGTCTCTAACCCTTAAGCCATCTTTGCAGAACCTACCTATTTGATCGCCAGGAACTTGGTGAGACATAAAACTGACCTTAACACCGTTACAGTTGTGCTTATCGCCATTATAGATGTGCTGACTAGAGCACCATGATGCTGGCAATATTCCATCAAACCAATAATTCTTTTTCTGTAATTTTTTGCTCTGTCGTTTGTGTTTCTGTTTGGCTGATACATTTTGCCAGATTTCTAGAAAGAAGTTTGGTTTCACTTATCTGATCTGCAATCTTATTCAATCTAACCGGATGATTAATTTAGTTCATAGTGAACATACATTGATCTATAGTTTGGGTTGACTATGATTCCGTTAACATGATTTTGGCTTTTCAAGTTTTGCTTCTGCCTGTGGTTATTCCAGAGTTTGGATTAGGAAAATGCGGCTGTCGAGTGGTTATCATCTTTGGTTCTGCTTCAGTAATAAATAAAATTATATAGGGCAAAAATTTCATAATATTGTACATTTTAGTACTGTTTATATCTATATGTATATACAATAACAAGCTATTTCTTAAGAAACCATGACTTTTAACTTGCAAGGGGTCGATCATTCCCTTTGCAATGAGTGCTTCCATTCCTTCTGCTTCAAAGTAGGATTTGTGGTTTCCTCGTTTCATAACATTGGGTTTCGTTCGACAAGACATCAAAATAAGGGAATGTTCTAAAACTCGTTTTTATTTTTCGATCTTACCAAAACTCAATATCAGAATTGCTCGAAGCACTACTTTCCAAATTACGAAAATATTTCTCCAATATATACTGAACTGGTTTTGAAACCGAAGCACTACTTTCCAAATTATCAAAATATTTCTCCAATATATAATGAACTAGGTTTGAAACCGAACCTCTCCAAAAGAGGATAGATAGGATGGATGGAGTGATTTAGGTGAGGTTTAATATAGATTTAACTTTCAATTCATTCGTGGGATCCGGGCGGTCCGAGGGAACCCCGCGGCTCTTCTCTTCTCGATAATTCATACATCCCTTGTTCGTATATGGATAGCTATTTCTTGAGTATAGATTTAGATTCGTCCTCAATGAGAAATTAAAATGGAGTATCTAACAACGCATTTTCACAAATCAAGAACTATGAGATTAGTCCTTTCATTTTGGGGTGATGAAGAGATCGTACGATTCGAGCATTTCTTTTTTTTTTCATGCTCCTAGGAAGTTTGGAGGAAGTTGTAATCAATAGGATTTTCCTAATTATCTCTTTCCTAAAATTCTTTTTTTTTTTTTTTTTTTTTTTTTTTCTGTAAAGATTAAGAGATTGGATCTAACCGTAAGAAGAATATTTGGATAATAGATAACTCACTTACTTGTTCTATCCTAACATAAATAGCCTAACCACAATTTGGTACTCGTATGTAAACTTAACTCTGCCACAATCACCTTGGAAATTGATAGCTTATATCGGTATAAGATCCGGTTAAAACCTTAAACATCGGTAGGCTTTTACGGGATTGGCAGATGAAGATGAAAGATCACATGGTTTTTCACCGGTGTACCTGCCGTCGCACGTGCGGCGGTCTTTGTCAGACAGTCTAGTTCGACCGTTAACGGTTTTGTCTTTATGTCGGACCGAAGTCAAAGGAAGAAGCGCGCACAAAAGACGGCTGCCCGTTCCGGTCACCGCGTTAGTTCCGATCGGACGCGGCAACGCACAGCTGTTCTTAGTTTTTCCCCCTTTCCGTTAAAAACAAACTGAAGTAATAATTAAAAAAAAGAAAATTGGAAAGGCGCCGGCTCGCGCCCGCGCGTGGTGCTGACGGTGTAACCGCTTCCCCGTCCAATCGCGTTCCGCCGCGTGCGGCCCGGCCGCGGGGGCTGCTCGTGATTGGGTAGCGGAACCGGGAGCAGCGAGACTAAAATAGAGCGGCGCGCACCCGATCGCGTCCCTTCCAACCAATGGGCCACCTTGCTGCGGAGGGCGGGCTTCTCCGACTGGTCAAGATTCTTTTCGTTTTTCTCTTCTTCTTCTCGCTTCTCTCTCTCTTTCTCTCTCTCTATCCTCCACGACCTCTTCGCGCCCGCCATCAAAAGACGTCTCGATTTCCCTCTCCTTCTCTCTCTTCAACGCGAGGAGAGAGAGAGAGAGAGATGAACGCGGCCATGGACGGCGTGATCGAGGCCATGCCCGTGTTCGCCAAGGAGCTGGTCGCCGGCGGTGTCGCCGGCGGCGTCGCCAAGTCCGTGGTGGCGCCGCTCGAGCGCGTCAAGATCTTGTTTCAGGTACGTCCGCCCCCCTCCCCGCCGATGAATTTCGTCTCTTTTTTTTCTTTCCTCTCTCCTCGAAGTCCGGATTCCGCCGCGGCTTGATGGGTTTGACTCGGCTCTGCTCGGTGATTCGTTTGGGCCGTGTTTTTCTGAATCGCTAGTCGACGAGGGCTGTTCCGGTTGAAAGCAGACTGTGCTTTGACTGTTCATAGCGAGTTAATGCGAAGATGGAAGAGACGAAAGGAGAGAGAAGATGAACGAAAAGGTTTTACGTGGTTCGATCGGCGAAGAAAAAATGTTTCTTGGATTCATACTCCTTAAAAAAAGAAGAGTACGTCGTAGTTGCTAAACAAAGTGTATGATTTTCATGGTAAATACGGCTACTACACATTGGACCTTGATCCTCAATCTTATCAAGATTAAACTTTTGAGGCCGTAGAAGCTTGTAGTCACAGTTAGTGTCGAGATTGGGTGTATTGATTTTGTCTGGCAATTCATGATTGAGGAGTTCTGCACAAGCTATTATGCGAGAGGGGCAGTTGGTAGTGAACCCAATGAAATAAAGGGGAATGTGGCGATGGCTTGGTTAGCACAAGTGATGGAAAATATATGGTCTTCCCTTCGAGTTTCCATCGTGGTTGCATCAATATTCAGTAAGAAATCTGCTGAACTCAATTGTAGCAGAACTTGGATGCGTGACCTTGTCCACCTTGCTCCCTGTAAGACTGATTAGAGCAGTCAGTCGGAGGCTGAATTAACTCTGTTTGGGGTTTAGCTCTCGGTTGTTGATCATTGAAGTTTCTTTTCTGTTGAAATGGACTTTTGCCAGATATTTTATGAGACAATTAGACAATCTTGAGCTGGGGTAGTTAGTTAGTGTTGGGTTCATGAGTTCTTGTATGCTTGGTTATCCTGATTTGAAAAATGATCTTAGGACAGTTTTGCTAGAGAGAGAGGGAGGGAGGGAGGGAGGGACTGTAGCACTTAGTCTTTTGTAGCTGGAATGCTGGATGCCATAATCTCTCTCTCTCTCTCTCTCTCTCTCTCTCTCTCTCTGCCGAATGCACTCTGTTTCCGATTATGTCTGTCTACACCTTTTGTTATTATGGTATATTTCAAGTAATATAATCATTCTTGTTTTATGACCTACAGCAGGATATTGGTGTTTGACATGAGTGAATCGATCGATAAAGCTAGTTGCTAAAGCTTCCATAGGCTTACTTGGAATCCACTTACAATGAGGCTTACGAAGTTGGATTAGATTCCTTCTTAACAGATATATGTGGTGTGCTTAGTAGCGTGCAAGCAAATGAAAAAAATAAAAGATGTTTGTGGAGGATTCTTGTTTTTATTTGGAAATGGTGCTAATGTACATTTTGAGGATTATCTTTTTACAGTATTATGCTTTAGCCCTGTATTTCAAGATTCTATGCTGTCATAGGCTTAATAAGTGCATTCAAGTTTTTCTTCTAAATGTATCTTACTAGTATTCATTTAGACCAGAAGAGCAGAATTTCAGAGCATGGGGCTTTTTGGATCTATGAAAAAGATTGCAAAGACAGAGGGGCTCTTGGGTTTCTACAGGTAGATTTATATTAATTGTCATCATTTTAAAGTATTTCATAGGATATATTTGGTATTGATTTTCTTGTTTGTTTTTTCAGAGGAAATGGTGCAAGTGTTGCTCGAATAGTGCCCTATGCAGCACTTCACTATATGACCTATGAGGAATACAGGAGATGGATCATTCATGGCTTTCCAGATGTTGGAAGAGGCCCAGTGCTTGATCTTGTGGCAGGATCATTTGCTGGGGGAACTGCTGTACTTTTCACGTATCCCCTAGATTTGGTTCGGACTAAATTGGCTTATCAGGTAAAGCAATTATGTAGGATCCCCATGAGAGCATATGCATGACGATTAAAACTGAGTGACAACAATATGTTCCCTGGTAACATGTTCGACCAATTTGCTGTTTTTGGGCAGGTTGTTGGTTCGTCAAACTCTTCTGTAAAAGGAGTGCTTGGTTCTGAACAATTCTACAGAGGAATCCTGGATTGTTTTTTAAAGACATATAAAGAAGCTGGGATTAGAGGACTCTATCGTGGTGTTGGTAGGATTCATCAGCTGCTTTTCTTAAGGAGGATAATATTTCTTCTGTTGCCATTAACATGCAGAAACATTTTCAGCACCATCACTCTACGGAATCTTCCCTTATGCGGGTTTGAAGTTTTACTTCTACGAGGAGATGAAACGCCATGTCCCTGAGGAACATAAAAAAGATATCACGGTGAAGCTTGTCTGTGGATCCGTTGCAGGTTTATTGGGTCAGACATTTACTTATCCGCTTGATGTTGTGAGGAGACAAATGCAGGTAATATGAATAAAAAGATGTGGAGTTGATTATGGATACCAATTGGAGGGTGTATAGGGATGATCCAAAAGAAGTTTTTACCTTGACAGGTTCAACGGCTCATGGCATCTAATAGTGCAGAACTTGAGGGAACTATGGAAACCCTTGTCATGATTTCCAAGAGGCAAGGATGGAAGCAGTTATTTTCAGGATTGAGCATCAACTACATGAAGGTGGGAAGTTAAGCAAGTTTCCATTTGTTAATCACTGCATTTTTGCTTTTACTAAATGCCAGTTCGTTTCCTTCAGGTTGTACCATCAGTAGCTATCGGGTTTACTGTGTATGATGTTATGAAGTCAAACCTAAGAGTCCCTTCACGAGATGAGGCTGTGATTGAAGTAGAGTTGAAAGAACAGAGTAGTCATACATCTTCATTGCACTCTTGAGGACGCTGATCGCTAACATCATGAGGCAATCAGAGGACTCCATTCTGCAGCTGGCTTTTGACCCTCTTTATATCCTTTGTACCGTCAGGTCATTGGTTGTATATTTCATTTTCCCTTGGAACATTTTGCGATGCTCCAAGCTACAGCATCCAAAAGGACCACATTCGAGGTCCATAATTTAAGGAATAGTCAATAAGGTTTCATACGGCATTCTTTAGGCTTCAGATGGTTTAACCATCCAGTCCAGATTACTTGTATACTAGGATAAGATTGACATGCAAGTTGTACATATGTTAAGGTGGAACTATCCAGATTTTCTAGCGTGTTAGTATAGAGCACCAGATTCTGTTCTGCGAGTTTCTGATCTGATCACCTGGCCTCCTGAACATGTTCTATTTTTTGTAATTGACCCTTCCTTTTCAGTATATCGCCTCATCTGTTCTTTACGATAGCAGAGTGGGAAGATTGTTATGCAATCAACTCAATAAGTTGATCTAGACATTTTAGTGCTTCGCAGAGTTAGGCGAATTATGACGAGGAGACTAATCAAAGATTTCCTTTTGCAGCCTTCTTAAAGAAGCAATCTATCGCTGGTTATTTTTTAATAACTGAAAGGCAGTTTGGCACCTACTTGCTTTGGAAAGCAGCGACACAAACAATCACTTCTGAACCCGGACATTGTTGTAGGTGTTGTCATTGTTCTCAAAGGAGAGAAAACATTCCCCAAACTCATGGAGGAGGTGAAAATTGCACAGATGAAAAAGGGACGAGACGAAGTGAAAAACATTCAGACTGCCTTCCAGGATCTCACCCATCGTAAAGGTGCTAATGTCATCGCTATAGGTCCATGACTATGAGCATCCTGTACAAGATCAAACTCACAGGTCTAGACAATCATTTGATCCTCTGGAAGGAAAGTGGTAGAACTTGGAAGGAACAAGAGCTCCCATCACTAGGGAAAACCAACATCACCAAAAATCTCCACAGGAGCACTGGCCATCCCTAAAATGATGGAATCGTTTGTTATCCCTCACAATCAACTCCCTCCCAACGATTTTAGACATGATTTTAATTGCATTGTGACAGTCACCGCAAATTCGGAGATTCTTCATGATCCTCAGCGTTGTTCTTGGTGGTGTGCTAATCAAACCATAGGCAATTGCCAAGCGCTCACTGTGATATTGCAGGGCCTGCTCTTTCGCCTCCTCGTCAATGTCATGAAGGACATATCTCGTGTCGGGTACATACCCGGCTTCCCTCATCTGCCCATTCAAGCCTCTAGAATTCCCCCCTTCCTTGTATGGTTCGATGCATCGATAGTCGCTCAGCTTATTCTTCTCCTCAATCATATTGACCGCAGAATGCTTCCTTCTTGGAGGTAATGGGAGTTTATTGGCAATTGCCCGGGAAGGATCAAGAGCAACCAACAACTCCTCGGCTTGGTCCTCAAGCTCAAGATCTCCATGAATCCGAGCATAATTCCTCAGTGCCTCCCAAATCTTCAAAGTGGGTTCGATGGGCATTTTCTCGACAAAATCCCATGCTTCGCACACATGACCCGAACTTCCATACACATCAATAACCCCTAAATAATGCTCGATGCTTGGAACAACACCAAATTCGTTCCTCATCGAATCAAAGTGCATGAGCCCTTGTTTTACCGCTCCCGCGCTCGCACAAGCTGCCAAAACAGCCACGAATGTCTCGCCATCGGGGAGCAGCCCCGCCTTCCTCATTTGCTCGAACAAAAGCAACCCATCATTTCCTTGGCTGCTCGCAGCATACCCATTGATCATCAAGTGCCACAGACTCATATCCTTGTCGCGCATTCTGTCGAACACCCGGCGCGCATCTCTCATACTGCCACATTTCACGTACATCCTCACCACTCTCTCACTCAAATCGACATCGCCCGGCAAGCCAGATCGCCTCAACAAATCGTGAACTCTCTTGCCCAGATCGAGAGACTTCGAATTCTCGCACGATTCCAGTAACGCCCCGAAAACAGCATAATCCGCAGGAACCCCACGTTCCATAAACCCAACAGCTTCTTCCACCTTACCCTCCTGCAACAAAGCCATCAGATCAACTCCCTCCAAGCCACCTCCTACCGACCCCTCGCCATCTACCCGATTCTCCGCCAAATCAGGAGCATCCTTCGAAGGAGCCTCGCGGCCCTGTTTGCGAGGTGGGTTTTCGGTCCTGTACTTGGTGGCGGAGCGAGGGCCCGCGCTTTCTCCGCTGCGGCCGCGGCGGTAGATCCTGGGGTTGTCGGCGTTCGGGGCGGCGTAAGTGCAGAGCGGCTTCAGCTTCAGCCTCAGGTTCCTCGGCGGCCGGGGAGGAGGCAACGTCCCGGGACGGAGGCCGATGGGGTTCGGCGTCTGCGGGCGCCCGAAGTCCGGAGCGATCCTGGAGGCGGAAGCGTAGAGCGAGGGGGAGGCGATGGAGGAGGAGGCCATCGCCGCCGCGCTTCGATGGCGAAACGGAAAGCCGGGGAGTTTTGTCGCGGCGGGAGCGAATCTCAGATGTTTGTCGTTTTGTCCCGCAGTCGAAAAGACTCGACTTTGAGATATTCGGTCCGAATTTATAGAGCTGGAAATCCTATCATCATCGGATCTATCCGAAGGTCCCGAAGCTCAACTCGGTCTACTCTGGATCAGTAACTTTTTAAGTACACGATTGCTGTGTAAGAATGATTCTTTGTCGGCTGCCCGTCGCCGCCCGACTTTCCTAGTCCGGCTGAGCCGTCGCGGGGCGCGAGACCGACATGTCGTCACTGATTGCTGCAGTTTCGTGGTCGTCGGGTGGATGGAACAGGACCCTTCCGTCGATCTTCGCTGCTAGGATGGGAGACTGGAGAGCCAGCCTGCCCCCGTGGCCACGGTTTTTGATTCCATAGCTTGCGCCGCTGCTCATTATCCTGGTTCACATGACCAACATATCAATCCACGTCATCGATTAAACAATTTTGACGTTTCGTGTCAGAAAAAAGATTCATAAAATTTCCATTATGTTGGAAATTAATCAATTTAATCAATGAAAGTTCAGTGACAATATTCTTCTCGAACTAAGCCGGATTGAATCCGAAGATTCCCATGATTTATTTCCACCATTACAAACGTACGGATGAATCTCTGAAATACGAAGGCTTGGTGAAGTGACAGATCTCGAAAAGTCCTGGAAAGAGCTGTCTGTCATTCAGTTCTTTTCCCTCTCGTTGCGGAGTTGGAGTTCCGCGATGTGCGGACCGAGGCGATTGCAAGTGATACGAGGCATGAGCTTTGCGATCTCCCAAGAACAGTCCCATCCTGAGACACTCATATTAGCGTTTAGACGATCGATCCGCTTTGCTAGGTAATCTGGTCAGGGAAATAGACTTTAAATTGCAGATTTGCTGCCTCTCAGTTGAAGACACTCTCGTTGCACTCTATTTAGCACATACCATCATCAATCCTGATTAATATTGTCTGTGTTTTAGCTGAAGAACTGCAGAAACGGGACAGAGAGCCGGCTCCTCTTTCGACTGCACCCCTTGTTAAGCAGGTCGACTTTCGAGTCCTTTGCAGAAAATCGCTGTGAAAATACGCGAGTTATACTCATTGGAGGTACTTTTCCGTGTCTGTCTTATTTATACATCCACCTTCTTTCGTGATTGTTGTCCTGAAACAGATGTTATCTGGAACAGACATAAGAGAGGTCTGTGTACATCCTGAATACCGTTGGAGCTCAAAAAGTTTCGAGCATCTTGTTTCGCCTTTGGTATCTGAATAATCTGTCGACAAACCCCTCCTCCAGCGAGACCAGTGAAGTGGTTCATGTTGAACTGGTCAGCCCATTTCCAGTTTTTCGAGTCCGATACAGACACAAATTTCTTTTGATATTTCCAGGAAAGTTGCGGGTAAAACCACTAGGAACTTCACAACTGACCTAGCCAGGTAGATTTTCTCAGATTCTTCTGTAATAGTATAAGACTGTAAGTGACTTGACGCGGTTTCCTTCCGAGGTAGTCAAGTTCAACTCTGGATGTCTGTCCACATCATGAATTGACTGGAAATCGGCACATAAGTGCTCTGAAATGTTTGCATTTATAAATCAAGGAGAGCTATATGGACTTGACCACAGAATTCATTGGCTCTTTGTTTTTGCTTCTTTTCTCCAGTATTTATAAATATTCATATCTTGCTCTGACTCTATTATAATCGATGCAACCTACATCGATGCTAGACAGTTGACCAAATTTTCTGCGCATCATCCGGCTTTTGTTGGAAGTAGTCATTGGTTTTTCCTTCTAGTAGAAAAGGACACTTCAGTTTATGATGCCTGAGTTTGTTGACTTGAAATAATCACCCAATCCTCGGATACAGTTGACCATAAAATAATCTGTGATAATCGAATCAACAACCTAAGGCAACCCGACTTACACTTTGGAATATCAGATAAACCTATGCATGTGTAATCATATCTTGGGACGGTATGAAGTTGATCTCTGTTTATTATTGTAGCTTTCCTTGAATTGGTCTTCACGAGGATGATGCCATAAAAGATGTCAGGTAGATACATTGAATGAACCTATGTAGGCGTGTGCGCGTACGACATGGTACATTTAATCGGTGGGAGGGACCGTATGGAGTTGACAGATCTTAGATTATCATTGCAGCTTTTCTTGAATCGGTCTTCACGAGGATGATGCTACGTCCGGTACATACGTACATTGCATCGAGTAACTCTCCTATAAACTAAGCATAAAGTACCAGAGCATGACATCATTTTATTGTGTCGTTAGACAGATCATGCTCATTCGCCTATGGAGAGAGAGAAACGGGACATGAGTTGAAGTTGGGCTTGTCATCGCATGATGTTTCCTGGAGTAGTCTAGTTCATTATGAAGAAAGCAAATTCTACCTTTTCGATTGAAAGAATGCTAGGCTTTTCTCTTCTGCAAAATTCTAAAGTCAAATCTTTCGCAAGTTGGGAACTCATTGCTCCGCGAGACAATGCTATTGGTGCAGAGAGTTTATAAAAATTTCTTCCTTTCTGAAAGCTTGGGAAGGAATCAGTTCCTTGCTTTTCTCAATCTCTTTTCTTGATTCGTTCTTATTTTAGAAAGTGATGAAGTGCATGTCCATTAGACATCGCAATTGCTGCACCCATTCATCTTTTTTTTTTCTACTATCTAAGGTCTCGAGTGGCAGTCCATATTATATTGGGGGCGATTTCCATTGAAATTGCACTAGCTCATATAGGACAAAGAGGGAACATGTGCACATTCCTTTCTTCTGTCAATCAGATACTCTTGCTGAACAGCAATCTTTTGAAGCAGTCTTGGGTATTCTTTAATCTTTCTTTCATTTCAATCACAGGTGTGTCGGTTCCTGTTCGTTCTTGACCAATGACTGTCTTGTCAATGGCTGAAGTCGCAATCAACTTCCTCCTCGCGTTAATTCTGCAGAACCCCTTGAAATTGGGAGCATGACAGGATGCATCTTGAGAGAATATTCTGATCCCTCATTGTTGCCAATATATATCTTTTTGACAACCCATCAATCTTGTTTTTGTTAAAGTTGAGTCTCGTCTCATCATTATTAGGGTTTTGCATAATCATGGGATAACAGCTCTAATGGTGGCAATGAGGCACAATGTATCGTACCTAACATGCATATGCTTTGAATGAATCTTAACTCGAACCCGGCAGGTTGGAGGCGAAGATCCACAGCCAATCCAAACAAAGAAAAGAAAATCAAGTATAAACCACATCATTCTCCCGTCGAGGTAACTTTCTTTAATTCATTTTCATGAGTTAGATATATTTGTATCTCTTAAAGAATTCGAAATCTTGCGAGAGGTGATCAGGACGGCTCAAAACAAGTTGCGAATACATTCAAATGTCACTTCATTCTTTTTTCCTTCCAATTGCAGATTCCTCATATCAAATCACTGATGGACATGAAGCCCTCATTGACCTGCTGCCTTCACTAAAATAATACCAAAAAATGAAAAGAATACCCCATTTAAAGAATTGCCTAATTCTGATGTCCACTATTATATTCATATGCAAAACTTCCCCATGATCCATCTCATTCGTAGTCAAACTAGGATGGGGCTAGCTTTTTAAATAATCAAGTATCCTAACATACGGAAATCCAAAGAGGAGAGAGTTGATTCCTGCTCCAAACATGGGATAACTAAAATTATCCTCAACTTGCCTTCCATGATCAAATGTTTGGTTAATAAACTTAATCGAACCTTAATTACGTGCAAGTTGGCTAATGTCTCCATATAATTTTATAATATTAAGGCAAGACCATATCCAGTTGGAGAAGATATGTTTTAGTTATGTGATTAGCCCGTGTCTTAGTCAATTTTATTATTATCTTGCTTGCTTATCTTGCAAAGAGATATTCTGCTCCCCCCTTCTTTGTGTCAGCCCTGCTTTACATTATTGGCAATTATCCCACTAATTAATTAATTTTGCTGAAATAGTAACATGGGTAGGCCTTACTATTTGGGTGCTTTCAGATGGGATTTGTTCATGAAGAATCCAATTGATGAGGTGCAGTGTAATTTAATTTATCTTTGCAATGTATGATAAGATTGATTGAAAGGACAAGTAATCGCTGTCCCGAGACAATTACAACTTCCGATCATATCTAGTATAAATCTAGGCCGACCGTGTCATTATCTCTTTAGTTGGAAATGCTAATCGAAGTTACATTCTATTTTACCAATGATAATGTTTTTCTTGAGCTGATTTGGACATATCGAATAATTTTCTAATTAGGCGGGGCCGATTAGATAATCTTATTATGACGTAAGAGTGGTTCAATTAGGTTACATCAACTTTTGGTTTGGCCTCTCTCTCTCTCTCTCTCTCTCTCTCTCTCTCTCTCTCTCTACAACTTTTCCAAGATATTTATTTCATCGTATTTGATTCTTTTCTCTTACATCGGAGGAAGCATTGTCAGAATACAATTGTTAATTGTCTCCGATTCTTGACTAGGATAATATATATTTTTGAATATATTTGAGACTTCGGACTTAACCAAGTCCTTAAGAGGTTTCAGGCTTCATCGTAGTTCAATTTGGACCTTGAGACTTATAGGATGTAAATCACTTATAAGGTATTTTATCCTTCCGGAGAAGGTAAATATACAATGGGGAATTTGAGAAATGTTGGGCGTGCGGGCATCAGCATGTGAAAATAAGGAATGTAATCCTTTCAGGTCACTTGGTGGGCAAGACGGCCCCAACATGGTGACAAAAGTCATCTCATGTTAACAGAACTGCTACGAAAAATAATATAAATTCCAATCCTATTTAATTTTTTTTTCTCCCATTACTAATACTAAGTCAAAAAATGTCTCAATCCTCAACTTTTCCTTAGTAAGTTGTTAATCTAATATATATATATATATATATATATATATATATATATTTAAAAGATAATTACAGTTTTTTGAGGGCCAAATTGGCGAACTTGAAATCCGACGATTGATGAAAAGTAAAATAGGGAGGTATATTTGCATAGTCGATATAATAAACGATATAAATTTGCTGACTTGGAAAATAATGTGACAATGCACGTAATTATTTTGGTTTGGCAAACATGGGGAAAATACATGTGGCACGGTACACTTAACGAAAAGATTACATTGAATGGATTTTTGAAAATTTAGTGACAAAATTAAATAGAAAAAAGTTTAGGAATCAATTCAACATAGGAGAAAAGCTGAGAGACCACCTCTAGTATTATTTTGTTTTTTTTTGTATGTCCTATTATCGGTTTTCAACTACTTGGGATGTTCTACTAAACTTAGGTGGGAAAAAAGAAAGATAAAATATAGCTTTCCTCTGAAGGAAATGAGAGGAACTGACTACTCATTTACCAATCTTTTGGTCATTATGATTCATGACTCAAGTTGGGATAAAAGAAAAGCATCTCAGCAAATAAACTATGTCCAACCAATCATCTTCCTTTCTTGTGCATCCAGTTTCCACCATATATACCAGCCAGACACACATACATTGTACCCTTTTTCTCTCTCTCTCTCTGAGTTCTCTCTCTCTCTCTCTCTCTCTCTCTCTATGAGTTTGGTGTTTGTGGGACTAGTTTGGTCTGTGAATCTGTCTGGGCAAAGATGGGCAGGAAGTGTTCGCATTGTGGCAACATAGGACACAATTCTAGGACCTGCACAGTCACCTACTCATCATCAGCTACTGTTGGTTTCGATAGTGGTGGGCTCAGGCTCTTTGGCGTCCAGCTTGACATCTCCCCATGCTCTTCTTCTCTCGCCATCAAGAAAAGCTTCAGCATGGATTGCTTGCCCTTCACTTCGTCGCCCGCCTCGTCGTCCTCCCTGTCCTCCTCGCGAATCTCGATCGGCGAGAACTCAGATAAAGCGTCCCTCGGCTATCTGTCGGATGGCCTGCTGGGTAGATCCCAAGAGAAGAAGAAAGGTGAGCTTTTGGAGATGCAAAAGACCCAGTTCTAGTCATTTCTATCAGCTGAAATTGAAGTATAGACTTTGTTTGTTTCATTTGAATTTATATGACTTCTGTTCTCTGATCAAGATGAGCATTTTCGTTTTCCTGCTATGTCTATTGTTCTACTTGTATTGTTTTGACCAAGTTGGTTCTATCTAAGTTCTTTCTGTCCACATATATTTTCATCAACCTTACACTGTGCTAAGACTTGTTTGAATGCACTTCTTTTGCTTTTTTGGGAACTTTCATTTGTTGAAGCTGAGAGTTTTTGATACCTGAAACTTTGTTGGGTGTATGAGCAGGAGTTCCATGGACAGAGGAGGAACACAGGACCTTCTTGGTGGGGCTTGAGAAGCTTGGGAAGGGTGATTGGAGGGGCATCTCTAGGAGCTATGTGACCACAAGAACACCGGCCCAGGTTGCAAGTCATGCTCAGAAATATTTCCTCCGGCAAGCGAGCTTCAACAAGAAAAAGCGGCGCTCGAGCCTCTTCGACATGGTAAAAAATCATTGCTCCCATCAACTATTACCATCATATCGTTATCATCAATTAGTTTGACAGGGTTTGATAAATTCTTATTGTATAGGTTGATGTCAAAACCGTGGCGAGTGATCGTTTAGGCAGTTTGACGGAAAAGCCGAGTGAGTCAGTTCCTAATTGCAAAATGGGAATCTTAATGTCTCATTCGCAAGTTCATGATGCCAGAACCACTCAGCTTTTTACTGCACTTGGATCCTCAAAAGAGGATGGCAAGCTTAATGTTCAAGAAAGTGTGAGGATGATGACTGGTTCATCAAACCACGGATTGATCAGCTCCTCACAAAAGCCATCCAATGCTCCAAAATCGATCGGCGTTTTGCCAAATTCTGGTCTTGATCTTGAGCTCAAATTAGCTGTTTCAAGGCCCTTGGAGCATAAAAAGCTGTCTCTTGTAGCTCCTCTCTTTGTGGGCCCTCTTGCTGTTACATGAAAAATTATTTGTAAGACTAGCAAAGAGATAATAAAAACTCTTTATTCTGTCCTTTTATTCCCTAAGGCTCGAGAAGAGGAGTGGACATTACCATTAATGCTAGTTTTAGCTTCAATTCATCAGTTTGGAAGAGAATTTTTTGTTATATCCACTTCAAAAGGAAAGTCTGCAGCTGTAGTTCAACTGATCATGATGATGACATTACCTTTAGAATAAGTAGATTAAATTAGTGTTGAAGAATGTTGCCTTTTGTTGTTTCCTCTTTCCATCTGACAAGTGTGCCGAAATTGTATACACATAAGGGATATTGATTAAAGATGATAGTCTAGCTTATTCCCGTATGGCAACTTTTTAACTTTTAGTTTGCTTCATTTGGAGAAAGAAGAGTTGACAAACACCGACATATAAACATAGAAAAGCAAAGGGATTCACACAAGAGTTAGGTAAAGAGAAGAAAAGCATCTTTCTATGGCAGATAGTTTTCTTGCCAGGCCCATCCAAAGTTTCTTCTTTGGAATCTAGTGGTCCCTTGCATTGTTTACATGCTTTAAAAGCAATATAATATTGAGAAACACCTGAAAAAATAACTTGTCTCCTACAAAATTTTCCAGAAATATGTTGAGTGTGGAAAAGATTGGCTGTGTTGAGTGTGGAAAAAGATTGGGAAAACGAAACAAACTTAGACTCGATACTAGCTTCTTGTTGATGAAAGAACAAACTTATGGATTGAATTGATAACCAATGAAAACATGTTTCGTATGGCCAAATCGGTGAAAGCTTCTTCTAGTAAACTGCACAGTAATTACTTTCTCCTTATATGAGTTATCAGTACAAGGAGAAAGTATGTAGTCGACATGCAGGTTGGAGTTACATTCTTTTAATTCGAAAATTAGGAAATTATTTTTATAGAAAAAACATAAAGCTCTTTCAGTAGCCACTTTCGCATTGCTGGAAAAACAGGTGGTTTTTAGAAGACGCGATGAGGGAAAAGATTCAAGAAAAGAAAAGAAGACGCAAGTCACATCAAACCAACCATGAGTTAGAACAAGCTTCCATTCTGCTTTGCTGAAAAAGACGATAGATGAATAACACACTGCAAGAATTGAACCAACAAACGACTGGATAAAATAATGAACCAAGTAACTTTCTGAAGTTTCTTGGCTTTGTTTTCAACGATAATTTATGTTCATGCTCGTTCAAAGTTTTCATATTCTGGTTAATCCTTTTCTTTCCCAATTGGAATATGCTTGTTCACTTTGCCATGAAAAGCATCGAGTTGAAGGTAACGGTTGATGCATCCAATAAATACGAAGGGGACACAAGTTAGCAATCATATTTGTCCAGCCATGAAGATTGGACCGTACGTCAGTGGTTATTTCTATAGGCAGTTCTCCACAAGCCAGACCCAATTTATTGAACATTTCTAGGAGCCTCTTCTTTGGGCCAACTCTATGCAATTTGCGAGGATATGGTAATAATATAACTTGTCTCTTCCCCAAACAAGATTCAGAATGCCTTGAGAGAACCCTTTGACTTTCTGAATATATCTGTTTCCTTTTTCACCATTTTCGTCAAGCAAATGGAGGTTTCCAGGTGAAAAAGAAAAAAAAAACATATCTGGAAAGAAAGAAATTTAGTTTAGATAAAGCAAACGTGAAATCACTCATTATTGGAAATTGTGATCCATTTTCTCTAAAACTTTCTAGAAACTTCAAGATTGATATTGTCTAGAATTGTTGAGAATGGAGGTTGCTAAATGAATCTAGAAGATTTACAAGATGAAGAAGAAATTCTAGAACAAGCTAGAGAAGCCTAAATGGATAACATTCCACATAAATCTAGAATGTTGTATTTAGTCCCTATAAATAGGAAAGAGGGAGGAGCATAGCAAACCAACAAATATAAGAGGGTGAGAGGAGCATGAGAATATACTCCATATCATGAAGCTTCTCTACCAACACTTCCTTCAATTATTGTAAAATTATTTTATCCAACTAATGAAACTATTTCCCATATCCATGTTCTTTATCCTTCAATTATCCTATCTTATTCCTTGTCCATCATCTACAAACTATACCATACACTTGCACACAATCACTAATAAAAAACTATCATCAATACCAAAACCATACTTCCGCAGCGCACACATCCAAAATTTTTAACACTCATGCTACAAATTAAGCATGAACTTATCAAAAACGAAAAGGCCCGTTGTCGTCATTTGAAGAAAAGACAGATTACAAATTATGTGACTACAAAGCTGACACAATTCCAGACATCTAGTGATTTTGAGGAAGATAAGGAAGAAATGCAGCTTGTCCACAAGCTCGCAACGAACCAACTTTATTCGGTCCAGGCATTTTCTGTTCCGTCAGTTCATTGAAAAACAAGCCCCTATTATGCTATATCTTTAAATGGGACGGAAGGCTAGCTGCTAAAAAATATATAGAGGCACATCCTAAGCATAGAAACACCTTAATCCAACCCACTGTATTTCGCTAATCAAACTTGGGCTGAAATTTTTATCCCCACATGCAAATTATGAACATAAGAAAATTCTTTTCGTAGCGATCAACAGCTACCGGGAAAAAAACATGTTTACTACTGCGAGTGAAGTAAATCAATGAAGTATTTGCGTTCTCAGATCCAGATTATGTTTAGATGAAAAATACAGTCAGAAACACAAAAATGAGTGATTTTCCCCTTGAGCGTCATCTTTCACGTGTTTATATTGAGTCCTCATTTCGGCCGTGATCTGAGCAGAAGGATTAGCAACGCAGGACCACGAGTTGAGTATCAAGAATTGTCCTAATCAAGCTCTTGGGTCTATCCTGCTGGCTTCAATCGAACCACAACCGGTGAAATGTACGGGACTTTTAACTTCTAGCATCTCACTGGGGTTACCTCTTTGGAATGGTCCGTCTGTGTTGGCATGATTTGTTGAGTGATTATAGGTCGCCTTTTGAAGAAAGTGACTCTTCATCTAACCACTGTGCCTGGCTTTAATACCTGTAGCCATCACTGAGGTGTCGAATCCCTCCACATTGGATTCACCCCACGAAGCAAGTCATGCACACAACCATTTAAATTCTGCTTATGAATCATGTGGATGGTACAATCTTGTTCTCTAGCTAGAGATACAAACATCATAATTGCTTTTGTATCCTTGTGCTCCTGTGATTCTAAAAGAGTCAAAAACTGTCATTTTCGTAGTCATTTTCACGAACGAACTCACTGGAAAAACTTAGGTTTTTCTTTAATCCCTCCGTCCTCCTATGCAATGTTCTTTTCTTGAAAAAAGAATCAATCAATTTTGGCCTCTTTATCTGTAGAAACGCCCAGCACAAGTCTATAATATCCTCTCAAGTAAAATCTGCAGGAAGTCAGGATGCTTGTGCTTTCACAAATCTCCCTTTTAACGACAGCAAAGTAGCGTTTGGCTTTTTTCGTTTTGTCAAGGGGCGAGTTGCGATTAAGAATTGAATGTTATGCCAAAATGCTGCAATTCTAAACTTCACTACTTCCATTTTCGCTGCAGACAAGAATCGCATTTGATGACCCCGGACAATTCCACGGATTCAAAACTTTAGGCATGTCGTGTTTTCTAACTTGCCGCCGTGAAAATTTACATACCAAGCTATAGTAACAAATCAATATTCTCACTAATTGCGCAACCTATTGAAGTTTCATGGTCAAGGCGGTAAAGAATAAGAACAATCATCTACTTGGAGCATTTAGTATAAGAACAAGTACCGACAAAGATGTGAACAGAAAACTGCAATTTTATTCGGCCGGTCAGAAAATTGACCATTAACGCAGCGGAATAAAATAATCTCCCCTCTTGTGTAAACCTAATAGGAATCGATATAGTAGAGTAAAATAAATACCAAGCACACGAACACAAGACGATTTTTTTCCGTGGAAAACCTCCTCGATGTGAGGAGATAAAAAACCACGGGACCGGAGTCCACTTGAAATTCTTCACTATCAACAAAATTTGGTGAACAATGTTCTTCTCTAGCAAATACTAGAGTTACATAGCAGCAGAGACTTCAAGAACATAATTCTTGACAATACACATGAATTTCACAAGAGATCAAGGATAAATCTGATAAAAAAACGTAGGTTTTGATCAATCTACGAAAAACCTGATGTAAGGAGCTTCAAATGAAAATCAAACTGCTCAGATTCGAGAAAATTGCACCACGAACATGTTGACAAAATTTCAGCTCAATCGGACCATGAATCGACCTTCGATACTAGTTTGATGTAAATCAGATATTGCCTCAACCCTCAGATTTTCTGCTTTCTCTTTTTTTCTTGTTACTACGTTTTTTTGTGGCTACCACTCTGAAGATATTAAGAAATCCTATTTCTCTATATAATTTATTATATGGGCCTAAGCCCTTTTTGGGCTTGCAACTCATTGGGCTTCCTCCACATAGGAATAAACCCAGCTAACAAGAACAAGTACCGACAAAGATGTGAATAGAAAACTACAGTTTTATTCGGCGGATCAGAGAATTGACCATTAGTACAAGATCTAAATCTAAGAAAAAAGATGAATTGAGTCATCAGAAAGAACCTCGAGCTAGCAAAACAGCAACTATTTGCCGATTCGTGCCCGAGCCGAATGGATAGGAGTTTCGCGGAAGCTGTTGCTAAGCAAAAGCATGTTGCCATGTTATGAACAATGAAATTATGTTCTGTGGCTAAAAATAACACGCCAACTCTGAGAGGAGATTAGAAAACCAGAACAAAATGGATATCCGGGATGACATCAAAATACATCAGCATGAAAAGGTATTATTATCCGATAAACTGAAGTTCATTTTACTCAAAGAGCTACAAGTTCAATTCCTGCCAACTCAAATTTCAACTTTTATTCCATGCTGAAGTCAAGTTCTTACAATTATGCTCAGCTCCTTCCACGAATTTCAAGTCGTTCTGTATTGCCTAAATTTATCTCGAGACTCTGTCAACTGTGTCGCGGTACATGTGAGATCAACCAACACAACCATCTAACGAAGAACTGGCATTGATTTTCCTGTTTTGCCGATGCTGTATGGTTCCGTTTGATTCATGGACTTAGGCAAAGTGCTATCGGTCTCACTTGAATGGGCCGGGGGCCCTGGTGCTCTGTTTACAGAAAGGCCTGGCACTTGAAACCAACTTCCAAATTTATATGATAACTTACTCCAATCTTTGTAAATTTTTTTACAATTTTGTAAACTTTTCCAAATCAGTTTTTGTTACCATCTTTCATTTTTCTTCACATTGTCGCCTCCACTCGTCAAGAAAAAAAAACAAGAAAACAAAAATGTAGTTGAAGCTTCTTCTTTTAGTTTTCTTTTTCGGTTTTAGTGTTAAATTTGTGTCCTGGCCAGTTTATGTGTGTTTCAGTTGATCCACCACTCCAAGTGATATTAAAGGAGGCACTCCAGACATCGGCCTACTGCACTCAGGATTTTACTTCTGGAGCGCTTCCAATAAGATTTGAACCCAAGACCACAAAGATGAAGATTTCATTGACATATTATTTGAAAACTGAATCAAGTTTTGTATGCCAACATTGTGGAAGTGTGTTATTTGATTTCACCACTGCATATGGATAAAGTAAATGCGCAATCGTTGAATTTGTCCATGGAGCCTAAGATTGTGGAGTTGCGGTTTGTAACCTTTAAGTTGAATTATGACCGCTTAGGAGCGTTTACGTCTTACAATATATAAGCCGTGTTGAATTATTTGTACAAGGGATACAAGATCATCAGTATGAATTATGTATCTTTTAATTTGTCGACTTAATTTTCTAGTTCCTGCATTTTAACTTTCCGGTTCTTGCATTTGCTTTCTTCTAGAGTAATTAGTTATAGTTCTTGGTTACACGTGCCACTTCCTATCCAAATTGTGACATCCCGATTTTCCAATTCTATTTTCAGTAAATTGAGATGGGCATTTCATCAACACGCATATAGTTCTTTTTCTTGAGTCGGCCACTCATGTGAAAACTAGTCTATTAAGTGAAGCCATTAAGAAATTCTAATGCATCAGACTCGAGAATTTGACTAGGAAGCGACCTTTAGACCGAGCTAATCTGCAAGGGTTATTATGGCACAGTTAAAAATCGATTAGAGACCGAAGATAGGTCGACTCGACAAAGGCATGTGATCGAGTGTGGGTGATTCCACTAGATCGCACAATTCTTGTCGATTGGCACTAGACTGGCTTTTATGTCGTTTGGGTACCCTGTGTCCGTATTTGAAATCTTGAGATTACCACGACAACTGAGAGTCGTCAATGTGTCAAAGATGGACATTGTGGCTTGAATTGATCAATCACAGGTCAAATGCACGAAAATTTCTAAAAGCTACCCGGTAGATCAGGACGCGCTAGTATCGTGCCAGAGTGAAATTAACCGTGAAATCGAAATCGAATTCTGAAATTGGAAGTCCTGGTGTGTCACAAATCATTTTAGGAACATTGACTCATCTTCAAAGGATTTTTCATGCAAATCAAGTTTTTTGGCAAATTAATCAAAGTATGGTTAATTTGGCTCGAGAAATTAGTAGGCCCGCTTTTGATCGTGCTTTTGGGACTCAAGATGGTTCTATGGTCAAGTAAATATGTGAAATAAAGTGTGGTGACATTGAATTAATTTTATGGACTTCAATTTAATTCAATTAGAAGAAAAATGAATGAAATTGAAAGAATGTGTTGTACAAGATTTTTTTGAATTTCATGCCACGGCGGAAAAAGAAATTTGCACCAATTGGAAGATGTTGTGGATGATTTGAGTTAGTGGAGTGTGACATCATGTGATGTCATGGTGGGGCCAAAGTGGAGAAGAAATTGATAAGTGGCAAGTGCTAATTGGCCCTAAAAAAAGGTGGGACTTCATTTCAACCAATCACCTCCATCTTCTTCCTTGGGATTTCTTTTTGATTTTGGAAGAGAGAGAGGGAGAAGCACCATGCGAAACTAGCCCCGACCGCCCCTTCGTCCGCCTCCTTCGTTGCTCGCTGTTCGTCGCCGGAAGCCATCGCCATCGCTGCCGTTCACGCGCGCCGCCCGCGCGCCAGCTCGCCTGCTCGCCGGCCAGCTTGTCGATCGCCTTCGCCTGAGCCTCCATCGTCGCCCTTCGTTGTCTGTTGCTACTCCTCGTCGCCAGCCATCGTCGGAGGTCCCACCTGGTCGCCGGAGTCACCATCCAGCATTGCCCGAGCTACCGTCGCCCGTTCCCGCCGGTCCAACGCCCAACCAGTGACCGGAGCACCACCGGTCGGCCAAGGACAGCAACCAAACTTCCAGCTCTCCACCGGATCTTCAAGGCCCGTTTTAGGCACCTTTTGGTCTTCTTTTGGTGTCGCCCCGAGGAGGTTTTTCGACCACCTCGCCGTTAACTTCGCTGGAGACTCATCGGAAAGCAATTCTGGTGAGTTTAGCTCACTAAACCTCGAATAAAGGGTTAATTATGCTTTAGGTGTGCTTAGTTTTATGTTAAGTGTTATGTTATTAGGTGGTTAGTTTAATTTATTTAAGAGTAGATTAGATTAAGGTGGTGTTTAATTAAGGATAAGTAGGTTTATATTAGAATAAGCCTTGATTGGACATAGATGATTTATTTTTTATTTACATAAATATTTCGAAATTATTTAATTATTTAATAATATATTATTATTCGAAATTATTAAAATATTATTACTTAATTAATTTTCGGAATAAATTTAATTATTTAATAAATTCCAAAAATTATTTCGGGACCCTAAATTCTCAGAATTTTGCGCTGATCGTTGCTGTGTATTCAGATTTTGAAATTTATGGTTGAATATTATAAATTGAGTGTGGATTGTGAAAAATATGGATTTATTCATAAAATCCCAAGTGTCGGGTTTTGATACCAAAAATTAGATTTTAAGAATTATATTGAATAGTGGGGTTTGAAAAATGAGATATTGGTTTTCTGGTTCGAAATTAACGTGCCCTGACACACGTGAATAATTTCTGAAATATTTTTAATATGAAGAAAAGAGGTCGAGATCACTATTTTAAATTGAAGCATTGAGTGAAATGCAAAGTGTCCTAGGCCAAATATGAGTTGGTCGTGTGATAATTAAATGGAAATTGTCCTGGGTTGTTGAGCCGGACTTGCCCCGTATATGGGATGCCCTTTATAACGGACGCTGGTCATAGTAGATTCTGAGCCCATGCTTCTTCGGGAACGCCGTTGACGTAATGACGGAGTCGTGCTCCAAGGTGGGGAGACGATGCCTGGCTAAATGTTAGTAGATAACCGAACTGGGAGTAGGCTATGTTCATGTGTGGTAGTGAATAAATGAACATTGGAATGCGTGCTGAGTGTGATTGTTGATTATATGAAATTGATTGCGTTCCAGTTGTTTAAGTTCTTATTACTACTTGTGATTGAGTGATATGAACTGTACTAATCTGCAGGAAATAGATAAGGCGAGGTAAGTCTTCCGTGTAGTGTGGCTAGGCCACCCCTTGGTGTATTTTCTTTCTAATAAGGGTTTAGGGGGGTGAACTTGCTGAAACAATGTCTCATCCCATTGTGGGCCAAAATTACAGGACCGTAGATGGCTGAACCCCCGAAGCGATATGGTATCCCAGTGCAGATTATGGAGCAGGTGCACAGTTTTCCCGATCCTAATAGTCATTGGATCTACAAGTTGATTAGGTCCACGGTCTAGATCCAGGAGGCCGTGAATGTCAGGGTGCCTCATAGATATAGGGCGTGGTTCCGTTTGGGTCCAATGGTTTTAGGATTGGTTAGGTTTTGATATTTCACCTGTCGTGATGGAAGCCATTCTAGGTGAAGGCGTAGCTGACCCTTTAAATGGTGAGGTGGATGACCTGTCGTCTCCGGAGGCGGATTAGTCAGAAGTGGGGTCGACGAACCAGTTCGACTAGTAGTCATAGGACGATTCCTTCTTTTTGGTGGATCGATCCCTTTTTGTAGACTGATCCATTTTTGGTGTATATGAACTCTGGTGTGAGTATATATGAAAGTGTGTTTGTTTTTGAATGATTTGGTTTCCTGTTTTCCTATCCTATAAGTCTTGTCAGGGGTTTTATAATACGTTCCGCTTGCGCATAATAAATGAATGGAGTCGGCGACACTACCTAGGAATGTCGCACTTGCATGACCATGGTGGATTGTTCGCGTGTCTCGGGGTTCGGGGCGTGACACAAATTGCCACGGAACACGATTTGATATGAAACCAAATATTATCTTTCGGTGAAAGGAATTTCATGGGGACGACAGATTGATCACATTGACTTGGTCTCCACGTCGCCTAGAGAATAATGACGCCAACATAATTTTTTCGCATTCATTCAATGCGGCCGAAGTAGTGTAGTCAAACGAACAACAACACATGATAGTCTTTGTCCTTTCGAAAAGAGTGATCAAATCACCAACCATCTTTTGAAAAGGAAAAGTTGCAATCAAGCCTTTGTCATTCTTTAGCTCGCTTTCATAACTAATTATACTTGATTTTGCTAGAAACTCAAATCTCTGGGTGATACCATCGTCATCATTAGATTGTTATAATATGTAATATAATGTTATAATATGTAATATATTTTTATTATTCTAAATATGATCCCACTATTGTATTCTTAATAAATTCCGATTTATTGCCCAATTTATTACTCACATGTAATATGTGATATTTGCCCGTTAATATATTACCATAATGGTCTTGATGGAAGATATCGGTAATGTAATAAACGGAATAAAGTTCAAACCCTAATCACTACAGAAAAACCACACCATCAGATTTGAGGGGTATTGACTAGTAGAACAGGATGTACAGATCTGGTGTTCCTATACTGCAGATCGATAGTGCTACGTGGATCCGTTGAAGGTTTTGGGTCTTCTACTTTTGCAAATTTAATCAATGGCTGGAGGTATGTTGATATTTATGTTTTTGCAAATTGATCCCGAATTCTGTATGAAATTTATCTGTGATTGATAAATCGGGATCGTCAAGGTTTTAATTTATATTTAGTCTAACATTATTGACTGATGACATGATCTTTTTCCCATTTTCTCTTCCCTTTTTATGAAAACCATTGAATTTTCTCCCTCGTCGGGTCCACTCTTACCATCATCGGTGGCTTCGTTTATTCTATGGTGTCGCTCCCATTTTGCGCGTGCTTTGAGGTGCACACCGGAGATAGGACAAAACACTTCAGCTTCAGCATCTAGGGCTTTTAAAAAAGTCATCTATGGTTGCCACATTGGCTTTGAAATTGAGAGTCTCTTTCCCACCTCTCTGTACCTGGTTCGATATTAGCCGATATAAGCCAATACTGAAATTAATTTTTTCTCCCTCTTGTCAAAACTGATACTAAATAAATTAGAGGACCTCCGTCTTGTCCCCATAATGTGTCACTACCACGAGGTAACGCTGCACCTAGAGGTTGGCCACCGGGAGGAGTAAATTGATTATCAAATTTTCTAATAGTGCCATTCATGACGACATTCTTTGGACTATCTCTATCGGAAAAAAAGCAGGGTTGAAGATTCCGTGCCCTCCGAACTCGCAACGTAGATTGGATTGTAATTTCCCTCTCTCACGTTTCACGAGGAAGCATGTCCTAATGTTGACCTCCACCTTTATATTGTGAGCAACTCTGAATATAATATTTCATTAGCTAAATTAAAGGAGGAGATGCCGATGATGGATTCGTGATTCAAGGAGGAGATGAACCTACAACGTAGATCGGATTGAAGTTTTCCGTCTTCATCTTTTTACCGAGAAGGTATAGCCTAATGTTGGTTTCCGACTTCAAATTGCGAGCAAAGATGACATCAATGTAATGTTTTATTAGGTTAACTTAAAGGAGGAGATGTCGATGATGGACTCACGATTCAAGGAGGAGATGAACCCATGGCATAGATTGGATTGAACTCTCCCTTTCTCAGTTGACAATAAGTAAAAATGTTTAAAACTGAATTGACAATATTGAAAGCAAAATTGCAATATATTTAGGAATTTTTGGACAATTTTCCTGGGATGAGCACACTTAATTAGAGTTTGTAGGCTCAATTTGGAAGTCCAAATGGAGAAAGAGAAGGGAAATCAACATAGTGAAGGGACATATGTTAATGTCATTGGCGGGATACTAATAACATGACCTCAAGAGATATTTGAATGGTGAAATATATCTAGGAATCGGCTTAAGAGGATGACTTTGCAAACGAAAACCCACGAAATCGGGGAGATGAGTCCGGAGTTCTACTTCCCTAGACTAGGTTAATTTACTCCCTCTGTCAGGAAAAAAAGGGCAGGAAAATACAGAGCGATCCAAGCCTGAAGAACCCGAAAAGGGCCAAAGAAAATGCCCGACGCATTTTCATGCATCGACAAAGATGCATGAGTGTGGATTCCTCGTATAATGCGTCAAGGATGATAGTGACACGACCCGAGCCTATCCTCGTATAATGCGGCAAGGATGATAGTGACACGACCCAAGGCTATCATGCACCGCCCGCCAAGGTCACTATCATAATTGAAAAGCTTTGTCGATTTTGGTTTTTTTTTCTCAGACAGAAGAGATATAGGATTTAGTCTCAAGTACCATCAGTAAAATTTAAGGTCAAAGGCAAGGAAAAGCCCTAAATTAACTAGATTTGGGCAATCAGACACACTCTATCATGGAAATTTCATGGATAGGAAGCTTTTCTCTAGCTAATGCCGCTGCTGATTGGATAGCACGCAACCATAATTCTCAATCTCTCCCTCGTAACTGGTTGATTACCCCCCTTCCTTTATGGAATGTTTTATGTGCAGATCTTTCTCCATCTGTGTTTTGTAAGAATCCTTCGTGATTAAGTAAAAGTCAGTTATATTTTGACCAAAAAAAAAAAAAAAAACAAGGCGCAGAAATCAACCCTTAGAGTTGGAGGGATACGATCTGATGGATCTCGTATAAAACAGGGACCCAGAGTTACTTGATTAGGATTATTCCATAGAGTCGTCGTGGGACTGGAACATATAGTTGTCATTTGTCAAAGCAAGAAAGATATGCGGAAGCCAAATATTCAAGAGCTTTGGGATTTAATTGAAGCACTGGGTTGAAGTATTGTTGCGATAGGGCGAGCGATCGAACAATAATATAGATAGAAAAAGAAAATAAATCGGACACCAGATTTACATGGTTCAATCATAAAGACCTACGTCCACGGGGAGAGTAGCAGCGAATTTCACTATAGATCAAGCAATACAAGGAGATTACACACTCAAGTCACTCAAACACTCTCTCGGTGTTTCCCAAATCCCAATTTATCCCAAACCCAAAGTGTTTATAAATAAACAACTCACTTGATATAAACTCAAGGCACAAAGTTACCACGCGTTCAAGCTTAACACAATACGCTCTACGTACGGCTTCGCGTATCTCTTCAAAGCTTCGCGCGGAGGACTTGCGGCTTCGTTGATCGTGCGGCTCAAGTACATAGGGTTTTCTCTCTCGCGGCTCCCTCTCGTAATACTGCAGCGACCAAAGAAGAAAAACAAAACCCTTCACGTACGCCCATAAGAAAGGAAATTATTTATGTTCATTATATATGTGAGTGTGCCCAAGGTCAAAAGTTTGACCTTGGGCCCACCAATTTCCAATCTGGGACTTCTTCGGAAGAGAGATTTCGGCCAAGCTTCTTTCCTCTTTTACATGGCCGAACAGGAAATACGCGTGAAGGTTGCGTGTGTGGGCTTGGGCCCACGTAGCAAACTTTCGACTTCTATGTGCAGAGGGACGTCTTCGACAGCCTTACTCCAAAAGGGGAAAATTCTTTTTTTTTTTTTCTTTTTCAAGAATTCAACGAATTGCATTTTATAAATGCTCAAACTCGAGACATAATTTAACAAGTATAATGGAGAATTCCAAGAAAAGAGAAACTGGAACGAGGAGTAGCTTGCATAAAAATTGAAGACGAAGATGAAGATGAAGATGAAGTTGAATGAAAATGAAATCTTGTCAAGTCTCTATACCATTCCAAAAGAAGCAATGACTAATGGTAATGGTTCATGAAACCTGTCGATCAGAGGATGATGTGTCAAGATGTTACAAAGGCGAGGATAAAGTGGTTGTCAAAATGCGGAGTGCGAAGCATCGGAGATATAATACGCACCCATCCAAACTTTTGAGAGATAATCATCCGTGCCTTTCAAATTTTTAAAAGAACAAAAATGGGAGTATGTGTTTATACCAAAAAATAGCCAAATCTTTATAATCGACATGATGCTGATCCGAGCAAATGTAACTTGGCATCAAATGTGGTGTGGCTATCGACAATTTGCCAATTACGGGAATTTTTTGTCTACTAACATGCACATTGATGACCATGGACACAGTCATTGGTATACAATGATGACTGATCAATGATCGAGATTTGTGTAAATTTAAATGAGTGTGGAGAACCAAAGCCGAGGAAGATGAAGATGCCAATTGATGGTTGAATGGAGTGAAGGCTTAAGAGTTATAAGCACTCGGAAGAGCAAGATAACAGCCAGAATTCCACAAGCCTGTATTAATTTAATTTGGCAAAAGGGTTGGCTTTTTATCAGGCTTAATATCATTTCCTCCACTCCCCTCCACGAGGCGACTATTGTGGACATAGAATCAGATGAGGGTCAACTCCTCCTTGTTGGAAATTAATCCAAAGAAAACACCACTGTTTGTTGTAATCAAAACATCAATGTAAAGAAGACGATAACAGCTATATAATATCCTTCTTTTTATGTAAACTTACAAATCTTGGAGAAGAATAAAATAAGATATCACTAGAAAAATAACATAAATTGGAGGTGAGGTACAGATATCCGAATCTCTTTAAGGCGATTAGTTCCTGTCAATGGTGCTCCGTAGATTCACGAACTATGCCTCCCAAGCTACAACACTTCGAACCTGTTTGGATTAACACTATGCAAACATGGCTCAGTCGAACCGTTCAATTGAACCAAAGACACTCGGAAAAAATCGAAGAGTAGAAAAGTATATCAAAGCTTTTTGGAATCGAGTCGGAAAAACCAAAACCAAAACCCTTAATGAAGCTCTATGCTCCTATCTATTTATAGAGCTTTTTAGTTCATGTACAGAGGAGATACATGAATTAAATAGACGCATGTATCCACGAAGTTCATAAATAAAGAGATATGTGAAACCAAGAGATTCATGAATCCCAAGACATGTGAATTCAAGAGATTCATGAACTCAATAAATACATGAACTAAAATATACATGAATCTAAGAAATTCATGAATCCAAAAGAGATATGTGAATAGAAAAGACGTATAATAATTTATTGGCTTTCGTTGATCCATTAACCATAATCAGGCCGAGTTCAAAGCTTGATTAGACAGTCGTGGGGTACTTCGCTTTTCCCAAGATTTATAAGCGCATCTGTCCACAACCCTTTTTTCAAATCCGAAAGAGAATATAAGGATCGAAATCGATCAGTTTTAATTATATCGTGTTGTCAGCAACAATCAATTTGCAGTTTCATAGCATGTTTTTTTGGATGAACACATTTTGCTTATCTAGGAGATATGTGTGGCCATCGTTTTGATCAGCTTAAGAAGATGTTACCAATGATCTCTTGGGTCAACTCCAAAACCTTGATCATTAGCTCCATTTTTATTGATATATGTCCGATTTTTAAAAGAATTATTCGATGAAAAACTTTTGTTTTATTTTATTTAATTTTATGTTGCCCAATACGTTGATCCCACGTAAAAAAGTTATATGTGTGGGAGATTCATAAAAGGAAAAAGAAAAGCAAGTACAGCCATGTCAAGATATATACGTCTAATCACGGATTATTTGCCAAGCAATCTTTTATTAGTAATAAATTTCTAAAGAGAATAATTGGTCATTCTTCTTTATCTAGGTCGAATCATATGAGTAGCTTCTATTTATCTTCAAATAAAGTCTCTTTACTAAGCATCTGGTCGGAGTAAGTCTCTTTTCGATTCCTTCGAGTCATTCAAAATGTACCCTGGGGAGATTGGAATTATGGAGATTAGTTGAGTCCACTACACAACCAAAGAGTTACAACCGCTTTGGTTTGACAGTACGTTTTGTTAAAATATGTCTCAAGTTTGAATCCAATACGAAATTCCGAATATTTCGAATTGGATATGTTGCGGACGTTTGAAATCGAGTAAAGAAGATCCGAAGATCAACTTCCCAAAATTCGAATCTACATTGGAGAAGTTGGCCGCTAAAATAGGAAAGTCCAACTTTGACTTGGACTTGGATTTTGTGTTTAACTTTGATTTGCATCTTGGGATTAACGTGTCAAGCAAGATAGGAAATAAAATCCTATGAGAAGTCGGCAAAAGAATAAGAGTCTCACTTATGGTATATAGACTTGTGGCCGTGGGTGGTGAAGGTTGATCATGAAGAATTTGTCTTATAGTGCTGTCTTGTCGTCGAGTGCTTGAGAGGAATTTTCTTTGTTATTCTTATCCGTGATTCATCTCCCCTGAACCCCCCACCAAGATTCATCTCTGGAGAAAAGCGATATCTCCCGTATACCAAGACAACAAAGCCGTATTTCCATATTCCAACAATAATCTCCGGAGAAAAGACGAGAAAGCGAAACTCCCACTTGTATTATTCATCAAGATATGCGGTGGTTTTGGAGAAAATATGAGAAAGCGATATTTCTGTGTACACACCAATAATAATCTCCATGTGCGGTGATAACCTTTTAATCGGGATTTTTGGCCGACAAAATTTTTCAGGGCATTAATCCAATACAACATACAACAACGAGAGTGGAAGTAACGTAGCCAAATAAACAACTGACATATGATATAGTCTTTATCCCTTCCGATAAGAGGATCAAACCACCATACAACAACGAGAGTGGAAGTAACGTAGCCAAATAAACAACTGACATATGATATAGTCTTTATCCCTTCCAATAAGAGGATCAAACCACCTACCATGTTTCGAAGGGGATTCAAATGCAAACAAGCCTTTGTTATTCTTCAACTTGCTACTATAGCTATTCAAATTTGATTTTGCTAGGAACTCAAACATATGTGTGTAATACCTATCAGGTTATTATTAAGACACTTGAAAGACCGTTGTCATTTATCATTAGGTAACCTATGACATGCTTTCTTTTTTAATTAACCAACCAAATTCTCTTCCCATTTTGTGAAGACCCTCGAATGTTTCTCCCACGTCGGTTCCCCTCCTGCCATTATTACTAGCTACGAGTGGCCTATGCTCTAGATTGATCATATTGATAGGATTCACTAGGAAAATAGAAAAACGCAAATGAGCATCGATCTTTTGGCAACGAGTTCCAATGACATTATGCTGACTCCATGCTGACCTCACATCCTGTTTCTCTCTCCCTCCTTTACATCCTTGCATGCATGTCGACTTTCCACGATAACCAATTTTTCTTCTTTACGTGCATTTAGGTGCAAACAAGGCCACTCATGTGCACTTGGATGCAAACGAGACCTCTGCTGGTTTCATTTGATTCCAAACCGCAAAATCATACTTTTAACATGTCCGTGTTCCCACGAGTCTTCTTCCACAATACCACCCCTCTCTTCTGAATTTTTGCTGTATATAACTCCATCTACAGCCATCCCTCTGGCCTCCCTGCACCTCTCACTTCATTCTTTTCTCGGCCACTCTAACCACACCGACTCTCATTCCTTCTTCTCAATTCCATTATCCAACTCTCTCTCTCTCTCTCTCTCTCTCTCTCTCTCTCTCTCTCTCTGGAGAATCCAAACAACCAGATCGTCCATGCATCCATTGATGTCCCCCCAGAAGATGGCTCCGAATGCTTCGATGACGACCGTCGTCCCAAACGCACAGGTGACTTTATTTTTGTCTTCATTTCTTTCCCGAAAAGAGTGAAGTGAAAATTACCACGACTTGTTATGAAGGACTTGGGCGAGCTACCACAAAGAATCACCTGTCTTCAAGATCAATGTTATCATGTCAATACCGGGAACAAACCAGGGAATAAAGCAACAAAAGTATGAGATATTCTTCACAGGAAAAAATGACTTTTTCTATAAAATAGAGTCAGTGAAAAAAGAAATTTATCTCGCCAGTAGCCTAGCCCCGCAAGCATTTCACGTCAACCCGTGTTGTGATCTCAGGAGAGTAGCTGAAATTACGACCTTTTTTTTGAAAAATGCTTAGAGATACTTTCCACGGTACCCTCCTAATTATACATCTCCAAGAATGTTGTCTGGCAGTATATTCTATTAATAGTAAATTTGAAGATGTGTGGTGAGGATGGTACACTTTTCTTGCTTTAGCTAAAGCAGCAATTCTCCTCTTTTCCATTTTAAGGGAGTAAATTAAAATGGAAAGCTAGAATCTTTAGTGACATGTTACATTTGGTGCATCATGTGATGATTGACAAATGCGACACGTGTTCAATGGGCCCAACTTGTCTAGTTAGCAAACTTAAGCTGAGCGTCCTCTTCCTCCCGCTCCGACCAAGAAAATATTCCCCCGCAAGCTCTCTCTCTCCTCTCCTCTCTCTCTCTCTCTCTCTCTTCTGTCGCCCTAGTCTCTCTCTTCCGCCGAGCCTTCGGAGGACCGACGAACCACCGCGCCGCCCCTCCGGCTCCGGCGTCGCCTTCGCTCGCGGCCGGGTCGCGTCCCTCTTCGGCTACATCCCTGCCGAGCTCGGCCTCCTCGGCTCGCTCAGACGGCTCAACCTCGCTGGCAGTGACTTCTCCAAGCCCATCCCCTCCCGCCTCTTCAATGCCACCTCACTCATCTCTCTCGAACTCTCCCTAAACTCGCTCTCCAGCCGCAACCTCGCCCACTTGGACCTGTCCTCCAACTGGCCCGATAGGTCGCTTCCCGAAGCGCTCGCGGAGCTCGGGAGACTCGCCGGGACGCTGAACCTGTAATACAACGGATTCTACGGAGAGGTCCCGGTTGTGCCCTCTCTCTCTCTCTCTCCCTCCGAGTCACGACCGAGCCCTCGTCCATCGAACCACCGCGCGGCCTCCGCCTCCGCCGTCGCGAAGTTCGTCGCTCGGGCGTGATGGTTCGTCGATCGGCCGAAGGCTCGGTGGGGGAAAGAGGGGGCGGTGATCACAGTCCTTCTGGTTTGTCACGCTGGCACACAAGATGCACTCAATATTTTCTTGGCTTGTGTGTGAATGAATGCAGGGACGGTATGGACAGCGAGCGCTCTCATAATCACAGCACTGATCGGATCCGGAGGCCCGTCCCTGGCTTGGGCCATCGCGCAGCTCGGCTGGATTGCCGGCCCCACCATCATGCTCCTATTTGCCTTTGTCACTTACTACACCTCCACCCTCCTCACCACCTGTTATCGATCCGGCGACCCCGCCACCAGCAACCGTAACTACGCCTACATGGGTGCTGTCCGTGACAATCTTGGTATGTCACATTTGTATTTGTGTTCATGTTCATATTCACATACTAATGTCCGAGTCAAGTCCAATCATGTTGTGTTGGGTGCTAAAATCTTCTCTTTGATTAAATTCTCCAGGTAGCTTCAAAATCAAGCTTTTTGAGCTGGTTCTATACGTGAACCTATTTGGGGTTGCCATTGGTTACACCATTGCATCTTCCACCAGCATGATGTGAGTATATTTGCAGTGAGAATTCTAGTGATTGCTATTTCGATGGTGTCAAAAGTCATGTGAGTTTGATTTTATCGGCTTCCATGGTCATTGCAGGGCTATCAAGAGGTCCAATTTCTTCCACGAGAAAGGTGAGAAGGACCCGTGTCCCATAAAGAGCAATCCTTACATGATTGCGTTTGGCTTCGTTGAAATCATTTTCTCTCAGATCCCCCACTTCGATCAGCCGTGGTGGTGGCTGTCGATCGTTGCCGCCTTCATGTCCTTTACCTATACCATCATTGAACTTGGCCTTAGTATTGCCAAACTTGCAGGCACGTGAAATTTTTTCTTGCTAAACTGCTCTATTTACGTTTCTAAGCTATCTCCATTGGTGATAGAACCTAGTCGAATTATGAAGTTCTGATTTAGTGTTCTCTTCTGGTTTGTTTTATCTTCAGAGACGGGGAAAATTAAGGGAAGTCTCACTGGAATCAACATCGGGGCCTTGACCTCAACGCAGAAAATATGGAGGAACTTCCAGGCTCTTGGTGACATCGTCTTTACCTTTTCATACTTCCTTATCTTCTTTGAAGTTCAGGTGAGCAGATCTCTCTCAAATGCATGACACAAGAAAGTACTAGTTATGGTTAATAGTTTTGATGAATTGAAATCATTGACATGATGAGTTTATATTTGTTTTAGGACACCATCCGGTCCTCTCCATCTGAATCAAAGACGATGAAGAAGGCGAGTCTTATCAGCATAGCAGCCACAACCCTTTTCTACATGATCCGTGGGTGCATGGGCTACGCAGCCTTTGGCGATATGGCACCCAAAAACCTCCTCACTGGGTTCGGCTTCTACAACCCATACTGGATGGTCGACATTGCAAACGCCGCAACCGTGATCCACCTCGTCTGTGCGTACCAATTCAACTGCCAACCCCTATTCGCCTATGTTGAGAAGACCTTGCTCGAGAAATTTCCCAACAGCCAGTTCATCACGAGGGAGATCGAAATCCCCAATTCCGGGTGCAGCCCTTACAAGCTCAAACTCTTCCAGTTGGTCTGGAGGACGGTCTTCGTGATCGGGACCACCTTCATCTCCATGCTCCTCCCATTCTTCAACGACATTGTTGGGCTGCTGGGAGCGCTAGGTTTTTGGCCCCTCACGGTCTTTTTCCCGATCGAGATGTACATCAAGCAGAAGAAAATACCCAAGTGGAGCACCAAGTGGGTGTGCCTCCAGATTGTAAGTGTGGCTTGCCATATTATCACCATTGCTGCCGCCGCTGGCTCTGTCGCCAATGTATTTCTCGACCTCAAGTCCTTCAAGCCATTCAGTACCGACTACTAAATAACGCGCAACTGACAGGCACGACGCAAATAAGGATAGGAAAGAATGAAGGCGAGAGAGATTTTTTTGATGTTCATGTTCACCACCAAAATGTCAAAAGCCAAGATGAAAGGCATTCGTTTGATTTAATTTTTCATGATCTTGATAGTGTACGAATTCGATAGAGCACGAACTCAGTCTAGTTAGATCTCGAAAGCAAAGAAACCTCTTGTTCTGGTCCATTTCTCCCCAATTTCACCATTAATTCTTGAACTTTCAATATGGAATCGGTGATTATCCCACGATCGTTATGCAGTTTCTGGTCATGCATAAAATCATATTTGCTTAGCAAAGGTTAAAACCAACATGACAAGACTCGAACTTCTCTCTTATTTGAGGCTATCATAAGGTTGAAGAGACAGAGACTAGAGCATGGGAAAAAGTACAAGGAAATGGCCGCGTTCACATTTGTGTACAATAAAGCTGCTCGGTGTTGAAAAAAGGCTGAGCAGCTTAGTCGTCGGGGCTTTTCAAGGGGACCCAAGAATAATCAAGGCAGGCGGTTGATGTTCCGTGCGTGCCGGGCATGCGTGCATTTATTTTTTATTATTTATTTTTGTGTTTCGTGCTCATAATTAGTGAATAAGATTCTTCTTTTTCGATGAGCAAAAGCTAAGATTTTTTTGTGATTAAGTGAGAAACACGAACTCATACCGTTGGCACGTTTTTTAAGAGGCAAGCTAAAAGGCAGGATTCGGGGTGGGAGGCCGCCAATGCCGGAGACTTTCAGCTGCTTGTCGTCGGCGGACTCTCCAAGGAATATCATTGGAACTTATTGCGAAAATATGAATACTTTTTTGCGTTTTTCTATTTTTTCTAGCGAATCCTATCAGTATAATCATCGGAAGGTCATGAGACAATCTATGTTGTGAGTTAGAAAGGCACGGGATCTCGAACCTTGCTTTTTTCCGACGGTGAAAGTCAAAAAGTAGGTCATCATCGTTGGCATTTTTAGAAAATTTGATATCAATCTAATGCCGCTGGCCATGAGTTATTTTTTGAGAGTGAACCCATCATGGAAAGACAGCAGAGGCCATTTAATTTATTTTGTATCAGTTTTGTACAAGAGAGGAAAAAAGGAAGTCAACTTCTCATTCATCTTAGCAATGATATGTTTAAAAGATCAAATAAAAGAAAGAAATATTTCATGCGAGAACTCATTAATTACATTATCAAATGAATGTATTGTCTAGTAATTCGGTTGTATTTCGTTTTTGCATGTGGGGGTGAAATTGAAACCCCTGTAGTTATTATCTCTCTTTTATCAGGGAAGAGATCACCATTTGGAGTGCACTTCTGAGGAATAGGGGAAGTTTCTTTATAAAAGCAAGCGATTAGATTTTAAGTTCAAAGTCGAGAGGTTTGACTTTTTGCTTGTATGAGCTAATGTTGAACCTGGTATTGAGGAGTGTGAGAGCCTTTCAATTATTAAAAGCCGGACAGTATGTAGCAACCTCGGACGACTTTTTTAAAGCCCTGGAAGCCAAAGCGTTTAGAAGAAAACACGAGACTGGAGCATAAACTAGTCAAAGCCGCGTGGAACTTCAAAACTATAACCAATGATGGCAAGAGTGGACCCGACATCGGTCACCTAATGATATGGTGACAATTAACAATAGCCGGACAGTATGTAGCAACCTCGGATGACTTTTTTAAAGCCCTAGAAGCCAAAGCGTTTAGAAGAAAACACAAGAGTGGAGCATGAACTAGTCAAAGCCGCGTGCAACCTCAAAACAAGAGCAGAACCGGAGCATAAACTAGTCAAAGCCGCCTGCAACCTCAAAACTAGAGTAGACCCGGAGCATAAACTAGTCAAAGCCGCGTGCAACTTCAAAACTAGAACCAATAATGGCAAGAGTGGACCCGACATCAGTCACCAAATGATATGGTGACGATTAACAATACCCAATAGGTATTACACAGAGATTCAAGTGCCTAGCAAAAATCAAGTTTAATTAGGTAAAATAGCGAGTTGAAGAATAAGAACGGCTTGACGGCATCCCTCTTAATGGAAGGGACAAAGACTACATCAATATGTCATTGTTCGTCAGGCCACGTTAATTCGGCTCTAGTTGTTGCATTAGATTGATGCCAAAAGATTATGTCAGCATCATCCGTCATTTGGCTACATGGAGGCCACGCCCATGTGATTAATCCATCCTTTCCATGAAATACCTTCAAAATCGTTGGTTTTCTATCGAATCGAGTTCCATGGCAATTCGGATGGGAGGTAGCATGTGTAACCAAAAACTAGAACTAACTACTCTAGAAGAAAGTAAATATATGAACTGAAGAGTTGAACTGATAAATCGAAACATGCATAATTTGTATTGATGATCATGTATCCCTTTTACAATAATTCAACACGGCTTATATAACCTATTACAAGACGTAACTGCTCCTAAGAGGTCGATATTCAAATCAAGGGTCACAACCGCATTTGCACAATCTTATGCTCCATGAACAAATTCCATGATTGCACATTGATTTCATTCGTAAGCAGTTGTAACTCTTTAGTTGTGCAATGGACTCGACTTATCTCCATAATTCCCGTCTCAATAATCGCACGTCATCTTGCTCTTTGAACGCTTATAACTCTTAAGCTTTCACTCAATTCAACCATCAATTAGCATCTTCATCGTCCTCACATTCTGTACTCGACACCTACTTGAATTTACACTAGTCTCGATCATTGATCAGTCATCACTGTATACCGACAACTATGTTCATGGTCATAGATGCACATGACCGTCAACCAAATTACCCGTAATGACCAATTGTTTTTGGATTAAAAATGTACCAATATTTTTAACTTATTCTCTAAAGAGATTTGTCGCGACCTGGTTTTTTTTCGATGAGTGAATCACCTAAAACTAGGTAAATGGATTACTAAGTCCGAAGACTTGGCGTGGACTCTCCCAAGCCCTACCAATCGCGACTTGATATTAAGAAAAAGACTCATTAAAACATGCAATTATATTTCAAATTGGAGCCGCCACTAACCAATTAGGGCTGATTAGAAACCCAGGTAAAGTATGGGAGAATACTTTACCTTTTACGAACCAGAGATTTAATGGATTCGGGGACATGGATACGCTAGATTAATCTAACGCCCTTTTGGTACCTTAAGAAAAACATTTTTGCAGGCAGTCTTGATTAATTTTAACCTAAGATACTAACATGCAAATGGTGGTCATACGGGTGCACAATCAATTAAATAACATTCAATAAATCAAAATGCTAAGAAATTATAAACCACAACTTTATTAAAGTCCACTCTCTAAGAAAACATTTTAAAAAAATGTTAATAAAAATGCATGCCCTAAACATGATTTCTAAATGACATGACACCTAACTTATTATTATGCAATATTAATCTAAAATTAATATGCATGAATTTTACTTTAATGATATGGGATGAATGACATATTAATTCTAATATGCATATTCTTTTTGTGATTTTTTTTAACGATTCTTTTTTAATGTAGGCGACCTACACTAAATAAAGATGATATGAAAATAACGTAGAAAATAACTTTTGTGTTTTCTCTTTTTATTTTTTATTTTTTTAAATGACCGAAAAAAAAAACGTAACGATGCAATGCTAACTTTTTGTTTTTTGTTTTTTTTTTATCTTTTATTTTATATTTAGAAAGACTACATGATTGGGAATACTAAAAAAAAAAATTAAACTATGATCCACTAATTAAAATGCAACATGTAACGTGCACATTATGAAATCTATATAACCTAAATAACATTTTTTATTTTTTTTTAGTATCTTTTTATATTATGAAAACATGCAAACTTTTCCTAAATACTATTTTTTTTTAAAAGGCTGTTTAAATCCAATCCTAACTAAAAAAAACAACTAAGGATGAAATCCTAAAAATAATCCTAAAGGTCAATTTATTAAACCTACGTGTCTTAATTTAATAAACCTATATGACCTATATACTCATGCAAATTTTTAATTTTTCACTGTTCCCTTTTTTATAATGTTTATTTTATTTTATTTTTATTTTCACGAAAAAAGACAAGTAATTATAAAAACTAAGATAAGAGTTAAAATAATCAAAAAGATAATCCATTGTCTCACGGATTAAATTAATAATTGTTTTAACTCTACAATCACAACAGGAAAATCAAAATAATTAAAAATTTAGTCCGAAGTCTTACGGACCAAATTAAATAATTATTGTGATTTAACAAATGAAATTCTACCACAAAACCAAAATTAGTATAATTAAAAAAATGACCCGATGTCTCTCGAATCAAATTAATAACTATAGTAATTTGAGCTAAAATCTATGGATAATGCATATAGAAATTGCAAATATTAACACCCAACATTTAAATAATTAAACTAAACATGCTATCAAATGAAATAAACAGGAAAATAAACATAAAAGATAAACAAACAACCTAAACTACAAAGTAATGAAAAATAAAAATAAAGAAGTAAAACTACCTAAGGTAAACCAATGGAACAAGAGGGCAACCGAGCGGAAGATGTCCGGCGACCGGAGCTCCGGTGAGGGCTAGATGGCGGCACGGCAGATACATCGGAGGCGGAGAACCGGCGGTTCGGCGTCGCTCGGGAGGTGGAGTGGGATTGGAGACGTCGCATGGTGAGGCGGCGGCTTCGCGGGTCGCGGTTGCGGCGTCGCGGTGGTCTCGCAGACAGGTGGCTCGGGCGGATGTGCAGGTGGCGGCGTCTGCGAGGAGCGGTGACAGGGCTCGGCGGGTGTCGAGCACTAGTCTTCGAGACCGCGACGTCGACCACGGCGAGAACAAGGGGATCGGCGAGCGGAGCTGGGTGCGAGCGTTGCAGGCGTTCGGGCTCGCGGGTTGTTGTGTCGGAGGCGCTCGGCGTCCGATGGTGTTGGTACGGTGGCGGAGCGTCGGCACGGAGAGGTGGGCGCGGGAGCGGCGGCTTCGGGCCTGAGTCGCGCAGTGAGGCGGAATGGCGAGGCGTCCGGTGGGCTGGTGCGAGCTGCACGTCAGGAGGCGGATCGGGAAGTTGCGGAGTGGGGCAATCGGCACGGCGGTCGCGGCTGGCTTCAGGGCGGCAAGCGGCGCGGGTCAGCAGAACATCAGAGCGGCGAGGCGTCCGGTGTTGATGCAGGCACGGCGAGGATCTCGTGGAGAAGAAGAACAGTTCTTCTTTCTTTTTTTACTTTTCTCTTCTCTCTCCTATATTTACTCGCACATCCCCTTTGCAGGTTCGCTTTCCTTCTGCTGGTGTCCTTTTTGCAGAAGTCAAATCCCTCTTTTTGTCTTCTACTTTTTGACTTGAGAAAAAACGAAGAAGCCCTCTCTTCAATTTTTTTTGATTCCCCCAACGAAGAGAAGCCCCCTCCCCCTTTCTCCTTTGACTTTTCTTGCTCTGTTTTCACCTTTTTCTCACTCTCGCTTCGTACATCCTCTGCTGCACTTTTCAGCAGAAGAAAAAGTGCTCCGACCTTGGGAACCAGCAAAAGAAAGCCAATATTTTCCTATTTTTTGACGGAAGACGAAGTGAAGCCCCCTTAATTCCGAAGCCTGCCTTCTTTTTATAGAGGAAAGACTCGGAATTGTTGAAGATCGAGCGATATTCGCTCAACCATCCAACAATAAAAGGCTCCAAAATCACACGACCGTTTAATTTTCGAATTCAAATTTTTTTTTATTAAAAAAATCCTTCGAAACCAAGATTATCCTTTATTTCTAAAAAATAATTTTAAATTAGGTGTCAATAAGTGGAAAATAAAAAATAAAACTGATTTTTTTGAATTTTGAAATGAAAATATATTTTCAACAACAAAGATTTTTAAAACCAATTTTTTTCTTAACAAAAATCTTCCTCCAAATGTTTTTTTTTTTTTTTTATTTTTATTTTATAAGTTATTTATTATTCTCTATTTTTATTTTTCGAAAGATAAGTTTAATCATAAATGCAATGTTATGAAATGTTCAATGTAATTTTTATTAGGTGTCAACAAGATTCTTATATCATTCCAGAAAATCCAACTGAGGAATTTAGAAGAATCACTTTTTTTGGGGAAAAAAACTTACAAGCATGTCATAAAATTGGATGTAGTCATTTGACTGGATATTTTGTCAATTTAAGAACCCAATTTTTTTACGGGGAAGATGTGGATGCTTATCTAGGAATTTAATTTCGAGACGTCATTTTAGAATTACCAAGTATAAAATCGATGAATTTCTGCTAACGGGTTAAGCACCCGGGGGGCCGCGGGGGATGAGGTGGGGTTAAAGAACATAAGAAGAATGCTAAAGATTTTTTTATGAAAAAAATTGCAAAGAATTATAGACGATTGGGTGGCAAATAATTAGGATTTCATAAGTTCTCAACTTTTATCCAAATGATTAGGGTTTTCATCTTCTATCAAATGAATATGCAAGTAACTGCAAATTAAGAATATTCTCACATCAATTGTTGACAATATGTCTTGGAACATTTATTAAGTAATATGATAAAAATGGTACAAATTCAGCGACAAGTTCTTTGAGGCAAACCGTATCTAGATAAGTTTTCTTAGTAAGGAAGCAACTTAGCTATTTGTGCGCTTGTCACGCCAATTATCATGTTGATTCCAAATATAAAGCAGTCCCAAGTTGACAAATATTTAGTCTCTTCTGTTTACTATTTTAGCAAGGAGCAACCCCACCGCCCATGGCGGCAGGGAGTGGAGACCTCGGTTTGACCCACGCCACTAACAGGAGTAGGTGGTGGTGCTGGTGCAGACAGGCGAGAGAGGGTAGCCAGGTACGGTGAAATCGCACGGTCGTTTCACGGAATTCTCCGCTCGTTTTCTTGATATTGTGAAAGGACATTTTCCTTTTTACAACGCGCAATGTCATATGACATGTTAAGGAGTGATCTTCAAATTTTATTGGAAATCTGATGTTTCATATTAATTTCACAATTTTTCATCATGGACGATCACTAAAGCCATGACCGGACCTGGGAAAAAATTGTTTTTGGCCGCCCATCCCGACATGAGACAATTAGTCGATTATCTTTTTCAAAAGATTAGAGTCAAATGTAAGATGCAGATTATGCAATCCCAATATCACCATACCAAGAACAAGAACATGCATAATTGAGCAGAAGAATTAACGCACCTGTTTTGGGATCTATCGATCTTGAAGCAGAAGCAGAAACACAGTGTTCCTTATGCAAGTCCTTCTCCTCTATTGCCCTCCTTATCACTGGCTCAATGAGACGGCCCCCTCGTCTCTTAGCGTTAGGTTAACGCCCCTTATGTGAGGATACGTGTGGAAAAATTAGGGTTAGAGGAGAGACTTAGCGCTATTTATAGAGTTTCCAGCTAGGCCCCCTCATTACGGGCTAGACTCAACTTGGCCCATACTAGCCAGCCCATATTAAACTAATTAAGAAACCTTCTATCTCACCTTAGACCAATCCCCGTAAAACGGAAACCGTTAAACGGTAAATTACAATATCAATTAATGTAGTCCATATTAAAAAAACTTTTACATTCTCCCATTTGGACTATATTAATTGAAATCGTACCGTATGTGCACACATTGGTCTAGAGATAATTCTTAATAGTCAATCCTATCACATAAAGTTTCAAACACCGAATCATAGCGGTAACTGCATGTATACACACAGAGCCTTCCATTGTCACGAATGTTCTTAACTCTATTGATATGGATCCAATATGGTAGTGTGTCAAATGGACAACATCTCTCATAGAGAGATCCCATTTGTCAGTTACCATTCTCTTACCTTAAGCGTCACAAAAATTGTGCCACTAGAGAATGTCCTTATGGTTCCATGAATCCCACATACGTCTTGTTTTTATGGTTAGCCTTTCTTTATGTATATAACAAGACATATGGACAAGGCTAATATCCGGATGCTCCTAGCATTCACTCAAGATTTAAGCAATACCTTGAGACTTTTAACAATATATATATATATATATATATATATATATATATATATTCATATATTCAACATAATAACAAACCATTCAAATTTTTTTTATTGAATGCAAAAGTTGACATATATATATATATATATATATATATATATATATATCAGAATGTTACTAAATTTGTAACAAAAAACAGATGTAAACTTTATTCAAAGAAAAAATAAAAAACAGCTCCCACTAAATAACAGCATCCCAAGATGCCCTTAAGCCCATGCTAATGACATGTCGCTCAAATATACATAGACGTAGGCCTTTAGTTAGTGGATCTGCAACTATATCATTTGTAGGAATATAATCTACTGTAACGTCACCATTTTGTACTGATTCCTTTATAGTCAAAAACTTGACCTCCATGTGTTTAGACTCCTTGAGACTTCTATTATTATTAATAAACAACACTGCAGAGTTATTGTCACAATGCAGCTGTATGGGCCTATCCACAAAATCATAAACTGATAACTCCCTAATGAGATTCCGGAGCCAAATAGCTTGAGTAGCAGCTGTAAAGCATGCTACAAACTCCGCTTGCATGGTAGAAGAAGATATAGACTTATGTTTCTCGCTCTTCCATGATACTGCACCTCCTGCCAACATAAATATGTATCCAGTAGTTGACTTCTTATCATCTTGACAGCCAGCAAAATCTGCATCTGAATACCCCACTAGCTGCAAGTCTGAAATATGTCTGTAAATCAGCATATAATCTCTTGTTCTCTTTAAGTACCTTAAAACCTTCTTGGCAACAACCCAGTGATCGTGACCTGGATTTGACTGATATCTGCCTAGAAGCCCTGTTGCAAAAGCAATATCTAGTATAGTGCAAACTTGAGCATACATAATACTACCAAGTGCATTAGCATAAGGTACATCCTTCATTTGAGCTTTCTCAAGATCTGAATTAGGGCATTGTAAAAGACTCAATTTATCACCCTTAATAACAGGAGCAATTCCTGGTTTGCAATGCTGCATATTGAATCTTTCTAAAATGCGATCAATATATGCCCTCTGAGACAAACTCAATGAACGGCGAGAGCGATCCCTATGGATCTCAATGCCAAGAACAAAAGACACCTCACCAAGGTCTTTCATGTCAAAATTTTTCGATAACAACCGCTTTGTCTCATGCAATAAATCAATGTCAATACTAGCAAGCAAGATATCATCCACATAAAGTATGAGAAAAATATATTTCCTCCCACTGACCTTGGTGTATATACACTGATCTACTTTGTTCTCAATACAACCGAATGAAGTGACAATGCTATGAAACTTCAAATACCACTGTCTAAAAGCTTGTTTAAGGCCATAAATAGACTTTTTCAATCTACAAACAAGCTTACCTGACTCATCTGCTGCAAAACCTTCAGGCTGCACCATATAAACCTCCTCATTAAGGTCTCCATTTAGAAAAGCAGTCTTAACATCCATCTGGTGTAACTCCATATCAAAATTAGCTACTAATGCCAATATCACTCTAAAGGAATCTTTAGAAGAAACAGGAGAAAATGTTGCTTCATAATCTATTCCTTCTCTTTGAGTGAAACCCTTAGCTACCAGTCTGGCTTTAAATTTTTCAATCTTCCCTTTGGAATCTCTTTTAGTCTTGTATACCCATTTGCAGCCAATAGGTTTACAACCTTCAGGCAATTCAACAAGCTCCCAAACACCACTGTGTTTCATAGATTGTATCTCATCATTCATCGCATCTAACCACAAATCTAATTGAGGAGATGAGATGGCATCCGTATAAGTCACCGGATCGACAACACAACCAATATCATAATCATGCTCTCCTAGGTAGATTAGATAATTTGGTGGTATAGCAGAACGTCTTTCCCTAGTTGATCTTCTGAGTGGAGCTACTTCATCCTCATTCTGAATCTGAGGAGCTTGTGAAATTTCTTCATGAACTGTCTCAACAGTAGGATCCTGGGCCACAACAGGCTCATTTTGTGGCGCAGGAGGCTCCACAATTGTCTGCAGAGGATGAGATAATGATCCAGTAATTCCCACCATACTATCATCTTCAATCGTTCGTGAGCAACTACCATTTTCAGCTACATCAAATTCTAGAAATTTTGCAGTTTGAGACTCCACAATTCTTGTACCTCAATTAGGGTTATAAAACCTATACCCCTTTGAATGATCTGGGTAAGATACAAAGTAACATCGAGTAGTTTTGGAATCCAACTTACTCAATGTCGGATTGTATAACTTCACCTCTGCAGGACATCCCCAAACTCTAAAGTGATTCAAGCTAGGCTTACGTCCAGTCCATAACTCAAAAGGAGTCAATGGAACCGATTTAGTAGGAACACGATTTAGAATATAAAGGGCTGTTTTCAAAGCCTCACCCCATAGAAAATCGGGTAAATTTGTCATACTAATCATACTTCTCATCATGTCCATAAGAGTGCGATTCCGCCTTTCAGCCACACCATTTTGTTCAGGACTTCCGGGCATAGTAAACTGACCTATTATCCCATAATCTTCTAAGTATTTAGCAAACGGCCCTTTAAGTTGTCCAGCATCACTGTGCCTACCAAAATACTCACCACCACGATCAGATCTAACAATCTTAATAACTTTTCCCAACTGTTTCTCCACTTCAGTCTGAAAAATCTTGAATTTATCAAGAGACTCGGACTTTTCTTTAATCAAGTATAAGTATCCATATCGAGAAAAGTCATCAATAAATGTGATGAAATAAAAATTTCTGCATAAGGTAGCCATGTACGGTCCACTAATATCGGTATGAATAACCTCTAACAAGTCAGAACTTCGTACGGCGGATTTCTTCTTTATCTTAGTCATCTTACCTCTACAACAGTCCACACAAGTCTCTAGATCACTTTTAAGCGTAGGTAGGATGTCAGCCTTTATTAGCCTTTCTACTATTTCTTTGGAGATGTGACCAAGACGTTTATGCCATAATGCATAAGATTGTTCCTTAGGTAGAGGTCTTTTGGAAACAACCTTTTCAGCTGAATAAGCAACGTACATGTCGTTGGGAGATAAGCTCAATCGATACAATCCATTGGATAAATTGCAACACCCAATCTTATTTGAATCATAAAACATGGAAATAGTATTACTCTTTATCTCAAAAGAGTATCCACACACGTCCAAACAAGACACTGAAACTAAATTCCGCCTAAAAGAAGGTACGTAAAAGGTGTTCCTCAACATCATCCTAAAACCAGAATCTAAAATCAAAATGACATCTCCCACGAACTCGACGTCAACTCCAATGTTGTTTGCCACAGTAAGCTTTAATTCATCTTGATTTGGTGTCCTTCGGTTTATGAATCCCTGTATGGTAAACGCAACATGATTAGTTGCACCACTATCTAACCACCAAGAATTGGTTGGGGTTTCAGATAGATTGGATTCACAAACAAACGCCAAAGAATTATTACCTTTAGGCTCATTCTTAGTTCTCTTGGACAACCAAGCTTTAAATTTATTGCAGTGTTTCTTCACATGTCCTCTTTCTCTGCAAAAGTAGCAAAGAACACCATAGTTCTTGGTGAATGCTTTCTTAGGACCCAGAGTGTTAGAAGGACCTGCACCTTCAGAATTTCCTTTGTAGTTGGAAGGACCAGCAGCTTCAGAATTGCTTTTGTGGGTATAGTTCTTTAACTTCTTACCCTTGTCACTAGCTGAACTAGAAGCATAAAGAGCAATGTGCCCTTTATCTTTCTTCAACTTCTCTTCCTCTGCCACCAACCTAGCAATCGGGTCATTAACGGACCAGGTTTCATCTTGGGAACTATAATTGGTCTTAATAATCCCAAAGTCAGGAGGAAGAGTATTTAGAGCTTGATGGACGATACAAGCAGTAGGAATTTCAACATTAAGAGCCTGAAGCTTTGTTTGCAAATCAATCATCCTCATAACATAATCTCTAACTCCACCATAACTATCATATTTCATGGTAAAAAGTGTTTGCATATGTGTCCCTATCTCTGCATTAGGCGACACACGGTTTCTAGCCATTAAAGCTTCCATCATTTGCCTAGCATTGCAGTATGCAGGCAAACCACTTTTCAAGTGTTCCTGAATGGAACGCTTCATGGACAGCAAGCAAATTCTATTGCTCTTTTCCCATGCAACAAAATTTGCTTTTTGAGCCTCTGTACTCTCAGCAGTCAGATCTGCCAGCCGATCAGCAGTAAGAGCCATATGAACATCTGCCATCTCCATGGCAAACAGAAAATCCTCTCTCCATTTCTTAAAATTTGAACCAGCAAGAACCTCAATAGTGACGGAGTTACCATTTACAGAAAAAGTGACTAAAATACAAGCAATATATATATAATTAGCATCATGTGAGCATTGTGTAACTTGACTCACAAGTACACATCCAGAGAGTTACATGCAAAATCACATAATCACCTTTGGGCAGAATACATGACAAGCAGTTGTACACTCCCCACATGATAGTGGTTATAAGAATATATTCCAATTTTCGTGAATTCATCACCTTTGGGCATATGAACCACTAGGATCAGTCACTCCTCCACCACATAATCATGTATCCCTCCATGAACTAATACATAATCATCCCCTTTGGGAGTATGACTACACATTAGACCAGGAGACATCCCAATTAATATACGAGACCGAAATTTCTCAAACCCAATTAAGTGTGCCACTTTGGCGGTCACAACTCAATTGAATTATTGAAACTCTCTCATATCAGGGATATAAAATTCACATCTCACATAAACCATACATATGTGATTTTAATTTTAGTGACAGAGGTAGTAAATCACTAAAATCACATATCATGCTAATTACATTGCTTCATAAAAATAAACTTTATTGTAAAATATTGATGAACAACACTCACAAAGTTCATGTTATACCATACCAGTAACCCAGCACCTGTATTTCTAAAATCACAGAAAAAATACAAGCAAAATATGCAAAAAATACACTAAAAAGCACGTATTTAGGGTTCCGTATGCATTTTTACATCCATAAAATCATCAAAAAAATAAAATAAACATACAACGATGTAGGAAATTACTATACGAGTCGAATGCCACTAGCCACGCGCGGATTGGAGTCTCCACGCGCCCACACGCGCCGCCTGAGTGCGCGGCGCGTGGAGCCCACGCGCGGGTCGTCAAAGGGCCGGTCAAACCGGTCCGACCGGTGGCGGTCCGACCGGTTCCCGGTTCGACCTTCCGGTCTAGCCGCCCGGTCTGACCGGTTGACCGGGTCGGGTCGGGTCCTGGGTTGGGTCGGTTGCCATCCGGGTCGGGTCGGTGCGGTTCGGGTCCATCGCTGACATCAGCGTGACGTTAGCATCGATGCAGTCGGATCGAATCCGAATCCGAATTCGGATCCGGGTCGCTGACGTCACGCTGACGTCAGCGTGACATCAGCGCCCGCGTGCGCCGCACGCGCGTTGAGCGCCCCGCGCGTGGGAGCGCGTGAGGGCGCGTGAACGCGTGTGAGCGCACGTCCTCGACGCCCCACGGCGCGTGGCTGCGCGTGGGGGCGCGTGGGGCCTCCCCAGGCGATGCGCCACCCACGGTCTTGCTCGTCTCGTTGAGCCCATTAAGAATATGTGATTTAATTTTACTTTTACAGTCTTTAAAAAACTCGAAAATCACAAATTAGGGCAAAATTCAATGCGTTCGTGTTCTAGGGTTATGGAGGCTCTGATACCACATGTAAGATGCAGATTATGCAATCCTAATATCACCATACCAAGAACAAGAACATGCATAATTGAGCAGAAGAATTAACGCACCTGTTTTGGGATCCATCGATCTTGAAGCGGAAGCAGAAACACAGTGTTCCTTACGCAAGTCATTCTCCTCTATTGCCATCCCTATCACTGGCTCAATGAGATGGTCCCCTCACTCCTTAGCATTAGGTTAACGCCCCTTATGTGAGGATACGTGTGGAAAAATTAGGGTTAGAGGAGAGACTTAGCGCTATTTATAGAGTTCCCAGCTAGGCCCCCTCATTACAGGCCAAGCTCAACTCGGCCCACACTAGCCAGCCCATATTAAACTAATTAAGAAACCTTCTATCTCACCTTAGACCAATCCCCGTAAAACGGAAACCATTAAACGGTAAATTACAATATCAATTAATGTAGTCCATATTAAGAAAACTTTTACATCAAATCCATCCGTTCTCTAATTAGTTCTCTTTTATATCCACCATCATGAATATCATTTTTACAAGGGGGTAAGATAAGTCCGATGATTGCGCAATATGCGATTACCTAACAAATTCCTCCCTACGTGCATCGCCACATAAGCTTTCTCCATCTAAATCTTTTAAACGAGTGGGCTATGCATGGAGTTTGTATTATCTAATGCCTCTGATGGATCGACTGCTTTCGTACCTAATACCACGACATTTCCAAAAAAAAATTACAAAAAAGATGGTTTTGTATTTTGTATTTTATTTTTAGATTGCTAATGCTTGAACTAGACATTAGACTAAATTAGTTTTCATGCATCACGTATGGTTAATTTTCATTTCTCATGCAATAGAAGAAATTAACAATAAAGGTCATAATTTTAATTGCACTGAATATTAAAAATCATTGAGATTATTTTTTTTACCACTATTTGAATGATTCGTAAGAAAAGCAAACATTAAATGGACATTTTTCCATACTAAACAAGGTAGATGGTTCTTGCGTGATCAATCGGATTTTCAATCCTCCTATGATCAGCCCAGTCTGTAATCATTATCAGCCCCCTATACTGATTGTTTCACCACCTCCTCTAGTCAGTCTCATGGTAGTTTGAACCCGTGTTTCCCCATTCACCTTGGGAGTCATTCTTAGATTTAGGCCTTTGTCTTATTTATCAAATCTATAATGGGGCAACACCCATTGCGCTGCTATGTCGACAACGACTGAAGCACGCCTTCACCACCATTGATCTCTCAAACTCCATCTCGGCTTTGTTGGTAGGAGAGATTTTTTATCCAATGTGATATCTTGATAGCAAAGCATCGGCACACACGACCACTGACATTATAAAATCCTAAATCTTAAATTGTTTTACGATTTGACAAAACTCTTAGTTGGTAATGGTCAATTATTGCCTATTAAGCAAGTTGGTAAAGTCTTTTTACATATGAATAATGAAACAAGTTGTATCTAAACTTTAATTTAATGTGTAATGTTGTATATGAACTTTCAATTTGTTTAGTATGATCCCTGAACTTTCATCCAATATCCAATGTCGTCGCTAAATTTTTAATTTGTCAAATGTGATCTCTAAACTTTTGATATATGTTCAATCTGGTCCCTAGACTATATGAAAATGTGCAATATTATAATTGTCAAAGTTCCTAGACCATTTGTGTCTTTTTCCTTTTGCATGCTTGCTCTCGATCTTTGTTGTTATCTCATGTATCGTGTCCCTAATCTTGCTCGCAATCTCCTCTTAGTTACTTAACTTGGATGCAAAAGCTCTTATGCTATTGATTTTAATGGTTCATCCTTTTCTTTGAAGGATCAATGAACTGAGAAAACTCTCCTCCAAGCTGACTTCTCTCATGGTCTTTATCTTATTTCTAACTTATTGATGTCATTTCACTTGCATCCTGTCATGGCTTCCTCTATTTCACTCACTCACTCACTAGCATGCTCCTCTTGGGCATCCTAATAGATAAGTTTTGAGTCATGTTTGCAATTCTAGTTCTAGATTAGTATCTTGTGAGTCCTCTCCCGTGGGGCAAATCTTGTCAATTGCCTTTTGAGTTTGCTAGTCATCACACATCTTTTCCTTTGATTATAATTCATTTGATGTCTAGATGAGTGCAATTTTATCTATTTTTAGTTTCATATATTTTGTATTATTCATTGATGACTACTCTTAGTTTACTTGGGTCTTTCCTATGAAAATTAAATTTGTAGTGCATACACACTTTTATTGCTTCCATTGTTTTATTGAAAATTTGTGTAACACCAAAATTAAATTTTTACAAACTCATGAGGGAGGGAACCATCTCAAAATGGCCCATTAGAACGCAAAACACTTAGTCGAAATGTCTTGTTCTTTATTAATCTATGCTCATATGATTGGGTTGATGCTCTTTGTTACTACTTACACTATTAATCGATTTCCCAATCCTGTCATCTATGACATTTATTCTTTCCACTTTTTATTTGGGTTCTGGTTTAATTCATTTTGTTTCTCACAAGTTAGCACCTCATTTTGTATCATGGGTATTTCTCGAGTACACTTCAAATCACAAAAGCTATTGTAGTATTGATTGATCAAGTGGTCGTGCTTTTTTCAGTCGTTATGCTTGGCTTGATTAGAGGATTTTTTCCTTTTTATATAATCCTTCAACTCTTTGTCCTGTAACCCACCGTTTAGTGTCAACCCCTTCATTTTTTGTTTCATTCAATCAATTTATTCTTCCTTCTCACTCCTCTGACGCTCTCTCCTCCTATCTTACTCAAACTCCTTGGCATCTCTCCTCTTATCTAGCCTAACCTCCTAACCCCACTCCGTCCTCTTTTTTGCCCACCAACTTGCTTCCATTTCTTTTTCCCATTCACCGCCTCTCCCTCTGACCCCAATTACCGTGTCCCAACCTAACTCCTCTCTCGATTGAATTCCTCCCACAACATACCTGCAAATCCTCTTTACATCTATGTCAAGCTCCTATTCATATGTTTCTTTTCTTCCCACTCATCCTATTCAGATTCGTGACAAATCTAGAACTTCTAAAACCAATTTTTTTTTAATCACTCTCACTCTTTCACCAAGGGACATCAGTGTGCTACTCTATAGCCATTCTTGCTTGACCCACATTAGAAATCAACCATGATAGATGAATTTTTTAATGCATTGTTCATCAACCATACATGGAATCTTGTACAAACTAATCATTCTAAAAATTTAGTTGATTGTAAATGGGTTTTAAAGTTAAGGAAAAATTCAATGGAACTATCCAACGCTTCAAAACTTGCCTCTTTGCACAAGGCGATATATTGAACATGTACATATAGTTTAGAATAAATTGAACATGTATCAAAGTTTAAGAACAACATTGAACAAATTGAAAGTTCATGGACAATATCTCATATTAGACTAAAGTTCAATGACCATATTGAGCAAACTTAAATTTCATGGATCACATTGTACATTACATTAAAGTTCAGAAATCATTTGTATCATTTACCCTTACTTCTAATGTCGATCAGGAATTCTCTTTTACTTTATTGCCCACAACCCAGATAATGGGAGGACTCCTTCCCAATACAAGCCCAGAATTAGTCAGATAACCCTCACAAACCCAAGAGCCGGTAGGCCCAACCTTAAACCTAAATCATCGAACCCTAATGTCCAAAAGAAAGTCCCAAGCTAAATTACGAAGCCCAACGCCCAGAAATCCCCTCGCAAAATGGCCTGATGGCCCGAGTTCCTTATTACATATCAGCTGAGGGGAAAAACTGATATTTCTACAAGAACAAGGAAACACAAAGCACAAAGGCTCGGATGACAATCTAATCCAGGATTCTCCATTTAAAATATAGATTGTTAACTTCATCATCCACTACTCTCCTTCCGTCACTTACTAAAGCTTCAAAGGCAGATCTGATCCATAAGCAAATTGCCTGCCAAAACCTTGTTTACATGGAGTGGTTTGCCCATGAAGAACCATATTTTGCTCCTTCCAAATGCTATATATAGTGGCATACCATGCTAGTTTTATCAGGACAATCTTTAAGCTTCTGCCCTTCAAGAATTGAAGAGCCCAAGAGAGCTCATATGGCCAATCCTCTGCTTGCCTATTTAGATGCAGCAAAACCATGACTCTATCCCAAAGCTACATTGAAAAATGAAAATACACATAAAAGAATAGATGATCACAAGATTCATCGTCTTGCTTATAGAGCAAACCTACACCATTAATAGAACTCCACTACTTCATTCTACCTTTTGTTTGTAGCTTGTTTAATATGACAAGCTATAAACGCAAAATTATGGGATATTAGGGCAGAATCAAATGAGCCTATGCCACTGAATTTTGGTCCCCTGAGGTTTTAGCAGCTTTCGAGCCTCCTTTTGGTTAGATCTTCCATGTTAGCGCCCAGGAAAATCACTCTTTCTTTTGCAGCTGGTGGAAGGACAACACAAACTGCGGCTTGGATTTCAAGCAATTCATTTGATCTTGGGGATGGTCATCTCCATTCATCCTCCTCTATTACTGTGGCAACCTCTGCATCTTTAATGAATGAAGCATCATAGATGATTCTTAATGAGTAAGTTGTGGTGTTTGGTAAAAAATATTGAACCATTTTATCTCAAAGCTAGCATTAGCAAAAGCCCAAAGCTAAAGACAGACCATCCTTGCTTTGTCTTTACAACATTCTCCAAAAGCTCCTCTTAAGGATTAATGAATTTCAGTTCCCTTTCTTATCCTCAGAAACTAAAATTTCGCTTTTACTCTTTGGTTTTGCATTATTCATAGTCTCTTACTTTTAGACCTGGGATTCATTGAGGTAGCTCGGAGGAGCTAGAGGAACTTTGATGTGCGATTGCTTAGGTTCGGGTGTGATGCAGCCCGCATTAAAGACCAGCTCTCTCGACCAAGAAGATCTGCCCGCACTCAAGCTCGATGAAACCTCCTATCAATGAAGTTGTCGATTCAACCGAGAAGCCGTATCGATATCTTGAGTCCATCCCGGAAGCTTGAAAGAAACACCTTGGGAGCCATGAAGACATTATGCTTTTACTAGTTTCTAGTTCCTAAGCTCTTTACTATTTTCTAATTTTAGAGTTCTTTAATGCTTTTACTAGTTTGTAGTTCCTATGCTCTTTCCTAGTTTCAATGCTCTATCTTTATTTTTTTGACGATATAAGCCATCAAATTCCTTGTATGAACTAGACGACTTTTGATGAATGAAAACTTTGCTTTGAAGCAAATATCGTGAACCTTGCAGAGTTCATATCCTTGAAAATCTAGAAGAGTTTTCACTCTGTCCTTAAAGAGTTGGAGCTTTTCGAAATCTGCACCCTTGAAGAGTTGCAGTCATCGATCTAGAAGAATCGGTGCCCTCTCAACTTCCTTGGAGGCTTAGAAGAGCAACTAACGAAGTTTCTATCTTTTCCTGTTCTGTTCATTATTTTCACCCACTTCCAACCCAAATTCGACCATCAAACAGTGCTTATTTCAGAAAACCCAAAACAGAGAAATTGTAGATCCAAAAGTCTTTGTTCATTTGGCTTTGGAATCAGGTCGATCCAATCTGTATTGACAAATATACGACTGTTCTCCTAAGCTTGCGCAGTGCTGAAATTTCTGTTCGTCTTGTTTTCCCGTGTGCCAGTCACTCTCCCGATCCTACTGTTTGAGAAAGCCTAACCTTGGCTTGCATCAGGGTGGCACCAGCATCACCTTGCCTAGGGTTGCACAACCTTGGTGGCCCATCGCCTAGGGCATACAACTTAAGTGGCCCTTGTGCAATGCTTGCATCTTGTCTAGACCTAGTTTGCCTGAAATTGTGCAACTTGTGCATTTTCTTGCTTGGGGTCACGTGGCAAAAGGATCCGTCAAAGACTACGAGTGTAATGGGAGCATTTTTCGACAAAAGGGTCACCCTAAGATGATCATCTCATGGCTATTGAGAACGAATCAAATCAAATGGTTTTATTTCTAAATCTTTCTGACTTGCTCCTACAGAACCAAGGTCGAAACGATTGAAAAAAAACAAAAAAATCGACTCCAGCATCTTTGACGTTAGTAAAGTCATGCACTTTTGATTATATATAGATATATATATATATGTATGTATGTATGTATGTCTGTATGTATGTATGTATATGTATATATATGTATGTATGTATTAAAAATTCTTAGTAGGTTTACCCTAAATAATATGTGACCAATTTAGAGATAGGATTAGAGAAGAATATAGTGACTAATTACCTTATGATCTACTTTCATATAGAGAAATAGTCTCTTACGTTTGTAGATAAGGAACACAAATGTGTAATGAAATCAAATTATGAAGACAACTCGAAGAAGAACGATCTCTTAGAAGTTTAGGAGATTTCTATGCCCAATACGGCCCTTCTTATAATGAAAAGTTAAAATCAAAATGCAAAAGAACTTGTCCTTCTGAAAAAGGAAAAAGAAAACACCGTAACAAATCACAACTTCACAAAAATAAATGAAGACACGAAAATAGACCATAAACTAATAAGAAAAATTTTAAAGATCTTAAATGTTACTAATGTGGTTGAAAAGGATATATTTCAAAACATTGTAGAATTAGTAAAAGATTAAATGAACTCTCATTAGATGATAATACTTTATACCAATTAAATAACATCCTTATAGAAACTGATGATACCTCTTATGATGAATTTCTTGAAGAAGAATGTCTTCAAATAAATGAAATAAAAGCCTCTTCAAAATCATAATATGAAGATGCCTCTCTTGATAAATCTATTCCTAAAATAAATATGTTGACAAAAGAAAAAAAAATTCCTCCTCAACACTACTGATGACCCAGAAGCCAAAATAGAATACTTAGATAGATTTCAATTTTCAATGAATATTACTTCTAAACCTAATACTTCTTATAATCTAAAAGATATTCTTAATAGAAAAAAAAAAACCAGTCTAGGCCAATAAATTTTAATGATCTCCAAAGTAAAATAAAACAATAAAAATTAGAAATACAAGCCTTGAAGGCTGCACAAATAGAATTGAAATAAGAAATCTCCGATATAAAATCTCTGGTCACAAAGGGAAAAGCAAAATTAGAAGATCAAAATGAAATCACTAATACTTTTAATACTTCTAATCAAAACTTTTTAATGATATTAACATAAATAACCTCTAAATGGATAATAAACATAACGATAAAAATCAATAATGAAGTTATTATTGAAACAACAATACTCTTTGATACAAGGGTAGATCTTAATTGTATCAAAGAAAGCCTTGTTCCAACAAAATACTTCAATAAAACATCTAAATCTTTAAAATCAACCTCATGAGACAAGTTAAATATTAAATGTAAATTGCTAGAAGCCTTAATAATAAAAAAAAAATTTCTTACAAAATTTCGTTTCTTTTAATTAAATATACAGGAAGTAATTCTAGAAACACCCTTCGTACAATTAATTCAACCTTTTTACAGTAACAAATGAAGGAATTGAAATTCATGCTTTAAATACAAAAATCACATTTGACTTTATAACAAAATCACAAATGAGAAGCCTAATTATCTTATAAGAACATTCAATTTTAGGAATAAATTGTCTTATAAAAGATAAAGAAAACCAGCTTGAATTTTTAAAAGAAGACTCATAATTTTAAAAAAAAAAAATAGAAGAAAATCCTTAAAAACAAACATCAAAGATAAAATAGCATCCCTACAAAAACATGTAGAGAAAATTATATGTTCTACCTTATGTCACGGCCCGAAAGAGCGACGATCCAAGAGGTTTCTATGAGCAGGTCGTGACACGCCTTTGGATCAAGCGACCCTCGGTATTCTCGACACTTAGAGTTTTCTTCTAGAATACTCCTGGGGGCGGGTGATACTGTATTTGTACACATACGATATAAATGTGGGTAGTTGTAATTAATATGGGTAGGAGGTAGTTGAGGAGATCTAATCTCCACCATTAGATCGAGGAGAGATCTACGGATACGGTTTGCCTTGTCTTTGTATAAGAAGGGGTCTCCTCCCCCTCATTTGTATCATCTCATTCTCAAGTGAAATACAAAGCTAGAGCTTCTCTTTCTAGAGTTTCTCTCTCTACGATCCTTGTGAGTGAGTGTGAGAAATGTTGACTTGGGAGAAATTTCTAAGGCCGCACAGGCAAGGGAACGCTAGATCGATCGGCCCGTGACAAGTGGTATCAGAGTTGTGTTTTGTTCCAAGCGCAAGTACAATGGCTGATCCACGATCTGATGAGGCGCTCGCCATGGGTGGTGACTGCATTGATCGTGGGCGAAACGTCGAGAAGACCAGGGGTAAGAAGAATCGTGGTGCTTCGAGTGATCCAATGGGGGATCTTGCACAACGGATGATGAAGCTAGAGTTGTTTGTCACTGATGCCCAAGGATGGGTTGACGACTTGACCCAAACCATGGATGGAGTAGACGCTGGAAGGGAGGAGCTGGTTGCCAAGGTGCAAGAGCTCAAGTCTGGCATGGGAGAACTCGGACACGAGTTGCTGGGGACCTTAAGAGAAGAGCTCGCCCAACAGTACAAACCCTTGGAGGTGACGATAGCAGCCATGCGTGCAGAGATAGCGGAGCTTACGAGTAGGCTCGCTAAGTCGGAAGCTGCACGCGTGAACGGGGTGATCACGATGCAAGGTCCACGAGTGGACATGCCGAAGCCAAAGGAGTTCCGAGGCTCGCGGGTGGCCAAGGACGTGGACAACTTCCTATGGTATATGGAAAGGTACTTTCAAGCCATGGGGATTAATGACGAGCAATCACGGGTAAACACTGCATCTATGTACTTGGTTGATAATGCATTGTTGTGGTGGCGTCGTCGGTCAGATGATAGATGTGGGAATCCTATCACAACCGGGGGTGGATTTGTCAAGGAGTTCTGACGGAACTACTTTCCTGCGTATGCGGAGGAGGAAGCTCGTGACGAGCTGAAGCGTCTCGAGCAGATGGGTGGTGTGCACGACTACATCAAGCGGTTCTCGGAGTTGCTACTCTAGATCCCTTCGATGAACGAAGTTGAGGCGTATCACCAGTTCATGAGTGGCCTCAAGCCATGGACCAAGCAAGAGTTGAAGCAGTGCAACATGGGAGATCTCACGACGGCCATGACCGTAGCCGAATCGCTTATGGAGTACAAGGCACCTTCCACATCCCGATCGAACTTGCGATCGAGGGACAAAGCCACTAGTGGGGGATATCGGGGGAGATACAACCGCCTGACCGGAGGTAGACCACCGGCTAATCCTCACAAGGCCCATGCTGAGTCGAGTGGAGGAGGACAAAGGAAGGTACGCTCATACAAATGCTTTTTCTGTGATGATCCGCATATGGCAAGAGATTGCCCGAACAAGGTAGAGCTGGCTGCGCTTTGCAAGGATGATGAGCCTAAGGAGGAATCGCGGTTGGGTTCGCTTCGCCTCCTTAGCACGATCAAGTCGAAGAAGGCGAATGAGCCTAAGGGCTTGATGTTCGCGAACTTGAAGATCGGAGCGACCACGATGAGTGCGCTCGTGGACACGAGAGCATCCGACCTGTTCATCTCAGAGCAAACTGCGAAGAGACTTAACCTACGGGTTGAGAAGGGAGCCGGGTGGCTCAAGACCGTGAACTCCAAGGAAGTCCCTACAATCGGTGTCGCGAGGGACGTGGAGCTACAACTCGAGCCATGAAAGAGCAAGGAAACTCTAGAGGTAATTCCCCTTGACGACTATGACTTTGTCATTGTGATAAAGTTCCTAAATAAGATCCATGTTGTTATCTTGCCATTCGCCGAGTGCATATGCGTGTTGGACAAGGATTGTCAATGCGTGATCCCGGTCCATCGTGAGTCGGACCACGATCGAAAGATGATTTCAGCCATGCAACTCGCTAAGAGAGCAAGGAAGGGTGAGGTGACCATCCTTGCAGCCTTGAAGGTAGAGGACGAGAAGATTCAAGGGAGCAAAGTCCCGACGAAGGTGACCCACATCCTCAACATGTTCAGGGAAGTGATGCCCTCTAAGTTGCCAAAGAAGCTGCCACTCAAGAGGGAGGTGGATCATTGGATCGAGCTGGTGCCTGATGCTCGACCGCCTACCATGGCGCCGTATCGCATGGTGCCCCCCGAGTTGGAAGAGTTGAGGAGGCAACTCAAGGAGCTGCTCGACGCGGGGTATATTCGACCATCTATGGCCCCGTTCAGTGCGCCAGTCCTATTTCAGAAGAAGCACGATGGGTCACTCCAGATGTGCATCGACTACCGAGCGCTGAACAAGTTGACTGTGAAGAACAAGTACCCGATCTCGCTCATCGCAGATCTCTTCGATCAACTTGGTGGAGCTAAGTGGTTTACCAAGCTGGATCTTCGATTGGGCTACTATCAAGTTCGGATTGCTAAAGAGGACAAGCCGAAGACAGCCTGGGTGATGCGATATGGATCATACAAGTTCCTCATGATGCCGTTCGGCCTAACCAACGCTCCGGCTACATTTTGTACACTCATGAACAAGGTACTCCACCTTTTCCGAGATAGGTTTGTTATGGTTTATCTAGATGATATTGTAGTCTATAGTTGGACGCTCGAGGAGCATGTCGAACACCTAAGGCAAGTCTTCCAAGTTCTGCACGAGAACGAGTTGTACGTTAAGCGTGAGAAGTGTGCCTTCACCCAAGAGGAAGTTCCATTCCTGGGGCACATTGTCGGGGGTCGACGTGTGCAGATGGACAAAGCCAAAATTCAGTCGATCGTCGAATGGGAACCGCCGACGAAGGTGATGGGGTTGAGGTTGTTCTTGGGCTTCACCAACTATTACCGGCGCTTCATCCGGAGCTACTCAAGCATCACGGTGCCGCTCACAGACATGCTGAAGAAGGAGAAGTCGTGGGAGTGAACAGATCGATGCCAAAGAGCATTCGGTCGATTGAAGAAGGCTATGATCGAGGAGCCGGTGTTGGCGCTGCCCGACCACACCAAGCCCTATGAGGTAGAGACTGATGCATCGAATTTTGCTATCAGTGGTGTGCTTATGTAGGATGGCCATCTGGTGGTGTTCAAGTCTCGGAAGCTAAACAATACCAAGCGTCGGTATACCGTTCAGGAGAAGGAGATGACCGCGGTGGTCCACTGCCTTCGGACGTGGAGGCACTATCTCCTGGGATCCAAGTTCGTCGTGAGGACAGACAACGTGGCCACGAGCTATTTCCAGACCCAAAAGAAGCTGAGTCCGAAGCAAGCTCGATGGCAGGATTTCCTTGCGGAGTTCAACTATGCGTTGGAGTACAAGCCGGGGAAGGCCAACTCCGTGGTGGATGCACTGAGTCGGAAGATGGAGCTGATGAGTAGCACGGTGAGTCGACCAAGCTGTCCTTGGGTCGATTGCATTAAGGAGGGATTGATGCATGATCCAAGAGCTCAAGCCCTCATCGAGTATGCGAAATAGGGCAAGACCCGACAGTTCTGGTGTGAGGACAAGCTCCTCTACACAAAAGGGAGGCGGCTGTACATGCCCTTCCATGGGAAGCTGAGGAAGGAGATCTTGCGCGAGTGCCACGACTCGAAATGGGCGGGTCATCCAAGGATCCACCGCACATTGGCCCTCGTTGAAGATCGGTATTATTGGCCGCAAATGCGGGACGATGTGGAGGCGTATGTGAAGACTTGTTTGGTGTGCCAACAAGACAAGCTGGAGCAACGTTCGTCACCATGTTTGCTAGAGCCACTTCCAATTCCAACTCGTCTATGGGAGAGTGTCTCCATGGACTTTATAGTCAACCTGTCGAAGTCCAAAGGGTGTCAGACTCTCATGGTCGTGGTGGACAAGTTTTCCAAATACACGACCTTTGTGCCTGCAACGAAGGATTGTCTGGTCGAGGAGGCGGCCAAGCTTTTCATGAAGCATGTGGTCAAGTACTGGGGTGTGCCACAAACAATCGTGATCCTCGTTTCACGTGGTGTTTCTGGTCCGAGTTGTTCAAGCTACTAGAGTCGGAGCTGAATATGTCGACAAGTTTGCATCCTCAAACTGACGATCAGACGGAGCGAGTCAATGCACTCTTGGAGATCTACCTCCAACACTACGTGAGTACAACGCAAGTGAATTGGGCGAAGCTGATTGACGTAGCCCAGTTCTCCTATAATCTGCAACGGAGCGAGTCGACCGGTCAGAGCCCATTCGAGATTGCGGCTGGGCAGCAACCGAACACCTCGAGTGCGATCACATCGGGTTATTAGGGGAGTAGTCCGCCCGCATATATGTTCGCCAAAGATTGGCAAGAGCAGGCTGATTTGGCGAGGGTGTGTTTACACAAAGCATCAAAGCGCATGAAGAAATGGGCAGATAAGAAGCGTCGGCACGTGGAGTTCCAAGTGGGAGACCAAGTGTTGGCCAAGTTGCACGTGGTCCTTCGATACAAGGACGTGCACAAGGGGTTGATCCAACGCTACAAATGACCATTTTGTGTGTTGCAACGAGTCGGGAAGGTCGCATAAAAGCTGGAGTTACCACATAAACTCAAGGTACATCCGAATTTCCATGTAAGTATGCTTAAACCTTTCTAGGTTGATGAGGAAGATCTGGATCGAAGGGAGTCTCATTGGGCGCCACTCAGGGCATAAACCTCATATGATCGTGAGGTCGAGAACATCATGGCAAATCGAGTCATACATAAGCGGTATTGCGCGCCCAAATGAGAGTACTTGGTCCGATGGAAGGGTCTTCTGGAGAGTGAAGCAAGTTGGGAGCACGCAGAAAGTCTTTGGCAATTCAAGAAGCAGATTGATCCTTTTCATGCCGAAGACGCAACGAGGGCGTCGCCTGACTAGGTGGGGGAGAATGTCACGGCCCAAAATAGTGATGATCTAAGAGGTTTCTATGAGCAGGTCGTGACATGCCTTTGGATCAAGCGACCCTCGGGTTGTATCCCCGACACTTAGAGTTTTCTTCTAGAATACTCCTGGGGGCGGGTGATATTGTATTTGTACGCATACGATATAAATGCGAGTAGTTGTAATTAATATGGGTAGGAGGTAGTTGAGGAAATCTAATCTCCACCATTAGATCGGGGAGAGATCTACGGATACGATTTGCCTTGTCTTTGTATAAGAAGGGGTCTCCTCCCCCTCATTTGTATCATCTCATTCTCAAGTGAAATACAAAACCAAAGCTTCTCTCTCTAGAGTTTCTCTCTCTACGATCCTTGTGAGTGAGTGTGAGAAAGACTGACTTGGGTGAAATTTCTAAGGCCGCACGAGCAAGGGAACGCTAGATTGATCGGCCTGTGCCTAATGCTTTTTGGGAAAGAAAAAAGCATATTGTAGATTTATCTCATGAACAAGATTTTTCTGAAAATAAAATACCTACAAAAGCTCGTCCTACACAAATGAATCAAGAAGTTTTAAAAGTTTGCCAAATAGAAATACAAGATCTTTTGAACAAAAAAAACTCATTAGGAAAAATCAATCACCATGGAGCTGTTCTGTTTTCTATGTCAATAAAAATGATGAATTAGAAAATGTGTTCCCAAGTTAGTTATTAATTATAAAACTTTGAATCCAACCCTTAGATGAATAAGGTATCCAATACCCAACAAAAAAGACTTGTTAAACAGATTATGTAGATAATTTTTTTTTTCAAAATTTGACATGAAATAAGGATTTTGGCAAATATAAATCAATAAAAAGGATCAATATAAAAACAGCTTTTACTATCCCTTTTAGTCAATATGAATGGAATGTTATGCCATTCAGTCTTAAGAATACCCCTTCAGAATTTCAAATAATCATGAATGAAATTTTCAATCCTTATTCAGATTACATCCTGGTCTACATGGATGATGTATTGGTTTTCTCCCACAATTTAGAACAACATTTCAAACATATATCTACCTTTATAAACATAATCATACAAAATGATTTAGTAGTATTTCCTACTAAAATTGCACTCTTCCAGACCAAAATTAGATTCCTAGGTCATTATATCCGTTTAGGCACCATAAATCCCATAAAAAAGATCAACCTCATTTACTGATAAATTCCAAGATGAGATTAAAGACAAAATCCAATTGCAAAGATTCTTAGATAGTCTAAATTATATTATAGATTTCTTCTCCAATATAAATATTCTTTGTAAACCTTTACACTAAAGGTTACAAAAGGATTCTCCACCATGGACTTCAGTCCATGTAAAAATTGTCAAACAAATAAATATTCATGTTAAGGAAATAACATGCTTACACCTAGCTGATCCATCTACCTTCAAAATAGTTGAAACAGATGCTTCATATATAGGATATGACGATATTCTTAAATAGGTCAAGAATACTAAAGAACAAATTGTCCATTTTGTCTTAAAACATTAGAACTCAACCCAGCAAACTTACTCAACAATCAAAAAGGAAATTAGTTTTATCCATATCAAAATTCCAATGAGATTTATTAAACTACAAATTTCGCTTGAGAATTGATTGTAAATGAGCCAAAGATGTTTTACAAAAAGATGTCTTGAATAATGCATCAAAACATATTTTTGCAAGATAATAAGCCATACTTTCTGTATTCGATTTTGATATTGAATTTTTAAATAGTTCTTCAAATTCATTACCTGATTTTCTCATAAGAGAATTTTTACAAGAGATACAATCATGCCAAAACCCAAAAAAGGCAAATACAAAGACAAAACCATTACCGAAGCCTCCAATACACCACTAAAGCCAAAAGGCTTGACACTAATCAAGTCATGAGCTCGAGCACCTCGATCATTCTATTCCGAATCTAAAAAATTATCGCAATAATCAAAAGATCAACATAGAGAATTACATCAAGAGGAAGATTGTGCTGGCATAGGGGGATTCTGCTAGACATTCTAAGAGTTTTAAGGGACGATGGTGAGGTAGAGAGGAAGCTATTGAGGCTTTGTGAGATTGCCCAATTATTGGTGTGCATGGAGGTGTTGGAGGATACGCTTCAACACAAGCGAGGACAAGAAAAAGAAAGGTGGAAGAGAAAGAAGAAATAAATTCAAAAAAGGATCCCACATGGCCCCTACATTAGACCATGTGGAGTACAACATTTAAAGGAGGAAAAAGTGATGGGTAAGATGGACAATACACTATAAAAAAAAAAAAAAAGTGTTCGAGCTGGACGAGAAGTGGAAAAAGCGTGACTCATTGTCAAGTCACTTTTCTTAAACTTAATTTTTCTCCATTAAATCATGTCTATTTTGCTAATAATTATTATTATTAGAATGTAAGGTAACCTTCATTTAGGGAATCACCAACTTATTTCCAGGTGCAAATTTCTAATGTGTGGATTGCCCAACGATTTAAGTTTTGAAAAGAATGAACCAAGGTGCAAGTTGGTGGTTCAATCCTACATAATTCTACTTTCCCATATGCTCTTAGGTTGATTTTATACTTTGTGGTCATAATTCCAAACTCAACAACCCTGCTAGATGTTCAATAATTGTCTAGTCTACAAGTTCTTCTGAAATCCAACACAAACAATGGGTGGAAGATGAAAAACAAACTCACATTGACATGACACTTGGTAGCTCCTGATTTGCTGCAGATCTGACTCATTATGTGAAATCCTGATAAATTTGTCAGAAAATATGAAAAGAAGAAGAAGAAGAAAATTCTTGATTTTAATCGACACCAAACATTCCAAACGGATATCCCGACCACTTGATTGATTTGCATGAGGTCCCATTTGATTGATTTCACTCATAGTGGACATAACACTTGGGAACTTCTGTTTTGATGCAAATCTAACCTTTGTGGTGAACTTTGTAATCGAGTGCAGCTTTCCCTAATACTTTTCCGAAAAGAAGAGTGCTTATTTTACGAGACATAGAACACACAAACTCACATAGATACGACCAACTAGAGTCTAGGGTATTCGTCATAGCATAAGAGTCCATCTACATGGCATATTCGATATCCTAATAATTTGTGGCATACTCAATTATCTCTTAACCTAGCTATGTTAGGCTCTTTAACTATTGCTGTAGCTCACTGTTGTTGGATTAAATTGGGCTGAACCAACTAACGAAAGCAGGTCAATTGAGGGGTTGGAACACCGAAGCATGAATACCGAATAAGTGAGCCCTAACGCTTTGATTGAATGAACTGGTCCCCAACAACCCTAAAGAAGACCACCCTGTGCTTTTCTTTATGATAGACATGAGAAGTAAGTTCATAATCTATCTATTTGCTAAAGCATTTTTGTCATTATAGCGGGATTTGGATCATGACTCAATTTTTTTCCTAGGATCACTTAGATGAGTCTTTTTCTCAGAATCCAGCCAAGCATGTTGCTTTAGGTGATCAGCTCTTGACTAGCCACCAGCCTTTCTATCAAAATCACTCTTGTGTACGACGATGACGCCCAATATTTTTCCCAGCTCGGACCCTTTTCGTTTCCTTATCTTTTCCCTAGAAGTCTAAAAAAATGTAGGCGAAAAATTCATTGAACTTCCCCCTTCTCTAACCCTATATATGTATATGCCCAGTCCATCAACCATCTCAATAAACTTGTCATAGAGAGTTCAGAGGTAAAGAAAAGAGGAAGCGAAATCATGGAGATTCCTATGATAGATTTGAGTAAGCTTGGTGGTGAGAACAGAAGCAAAACAATGGCAATACTTCACCATGCTTGTGAGAAATGGGGTTGCTTCAAGGTAACAGTTTGTGATTCATCGTCATCATCGAGGAACTTCAATCTTTTTTATCAACCCAATTCACTCTCTTATCTTAAGAAATGATTATGATAATGATGCTTTTCTTGTAGATTAAGAACCATGGGGTTGACCCTGAACTGATGGAGAAAGTGAAGCGTTTTGTCAACGCCCACTATGAGGAGAATTTGAAGGCAAGTTTCTATGTGTCAGAAACTGCCAAATGCTTGGAACATGCCAATAGTACTACACCTGATCTAGACTGGGAATGGCCCTTCTTCATTTGGCATTGCCCGAAGTCAAACATTGAGGACTTCCCGAACCTCTCGAACGATTTCGGTGCGTGAGAAAATTAGTCCCAATCGCAAGTTTACAGCTCCTGATCATTTGAGAACTTTCATTATTCAACCTTGCTATAGTGACTAAGTAATCAGTAAAGAGACTAAGCCCAGTATACTGAACCGGTTTGAAAGGTGATTTGGGAGATTAACCGCTTAGAGTTCGTCATATTGCATTGGAGATCAATTTAGTCCATCTGCCTTAGTATCTATAATGTTTACCCGATGACTGACTAATCCTCTGTGCAATATTCCTTTTGGGCGGTAATGGATGAGTACATTACTCAGGTGATAAAGCTAGCAGAGAAGCTCTCAGAGCTCATCTGTGAGAACCTTGGCCTAGACAAGGAACACATAAATAGGGCATTCTCAGGGAGAAATGGGCCTTCCATGGGGATGAAGGTGGCGAAATGCCAATGATCTGAAGATCTTTTAGCCTCTTATTATCTATTTGAAATACCTAGAACCGACACAATATACTTACTACATGAATGACCCTTTTAATCAATAACACCAAAGTTGCCTTCTCTTCCTTCAAAATTTTCTCACCTACTAACCAACAAAGTAGTAGGGAAAATTATCCAAAAAATCCTAAACCTATTACTCTTTTATCATTCAATCGTGAACCTTTCATTTATGTCAAATGAGTTTGAAACATTTTCAAGTTTTGTCAATTAGGCCCATGCAGTCAGTTTTAACTGGAAATCACTAATGTGGATGATTATGATGTCTCATCATGTTGACAATATTTTTATAATTTTTTTAAAAGATTGAATTTCTTTTTTGTTATTATTTTTTATTTTCTTCTTTCTTTTCCTTTTTTTTTTTTTTTTTTTTTTTTATTTTCTACCAAGTTCAATGAGGGCTTCACAGCCAGGGTTGGCCATGCGAGCCTCGTCAGGCTTGGAAAAAAATGAAAAACAAAGAAAGAAGAAGAAGAAGAAGAAGAAGAAGAAGTAAATAAATTCGAAAAAATGCTAAAATATTATAAAAATTTGACCATGGGATGTGCCATGTAAGATGGACGAGGTTTACGTTAGTGATTTTTAGCTAAAATCAGTTAGATGGACTCAACTAACAAAATATTAAATTATTAAGAACTCAATTAGCAAAATTAAAATATTTATGATTGAATTGAAAAAAGTGTAATACTGGAAAGCAAAGAGTATTGACTTGGCACCCATGTGGCTTAAATAAAATAAAAATAACGAGTTTAAGGTAAAATGAATAGCAGTAGGCATAATTTGGGGTTTTTGATATCCAGGATGAGTTTAAAATACATCAGCATGAAAAGGTAATTCTTATTCTACATATCCGAACTTGTGATGTCAAACATGAACTGAAGTTCATATTACTCAGAGCTACAAGCTCTCAATTCTTGCAAACTCAAAATTCAACTTTTATTCCATGCTGAAGTTGAGTTCTTACAATTATGCTCAGCTGCTGTAACGAAATTCAAGTCATTATGCACTGTATTGCCTAAATATATCTCGAGACTCTGTTAACTGCATCGCGGTTCATGTTAGATCAACCAACACAACCATCTAACGAAGAAATGGCGTTGATTGTTTTGTTTTGCCGATGCTATTTGGTTCCGCTTGTATCATGGACTTAGGCAAGGTGCTCTCAGTCTCATTTGAATGGGCCTGAGGCCTTGGTGCTCTGTTTGCAGAAAGGCTTGGCACTTGAAACCGACTTACAAATCCATATGATAACTTACTCCAATCTTTGCAATTTTTTTGACAATTTTCTAAACTTTTCCAAATCAGTTTTTGTTACCATCTTTCATTTTTCTTCACGTTGTTGCCACCACCGGTAAAAAAAAAAAAAAAAAAAAAAAAGGAAGAAGAAGAGAGAGACCAAAAATGTAGTTGAAGCTTCTTCCTTTCGTTTTCTTTTTCGGTTTTAGTGTTAAAATAGTGTCCTGGCCAGTTTTTATACATTTAGATTGGTCCACCACTCCCAGTGATATTAAAGGAGGCACTCCCAGATATCAGCCTACTGCACTCAGAATTTTACTTCTGGGGTGCTTCCAATAAGTTTTGAACCCAAGACCACAAAGATGAAGATTTCACGACATGCTATTTGAAAACCGAATCAAGTTTTGTATGCCAACATTGTGGAAGTGCGTTATTTGATTTCACCGCCGCATATGGATAAAGTTAATGTGCAATCGTGGAATTTGTTCATGGAGCCTAAGATCGTGGAGTTGCGGTTTGTAACCTTTAATTTGAATACCGACCACTTAGGAGGAGCAGTTATGGCTTGCGATAGGGTTATATAAGCCGTGTTGAATTATTTGTGCAAGGGATACAAGATTATCAATTCGAATTATGTTTTTTTCAATTTATCGACTTAATTTTGTAGTTCCTGCATTTTAACTTTGTTCTAGAGTAATTAGTTCTAGTTCTTGGTTACGTGTGCCACTTCCTGTCCGAATTGCCAGGGAACACGATTCAATAGAAAACCAAATATTATCTTTTGGCGAAAGGAATTTCATCTGGAGTATGGTATGGTCTCCACGTTGCCTAGCGAATAACGACACCGACATAATTTTTTGGCATTAATCTAATGCAACGACTAGAGCCGAAGCAATGTAGCCAGACTAACAGCAACACATGATAGTCTTTGTCCTTTCGAAAATAGTGATTAAATCATGAACCGTCTTTTCAAGGGGAAAAACTGCAATCAAGCCTTAGTCATTCTTCAACTCGCTATCATACCTAATTAAACTTGACTTTACTAGAAACTTAGATCTCTGTGTGATGCCCATTGTCGCGGTATCATTAGATGACTGATGACATGCTTTTTTTTTTTTCCATTAACCGACGGAATTGTTTTCTCTTTTTATGAAGACCATTGAATTTTTTCCCATGTCGAGTCCACTCTTTCCATTGTCGCTGGCTTTGTTTATTCTACGGGGTTGCTCCCATTTTGCGCCTGTTTTCGAGTCTCTTTCCCTCCCCTCTGTACCTGGTTCGATATTAGCCGATACAAGCCAATAGTCAAACCTCGACTTTGAACTTTAAACTGATCGCTTGCTTTACAAAGAAGCTTCCCCTAATCCTCAGAAGGGCACACCCAATGGTGATCTCTTCCCTGATAAAAGAGAGATATCAACCATAGGGCGAAAGAAGGCACGACATCCCCACATGCAGCAAACGCAAGGCCGGACGATGGAGCTACTCTGCCGGGGTTTCGATTTTACCCCACAAGCAAAAATGAAATATCATCAAAATACCAGACGATACATTCATTTGATAATGTAATTAATAAGTTCTCGCATGAAATGTTTCTTTCCTTTCATCTGATATTTTTTAAGATATTATTGCTAAGATAAATGAGAAATTAATTTTTTCTCCCTCTTGTCAAAACTGATACTAAGTAAATTAAAGGCCCTCCGCCTTGTCCCCATAATCTGTCACCACCACAAGGTAACGCTGCATCTAGAGGCTGGCCACCAGGAGGAGTAAATTGATTATCAAATTTCCTAATTGGGCCATTGATGATGACATTTTTTGACTTTCTCTATCGGAAAAAAGAAGGGTTGAAGATTCCGTGCGCTCCGAACACGCAACGTAGATTGGATTGAAGTTTCCCTCTCTCACGTTTTACGAGGAAGCATGACCTAATGTTGACCTCCACCTTTATATTGTGAGCAACTCTGAATATAATATTTAATTAGGCTAAATTAAAGGAGGAGATGTCGATGATGGATTCGTGATTCAAGGAGGAGATGAACCAACAACGTAGATTAGATTGAAGTTTTCCGTCTTCATCTTTTTCCCGAGAAAGCATAGCCTAATGTTGGTTTCTGACTTCAAATTGCGAGCAAAGATGACATCAATGTAATGTTTTATTAGGCTAACTTAAAGGAGGAGGTGTCGATGATGGACTCACGATTCAAGGAGGAGATGAACCCACGGCATAGATTGGATTGAACTTTTCCTTTCTTAGTTGACAAGAAGTAAAAATGTTTAAAATTGAATTGGCAATATTGAAAGTAAAAATGTAATATATTTAGGATTTTTTAGACAATTTTCCTGGAATGAGCACACTTAACTAGAGTTTGTAAGCTCCATTTGAAAGTCCAAATGGAAAAAGAGAAGGGAAATCGACATGGTGAAGGGACATATGTTAATGTCATCGGCAGGATACTAATAACATGACCTCAAGAAATATTTGAATGGGAAAATATATCTAGGAATCGACTTAAGAGGATGACTTTGCAAACGAAAACCCACGAAATTGGGGAGATGAGTCCGGAGTTCTACTTCCCTAGACTAGGTTAATTTACTCCCTCTGTCAGGAAAAAAAAAGGGCAGGAAAATACAGAGCGATCCAAGCCTGAAGAACCCGAAAAGGGCCAAAGAAAATGCCCGACGCATTTTCATGCATCGACAAAGATGCATGAATGTGGATTCCTCGTATAATGCGTCAAGGATGATAGTGACACGACCCGAGGCTATCCTCGTATAATGCGGCAAGGATGATAGTGACACGACCCAAGGCTATCATGCGCCGCCCGCCAAGGTCACTATCATAATTGAAAAGCTTTGTCGATTTTGGTTTTTTTTTCTTAGACAGAAGAGATATAGGATTTAGTCTCAAGTATCATCGGTAAAATTTAAGGTCAAAGGCATGGAAAAGCCCTAAATTAAGTAGATTTGGGCAATCAGACACACTCTATCATGGAAATTTCATGGATAGGAAGCTTTTCTCTAACAAGGCGCAGAAATCAACCCTTAGAGTTGGAGGGATACGATATGATGGATCTCGTATAAAACAGGGACCTAGAGTTACTTGATTAGGATTATTCCATAGAGTCGTCGTGGGACTGGAACATATAGTTGTCATTTGTCAAAGCAAGAAAGATATGCGGAAGCCGAATATTCAAGAGCTTTGGGATTTAATTGAAGCACTGGGTTGAAGTATAATGGAGAAGTCCAAGAAAAGAGAAACTGGAACGAGGAGTAGCTTGCATCAAAATTGAAGACAAAGACGAAGATGAAGATGAAGTTGAATGAAATGTCAAGTCTCTATACCATTCCAAAAGAAGCAATGACTAATGGTAATGGTTCACGAAACCTGTCGATCAGAGGATGATGTGTCAAGATGTTACAAAGGCGAGGATAAAGTGGTTGTCAAAATGCGGAGTGCAAAGCATCGGAGATATAATACGCACCCATCCAAACTTTTGAGAGGTAATCATCCGTGCCTTTCAAATTTTTAAAAGAACAAAAATAGGAGTATGTGTTTATACCAAAAAATAGCCAAATCTTTATAATCGACATGATGTTGATCCGAGCAAATGTAACTTGGCATCAAATGTGGTGTGGCTATCGACAATTTGCCAATTACGGGAATTTTTTGTCTACTAACATGCACATTGATGACCATGGACACAGTCATTGGTATACAATGATGACTGATCAATGATCGAGATTTGTGTAAATTTAAATGAGTGTGGAGAACCAAAGATGAGGAAGATGAAGATGCCGATTGATGGTTGAATGGAGTGAAGCCTTAAGAGTTATAAGCACCCGGAAGAGCAAGATAACAGCCAGAATTCCACAAACCTGTATTAATTTAATTTGGCAAGAGGGTTGGCTTTTTATCAGGCTTAATATCATTTCCTCCACCTCTCCTCCACGAGGCGACTATTGTGGACATAGAATCGGATGAGGGTCAACTCCTCCTTGTTGGAAATTAATCCAAAGAAAACACCACTATTTGTTGTAATCAGAACATCAATGTAAAGAAAATGATAACAACTATATAATATAATTCTTTTTATGTAAACTTACAAATCTTAGAGAAGAATAAAATAAGATATCATTGGAAAAATAACATAAATTGGAGGTGAGGTACAAATATCCGAATCTCCTTAAGGCGATTAGTTCCTGCCAATGGTGCTCCATAGATTCACGAACTATGCCTCCCAAGATACAATACCTCGAACCTGTTTGGATTAACACTATGCAAACAGGGCTCAGTCGAACCGTTCAATTGAACCAGCACACTTAGAAAAATCAGAAGAGTAGAAAAGTATATCAAAGCCTTTTGGAATCGAGTCCGAAAAACCAAAACCAAAACCCTTAATGAAGCTCTATGCTCCTATCTATTTATAGAGCTTTTTAGTTCATGTACAGAGGAGATACATGAATTAAATAGACGCATGTATCCACGAAGTTCATGAATAAAGAGATACGTGAAACCAAGAGATTCGTGAATTTTGAGGCACGTGAATTCAAGAGATTCATGAACTCAATAAATACATGAACTAAAAGATACATGAATCTAAGAAATTCATTATTCCAAAAGAGATATGTGAATAGAAAAGACGTATCATAATTTATTGGCTTTCGTTGATCCATTAACCATAATTATAACCATAATTACAACAATCCCCCATATTAATGGATCAACAAAACATTTTCGACTCGAATGAATCTAAGCATGCCTATTGAAATACACCGCATCAAGATAGGTAGCTTTCGCTTTGAACCTTCTCTAGTGAAAGCCTATCGGACTTACTTAACTAGTCGATGAACTAAGCCTTGAATCGCCAGTTGTTTATGTAAGCCTAAATAATAAACCTCACACGGAGTATTTTCAATTCAAGATTGGTTCTCGGTTGTGTTCGTTCTTTCAGCCCTGAACCTCTCGGGATTCATGCGTGCTTTAGAAAATCTAGCCTTTAAAGATTTTCATAGAGTCGGCCAGCTCCACGCATATAGGTGCATTCCTTTTAAAGATATCCTACCATATCTCACTTGAATGTTACATTCCAAGTTATAGGAATCATTAAACGCATAACGTACCCTTAATAACGCCGTAGGAAAGCACTATTGCATCATAGGAATGGGAGATGGTGCTTACACTAGAGTTTCCAAAATTTGCGTTGTCCTATTGAACCTAGACCATGGGATCTCCAATCGTATAGGTTAGATTTCCACATTGGAATCTCTTTATTGGGTTAAGGCTCTTAAACCCATTCCCCTCGATGCGTAGTTTATCTGCTCTTTTGACAAACCTTTTGTCAGCGGATCCGCAATGTTTTTCTTTGACTTTACAAAGTCTAAATAAATTATTCCATTTGAGAGAAACTGCCTTACGGTATTGTGTCTACGACGAATGTGTCTAGACTTACCGTTATAAATCACATTATGCACCCCCACACTTTTAGAAAATTATAAGATGGCAATTTTCTATTCCATAACTCATATGGAGCTTTACCTGGCCTTTTGTGGGGTATTTTATTAAGAATAAAATTTGCAATTAAAAATGCCTCCCCCCACGAGTTATGAGGTAAACTTGAACTCAAAAGCATGGCGTTAGCCATCTCCTTTAGTGTCCTGTTCAATTGTTCAGCAACTCCATTTTGTTGCGGAGTATAAGATGCAGTCGTTTGGAGAATTATTCCAAAACTAGCACAAAACTCTTTGAAATTGATTGAACTGTATTCTCCTCCTCTATCAGACCTAAGCACTTTGATTCGCTTATCAAGTTGGTTTTCAACTTCATTTTTATACTTGACAAACATGCTCATAGTCTCATCTTTGCTAGTTAGTAAATTAACATAGCAAAATCTAGTACATTCATCCACAAATGTGATGAAGTACTTCTTTCCACCTCTACTTTCTACTAACTTTAAATCACATAGATCACTATGGATTAATCGTAGAGGTTCACTTGTTCTTTCAACGGATTTGAAAGGTTTCTTAGGAAACTTGGCCTTAACACAAGTCTCACACTTGTAACGGGCATCCAACTCAAATCTTAGAATTAACCCCAAGTTTGCTATTCTCTTTATTGTACCATAGTTTACATGTCCTAATCTACCATGCCATAGATAAGGAGACACAACAGTATAAACTGAAGACTTTTCTTTATTAATAGTCTTTCGGTACTCATAATTTGAGTTTACATCAATGATAGCCACATTGGCTTTAAACAGGTCATTACACAAGTACCCTTTCCCCACATACATCCCTCTTTTCGAAAGTACAAACTGTCAGATTCAAATACAACTTTGAAACCCTTCTTGACAAGTGTTAGGCCAGAAATTAAATTTTTTCGAATCTCTGGTACATGTAGCACATTCAACAGGGCAACCTTCTTGCCAGATGTAAACTTCAGGATCACCTTTCCTCTTCTGGCAATCTTTGCTTATGCAGAGTTAGCCATATAAAGCTTCTCATCTTCTTTAACCTTCTCATAAGATGAGAACATGTGTTTATCTGCACAGATGTGATTTATGGCACCTATGTCTAGCCACCAGCCATTAGTGTTCAACTCCAGAGATGCTTCAAACATTAACACAGCAGACAGTCTCTCAATATTGTCATGTTCTGTCAAATTCAGTTGCTGGGTTGCACCATCGTTCTTGCCTTTTTTTCGAGTGCTTCTTGCAATCCTTAGCACGATGGCCAGGCTTGTTGCATATAAAACACGTCCCTTGAAATTTCTGGAACTGTTCCTTTTGCTTGCCTTTTCCTTGAAAAGACATCTTCCTTTTTCTATCTTGCTTGGATTTGGAAGATTCCATAACGTTGGCCTTTGGCTCAAAAGAAGAGTTCGCACTCCTTTTATTGTCCTCCTCGATTCTGAGGCGCAGAATGAGATCTTCAAGGCTCATCTCCTTCCGTTTGTGCTTCAAATAATTTTTGAAGTCTGACTAGCCTAGAGGTAGTTTCTCAATCATAGCCGCCACTTGGAATGATTCACTAAGTATCATTCCCTCAGCAGAGATGTCACTCATAATTAATTGCAATTCTTGAACCTGACTCATGACAGATTTAGAATCCACCATCTTGTAGTCCAAGAATTTGGCAACCACAAATTTCGTGGTGCCAGCGTCCTCAGTTTTGTATTTCTTCTCTAAGGACTCCCATAACTGTTTAGCAGATTCAATATTACAATAAACATTATAAAGAGAATTCACTAAATACTTAAGGATATAATTTCGGCATAAGAAGTCCCCATGCTTCCAAGCCTCCAACGCATCGAGCGTCGTGACATCTTGCTCATCTGTACTAATTATCGGGCACACCTTCGATAAATATTTTGTCAGATTAAGGATGGTCAGATAGAAGAACATCTTCTGCTGCCACTATTTAAAGCCCACTCCGATGAATTTCTCCGATTTCTCATTAGCTGTAACTGGAGGTATTGCCATCACAGTAGGCAAAGTTCGTTGAACTACCCCTCCAGAAACGGAGCCAAAAGCCATTCAGCCTGTACTATTATGAAAAACAGTCCCGAGCATACCAGTCGTATGACTTGTACCCGCACCACCAAAATTGGTGTTAGCCCAAGGGCCCCTAGCATTAACTGCTACAAATTCAGACCCTGAGGGTTGAATATCTTCCATAGCAACGGTCAAATCGACCATAGGAACGTCTCCCGAAACATTATGAACATTGAATGGCACTTGATCGTTTTCAGCCATCTCAATAATCTGACAAGAACAACAAACAATGAGTGAGTTAATCGCCTTAAGATTGTTGGAAATTAATCCAAAGAAAACAACACTGTTTGTTATAATCAGAACATCAATGTAAAGAAGACGATAACAGCTATATAATATCCTTCTTTTTATGTAAACTTACAAATCTTAGAGAAGAATAAAATAAGATATCACTGGAAAAATAACATAAATTGGAGGTGAGGTACGGATATCCGAATCTCCTTAAGGCGATTAGTTCCTGCCAATGGTGCTCCACAGATTCATGAACTATGCCTCCCAAGATACAACACCTCGAACTTGTTTGGATTAATACTATGCAAACAGGGCTCAGTCGAACTGTTCAATTGAACCAGCACACTCAGAAAAATCAAAAGAGTAGAAAAGTATATCAAAGCCTTTTGGAATCGAGTCGGAAAAACCAAAACCAAAACTCTTAATGAAGCTCTATGCTCCTATCTATTTATAGAGCTTTTTAGTTCATGTACAGAGGAGATACATGAATTAAATAGACGCATGTATCCACGAAGTTCATGAATAAAAAGATACGTGAAACCAAGAGATTCATGAATCCCGAGACACGTGAATTCAAGAGATTCATGAACTCAATAAATACATGAACTAAAAGATACATGAATCTAAGAAATTCATGAATCCAAAAGAGATACGTGAATAGAAAAGACGTATCATAATTTATTGGCTTTCGTTGATCCATTAACCATAATTATAACCATAATTTCAACACTCCTTCCACTCTTCGATTTTCTCTCTCCTTTTGTCTGCTTTAATTAATTTTTCAGGAGCTTAATACGGTTTTATGATTAGCATAATCAGGCTGAGTTCAAAGCTTGATTAGACAGTCGTGGGGTACTTCGCTTTTCCCAAGATTTATAAGCGCATCTGTCCACAACCCTTTTTTCAAATCCGAAAGAGAATATAAGGATCGAAATCGATCGGTTTTAATTATATCGTGTTGTCAGCAACAATCAATTTGCAGTTTCATAGCAAGTTTTTTTGGATGATCACATTTTGCTTATCTAGGACATATGTGTGGCCATCGTTTTGATCAACTTAAGAAGATGTTACCAATGATCTCTTGGGTCAACTCCAAAAGCTTGATCATTAGCTCCATTTTTATTGATATATGTCCGATTTTTAAAAGAATTATTCGATGAAAAAATTTTGTTTTATTTTATTTAATTTTATGTTGCCCAATACGTTCATCCCACGTAAAAAAGTTATATGTGTGGGAGATTCATAAATGGAAAAAGAAAAGCAAGTACAGCCATGTAAAGATATATACGTCTAATCACGGATTATTTGCCAAGCAATCTTTTATTAGTAATAAATTTGTAAAAAGAATAATTGGTCATTCTTCTTTATCTAGGTCGAATCATATGAGTAGCTTCTATTTATCTTCAAATAAAGTCTCTTTACTAACCATCTGGTCGGAGTAAGTCTCTTTTCGATTCCTTCGAGTCATTTAAAATGTACCCCAGGGAGATTGGAATTATGGAGATTAGTCGAGTCCACTACACAACCCAAGAGTTACAACCGCTTATGGATGAAGTTAACGTGCGATCATGGAAATTGTTTAATGGACTGTCGGATAGTGGAGATGCGGTAGTAAATGATTTGGTTTGATGGTACGTTTTGTTAAACTATGTATCGAGTTTGAATCTAATACGAAATTCCAAATATTTCGATTTGGATATGTTGTGGACGTTTGAAATCGAGTAAAGAAGATCCGAAGATCAACTTCCCAAAATTCGAATCTACATTGGAGAATTTGGCTGCTAAAATAGGAAAGTCCAACTTTGACTTGGACATGGATTTTGTGTTGACTTTGATTTGCATCTTGGGATTAACGTGTCAAGCAAGATAGGAAATAGAATCCTATGAGAAGTCGGCAAAAGGATAAGGGTGTCACTTATGGTATATAGACTTGTGGCCGTGGGTGGTGAAGGTTGATCATGAAGAATTTGTCTTATAATGCTGTCTCGTCGTCGAGTGCTTGAGGGGGATTTTCTTTGTTATTCTTGCCCGTGAATCATCTCCCTTGACCCCCCACCAAGGTTCATCTTCGGAGAAAAGCGATATCTCCCACATACCAAGACGACAAAGCCATATTTCCATATTCCAACAATAATCTCCGGAGAAAAGACGAGAAAGCGATATTTTCGTGTACACACCAATAATAATCTCCATGTGCGTGAGCAAACTCCCACTTGTATTATTCATCTAGATATGCGGTGATTTTCGAGAAAAGATGAGAAAGCGATATTTCTGTGTACACACCAATAATAATCTCCATGTGCGGTGATAACCTTTTAATCGGAATTTTTGGCCTACAAAATTTTTCAAGGCATTAATCCAATACAACAACGAGAGCGGAAGTAACGTAGCCAGATAAACAACTGACATATGATATAGTCTTTATCCCTTCCGATAAGAGGATCAAACCACCTACCGTGTTTCGAAGGGGATTCAAATGCAAACAAGCCTTTGTTATTCTTCAACTCGCTACTATAGCTAATCAAATTTGATTTTGCTAGGAACTCAAACATATGTGTGTAATACCTATCAGGTTATTATTAAGACACTTGAAAGACCATTGTCATTTTATCATTAGGTGACCTATGACATGCTTTCTTTTTTAATTAACCAACCAAATTCTCTTCCCATTTTGTGAAGACCCTCGAATGTTTCTCCCACGTCGGTTCCCCTCTTGCCATTATTGCTAGCTACGAGTGGCCTATGCTCTAGATTGATCATATTGATAGGATTCACTAGGAAAATAGAAAAACGCAAATGAGCATCGATCTTTTGGCAACGAGTTCCAATGACATTATGCTGACTCCATGCTGACCTCACATCCTGTTTCTCTCTCCCTCCTTTACATCCTTGCATGCATGTCGACTTTCCACGATAACCAATTTTTCTTCTTTACGTGCATTTAGGTGCAAACAAGGCCGCTCATGTACACTTGGATGCAAACGAGACCTCTACTGGTTTCATTTGATTCCAAACCGCAAAATCATACTTTTAACATGTCTGTGTTCCCACGAGTCTTCTTCCGCAATACCACCCCTCTCTTCTGAATTTTTGCTGTATATAATTCCATCTACAGCCATCCCTCAGGCCTCCCTGCACCTCTCACTTCATTCTTCTCTTGGCCACTCTAACCACACCGACTCTCATTCCTTCTTCTCAATTCCATTATCCAACTCTCTCTCTCTCTCTCTCTCTCTCTCTCTCTCTCTCTCTCTCTCTCTCATGGAGAATCCAAACAACCAGATCGTCCATGCATCCATTGATGTCCCCCCAGAAGATGGCTCCGAATGCTTCGATGACGACCGTAGTCCCAAACGCACAGGTGACTTTATTTTTGTCTTCATTTCTTTCCCGAAAAGAGTGAAGTGAAAATTACCACGACTTGTTATGAAGGACTTGGGCGAGCTACCACAAAGAATCACCTGTCTTCAAGATCAATGCCATCATGTCAATACCGCCAACAAACCAGGGAATAAAGCAACAAAAGTATGAGATATTCTTCACAGGAAAAAAGGACTTTTTCTATAAAACAGAGTCAGTGAAAAAATAAATTTATCTCGCCAGTAGCCTAGCCCCGCAAGCATTTCACGTCAACCCGTGTTGTGATCTTAGGAGAGTAGCTGAAATTACGACCTTTTTTCTGAAAAATGCTTAGAGATACTTTCCACGGTACCCTCCTAATTATACATCTCCAAGTATGTTGTCTGGCAGTATATTCTATTAATAGTAAATTTGAAGATGTGTGGTGAGGATAGTACACTTTTCTTGCTTTAGCTAAAGCAGCAATTCTCCTCTTTTCCATTTTAAGGGAGTAAATTAAAATGGAAAGCTAGAATCTTTAGTGACATGTTACATTGGGTGCATCATGTGATAATTGACAAATGCGACACGTGTTCAATGGGCCCAACTTGTCTAGCTAGCAAACTTAAGCTGAGCGTCCTCTTCCTCCCGCTCCGACCAAGAAAATATTCCCCCGCAAGCTCTCTCTCTCCTCTCCTCTCTCTCTCTCTTTTGTCGCCCTAGTCTCTCTCTTCCGCCGAGCCTTCGGAGGACCGACGAACCACCGCGCCGCCCCTCCGGCTCCGGCGTCGCCTTCGCTCGCGGCCGGGTCGCGTCCCTCTTCGGCTACATCCCTGCCGAGCTCGGCCTCCTCGGCTCGCTCAGACGGCTTAACCTCGTCGGCAGTGACTTCTCCAAGCCCATCCCCTCCCGCCTCTTCAATGCCACCTCACTCATCTCTCTCGAACTCTCCCTAAACTCGCTCTCCAGCCGCAACCTCGCCCACTTGGACCTGTCCTCCAACTCGCCCGATAGGTCGCTTCCCGAAGCGCTCGCGGAGCTCGGGAGACTCGCCGGGACGCTGAACCTGTAATACAACGGATTCTACGGAGAGGTCCCGGTTGTGCCCTCTCTCTCTCTCTCCCTCCGAGTCACGACCGAGCCCTCGTCCAACGAACCACCGCGCGGCCTCCGCCTCCGCCGTCGCGAAGTTCGTCGCTCAGGCGTGATGGTTCGTCGATCGGCCGAAGGCTCGGTGGGGGAAAGAGGGGGCGGTGATCACAGTCCTTCTGGTTTGTCACGCTGGCACACAAGATGCACTGAATATTTTCTTGGATTGTGTGTGAATGAATGCAGGGACGGTATGGACAGCGAGCGCTCTCATAATCACAGCACTGATCGGATCCGGAGGCCCATCCCTGGCTTGGGCCATCGCGCAGCTCGGCTGGATTGCCGGCCCCACCATCATGCTCCTATTTGCCTTTGTCACTTACTACACCTCCACCCTCCTCACCACCTGTTATCGCTCCGGCGACCCTGCCACCGGCAACCGTAACTACGCCTACATGGGTGCTGTCCGTGACAATCTTGGTATGTCACATTTGTATTTGTGTTCGTGTTCATATTCACATACTAATGTCCGAGTCAAGTCCAATCATGTTGTGTTGGGTGCTAAAATCTTCTCTTTGATTAAATTCTCTAGGTAGCTTCAAAATCAAGCTTTTTGAGCTGGTTCTATACGTGAACCTCTTTGGGGTTGCCATTGGTTACATCATTGCATCTTCCACCAGCATGATGTGAGTATATTTGCAGTGAGAATTCTAGCGATTGCTATTTCGATGGTGTCAAAAGTTACGTGAGTTTGATTTTATTGGCTTCCATGGTCATTGCAGGGCTATCAAGAAAACCAATTGCTTCCACGAGAAAGGTGAGAAGGACCCGTGGCCCATCAACAGCAATCCTTACATGATTGCGTTTGGCATCGTTGAAATCATTTTCTCTCAGATCCCCCACTTCGATCAGCCGTGGTGGTGGCTGTCGATCGTTGCCGCCTTCATGTCCTTTACCTACACCATCATTGAACTTGGCCTTAGTATTGCCAAACTTGCAGGCACGTGAAATTTTTTCTTGCTAAACTGCTCTATTTAGGTTTCTAAGCTATCTCCATTGGTGATAGAACCTAGTCGAATTATGAAGTTCTGATTTAGTGTTCTCTTCTGGTTTGTTTTATCTTCAGAGACAGGGAAAATTAAGGGAAGTCTCACTGGAATCAACATCGGGGCCTTGACCTCAACGCAGAAAATATGGAGGAACTTCCAGGCTCTTGGTGACATCGTCTTTGCCTTTTCATACTTCCTTATCTTCTTTGAAGTTCAGGTGAGCAGAGCTCTCTCAAATGCATGACACAAGAAAGTACTAGTTATGGTTAATAGTTTTGATGAATTGAAATCATTGACATGATGAGTTTATATTTGTTTTAGGACACCATCCGGTCCTCTCCATCTGAATCAAAGACGATGAAGAGGGCGAGTCTTATCAGCATAGCAGCCACAACCCTTTTCTACATGATCCGTGGGTGCATGGGCTACGCAGCCTTTGGCGATATGGCACCCAAAAACCTCCTCACTGGGTTCGGCTTCTACAACCCATACTGGATGGTCGACATTGCAAACGCCGCAACCGTGATCCACCTCGTCTGCGCGTACCAATTCAACTGCCAACCCCTATTCGCCTATGTTGAGAAGACCTTGCTCGAGAAATTTCCCAACAGCCAGTTCATCACGAGGGAGATCGAAATCCCCAATTCCGGGTGCAGCCCTTACAAGCTCAAACTCTTCCAGTTGGTCTGGAGGACGGTCTTCGTGATCGGGACCACCTTCATCTCCATGCTCCTCCCATTCTTCAACGACATTGTTGGGCTGCTCGGAGCGCTAGGTTTTTGGCCCCTCACGGTCTTTTTCCCGATCGAGATGTACATCAAGCAGAAGAAAATACCCAAGTGGAGCACCAAGTGGGTGTGCCTCCAGATTGTAAGTGTGGCTTGCCTTATTATCACCATTGCTGCCGCCGCTGGCTCTGTCGCCAATGTATTTCTCGACCTCAAGTCCTTCAAGCCATTCAGTACCGACTACTAAATAACGCGCAACTGATAGGCATGACGCAAGTAAGGATAGGAAAGAATGAAGGCGAGAGAGATTTTTTTCATGTTCATGTTCACCACCAAAATGTCAAAAGCCAAGATGAAAGGCATTCGTTTGATTTAATTTCTCATTATCTTGATAGTGTACGAATTCGATAGAGCACGAACTCAGTCTAGTTAGATCTCGAAAGCAAAGAAACCTCTTGTTCTGGTCCATTTCTCCCCAATTTCACCATTAATTCTTGAACTTTCAATATGGAATCGGTGATTATCCCACGATCGTTATGCAGTTTCTGGTCATGCAATCATATTTGCTTAGCAAAGGTTAAAACCTTCATGACAAGACTCGAACTTCTCTCTTATTTGAGGCTATCATAAGGTTGAATAGACAGAGACTAGAGCATGGGAAAAAGTACAAGGAAATGGCCGCGTTCACATTTGTGTACAATAAAGCTGCTCGGTGTTGAAAAAAGGCTGAGCAGCTTAGTCGTCGGAGCTTTTTAAGGGGACCCGAGAATAATCAAGGCAGGCGGTTGATGTTCCGTGCGTGCCGGGCATGCGTGCATTTATTTTTTTATTTTTTATTTTTTATTTTTGTGTTTCGTGCTCATAATTAGTGAATAAGATTCTTCTTTTTCGATGAGCAAAAGCTAAGATTTTCTTGTGATTAAGTGAGAAGCACGAACTCATTCCGTTGGCACGTTTTTTAAGAGGCAAGCTACAAGGCAGGATTCGGGGTGGGAGGCCGCCAACGCCGGAGACTTTCAGCTGCTTGTCGTCGGCGGACTCTCCAAGGAATATCATTGGAACTTATTGCGAAAATATGAATACTTTTTGGCGTTTTTCTATTTTTTCTAGCGAATCCTATCAGTATAATCATCGGATCTCGAACCTTGCTTTTTCCGACGGTGAAAGTCAAAAAGTAGGTCATCATTGTTGGCATTTTTAGAAAATTTGATATCAATCTAATGCCGCTGGCCATGAGTTATTTTTTGAGAGTGACCCATTATGGAAAGACAGCAGGGGCCATTTAATTTATTTTTGTATCAGTTTTGTTCAAGAGAGGAAAAAAGGAAGTCAACTTCTCATTCATCTTAGCAATGATATGTTTAAAAAATCAAATAAAAGAAAGAAATATTTCATGCGAGAACTCATTAATTACATTATCAAATGAATGTATTGTCTAGTAATTTGGTTGTATTTCGTTTTTGCTTGTGGGGGTGAAATTGAAACCCCTGTAGTTATTATCTCTCTTTTATCAGGGAAGATATCACCATTTGGAGTGCACTTCTGAGGAATAGGGGAAGTTTCTTTATAAAAGCAAGCGATTAGTTTTTAAGTTCAAAGTCGAGAGGTTTGACTTTTTGCTTGTATGAGCTAATGTTGAATCTGGAATTGAGGGGTGTGAGAGCCTTTCAATTATTAAAAGCTGGACAGTATGTAGCAACCTCGGATGACTTTTTTAAAGCCCTGGAAGCCAAAGCGTTTAGAAGAAAACACGAGACTGGAGCATAAACTAGTCAAAGCCGCGTGCAACTTCAAAACTATAACCAATAATGGCAAGAGTGGACCCGACATCGGTCACCTAATGATATGGTGACAATTAACAATAGCCAATAGGTATTACACAGAGATTCAAGTGCCTAGCAAAAATCAAGTTTAATTAGGTAAAATAGCGAGTTGAAGAATAAGAACGGCTTGACGGCATCCCTCTTAATGGAAGGGACAAAGACTACATCAAGATGTCATTGTTCGTCTGGCCACGTTATTTCGGCTCTAGTTGTTGCATTAGATTAATGCCAAAAGATTATGTCAGCATCATCCGTCATTTGGCTATATGGAGGCCACGCCCATGTGATTAATCCATCCTCTCCATGAAATACCTTCAAAACATAATCGTTGGTTTTCTATCGAATCGAGTTCCATGGCAATTCGGATGGGAGGTAGCATGTGTAACCAAAAACTAGAACTAATTACTCTAGAAGAAAGTAAATGCATGAACTGAAGAGTTGAACTGATAAATCGAAACATACATAATTTGTATTGATGATCATGTATCCCTTTTATAATATTCAACATGACTTATATAACCTATTACAAGACGTAACTGCTCCTAAGAGGTCGATATTCAAATCAAGGGTCACAACCGCATTTGCACAATCTTATGCTCCATGAACAAATTCCATGATTGCACATTGATTTCATCCGTAAGCAGTTGTAACTCTTTAGTTGTGCAATGGACTCGACTAATCTCCATAATTCCCGTCTCAATAATCGCATGTCATCTTGCTGTTTGAACACTTATAACTCTTAAGCTTTCACTCAATTCAACCATCAATTAGCATCTTCATCGTCCTCACATTCTGTACTCGACACCTACTTGAATTTACACCAATCTCGATCATTGATCGATCATCACTGTATACCGACAACTATGTTCATGGTCATAGATGCACATGACCGTCAACCAAATTACCCATAATGACCAATTGTTTTTGGATTAAAAATGTACCAATATCTTTAACTTATTCTCTCAAGAGATTCTTATATCATTCCAGAAAATCCAACTGAGGAATTTAGAAGAATCACTTTTTTTGGGGAAAAAAACTTACAAGCATGTCATAAAATTGGATGTAGTCATTTGACTGGATATTTTGTCAATTTAAGAACCCAAATTTTTTACGGGGAAGATGTGGATGCTTATCTAGGAATTTAATTTCGAGACGTCATTTTAGAATTACCAAGTATAAAATCGATGAATTTCTGCTAACGGGTTAAGCACCCGGGGGCCGCGGGGGTGGGGTGGGGTTAAGGAACATAAGAAGAATGCTAAAGATTTTTTTATGAAAAAAATTGCAAAGAATTATAGACGATTGGGCGGCAAATAATTAGGATTTTATAAGTTCTCAACTTTTATCCAACTGATTAGGGTTTTCATCTTCTATCAAATGAATATGCAAGTAACTGCAAATTAAGAATATTCTCACATTAATTGATGACAATATGTCTTGGAACATTTATTAAGTAATATGATAAAAATGGTACAAATTCAGCGACAAGTTCTTTGAGGCAAACCATATCTAGATAAGTTTTCTTAGTAAGGAAGCAACTTAGCTATTTGTGCGCTTGTCACGCCAATTATCATGTTGATTCCAAATATAAAGTAGTCATGTTGGATCCATCTGGCCCTTTTGTTTGTGCGATTAGTCCCAAGTTGACAAATATTTAGTCTCTTTTGTTTACTATTTTAGCAAGGAGCAACCCCACCGCCCATGGCGGCAGGGGGTGGAGACCTCGGTTTGACCCACGCCACTAACAGGAGTAGGTGGTGGTGCTGGTGCAGACAGGCGAGAGAGGGTAGCCAGGTACGGTGAAATCGCACGGTCGTTTCACGGAATTCTCCGCTCGTTTTCTTGATATTGTGAAAGGACATTTTCCTTTTTACAACGCGCATTGTCATATGACATGTTAAGGAGTGATCTTCAAATTTTATTGGAAATCTGATGTTTCATATTAATTTCACAATTTTTCATCATGGACGATCACTTAAGCCATGACCGGACCTGGGAAAAAATCGTTTTTGGCCGCCCATCCCGACATGAGACAATTAGTCGATTATTTTTTTCAAAAGATTAGAGTCAAATCCATCCGTTCTCTAATTAGTTCTCTTTTATATCCACCATCATGAATATCATTTTTACAAGGGGGTAAGATAAGTCCGATGATTGCGCAATATGCGATTACCTAACAAATTCCTCCCTACGTGCATCGCCACATAAGCTTTCTCCATCTAAATCTTTTAAACGAGTGGGCTATGCATGGAGTTTGTATTATCTAATGCCTCTGATGGATCGATTGCTTTCGTACCTAATACCATGACATTTCCAAAAAAAAATTACAAAAAAGATGGTTTTGTATTTTATTTTTTTTTAGAGTGCTAATGCTTGAACTAGACATTAGACTAAACTAGTTTTCATGCATCACGCATGGTTAATTTTCATTTCTCATGCAATAGAAGAAATTAACAATAAAGGTCATAATTTTAATTGCACTGAATATTAAAAATCATTGAGATTATTTTTTTTTACCACTATTTGAATGATTCGTAAGAAAAGCAAACATTAAATGGACATTTTTCCATACTAAACAAGGTAGATGGTTCTTGCGTGATCAATCGGATTTTCAATCCTCCTATGATCAGCCCAGTCTGTAATCATTATTAGCCCCCTATACTGATTGTTCCACCACCTCCTCTAGTCAGTCTCATGGTAGTTTGAACCCCTGTGTTTCCCCATTCACCTTGGGATTCATTCTTAGATTTAGACCTTGTCTGGTTTATCAAATCTATAACGGGGCAAGACACATCGCGCTACTATGTCGACAACGATTGAACCACGCCTTCACCACCATTGATCTCTCAAACTCCATCTCGGCTTTGTTCGTAGGAGATATCTTTTATCCAATGTGATATCCTGATAGCAAAGCATCGGCACACACGACCAATGACATTATAAAATCCTAAATCTTAAACTGTTTTACGATTTGACAAAAGTCTTAATTGGTAATGGTCGTTTATTGCCTATTAAGCAAGTTGGTAAAGTCTTTTTACATATGAATAACGAAACAAGTTGTATCTAAACTTTAATTTAATGTGTAATGTCGTACATGAACTTTCAATTTGTTTAGTATGATCTCTGAATTTTAATTCAATACGTAATGTTGTCACTAAATTTTTAATTTGTCAAATGTAATCCCTAAACTTTCGACACATGTTCAATCCAATCCCTAAACTGTATGAAAATGTGCAATATTATAATTGTCAAAGTTCATGGACCATTTGTGTCTTTTTCCTTTTGCACGCTTGCTCTCAATCTTTGTCGTTATCTCATGTATCGTGTCCCTATCTTGCTCGCAATCTCCTCTTAGTTACTCAACTTGGATGCAAAAGTTCTTATGCTATTGATTTTAATGGTTCATCCTTTACTTTGAAGGATCAATGAATAGAGAAAACTCTCCTCCAAGCTGACTTTTCTCATGGTTTTTATCTGATTTCTTACTTATTGATGTCGTTTCACTCACATCCTATCATGGCTTCCTCTACTTCACTCACTCACTCACTAGCATGCTTGTCCTGGGCATCCTAATAGATAAGTTCTGAGTCATTTTTGCAATTCTAGTTCTAGATTAGTATCTTGTGAGTCCTGTCTCGTGGGGCAAATCTCGTCAATTGCCTTTTGAGTTTGCTAGTCATGGCACATCTTTTCCTTTGATTATAATTCATTTGATGTCTAGATGAGTGCAATTTTATCTATTTTCAATTCCATATATTTTGTATTATTCATTGATGACTACTCTCGGTTTACTTGGGTCTTTCCTATGAAAATTAAATTTGTAGTGCATACACACTTTTATCACTTCCATTGTTTTATTGAAAATTTGTGTAATACCAAAATTAAATTTTTACGAACTCATGACAGAGGGAACCATCTCAAAATGGCCCATCAGAACGTAAAACACTTAGTCGAAATATCTTGATCCTTATTAATCTATGCTCATATGCTTTCTTTGGATTGGGTTGATGCTCTTCGTTACTACTTACACTACTAATTGATTTCCCAATCCTATCATCTATGACATTTATTCTTTCCACTTTTTATTTGGGTTCTAGTTTAGTTAATTGTGTTTCTCACAAGTTAGCACCTCACTTTGTATCATGGGTATTTCTTGAGTACATGTCGAATCACAAAAGCTATTGTTGTATTGACCGATCAAGTGGTCGTGCTTTTATCAGTCGTTATGCTTGGCTTGATTAGAGGATTTTTTTTTCGGGAAAAGTACCAAAAAAGTCCTAAACCTATTTCATTTGTACCAATTCAGTCATAAAGTTTTTAATTTGATCAATTCAATCCTAAACCTTTTAATATTGGTACCAATTCGGTCCATCCGGCCAATTTTGGCCGGCCGACGTTGACGTGGACGCCGGCCGTTGGACTGACACCGACGTGGCAATTTTTATAATTTTTTTATATTTTTTTCGAATTTTTTTATTATTTTTTATTTATTTTTTCTTTTCGTTTTCCTTTTTTTTTTTTTATGCCTTCTTCCTAGCGATGGCCGGCGAGGGCCGCGAAGCCCTCGCCTGCCACCGACGAGGGTCGCGGCCCTCGCTCAGCCTCTCCCAGGGCCACCGGCGAGGCGGCTTTGCCCGAATCTAGGCGAGGCCAGCCTCGCCCGCGGCCCTGGGTGAGGCCGAGCGGCCCTTGCTAGCCGTCGGCAAGGGTCGCGGCCCTCACCGGCCTCGCCGACCACGGGCGAGGCCGCCTTCACCCGCGACAAGGCCAAGGTGAGGCTGGCCTCGCCCAAATTCGGGCGACCCCGCCTCGCCGACGGCCTTAGGAGAGGCCAAGCGAGGACCGCAACCCTCGCCGGCAGCAGGCGAGGGCTTCACGGCCCTCGCCAGCCACCGCTAGGAAGAAAAAAGAAAAAAAAATTAATAAAAAATTCGAAAAAAAATCATAAAAAATCACAAACATTGCGACGTCAGCGTCCGGTCATTGGCCGACGTCCATGTCAGCGTCGGCCAATATAAATTGGTCGGATGGACTGAATTGGTACCAATATTAAAAGGTTTAGGATTGAATTGGTCTAATTGAAAAGTTTAAGACTGAATTGGTACCAATGCAATAGGTTTAGGACTTTTTTGGTACTTTTCCTGATTTTTTTTCCTTTTTTATATAATCCTTCAACTCTTTGTCCTATAACCCACTGTTTAGTATCAGCCCCTTCATTTTTTGTTTCATTCAATCAATTTATTCTTCCTTCTCGCTCCTTTGACGCTCTCTCCTCCTATCCTACTCAAACTCCTTGGCCTCTCTCCTCTTATCTAGCCTAACCTCCTAACCCCGCTCCCTCCTTTTTTTGCCCACCAATTTGCTTCCATTTCTTTTTCCCCTTCACCACCTCTCCCTCTGACCCCAATTACCGTGTCCCAACCTAACTTCTCTCTCGATTGAATTCCTCCCACAACAGACCTGCAAATCCTCTTTACATCTATGTCAAGCTCTTATACTTATATTTCTTTTCTTCCCACTCATCCTATTCAGATTCGTGAAAAATCTAGAACTTCTAAACCCAATTTTTTTTTTATTCACTCTCACTCTTTCACCAAGGGACATCAATGTGCTACTCTATGGCCATTTTTGCTTGACCCACTATGAATTTTTTAATGCCTTGTTCGTCAACCATACATGGGATCTTATACAAACTAATCCTTCTAAAAGTTTAGTTGGTTGTAAATGGGTTTTAAAGTTAAGGAAAAATTCAATGGAACTATCCAATGCTTCAAAACTCACCTCTTTACACAAGGCGATATATTGAACATGTACATACAGCTCATAACTAAATTGAACATGTACTAAAGTTCAGGAACAACATTAAACAAATTAAAAGTTCATGAACAATATTTCATATTAGACTAAATTCAATGAAAAAAGGGAAAGCCGATTAGCTCAAAACAGTGAACTTCAAGGAAGTCCCGACTAGTAGCGCGGCTAGGGACGTGGAGCTCCACCTCGGCTCATGCACCAGCAAAGAAGATGTCAAGGTAATCCCTCCCTTTTTTTGGTCGGTTCTACTCTACTCCTATTTTAACTCTCACTCTCAGACTTTTGACATGCCTCATTGCATGGCGTGGGAGTCGAAACCCACTCCTGAAACTTAATTCGTCCCCACCCCAACCCCCCTAAGAAGGTGGGGATTTGAACCCCTCACCTCTCCCTTCCAAGTTGAAAGAGTGGCCATTGGGGTAAACCCCAGTGATTGAGGTAATCCCCCTTGACGACTATGATTTCGTGCTTAGTCTCAGGTTCCTCGACAAGATCAATGCGGGTGCTATGTCCTTCACAGATGGCATATGCATCTTGGACAAGCGGTGCAATGCATGATTCTAATCTAGCGTGAGTTGGGACGCGATAGGGAGATGCTATCAGCCATGCAACTATCAAATGGAGTAAAGAAGGGCGAGGTGATCTTCTTGACAACGGCGTTGAACGAAGAGGGCGTGAAAGAAAGCGGGGTACCAAAGGAGGTGACCTAAGTCCTTCACGCCCTCCTAGATGTGATGCCGCCCGAGCTGCCCAAGAAACTGCCCCCTCGAAGAGAAGTAGATTATTGGATCGAGCTCGTGCCCGATGCTCAACCGCTGGCCATGGCACTCTATCACATGGCCCCGCTAGAATTGGAGGAATTGCGGAAACAACTGAAAGAGTTGCTCAATGCGGGATACACTCGGCCATCTAAGTTCCCATTTGGTGCCTCGGTCTTGTTCCAAAAGAAGCATGATGAATCCCTCCGCATGTGTAGAGACTATCGGGCACTAAACAAGCTCACCATCAAGAACAATTATCCAATCCCTCTCATTGCGAACTTGTTCAATCAGCTCGGGGAAGCCTGATGGTTCTCCAAGCTTGATCTTCAATCAGGTTACTATTAAGTTCGGATTGCCGAAGGAGATGAGCCAAAAACTATGTGCATGACCCATTACAGATCGTACGAGTTCCTCATCATGCCTTTTGGCTTGACAAATGCGCTGGCCACGTTCTACACTCTTATGAACAAGGTACTACATCTGTTCTTCAATCGGTTCATTGTGGTTTACCTTGATGACATTGTTGTATATAGCTGGACGCTCGAGGAACACGTTGAGCACTTGAGACAAGTTTTCCAGGTCCTTCAGGAAAATGACATGTACGTGAAGCGCAAGAAATGCGCTTTAGCGCAAAATGAAGTCCCTTTCCTTGGCCACATCATCAGGGTCGGACGAGTGCGGATGGACGCGGCCAAGATTCGTGCCGTCGTTGATTGGGAGCCACTGACCAAAGTGACAGAACTGAGATCCTTCCTTGGTCTCACGAACTATTATCGGTGCTTCATCTGGGGATATTCAAGCCTCACCATACCACTCACAGACATGCTGAAAAAAGAAAGGCCGTGGGAGTGGACGGACCGATGTCAAGAGGTGTTCGATCGATTGAAGCAAACTATGATCGAAGAACTGATACTCGTGTTGCCTGACCACGCCAAACCATATGAGGCAGAAATCGATGTTTCTGATTTTGCTATCGATGGTGTCCTTATGCAAGATGGGAATCCGGTTGCCTTCGAATCTCAAAAATTAAACAATACTGAGTGACGATACATGATCCAAGAGAAAGAGATGACCACGGTGATGCATTGCCTTCGCATGTGGAGGCACTATCTCTTGGGATCCCAATTTGTCATAAGGACCAATAATGTGGCCATGAGCTACTTTCGAACCCAGAAGAAGCTTAGCCCGAAGTAAGCTTAGTGGCAAAACTTCCTGACCGAGTTTGATTATGTGTTGGAATACAAGCTTGGAAAGTCCAACTCCGTAGCCGATACCTTGAGTCGGAAGCTAGAGCTGACCAACATGATAAGTCGACTCAACTGTTCATGGATCAACCGTATCAAGGTGTTAGGACTAGAATTAGCACCTAGAGGGGGGTGAATAGGTGATTAAAGCAATTTAATCCGAATGAATTAAAGCCAACAATCGCAGCAAATGAAAGTAATAAAAGATAAAAGGATTAGGGATAGAGAATCAAGACTCCAGATTTATAGTGGTTTGGCTTAGATTAAGCCTACGTCCACTCTCCCGCACGGATAGCCCTTCTGGCTGGATTTTACTAAGAATCAAAAAGAGTGATTACAGTTTCACACTCTTGAGTCCACAGTGTATACACTACACTTCCTCAAGATCTCACACAATATGATATCTCTTTTGATTACATATAACACTCAACGAATATGATCGCAAAATAGAAAAGGAGATTCAGACTTTGGAATTCTTCTATCCAACACCCTTTAACAACTGGAACATCTCTCTTATATACTTCTTCATGCCTTCTATACCATTGGCACCTTCCAAAGAAGTTCTTCCAATCAACCCGTTGGACAGAATCAATTAGAGAGATCTCGAGCTCTTTTAGGTAAGTGTTGATAGCCCATCAATCCCGCCGCCCATACAATCGGGATCTTGGTTTCCATAAGTAGATCCTTCCAAATATAAGTTGCGAAATCTTTAGAGAATCTATACAGATTTAAATACGAAAGTAAGATCTTCTAGTGCTGAATCCGGTAGAAAGATATTCTCTAGCCATTAGAATAAATCCATATAATATCGGAATAAAAGTCGATCCGGAGACTGTCCATGAGAGTAGACTTTGTAACATGAGTCTTGCTAGCTTCGGACTTTGATCTTCGACTTTGTCGGAGAGTCCGTAAGTCTTCGACTAGACCGAGGAAAATGTTTTGTCATCTTCAAAATACCTGAAGAGAATTTATCCAACAATCTCCCCCTTTTTTATGGTGACAAAACTTTTCTGCAGATTTGAATATTATTGCCCTGCAATACAACTTTTAAGCAAGCACTAATATCTCATAAAGATTAGAATAAAAATAGTAGAAGTTATCCTGTACACAAATATCCTATTCACAGACTTACCCGGTACACAGATCTGCATTCACAGAAACCTCATTAGTCATGAACAAACAGTACTATCTTTATCTAATTTAATAGCTTAAAGTAATGCAATAATGAGCATATATTCAAAAACTGCACACATTCAAAAAACTCAAGATAAAGTCAAAATTACAACTCAAAAAAAAAAATGAAGATAAGAAGATAAGATTTGGTTTGTTTTGAGGATAGAGTCTGAAATTGAAATGTGCTTGAAAATCTGCAAAGTCTTCTCCCCTTTTTTGTCAGCATAAAAAAAAATTAAGGAGTACGAGGAATGCGAACAAGTTGAAAGTCCTCCATAGACTTAACAGTTTCTTCTAGCTTCCTCAAATCTTCCTGTAGTTGGGTAAGAGCTGTGCCTTTTGCAGTGTCCTGAATCTAACGCTGAACATCTTTGAGCTGATCATGCATGGTGATGAACATTGCATGATTTTCATTCAGCAGAGTCTGAAATTCATACCCCATAGCATAGATTTGGCCTTTGAGTTCCAAGATGATGTCAAGCAACCTTCCAAAATCTCCTGAATTGTCGGTCTGTGTGCTTGCGTCAACTCGGTCTGATGGTGGAGTCAAGCCAGTATGAATATCAGCAGGAAGATCAGTGTTTGGAGATGATGTCTCTTCCTCAGGGAACTGAGCAGCATAAACATCTTCGGCATCAGGAGGTGATCGACTAACACCTGTTCGTGTATCTTCTTCTGTAAAAGTCAGTAGAAGAGGAGTATGTTCTTCTTGAGAATCTCCCCATGTTTCCATGTCTTCTGGAGGAGAATGATACTCTTCTTTCTGAGGAATTTCCTCAGTGACAGACTATCGTTGATCCTTTTTTTCTGCCGGAGAAACTGTTTTTACCGGTTTGTCTCCTTGTTCTTCTTTCTTTTCTTCCTCTTTCTCTTCTTCTTCTTCTTCTTCTATCTCTTTTTCTGTCTCTTCTTCTTTTTCTTCTTCTTTCTCTTTTTCTTTCTCTTCTTCCTTTTCTTCTCTCTCTCCTCTCTCTTCTTCTTCTTCTTCTGCTGTTTCTGCAAAATGTCGTTCTGGAACAGGTGTAGAAAATTGAGATACAAGAGCAGAGATGGGTAAATCATCCTCATCATCATCTTCCAAGATGATTGCCCTTCTCTTCTTGATGGAACTAGACACCGGTTCCTTCCCTTTTCTTTTTGTTGCGTAAGAGTCTCGGTCCGATCTTAATAGGAGTCTTCTCCTTGAACCGCTCCAACTTCTTGCTGAGTTCTTTCGGACGCATTTTTGTTATCATCCTCAATCCGATGACCATTTTATCAATAGTCTTCACGGAGAGAATGTGAGGAGGCTGAATGTTCGATGTCTCGAAAAGTCGAGTTATGAGAGCAAAGATAGGGAGATTTCCCTTATCCTTTGCCATGGACCTATACATGTGAAACATGATAGTGTGTGGCGAAGAGAAATTAAGACCTACCTTGATTACATACATCAGTTTGGCCTCCGAGATGGTTACATCTGTCTTTGATGTTGATTTAGGTCTAAGACAGTTGATCACTATCTTGTGAAGCAAAGTGTTTGTTGCATTCATCCTGGAGTAGGAGAGACGACCTTTTAGCAATTCGGTCTCTTGCAAGTTCTAGAGTCGCATGACTTACAGACACACCAATTGATTGGAAGGCACCTCTTTCCACACCAATTACATCTGCCAGAGTGTCTGTATCAACAACGTATTCTTTATCTCTCACACTGAAAGAGATGCTATTCGCATCCAGGAAACTGAGATTTGAATAGAAATATGCTTCAATTCAGAGTAAGCCCTATCACAATCAGTACAGAACTTGTGAAGTTGAAGTTTCTCAAACTTCTCTCTCAGATTGATATTCAATAAGTCCAGAAAATCAAGGTCCACTGGTCGTGGATTCATCACCCCACGCTTCAGCAATTTCTCATACATCTTTCTGTGTCCATCTGAACGAAACAATTCATCCTTCTTTCCTCGAAGGTTTTGCAGCCACACCCATCCAAGGTTTAAAATGTATAAACATTTTCTCATCGTCATCCTTGCCCACCGGTTGATTTACACTACTAAACCTAGGGTCACTGGGAAAGTTTGCAAAAGCTTTTGCTTTGCCGTTCCAGCAGGAACAACGCCTGATCTTTCCATTATTGTGAGAAAGTGTGTCTCATTCGCATAACCTTTTTCTTTCGAAATTCATCAATGAAGGTCATTGCGTAACCTCCTTCCTTCAATGCAGAATATAGCCTATATACAAAAGCAAAGCTTAAGTAATCTTACGAGTTTAATGCCTTCAAGCACTTCTTCCGCATCTTGAGAGTGACGATCAAGAGGTCTATTTGAGGGAGTACGCTGTTGAGATCGTTGAGGAGTCTGTTCTGTTGCAAAGTCACTTTCTTCTGTGAGGTTGAAGTGCGTAGGCCCCTCACTAGATCCCTGTGGTCCCCTGTTTGCAATTCTTGATGATTTCTTTTAGTAAGACATTGTCGCTTTCTTTGGAGAAGTTTTTTCACTTGTGTCGCAAGAAAGTTAAAAGCTTTGAGATGAAGAAGTTTTGGAGAGAAAAATACAGAGAAGTGAAAAGCTTTTGATCTAGGGTTTCTGGGTAGAGTAAAAACGAAGGAGAAGAAGTGTATAAAAGATAATAGATACGGGGGAAATCCAAGCGTCGCAAATTTTGGAAATCTTAAGAATTTCCTTTTGAAAATAACTGCCTTAATAAATCGATAACCACCCTTTTTAAAAATAAAACTACCTTAATAAGCTTAATTAGAGATAGACAGACAATCTTATCTTTTCGAAATGACAGTTTAAGTAAATGAACTTACAGTCTTGTCGATTTGGTATTTTCAGTCTTCAACCTTTGAGTCGATACTCCGACTTTAGATTTTGAGTCTGAATTTCAACATTCTTCAAGAGATAAAATGTTGAGTCTTGAGCGAATAGACTCAAACAAGCTTTTCTCCAAAGGGCTTTGTGAAGATGTCTGCAATTGATTCTTTGAGTCTATGAATTGTATCAAGACTTCTTTGTTCTCGAACATGATCTCTTATAAAATAATGTCGAATCTCAATATGTTTTGCTCTTGAATGTAGAATAGGATTCTTTGTAAGATTGATTGCGCCCGATATTGTCACATTTGATCTCTCGGCAGAATCTTCAATACCAAAGTCTTGTAGTTGTTGTTTTATCCATAGTATTTGAGAACAAAGAACTTCCAAGGGCTACGTATTCTCGTCACCGTTGAAAGAGCCAAAATACTTTGTTTTCTTGAAAACCAAGATACCGCCCGTTTCCAAGCAATTGACAAGTACCTGAAGTGCTTTTTCTTTCAACTCTACAACCTGCAAGATCTCGTCCGAATAGCCAAGAAATGTAAAGTCTCCTTCTTTGGGATACCATAGACCGATCTTAGCAAAAGTAGTAGCAACATATTTAATAATGCGTTTAGTAGCATTTAGATGAGATTCCCTAGGATCGATTGAAACCTAGCGCATATGCAAACACTAAATAATATGTCGTCCGGATGCGGTAAGATAAAGAAGTGAACCAATGATACTTCGTATAACTTTTGGTCGATTTTGTTCCCTGCTTCATCTTTGTCTATCTTCAAGAAACTTGACATTGGTATGTCAGTCTTTTTGCAATTTTCCAGACCAAACTTTTTAACAAGTTCTTTTGCATATTTCTCTTGATGAATGAATATTCCTTCCTTCAGTTGTTTCACTTGTAGACCAAGGAAAAAGGATAGTTCACCCATCATGCTCATCTCAAATTCATCATGCATAGTCTTAGAAAATTTCTTGCACAAAGTCTCATTAGATGATCCAAATATAATGTCATCAACATAAATCTGACCAAGTAGAAAATTTTTACCTTCCCTTCTGATAAACAAAGTAGTGTCTACTTTTCCTTTAGAAAAGCCATTATGAATTAAGAAATTACTTAGCCTTTCATACCAAGCTCGAGGAGCTTGTTTCAATCCATATAAAGCTTTCTTCGGTCCCGAACACCGAGTCCGGTTTCTTTGAGTCTTCAAATCCGGAGGTTGTTCCATGTAGACTTCTTCTAAATAAATCCATTCAGGAATGCGCTTTTGACATCTATTTGAAATAACCTGAAATTCTTATAGCAAGCAAAAGCAAGTAATAATCTGATTGCTTCTAACCGTGCTACTGGAGCATAAGTCTCATCATCGTCTATCCCTTCTTCTTGCGTGTAGCCTTTAGCCACGAGTCTTGCTTTGTTTCTTGTTACTTTGCCTTTTTCATCAACTTTGTTCCTGAAGACCCATTTAGCTCCAACAACTGATTTACCTTTTGGTTTGGGAGTCAATTCCCATACGTCGTTAATACTGAATTGTCCGAGTTCTTCTTGCATTGCTTCAATCCAGCTTTCATCAGCTAAAGCTTCTTCAATATTTTTGGGTTCTATTTCAGAAATAAAAGCAACAAAGACTAGATTCTTCTCGCCTTTTGGATCTTGTTCGAATTCCCTCATTAATGTTCCCAATAATGAGTTCTTCAGATGACTAGACTTGTGCTTCCGCTTGTTAGTCATCGATAGATTGTTGATCTTCTTCTTGAGTAGATTTTTTATCAGTAGCTTGTTGTACTGATTCTGAATTAGTAACTGCTTCAACAGAGGTAGATCTAGCAGTGTCTGGTGTTAGGACTAGAATTAACACCTAGAGGGGGGTGAATAGGTGTTTAAAGCGATTTTAATAAATTAAACCGAATGAGATATAAGTAACTTAAAACCAACAATTGCAGCAAATGAAAACAGTTAACGATATAAAGGATTAGGGATAGAGAATCAAGACTCAGTTTTATAGTGGTTCGGCTTAGATCAAGCCTACATCCACTCTCCCGCACGGACAGCCCTTTTCGGGCCGGATTTCACTAAGAATCAATAAGAGTGATTACAATCTCACGCTCTTGAGTCCACAAAGTGTAGAAAACTCTACTACACTTCCTCAAGGTCTCACTACAATATGATCTCTCTTTTGATTACAAATATCGCTCGAAGAATGATATCGCAAAATATAAAAGGAGATTCAAACTTTGGAATTCTTCTATCCGCACCCTTCAACAACTAGAGCATCTCTCTTATATACTTCTTTATGCCTTCAATACCGTTGGCACCTTCCAAAGAAGTTCTTCCAATCAACCCGTTGGACAGAATCAATTAGAGAGATCTCGAGCTCTTTAAGGTAAGTGTTGATAGCCCATCAATCCCGCCGCCCATACAATCGGGATCTCGGTTTCCATAAGTAGATACTTCCAAATATAAGTTGCGAAATCTTTAGAGAATCTAAACATATTCCATATGAAAGTAAGATCGTTTAGTGCTGAATCCGGAGAAAGATATCCACTAGTCGTTAGAATAAAGATCATATAAGATCGAATAAACGTTGTCCCGGAAACCGTCCATGTGAGTAGACTTTGAAATATAAGTCTTGAGTCTTGCTAGCTTCAGACTTTGATCTTCAGACTTTGTCAATAGAGTCTGTAAGTTTTCAAACTAGACTGATAAAAATGTTTTGTCAACTTCAAAATACTTTAAGAAATTTCATCCAACATCTGGAACAGATTTTGAATCTTTAGTCTAAATTTGTTGAATTTGTGGAGAGTCTTGAAATTTTACATTCATTGATTCTTCCACAGTCTGAGTCTTCTTGTTGAATACTCTAAAGGCTTTGATTATAGTTGAGTAACCAAGAAAGAATCATTCATCTGATTTTTCTTCAAACTTACCAACACGATTATTTGCATTCTTTAGAATAAAACATTTACAACCAAATACTTGAAAATATGAAACTATTGGTTTCTTTCCTTTAAAAATTTCATAAGGGGTTTTCTCAAGAATTGGTCTTAAAAACACTCGGTTTATAATATAGCAAGCGGTTGAGACAAATTTTCAGCCAAAACCTTGAAGAAATTTGATTTCCAATTAAAAGTATTCTTGCCATTTCTTGTAAAGATCTATTCTTCCTTTCCACAACCCCACTGCGTTCGGTGTATATGGAGAGGAGAATTTGTGTTGAAAACCAAATTCATTACAAAGTTTAGTAAAGTCTTGATTTTCAAACTCACCTCCATGGTCTGTACGAATACTTGAGATGGTATGACATTTCTCATTCTGCACTTTCTTAGCAAACTTTGAAAAGATAGAGAAAGTCTCTGACTTACTTGAAAGAAAGTAGACCCAAGTAAATCGTGAGTAATCATCCACAATTACTAAACAGAACTTTTTTCCACCAATGCTTTGCGTTCTGGTAGGTCCAAACAAATTCATATGCAGAAGTTGCAATACATGATTAGTGGAAACTTTATTTATCGATTTGTAAGAGTTTCTAACCTGTTTACCTAGTACGCACGGTGTACATAGATCGACTTTGAGTAATTGAGAGTAGGCAATCCTCGAACAAGTTTCTTGGTAGAGATCTTGTTGATTTGCTTCATATTGGTATGGCCTAGCTTTTTGTGCCATAGATTAGCTTCATCTTGAACTGATATTAAGCACTGTGATCTTTCTTGATTCACATCTAGAAGATAGATATTTCCATGTCTTCCTCCAGTAAATGATTGAGTAGAGTCTCTACTGATTCTAGAGCACGTTTCTTCCCGGAAGTTGATCTTGAAACCAGTATCACACAACTGACTTATGCTAAGCAAGTTGTATTTTAATCCCTCAACTAAGGAAACATTTTTGATTGACAAACTTCCAATCTTTACTGTTCCTTGACCAGTAATTCTTCCTTTGTTGTTACCACCAAAGGAAACTTTTCCTCCGTCTATCTGGACAAGTTTTATGAAGCAGCTTGAGTCTCCTGTCATATGTCTTGAGCAGTCACTATCAAGATACCATTTAATCTTCTTTTGATAGTAACCCGCAATTAACACGAATTCAAGCTCTTTTTGGTACCCATACCATCTTGGGTCCAGGGTGTTAGAACAATAAACAGTTTTAGCCCAAATCTTTTTAACAGTCTCCAAACCAAAGGACATTCTTTCTCAAAATGTTCTAAGCTTTTACACTTGGAACATCTCAAAGCATTTCTGCCAACAGGTTTTACAAAGACTTTCTAGAAATGATTCTTATAAATAATTCTAGCTGGTCTCTGTTTAATTCTTTCTTTTACCTTCGGGAAATCAATTAGTGGAATAGTTTCAGAAGTCATACCAAGACCTAACTTATCAAAGTATGGTCTTTGTATCGAAAGAATCTTATCCAACTTTTCAGAACCATTTGAAAATCTTTTTGATATGTTAGTAATATCATTTTTCAAAAGATTATTTTCATTTGAAATAATGTCTGAGTTTTCTTTCACAACAACAAAATCTTTTTCCAGCTTTTCAAACTTTTCTTTCATAAGTTTATCCTGTTGCTTCAATGTAGAATTTCCCCTTTTTAATTTGGAGATCCTCTTAAGAGAGGTTTTCAGACTAAGACAAAGTTCATCAATATATTTAGAAACCTTAGCAGGAATTTTCAGGTTACCAACCTCGAGTTCACTGTCTGAGTCTGTCTGAATCAAGGTCTGAGTCTGAATCTGATTTTGCCATTAAACAGATATTGGCATAATCATCATCACTTTCTTCACATTCAGTATCACTCCAAGTCTCTGCTTTGAGTGCCTTCTTGTTTTTCTCAATCTTTCCTTTTCTCTTCTTTAACATAGGACAGTTGGATCTGATGTGTCCCTTTTTCTTGCATTCGAAACAGGTCACTTCTTTATTAGAATCATCTTCCTCTGTTGACTTGTTTTGAAACCTTTGAGAGCTTTGTTTCTTCCAATTGAACTTCCTTCCTTTTCTGTTCAACTTTCGAATCTCTTTATCATGAGTGCCGCTTCTTCATCATCTAGATCTTCTTCGATTCTCGTAGCATCGTAATAGTCATTAGACTTTAAGGCAATAGATTTCTTACCTTTTGAGTCTTCCTCTTCGTTGGTTTGTTCTACTTCATAAGATTGAAGAGTCCCAACCGGTTCGTCTACGAGAGAGTGGAGCAATTCTCTGCGTCTCTCTTATTGAAGTTTTTATGTAATTCCGCCTTTAGAGAGTCCTCGTAAGAGTTTGTTGACCTTCATATATCCCGAGATTGGATGTCCCGATATTCAAGACCATTCACAATTTCAAAGAAAGCGACTAAGCATGTCGGTTATTGATTCTCCCGATCTCATCTTAAAGACTTCATATTGTCCCAAAAGTATATTGATCCTCGTTTCTTTCACACGATCAATTCCTTCATAGGTAATGTGGAACCTATCCCGGACTTCTTTTTGTATCACAAGAAGATATTCTGTTATACTCGAAGGAGATAAAGCACAATATAAGGAGTAAATAGCTTTGGCATCAAGAGTCCGTCTCTTGGTGATTTCTTCTTGAGTCAAAAGAGTGGGATCAGCAGTTTCTTTTCCTCTCTCTGAATCGATGCGGCGGCGGGAATGATTCCTTTATCAACCACTTCCCATTCCAGAGGATCTTTCGATCTCAGGAATGCCTTCATCTTATTCTTCCATATGCTGTAATCTTTTCCATCAAAGTATGGAGGTCTGGTATTGCTTTGACCTTCAACCAACCCTGTAGATAACATACTAGCCATAGATCTTTTACTAAGAAATAAAGACACTTCTTATGAACGAGTACACAAGGCTCTAATACCAATTGTTAGGACTAGAATTAGCACCTAGAGGGGGGTAAATAGGTGATTAAAGCAATTTAATCCGAATGAATTAAAGCCAACAATCGCAGCAAATGAAAGTAATAAAAGATAAAAGGATTAGGGATAGAGAATCAAGACTCTAGATTTATAGTGGTTCGGCTTAGATTAAGCCTACGTCCACTCTCCCGCACGGACAGCCCTTACATTGGATTTCACTAAGAATAAAAAGAGTGATTATAGTTTCACACTCTTGAGTCCACAAAGTGTATACACTACACTTCCTCAAGATCTCACACAATATGATCTCTTTTTGATTACATATAACACTCAACGAATATGATCGCAAAATAGAAAAGGAGATTCAGACTTTGGAATTCTTCTATCCGACACCCTTTAACAACTGGAGCATCTCTCTTATATACTTCTTCATGCCTTCTATACTGTTGGCACCTTCCAAAGAAGTTCTTCCAATCAACCTGTTGGACAAAATCAATTAGAGAGATCTCGAGCTCTTTTAGGTAAGTGTTGATAGCCCATCAATCCTGCTCGCCCATACAATCAGGATCTTGGTTTCCATAAGTAGATCCTTCCAAATATAAGTTGCGAAATCTTTAGAGAATCTATACGATTTAAATACGAAAGTAAGATCTTCTAGTGCTGAATCTAGTAGAAAGATATTCTCTAGCCATTAGAATAAATCCATATAATATCGGAATAAAAGTCGATCTGGAGACTGTCCATGAGAGTAGACTTTGTAACATGAGTCTTGCTAGCTTCAGACTTTGATCTTCAGACTTTGTCAGTAGAGTCTGTAAGTCTTCAGACTAGACTGAGGAAAATGTTTTGTCATCTTCAAAATACCTGAAGAGAATTTATCCAACACAAGGAAGGGCTCAAGCATAATCGAACGACCCAAGCCCTCATTCGGTACGCACGAAAATGCAAGGCAAGGTGATTCTGGTGCGATAATGACCTCCTTTACACCAAGGGACAGCAACTCTATGTGCCATTCCATGGGAAACTTAGGAAGGAGGTGATGCACAAGTGCCATGATTCTAAATGGGCGGGTCATTCGAGAATCCACCTCACCATGGCATTCGTCGAGGATCAATACTATTGGCCACACATGCAGGACGATATTGAAACCTACTTATGGGCATATCTTGTGTACCAACATGACATGATAGAGCAATAGTCACTGGCAGGGCTCCTTGAACCATTGCCTATCTCGGAACGTCCATGGGAGAGCGTCTCCATGGACTTCATCGTGAACCCTTACCAAAGTCCGAAGGGTGTTGGACCCTCATGGTCGTGGTGGATCGTTTCTCCAAGTACAAGACGTTCATGCCAGCTATAAAGGATTGTCTAGCTGAGGAAGCAGCCAAGCTATTCCTCAAGCATGTCGTCAAGTACTGGGGCATGCCGCGCACAATCATGAGTGATCGTGATCCTCGGTTCACTGGGCCGTTCTAGACCAAGCTCTTCAAGTTGCTACGGACGAACCTCAACTTTTCCACAAGCCTGCATCCCTAAACCGATGGTCAAACGGAACGGGTGAATGCATTTCTAGAAATCTACCTTTGGCACTACGTGAGTAACACGCAAGTGAACTGGGCGCGGCTGATCGATGTGGCCCAATTCTCATACAACTTGCAACTGAATGAGTCCACAAACCAGAGCCTGTTTGAGATTGTGACTGGACAGCAACCGTTTACATCAAGCGCGATTGCTTCGGGATATTGAGGAAGTAGTCCCTCTGCGTATAAGTTCACTAAAGAATGGGACGAGCATGCGGACTTGGTGCAAGTGTGCCTACATAAGGCCGCAAAGCGCATGAAGAAGTGGGTAGACAAGAAGCGATGGCATATAGAATTTCAGGTCGGGGACTTGGTGTTGGCCAAGCTACACTTGGTCCTTTGGTACTGCGATGTGCATAAAAGGTTGATCCGTCATTATGAAGGCCCTTTCCAAGTGTTGCAGTGGATCGAGGAGGTTGTATACAAATTGGACTTGCCGGTCAAACTCAAGGTATACCCTATGTTCCATGTGAGTATGTTGAAACCATTCCATGCAGATAAGGAAGACACAAATTGAGGCAAATCACAACAGGCACCCCCTAGAGCAAAAACCTCATATGATCGGGATGTTGAATGCATCATGGCGGACCGTATCATACGGAAGAAGTATTGTGCGACAAAGAAGGATACCTCGTTCGATGGAAAGGCCTTCCCAAAAATGTAGCGAGTTGGGAACCGTCCGAGACTCTGTGGCAATTCAAGAAACACATCAATACCTTCCACACCACAAACGCGACGAGGGGGTCGCCCGAATAGGTGGGGGAGATTGACATGGCCCACGGATGAGCATGATCTAAAACCATTCGAGATGGGGCCGTGTCCAGCACAAGGGCCAACCCATGAGTTGCCCATGATTGATTAGTGAACGATCCATGATCAATGCACGATCAACCCATGCACAATGCGGACAAAAGTCCGAACCATTCACCTACTCAATGTCAAGCAACCCTGCCTTTGCTTTTGACACATGCCCTTGGGCTTTCCCAGGCCTAGAGCTATTGAGTGGCTTAATGTACAGACTTGTAATAATGATATATGTTCAAACACCACTGTCGGATCAGAGGGAAGATCAACGGCTGAGATGAAGACCGAACTTGTATGAATAAGAGACCCTCCCTCTCATTGTGTTTAGCTCGTTCATAAGCAATACACTCGCCCCTTTTATTCATACGACCCTTGTGTTCGAGTGTGTGTGTGTGAGGCTGACTTGGGATTGTATTCCTAAGGTTGCACGGGTGTGTGTGATCTTTCGGAATTGATCGACCCATGACACATGACTGTGAATTCCCTCTATAATGCGGCAAGGATGAGATGACCCAAGGCTATCAATGCGCCTCCAGCTAAGGAATATGCTATATCGACAAAGTCTTCTGAAACCTTGAGTGATGGGTGGTAAAAGATGTATATAGAAAGCCAGAATAAAATGAGCCAGAATAAAATGAAGGCGATTTGAGTGGGCTCTTTATCGGTGTCATGAAAAAAATTGGTTAGGAAGGTGCCATAGGAAAGACATCATTTTTGACCTGCTGAAGTATTTGCATTGGGAAGTTTTCGATATCCCTAACATTTGTCCCATATGGACAAAGGCCAGTAATGCCGAATAAGTCCAAAAGGGTGATCGGCATCGACCTGGAAGGGAAGAAAAAGCAGTTTCTTGATAGGGACCAAAAATTAATTACAGCACCGAAGTGACTTGAATCTATGCGAAAGTCCAAACAAGACAATCGAAAATATTTTCTGCTATCAACAAGTGAATTTATATCCGGACACCACAACCGATCACCCCTCACCTTGTGCATAGCCATGGAATATGCACATTACCCTCCCATCGAGCTAGGATTTCCTATGAATGTCTTCACTGAGCTATTGAGTGGCTGAATCTATGTGAAATGAACAACCATAATCCATTATCCATCCATCAAATGACGAATCCTTAGTGACAAACAAGACACAATCGACACCATCAGAATCATTCTCAGCTACAGCTGCAAAGTGGATCGAGTCTCTAACCAATATGTTTGTTAGTTTGTTAGTTTGTTATTAGAGGAAGTCAAAAAGAGAAATCACACATCTTCTACTTACAACAAAGCAGGGTGGAAGAACATACGAGCTGAATTCATTAAATAGACAATATTCCAATATAGCATACTACAACTGAAGAACAATGCGAACAAATTGAGAAAACAATATGGTAGTTTTACGAAGCTTCTTTCGCAGTCCAAATTTGGCTAGGATAGTTTGAATAAAACAATTGTTGTCAACGATCCAAGCATGTGGGAATCTCACATCAAGGTATCTTTTCACTTTTGGTCATTTTGATATCATTGTAGGTGTAAGTTTTAAATGTATGATTATGTTGCTGACATGTCATTATTGTGAAAATTGCATGATAATGCCGATTGGGTAAAATTCAAGAATGATGGATTTCCTCGGTATCCCAAGCTATGTATTATATTTGGTGATACATATGCTAGTGGAGATAATGTCACAGAAAATGCCAAAGATTTGATGGTGTCAAAGGAATGTGACAATGGTGCTGGCAATGCAGAAGACTTCAGTGAACACCACATTGATAAGAGAGTCTTTACATCCGACAATGCTAAAACCCCAGTTCTTGCTAAGCACAAGTTGGATATGATTCCAAATACTAAGAAGAGAAGAAAGAGTAACTTATTTGGTGTTGCTGACATTTACAAAGCATACAAGATCTTATCAAAGTTAGGACAAGTCAATCTGTGAGTGGATTTGCAACCTTAAAGGTCACACCAACACCTATAGACCCTTTCTCTATATCTGTTGTGATTGATGCTCTAGTTGGTATGCATGAGTTAGAGTAAGATCTTTACAAGAAAGCAATGAAATGAGCATGCATTAGTGCCACATGAATAAAGGCTTTCATCAAATCCCCACCTGAAAGGAGAAAATGACTTTTTCAATGTCTTTAGTAGATATCGAGAAATGTACTATGGATTATGTGGGGTTTCATTTGATTATATGACTTATGTTATTGGTCAATATTTAGTTTTCAAAGATATTGATATTGAGACTCTTGTACTTATGCGATGGCATGGGTATGATAGATTGCTTAGAATTTTTATATTTAGTTTGCTTTCATTTTACGACTTATGTCAATGATTGTTATTGGATATTTTTCCAAAATTTATATCGATGTTCTTATATTTGTGTGATAGTTAATGATCAAGTAAGACTAGTTGAACAAGTCTTGGATGATGATGATCTTGATATATTGATATCATATTTGTGCATCGTTGCGGTGGACATGTCTATGCATATCAAAGAACCTATTAGGGACAATAAATTCTCAGGACTCAAATGGATAAGGGAGATTATTTATGGACATTCAGATAGAATATATGAAGCCTTTAGAATGAAGAAACATATTTTTCTAAATCTATGTGATTTAGTGAGGGCAAGAGGTTGGTTAAAAGATAGTCGGTATGTTAGGATAAATGAACAAGTTAGGATCTTCTTATCTTTGGTTAGTCACAATAACTCCAATAGATATTTATGTGAAAGATTCCGACATTTGGAAGAAACAATCAGCAAGTATTTTAATATAATGTTGAAAGCAATTCTTAAACTCTCAGAAGAGATTATCAGACCATTATCCTTTAATATTGTCCCATGGGAAATTATTATGGATCCTAGTCATAAACGCTATTTCAAGGTATGATTTTCATATCAATTTTGCACCATTATGTACATGTAGTTGATAATCCTGTATAACATTAGATTGGTATAAATTCACAAGACTACGTATATACTATGGATGGCACTCATATAAATGCTATTGTCCTTGTGTCTCAGCAGATCCCATTTAGAGACAGGAAATGGATTATCATTGAGAATGTTCTATGTGTTTATTCATTTGATATAAAATTTACTTTCATGTATGCGGAATGGGAAGGATCTACCAGCGATTGTCGAGTGCTTTCGACAGCATTCGAGACTTCTCGACTGCAATTTTCTCGACCACCACCTCGTATTTACTTTGTCTATAAAGACAAACTTTCTTTATGTTTATATTTTAGTTGCATATCATAACAAATTTATATATACCATGTTATAGGGAAATGTTACATGGTAGATTCTGGTTATGCAGCACTTCTGGGATTTTTAATTCCATTTAAAAGTGAACGGTATTAGCTAAATGATTATAAAGGGAATGGGAGACGACTAAGAACAGTAATAGAATTGTTCAATCATAAGCACTCTTCACTAAGAAATGTCATTGAGAGGTCATTTGGGATATTAAAGAACCACTTCACTATTATGAGACACATGCCTTCATTTACAATTCGAAAGCAATAACTTATTGTAATTGCACATTGTGCTCTCCATAATTACATTCGTAATCAAGACGAGATGGATAATGTGACATCCTGATTTTCAGGCTCTGTTTTCGATTGAATAAATTGAGCTTTTCATCGACACGCCTATAGTTCTTTTCTCTAAGTTGGCCACTCACGAGATAACTAGCTTATCAAGTGAAACCGTTAAGAAATATAAACGCAATAGACTTGAGAATTCAACCATAAATCGACTGCTCGACCGTGCTAATCTACAAGGGTCATTACGACATAGTTAAAAATCAATCAGAGATCAAAGATAGATCAATTCGACTGAGATATGTGATCCAAGTATGGGTGATTCCACCGGATTGCAAAATTCTCGTCGATTGGCACTAGACTGATTTTTCTGTCATTTTGGTATCCTGTACTCGTGTTTGAAATCTCGAAATTTTCACGACAACTAAGAGTCGCCAATGTGTCGAAGATGTATAATGTAGCTAAAAAATAATCGACCACGAGTCAATTACACTAAAAATTCCTAAAAGCTACCTAATAGATTAGGTCACGCTAAAATCACGTCAAATTGAAATTAACCACGAATTGAACCTGATTTCAGAAATTGAAAGTTATGTTGTGTCACGATTTATTGTAGGAACGTCGACTCATCATTCGAAGAATTTTCAGCAAGCTCGGAATTTTTACGGAAAATCAATTCAGACAAATTCGGAAAAGAAAGGAAATTCGGAGGGGCCAAATTGAGTGGACATTTGGCCTCCTTAGGGAGTTATTTGGCGAAGGGAAATTGTGGAATTTTTGTGGGCTTCTTCCTCAGCAAAATTGGACATCAAATTGAATAAATTGAAGTCTAATTGAGTGAAATTCGAAGGTTGGCTTTACCAAAATAAAATAAAATTTGGAGGTTGCTATGAAGGCTGCAACATTTGGCACCGAAGTGGATTATTTATGGGATTATCAAGCAAGAAAGTAATGGGGGACCAAGGGGATGAACATGAAGGCTTAGGGGACCAAGCATTGATTAATTTGAGATATTTTGTTTGACTTTGGCCCCCCCCCTCTCCAATCTTCTCTTGCACGTTTGGCCGACTGTCCTTATCCCTTCGCTGCTTTTGCTTGAGTTTCTATTCTTCCCCTTGGACGAGCTACTCCTGCTTTTTCCTTTCAATTGTTTTCTTTGAAGCTCAGCCTTCTCACGCCAACAAACACCCCATGAGTCTAGCAGCTTCTTCAATGCCAGCACTCCACTTCTTTGTGTCTCCAATTCAACTGCACGAAGTCAAAGCCAATGAAGCAACCCACGATCTTTCTCCCACACGACTACAACCGTGAGCCTCTCTCCACCAATCTTCAATTTAACTGCCACTCACGCTGTTTCCCCTCCACTTCCCTATAGCTGCCACACTTCTGTAGTTCACACCCCTTCAGTCAACTTTCCCTCCAGTGAAAACCGAAGTTGACCTCGCAAATCCAACAGCTCCTTCATGTTTTCTTGTTCGGCCAGCAGTTGCCACGAAGACGCCAGCCCACTCCACCGAATCAACCCATTTCCCTTGCCTGTTTCCTTCACGGCCAGCCCATTCGAAGCCCATACAACAGCTCCATTCTAGCGACGTCCCATGAGCCCAGCAGTTGCAACACGCCAGCAACTCCTCCATCTTCGTGTTGCACCTACACCACCACCCACAACCACCAAGACCAACCCAAGCCACGCCTATTCAGCCACCATTTTCATCTCCACAGAATTGAAGCAACTCGACCAGCTCAACCCGCGAGCTTCCTTTGCCATTTTCAAGCCCGTCCGGTCTCCATTTGGTGTCACTACTAGGAGGTTTATCGCCCATCTCCACGACGCCGTCACCGTGGACTCACCGAATCGCAAAACTAGTGAGTTTACTCACTAAACTCTGCTTAGAGAGTTAATGATGCTTAAAGATTGATTAGTTTAGGCTAAGTATGGTTTAAGTGGTTAGTCAAAACATATTAGAGATTTAATTATTCGATTTTGCATGTTAGGTGGTTAAAACTGCTTAGTTAGGGACTAGATAAGCTATACTATTTGTCTAGATTGGTTCAGGAATTTTCCAGACCCGCTTCGGTATTTTCGGCCTAAGTTTCTATTTATGGTATTTAATTGCATTTATTTAATTATTTTTGGTAATTATTTAATTATTTATTATTTTTCGAAAATTATACCGGAATAACTGGTGACCGGAATTTCGTGTTAATTGCAATGGTATGATTGGTTTATTTAATTGAGTGTTGATTTGTGCAAATTGAGTGAGAATTGTAATTTTGGGTGTTTATCCCAAAATTGTGTAATTTCGGTATTTAATCAAAAAATATCAGGCGTCAGTTTATAATGCCAAAAATGTCTTTATGGGCTATATTAAATAGTGGGATTTTCTAAAAGAAAAATATTGCATTTTTGGCTCAGGCTGACCATGTACCCACACACGATTATTTTTATCGGATATTTTTAACACAAAAAAAAAAAAAATAGGCCAAGACATTATTTTAATTGAGAAATTTAAGTGCGAAGCACAATGTCCTTGGTCGTGAGTGAATAATCGTGTGATGGTTTATAGTCAGGGCATGTTGACTATTGAAAGTTGAGGTGATATGTGTCGTGTTGAGGGAACCCAATGGGTTGTGAGCAGGTAAAGGACTAAATACTACACAAGGATGAAATTTTGTGTGAGTCGCCTCTATTACCTTATATTATTTACTTATTGTAATCAAGGGCTAAGTGTTACATGACGACTTGAGTCACATGGGAATTACCTCTAGAGCTTTGCAGTATTGTCATGCATAGTAAAGGGCTAAGTACTACACGAGGATGGAACTTCATGTGAGTCGCCTCTAATGCCTTATATTATTGCTTGTTGTAATCAAGGGCTAAGTGTTACATGGTGACTTGAGTCGCATGGGAATTACCTCTAGAGCCTTAAGTTTGATCTTGAATCTGGTATTGAGTATTGAGTTTGAACGTGGAGTCGGAATATGAAATGGGGATGTTGAATTGGAATGTTGAGAGTGAATATCGAGTGTAGATGGAACCACTGATATGAATTGTCCACGTCTGATTATGGGACCCCTATGAGCGATTGTTTGATTGAATGATGGATTAATCGTGTTGATTCAATTGATTGATTGATTGATTGACTAAGATTGAATGAGACGTTCCAAATGCTCGAGTGTTGTCACTGCACTTATCTGATTTATGAATTGTGCTAACATGCAGGAGGGAACTAAGGTGAGTTAATTCTTTTGTATTGTGTGCATAGACTGCCTCTAGGTGTATTTTCTTCCTAGTCGGGGTTTAGGGGGTGAACTTGCTGAGATATTGTCTCACCCCGTCATAGGCTTAACTTTTTAGGTCCCTAGTGTGAAGAACCCAGAGCTTGAGGCAGAAGGGTCAAGAGCATAGGTGGCTCAGAAGTTCTTTTTGGAGATAGATCTCCTGTACTTAGACCCTAAAGTTGGCATCTGTTTGTAAACTAGATTGTTTATAAAAGTTGTGTGGATTGATTTGAAATGTGTTGTCTTGCTTCTCTATCCAACGTTTGTTGTGGTCAGGGGATTAGTAATTCACTTCCGCATGCGCATTAAAATGAATGGGTCGGCGAAACGTCCCAAGACGTCGCAATTTGATCGACCACTGAGGAATGGGCACGCGCTCGAGGATCAAGGCATGACATCCTCGCCTGAAGAAAGTGTGACGACCCAAGTGGCGGTGCGCGAGGAGGAGGGATGGCGGTGCGTCCGCGCCTCAGTCCCCGAAGTGCGCAGGGAAGAGGCGCGTCTCTTGTCCCACATTGCTTAAGAGGGGGAATCCTAAGCTAGTTTATAAGGCTTGGGTTCTCTAACTTGTGCAACGCGTTTTAAAGCCGTGAGAGCCGAAGGCCTAAAGCAGACAATATTACACAGTGGGAGGCCCAGGTCCTTACAAATGGTATCGGAGTTGACTCTCGACCGCATGTGGGGCCACAGCGAGGGCATTGTGCTCCCAAAGGGGGGACAGTGTGACGGCCCAAGCGGCGGTATGTGGGGAGGAGGGATGGCGGCGCATCCGCGCCTCAGTCCCCGAACGTGTGCAAGGAGGAGGCGTGTCTCCTGTCCCACATCGCTTGGGGGGGAGTCATGGGCTAATTTATAAGGCTTTGATTCTCTAACCTGTGTCACGCGTTTTAAAGCCGTGAGGGCCAAAAGTTCAAAGCGAACAATATTACACAGTGGGAAGTTTGAGTCCTTACATATAAAAAATTTTCCTTATATGGAGATCTGGAGTTTCTATTTGAACCTAGAGAAGTGGAGGTTGCAGATGATATATTGCATGAGCAGGTAGCTAGGATAAACATGCTTAGGAAAAGTATTATAACAGAAATGACAAGGGATTACAATATGCCTGAGATTTCATAACTTTGTGTTTCTGACTTTTGTAATATTGTTTTCAAATACTAACTTATCAAAGTCAATCTAATGAAGTTGAACAATAGACTACATTACTTCCATGTTTATGTAGAGATCTATCAGATACTCTTCTTTTTGCTAACTCTTGTTGAACGAACTTTACTTATAATATTATGCTTTACAAAATTTTCTTCCAAATATATACATATCACCATGTTCATCATGTTTCCTTTACTCACCATGAACATAATTAAATTGGTGAGTGCTCCACAACAATGAGAATTCAACACAAAATTTACACATCTCTAAAAAAAGTACTTGAAAAAAAACTCTGGAATAAAAATTTTGTGCAATTACCAAACGAATTGTTGTTTTTTTCTATTTCAGGAATAGGTTTTTTATCTAGTCACCAAACGCATTATTTTACTCAGAAATTGTTCTTGGAAATATAATTAGAAAAAAACAAAAAAAACCAGTTAGGATAAAAAATTATTATCAAAAACAGAATGGTTGCCAAATGCGCCCTTAGAAGTAGAAGAAATGACATCGAGCTGCTTAATGACTACAAAGTGTGAAAGTAGCTCTCAAATAGCCAGAATTTTGAAGAGCCCTTTGTTTTATTTTTTCCAATGCCCTAATCTTTGTGTCTTCAACCTTTAAGATAGCCTCAAATAAGAGAGGAGTTCGAACCTTGTTATGTTGGTTTTGATTTTCGCTAAAAGCAAATGAGATTTTATGCATGACCAGAAATTGCAAAACGACCGTGGCATAATCACCAATTACATTGCACCTGCATCTAGGGAAAGATGAGCATGATGCAATTGATTTCATTGTCAGAAAATGTTATGTTGGTTCTATTAAGGGTTCTAACAATTGTGAGAACCCCACCAGTGGGGTTCTAACAATTGTTAACCCCACCTTGGTGTTCTGACAAGGTGGGTTTCTGAAACCCAGTGTTAGAATCTTTGGACCTCAAAGATTGTAACACTTCTACACTTTACAAGGTGGTTTCATCTTGAACGATTCTTTAGAAACCCACCTTTTACACTTGGAATCTTTTCCAAAGGGTTCAAGGTGGGGTTTCTAGAGAGTCGTTCAAGATGGAGGTAAGGGTTTAAAGCGGGGTTGAAAGGTGGGTTTCTAGTCGGTCAAGATGGAAACCTCCATCTTGAGCGACTGGGGTTTAAAGGGGGGTTTAAAGGAGGGTTTCCAATCGTTCAAGATGGATGTTTCCCTTCATCTTGGACGATTCTTTAGAAACCCACCTCTTACACTTGTGATCGAAGGTGGGTTCAAGGTGGGCTTTTAAAGAGTGGAGGGTTCCGATCTTTGTGGGACCCGAAGAAGTCAAATGTTGAATGGCCTGCGTTAAGTACAAGTACAATTCCGTGCGTGTCTTTTGACCTTATTGGCTCATCAATTAATAAAAATAGGAATTCGCTTTTTCCTCTTCCTCCGGAGAGTTTCAGTCGTGGAATCAGGAAGACTGACAAAATGGGCCATCAAATCGGCACATCACATGATGTCTATCACGGAACCGACATTCTTTCGTCCCCATAGTTTTTTACGTCCCAAGGAAGAAATCGGGAAACACTCGCATCTTATTCCCTATGCTTTCATCGTGTATGATCTCAAACCGGGAAACACTCACATCTTATTCCCTATGCTTTCATCGTGTATGATCTCAAACCCTAATCACAATTTGCTCTCTTTAGTATGGATCGAAGTAATCATATGACCTAGATTATAATGGAATTCGTAGGTTACTTTTGAATTTTTTTTTTTCACTCTTTAATATGAAATTCGTAGGTTACTTTTGAATTGGCTTGGTGAATAATCATGCAATTATTGTATGTGTTACTACAACACGTGCAGGACTCGTGATTTCTATAACTGTAAATCAACGTCAAGAGTAAAATTGCTCCACAATTAAAGTTTAAGAAGTAAGACTTTAGCTTTCCATCATTGAAATTGTCGGGAAATATAGTCTACTTTTGGAGAACACAAATGCATTTTTCATAGCATATTTTAATGAAATAAGATTCTTCTTTTTCAATATGCGAAAGTTAAGATTCTTTTGTTATCAAAGCTCCATCGTTTTCATGGAAAACCATTGATTTGGAAAACATCTTCCTAAAAATAATTGTCAATAACGCTTGCAAAAATAAATCAATAAAAATGTATTTTTATAACTATAAGCAAATTATGTAATAAGCAATAAAAATGTGATTGGCTTGTATTATTAATTACAGAATGTGCATTTAGCGGCAACAAGACCTGTAGATACTGAAATAAACGTGTTAAATATTGACCCACTTCATGGTGTCATTTTGATTCCTGCTTGCAAAATCGTACTTCCAACATGTCGTAGTGCTCCCACAAATACCTTCTTTGACATATCTCTCTCGTCTCTAGTTTTGTACTATAATTATTTGTGATTTGATTTTTTATGATTTACAATAAACTGTTATCCTTGTAATACATTAAGTACTGTTAGGCAATCATTTCTCTACTATAAATACCGCCAAACATCCCTCAAGCCTCCTTGCATCTCTCACTTCATTCTTCTCTTGGCAACTCTTACCACACCGACTCTCATTCCTTCTTCTCAATTCCAACATCCATCTCTCTCTCTCTCTCTCTCTCTCTCTCTCTCTCTCTCTCTCTCTCTCTCTCTCTCGCATGGGGAATCCAAACAACCAGGTCTTCCATGTATCCACTGATGTCCTCCCAGCAGATGGCTCCGAATGCTTCGATGACGATGGTCGCCCTAAACGAACAGGTACTTTGTTTTTGTCTTCATTTCTTTTGAACGAAAAGGGTGAAGTGAAAATTGACACCACTTGTTATGAAAGACTTAGACAAACTACCGCTACTACAAAGAGTCACCTGTCTTGAAGAATCAAGATCACTTCCATCGTGTCAATACCGCCACCAAACCCGGCAACAACGCAACAAAAGTATGAGATATTCTTCACAGAAAACAAGGAAATCTTTTTCTATCAAACACAGTCAATGAAAAAGGATATTTATCTCGCCAGTACCCTAGCCTAGCCTAGCCTAGCCTAGCAATCATTTCACGTCAACCCGTGTTGTGATCTGAAGACAGCCAAATTATGGCCCTTCTTTTTTCTTGCTTAACTAAAGCAACAATTCTCTTCTCTTTCCCATTTTGAGGGAGTAAAAATAAAATGGAATTTAGAATCTTTAGTGACATGTTACTTAAGGTGGGCTTGTGTGTGAATGAATGCAGGGACAAAATGGACAGCAAGCGCTCGCATAATCACAGCAGTGATCGGGTCAGAAAGCCTGTCCCTGGCTTGGGCCATCGCGCAGCTCGGTTGGATTGTCGGCCCTACCACCATGCTCCTATTTGCCCTTGTCACTTACTACACCTCCACCCTGCTCACCACCTGTTACTGTTCCAGCGACCCCATCACCGGCAAGCGCAACTACACCTACAAGGATGCTGTTGGTGCAAATCTTGGTATGTCATATTTGTATCGGTGCTTATGTTTATATTCACATACTAATGTCCGAGTCAAGTCCAATCATGTTGTGTGGGAAGCTAAATCTCCTCTTTGATTAAATTATCCAGGTCGCTTCAAAGTCAAGCTTTGTGAGCTGCTTCACTACGTGAACCTCTTTGGGGTTGCCATTGGTTACACCATTGCATCTTCCACCAGCATGATGTGAGTATATTTGCGGTGAGAATTCTAGTGGTCGCTATTTCGATGGCGTCAAAAGTTATGTGAGTTTGATTTTATTGGCTTCCACGGTCATTGCAGGGCTATCAAGAGGTCCAATTGCTTCCACGAGAAAGGCGAGAAGGACCCGTGTCACATCAAAAGCAATCCTTACATGATTGCGTTTGGCATCGTTGAAATCATTTTCTCTCAGATCCCCCATTTCGATCAGCTGTGGTGGCTGTCGATCGTCGCCGCCTTCATGTCCTTTACCTACTCCATCATTGAACTTGGCCTTAGTATTGCCAAAGTTGCAGGTACGTGAAAATTTTTCTTGCTAAACTGCTCTATTTATGTTTCTAAGCTATCTCCAATGGTGATAGAACCGAGTCAAATTATGAAGTTATGATTTAGTGTTCTCTTCTGGTTTGTTTAATCTTCAGAGACAGGGAAAATTAAGGGAAGTCTCACTGGAATCAACATCGGGGCTGTGACCTCAACGCAGAAGCTATGGAGGAGCTTCCAGGCTCTTGGTGACATCACCTTTGCCTATTCATACTTCCACATCCTCATTAAAATTCAGGTGACCACAGCCCTCTCAAATGCATGACACAAGAGAGTTCTAATGAATTGAAATTGTTGACATGATAAGTTTTATTTTTGTTTTAGGACATGATCCAGTCCTCTCCATCTGAATCAAAGGTGTTGACGAAGGCGAGTCTAATCAGCATAGCAGCCACAACCCTTATCTACATGATCTGTGGGTGCATGGGCTATGCCGCCTTCGGCGATATGGCACCCAAAAACCTCCTCATTGGGTTTGGCTTCTATAGCACATACTGGATGGTTGACATCGCAAACGCCGCAATCGTGATCCACCTCGTCTGCATGTACCAATTCAACTGCCAACCCCTATTCGCCTACGTTGAGAAGACCTTGGTTGAGAGATTTCGCAACAGCCAGTTCATCACGACGGAGATCAAAATCCCCATCCCCGGGTGCAGCCCTTACACGCTCAAACTCTTCCCGTTTGTCTGGAGGACGGTCTTCGTGATTGGGACCACCTTGATCTCCATTCTCCTGCCCTTCATCGACATTGTCAAGCTGATCAGAGTGCTGGGCTTTTGGCCCCTCACGGTCTTTTTGCCGGTCGAGATGTACATTAAGCTGAAGGAAATACCCAAGTGGAGCACCAAGTGGGTTTGCCTCCAGATTGTAAGTGTGGGTTGCCTTATCATCACCATTGCCGCCACTGCGGGCTCTATCGCCGATGTAATTCTCAACCACAAGTCCTACAAGCCATTCAGTACTGACTACTAAGTATTGTGCTACTGATAGGCATGTCGCAAATAAGGAAAGGAAAGAGTGAAGGCGAGAGAGATTGTTTTCATGTTCATGTTTGCAGAAAGGTTTATTGCGTCTGTGAAATTTACTGTGTGATATGTTTTAGGGTCAAATTTCAGTTTCACTGTATAATCTATGTGGGGACGGAAGGGCCATTTTAGTGTCTGCATATTGTGTCCATCGTCATAAGAATGTAACTCTTGTATTATTAATCAATGGAAATTGGAAGCTTAAAAAAAAGGAAGTTCAAAGTCTTCTCTTGCTGATATATGTTGATTTTGGGGGCTATACGCAAGCAGAGTTCGTGAAAAAAAGTATATGACGACCGTTGAATGCAATGCGGACGATCATGACAAGGACAAAACCGACGGAGCTTTAGTCCTATCTTTACCACAAAGCTATCAAAAGCCTCTCAGAGAAAGGCATTCATTTGATTTAATTTCTCATGATTTCGATAGTGTGCGAATTCGATAGAGCACGAACTCAGTCTAGTTAGATCTCGAAAGCAAAGAAATGCATTTTTTTGTCCAGCTCTCCCCAATTTCACCATCAATTCATGAACTAGCAATATGGAATCGGTGATCATCCCACGGTCGTCATGCAGTTTCTGGTCATGCAAAAAATCATATTTGCTTTTAGCAAAACTTAAAACCAACATGACAAGACTCGAACTTCTCTCTTATTTGAGCGCTATCTGAAGGTTGAAGACACGGACTAGGGCATTGGAAAAAGTACAAGGAAATGACCCCGTTCACAATTGTGTACAATAAAGCTGCTCGGTGTTGAGTTGAATAGTCGTCGGAGCTTTTTTAAGGGGACCCAAGAATAATTAATGGGGGCGGTTGATGTTCCGTGCGTGCCGGGCAAGCTTGTATTTTCTTTTTATTTTTCCTTTTTTTGTGTGGTTCATGCTCATAACTAGTAAATAAGAATCTTCTTTTTCGATGAGCAAAAGCTAAGATTCTTTTGTGATTAAGTGAGCAACGCGAACTCATTTTATTGGCACGATTTTGAGGAGGCAAGCTAAAAGGCAGGAGTCAGGGTAGGAGGCCACCACCCAAGAGACTTTTAGCCGCTAGTGGTTAGCTACGAAGTACCAACACTCTCTAAGAGCCTTCGTGTCGTGTCGGACACTTCGACATGTGTGTCCGACACTCTCGGACACTCTCTAACACTCGATTAACACGTGTTGGAAAATCTGACACCTGATCAACTTTTCCGACACTCTTCAACACTCGAATCAGAATTCTGACATACAAGTTTCCGATATCGAGGTCAATTTTAAAAATTCAAAAAATAAGAGGTCAAATATATATATGTGTGTGTGTGTGTGTGTGTGTGTGTGTGTGTGAAAAAATAAAACACAATAATAAAAATAATAAATGGAGAAAGAAGAAAAACTTAGTCTTCTCTTCTGACTCCCACTCTCGTGATACATAATTCACTCCTTAAGTTTTTTCTTCTTAAGCGGAGGCCATCGCTCTCATGGAAACCCTAGATTTCCTTTCTAACAACTCACTTGAAGTCTTCGAAGTACACTCTGACTCACTTTCACTCGTGCAAGTTGTTCAGGGAGAAGCACAACCGAACTGGGAAGTTGCAGGGCTGGTGGACCGAATCCGTGCGAAAAAAAGAAGCCTTCCGGGCCTGACTGTGGCCCACTGTAACAGAGATGCTAACTGGCCCACTGACTGGCTTGCAAGGGCCCAACGGCATCACTCCCTCCCTCGAAACTGGGTAACCTACCCTCCGATAGGATTACATGATTTACTAAGCGCTGATGCACATTATGTAATTGCCCTGAACTTTACTAAGTAAATGACAAGGAGAAGCACTTTCGACCAAAAAAAAAAAAGTTTTTTCTTCTTATCTTCCAACATATTTAACATGCGAGTTCAGAATATGGATCACTTGTTTTTTCTCTAAGTTTTATGAATTATTGAAATAGAGTTAAATTTGTCAAATTGAGACGATGAATGATATTAATAAATAGCGGATTAATGTTTTTAGTGTAAATTCATTCTAGTCTTTTTTAATTATTTATTTATTTATGAATTTGATTCAAATTAATTTGATTGAAATAATCATAAAAATGATAATTTATTATGTATATGTAAAAATATATATTTAATATACAACGTTTCCCAATGTGTCGGAATTCTCTATATTTTGAAGAACGACGTGTCGGCATGTCATGTTGTGTCATGTCGTGTGTCGTGTATCAGTTTCGGTGCTACTTAGGTGGTCAACGAACTCTCCAAGGAATATCATTGGAACTTATTGCAAAAAGATCGATACTTTTTTGCATTTTTCTATCTTTTCTAGGGAATCCTATCAATATGATCATCGAATGGTCATGAGAAAGGGAAACTTCAATCCAATTTACATTGTGGGTTGGGAAGGCACAGGATCTTGAACCTTGCTTTTTTCCGATGGTGAAAGTCAAAAGTACGTTAGAAAATTTGATATCAATCTAATCTTGCTGGCCAGGAGTTACATTTTGGGAGTGTCCCATCCTGGGGAGATGGCAAAGGTCATTTAATTTATTTTGTCTCAGTTTTGACAAGAGAGGAAAAAAAAGGAAAAGTGTTGAAAAAGTCATGTGCCAATTTAGTCCTAAACATTTTTGCTTTGTGCCAATTTAATCATTTCCAGCTAATTTGAGCCGAATTTTGCTGACTAGGCGCCGGCCGAACATGGCACGACCGTTCCGATGTTAACAATTTTTAATAATAGTTTAATATTTTTGAATTTTGTTTTCTTTTTTTTTCTTTTTTTTCCTTCTCCTCCTCCTTCCTCTAGCCGATCGCCGGACCTCGATGACCGACCAGAGGCAACGGCCGGTAGGACCACGAGGGCAGCCTCACGCTGGGTAGCAACGGTTGACCCTCACTAGATCCGGTGAGGGCGAGCCTCGCTAGCCTGGCATGATCTACCGAGGCTCGCCCTCACAGCCTAAGTGGCCTTGAGCTGGCCTCACACTAGGCAAGGAGGGCAATAATCACCGGCTCGACGTGAGGCCACCCTCGTGGCCCCAGTGGCCTCGAGTTGGCCTTATGCCAAGCTAGCAAGGCTCGCCCTCGCTGATCGTCACCTCTGGCTGATCGCCAAGGTTTAGCAATTGGCTGAAGGAAGTTGGAGGAGAAGGAAAAAAGAAAAAATTCAAAAATTCAAAAATTAAAATATTATTAAAAATTGTCAACGCTAACGCCAATCGTGCCACGTCAGCCAGCCGGCGCCCAGTCAGCAAAATTCAGCCACAATTAGCCGAAAAGGATTGAACTAACACCAAGTAAAAAGATTTTGGACTAAATTAGCACAAATATAAAAGGTCTAGGACTTTTTCAACACTTTTCCCAGAAAAAAAAAAAAAAAGTTAATTTCTCATTTATCTGAGCAATAATTTCTTTTAAAAAATCAAATAAAAGGAAGAAATATTTCATGTGAGAGCTCATTAATTATTGTTTGAATAATTAAATATTATACAACGTCTTCATCTAATAGCTTAAATTTTTTAAAATAGTAGACAATGGTCCCATAAAATCTCATGTGGTATTAGAGCATCAAGGTCTTAAGTTCATATCTTTTTAGATCATTTTTGCCTCCCTAATTATATATGTCCATGCCTAGTGCTAGGAAAAAAATTAGACTAACCGTGATGGGAAGTGTTGGAATAATTAAATATTATACAACGCTTTTATCTAATAATTTAAACTTTTAGAATAGTTGACATTGTTGGAGTAATTAAATATTATACAACGCATTCATCTAATAGTTTAAGCTTTTAAAATAATCGGCAATGGTCCCAAAAAAGCTCACAATTACATTATTAAATGAATGTATTATCTAGTAATTTGATCGTGTTTTGTTTCTGCTCGTGGGGGTGAAATCGAAACCCCGGCAGAGGAGCTCCATCGTCCGGCCTTGCGTTACCGGCATAGCCCTATAGTTAATATCTCTCTTTTGCTCTCTCAGGTAATATGTCTCTTTTACTCTCTCAGGTTCATTTCCTAAATCTGATCAATGGATCAGAACACTTCTGGTAGAGGCCGCCCTTCCAAGAACGATCTGAAGAGGATTGCGCGGTGGTGATTACGTCTTCTTTTTCATGGTTCTGTCTACTCTTTTTTTCCCCCGTTAATTGTTTAAATGGTGACTGATGCGAAGAACCCTAGTCAGAATTCAAATTGGAGTTCTTGGTTTTTAGGATTTATCCTTTTTTTTAACCAAGTTGCAAATTTTGGACAAAATTGCCTTCGAACCGGTGGAAATTTGGTAGGCCAACGACTTTGAACCTCTGAGTGCTGTATTAAGAAAATGGCCCTATTTCAAGCATTTATTTAAAATTTTCCCAACATAAAATAGTAGCATTAAAATAAGAACTTGAAGTGGGACCGTTTTCTTAAAAAAAAAAAAAAAAAAAAAAAAAAAGGACTCATGCTTTTTAAAAACATTGTATGGAAAGTTCTAATTACTTTACAAAATATTATCAAGTCTTAAAATATTTTAATCGGTATAATCAAGTCATACACCCACGTTGGAAAAGAGTAACTTAAAGATTCCTATCTAGGCCAGTTCGAAACCATAAGCCATTTCCAATAATGCTCGTCGAAAGAGTTTGACTAAATTTCTAACAAGAGGTTTAGCACTTGATTTCACCAATTGAAAATTAAATTACAACTCACATGGAAAGTTTATGTATTTTTAACCTACGATATGAAAATAAAATTTTGCCAGTTTTTCACAATCTTTAATTACATTCAGATCCATGAGTCTAACCTATAGATACATTTTTTGGGAAAAAAAAAACTTGCGAATAATGCAGACCAACTATTTCTAATGCAAGATTCTCTCTGTTTACTTCCCCGACAATTTAAGTTTTGACAAAATTGGATTCTTAATATGGTGTCGGGGTGCACATTAGAGGTTCAAATCTTACATAATTCTACTACTTTCCTATCTGCTCTTAGGTTGATGATTTACATAAGGTCTAGTTTGATTGATTTTACCCATAGTGGTCATTATGCCAAACTCAACAACCCTACTAAATGTTGCATTTCAATTATTATCTCGTCTCCAAGCTCTACTGATTTCTAGCACAGAAAGTGGGAGGAAGATGAAGAACAAACCACTTTGACATAATACTTTGGAACTCCTGGTTTGCTGCAAATCTGACTCCTTATGTGAAAACTTGATAAATCTGTCAGAAAGAGGGGAAAAAGAAGCTGAGTCTTTGATTCTGAACTTATTTATATATCTTTATCTAATAATGACATTGACCCCACAAATGTAAGCAAAAAAAATCACTTAAGTTTCCCATTGCGAACCCTATAACCATCTCAATAAACTTGTCAGAGAGAGTTCGGAGCTGAAGAAGGAGGAAGGCAAGAGCACGGAGATTACAATGAAAGATTTGAGAGAGTTTAATGGTGAGAACGGGAGCAAAATAATGGCACTACTTCACCATGCTTGTGACAAATGGGGCTGCTTCAAGGTAACATTTTGTGATTCGTTATCATCATCGAGAAAGTTCAATCTTTTTTATCAACCGAATTCACTCTCTTATCTTAAGAAATGATATGTGGATGATGATGCTTTTCTTGCAGATTAAGAACCATGGGGTTGACCCTGAACTGAGGGAGAAAGTGAAGCATTTGTCAACGTCCACCGTGAAGAGAACTTTAAGGTAAGTTTCTCCGAGTCAGAAACTGCCAATGGTACATCTGATCTAGACTGGGAATGCCCCTTTTTCATCTGGCCCTCCCAAAGTAAAACACTGAGGACTTCTTGAACCTCTGGAGCGATCTTCGGTGCGTGAAAATTAGTCCCGATGACAAGTTTACAGCTTTACAAGACTGCTTTGGGCCTCCATGTCCTTTGAGTAAGTTGTGGTGTTCCGTAAAAAATTTTGGACCACTGTTACTCAAAGCTAGCATTAGCATTAGCAAAGCGCAAAACTCAAGGCAGACCGTCCTTTCTTTGTCTTTACTACATTCTTGGAAGGCTCTTTATGAGGATTAATGAATTTTTTTCATTTCCCTTTTTTATCCTCTGAAACTTACTAAAATTTTGCTCTTTTTTGAGCTGCTAGATACAACCTCCCATGGCGCAACAGTGCTTAGTCAGAGAATCTTCGATGGGCTTTGAAGTTCCTTTCCGGTAAATATTTCTATCATTCCATTGCCCGATTTTCCTTTGGTGTTCTTTGCCACCTTATTTGGAAGTACAGGAACGAGATTCTGTTTAGGGACCATACTTTAGCGCTTCCGGCCGTGAAAAATCACCTCATTAAAGTTGTTAAGGACAAGACCTTAACGTTAAGAAATGTTGAGGATAACTCGAGGAACAGGAGACTTCAACGTAGCTGGGAGATTGATCAGTGCATTTTCTCTTTTAATCCTGCTGATCCTTAGTGTTCCTGCTTGTGGGCGTTGTTTTTTTGCTGCTGGATGGCTCAACGCTGCTGAAGTTCCGCGGCTGGTGTTGTGGCACGAGTGGTGGATCTGCTAGTGGGTAGTCTGCTGGCTCGTTTCACTTCGCTTCTGCAGTGAAACGCTTCGCTGGTTGCTGTTCATAGAGGGCGTCGGCGCTCTTGTTTGGGGTGGTATGGGCGTGGGTAGCCATTGTTTGGCAAGCCGGTTGCCTTCTTTTGTTAGTTGGTCCTTGTTCTAGTTGTTGCCTTGGTTGAGCTGTCTTTTGACGTGTAGCTTCTTGTGCCTTTGTTGGCTTTTCTGTTTTTCTTTCTTTCGGCACCCTTCCACTCATTATGCCTCTATTTCATTTTAAGTGTAAGTTTTGGTGCTGTTTGCTTGTATATGTTGGTTAAAGCTCAATACAATTACTTTTCACCAAAAAAAAAAAAAAAAAAATCCCTTTTACACCTTAGTTTTGCATTATTCATTGTCTCTTACCTTTAGATCTAGGATTTGTTGAGGTAGCTCGGAGGAGCCAAAGGGACTCTGAAGTGGGATCACTTAAGGTCGCTTGACACCAGCATTGCCTTGCCTGGGGTCACACAATCTTGGTGGCCCATTGCCTAGGGCATGCAACGTTAGCGTCCCTTGTGTGATGCTTGCGTCTTGTATATATCTAGGTTGCTTGAAATTGTGCAAACTCCGCATTTCCTCGCTTGGGGCTGCGCGACTCTAGCATCTTTGACGTCTATAAAGTTGCTTCTTCATGCACTTTCAGTTACAGTATTATTTTTTTTACCAAGTACCATTTGCTTGAAGTCCTATGATTTACCTAAAAGGTTTTCTAAAATGCTCTCCCAAATGCACCAGCCCATTTTTACTAAACCAATTTAGGGTGCGTTTAGTTCAGTTTTGCAAATAAGTTTTGAGTGTACTGCAAATGTTGAGAGTTAAAGCTATTTGGAGAAATGCAAATTGTGTTTGTTAAAACTCTTTGTAAATGGACTTTTGAGTTGAATGTGTGTTTTGCAATGGGCTTTACGTATATTTTATACTTACTTTTTATTTTTATTTTTTTAAAAAAAATGAACCGAACCCTTTGTCGGTCTAGTGGAAGGTTGTCTCCTTTTTTCAATAAAAGAAAATTTAACCAAGGACAAAATCGGAAATTTGAAGTATTGGTGAGGATAGGTTTGGAAGGAAAAAATAAGTTTCGGCATTTGACTAAATGTTGAAAGCTCAATGCTAGTCCATACTAGCATTGGGCTTTCGACTTTTCTAAGACATTTGGCCGAAAGCTCATTTAAAATGATTGTCAAACGGTCTAGCATCTTTTCAATGGATTTTTGGAGGCCAAAAGCTCATTGGGAATGCTAAATGAAACGCACCCTTAAAAGGTTATTTGGTGGATTAACCTCTTAAAGTTCATTGCATGGCTTGTAGACCAACTTAGTCCACTGGTCATACATATTAATTATGCAGTGACTGATTAATATTTTGCGCCATATATTTTAGGGAGACGATGGATGACAGGATGAGTACATCGCTCAGGTTATAAAGCTAGCAGAAGAGCTCTCAGAGCTCAGTTGCGAGAACCTTGGCCTAGACAAGGACCACCTAAAGAAGGCACTCTCGGGGAAGGATGGCCGTTGTGTGGGAGGACAAAGTTGGCTCAATTCTCAGATTGCCCCTACCCCGAGAGAGTGGAGGGGCTCAGGGAACACACTAATGCGTGTGGGATCATAGTGATGCTTCCAAGTGTCCGGCCTTGAGTTCCTCCATGATGTGTAATGAGTGCCGATCTGGCCGTCCGACAATGCCGTATGCATCAACAGTGGGGACCAACTCAAGGTGCTGAGCAACGGGTGGTACAAGAGCATCTTGCACCGTGTCATGGTGGAGAAGAATGGGAGCCGGCTCTCCGTGCCCCCGTTCTACAATCCCGATGCCGTCATCTTGCCATCACCGAAGCTCCTGTACCCGCAGAAGTACACCTTCAGGGACTACTTGAAGCTTTATTCGGCCACAAAGTTTCAAGGGAAAGAGCCAAGGCTTGAATCAACGCCGAAACTGACGAGCAATGGATGCAGTGGAGTTGCCTAGGATAGGAGCCGAGTTCTGTGATTGGGACTCCTAAATAAGAGATGGCACAAAAGTCTCCTTGTTCTTTCAAAGCTGGACTTTTAAGTGAAATTTGGATCCTGTAATTTCCATCCCACGTTAGATGTAAGAGGCCTTCTCGAGTAATCCATATTACTTAGTCATCTTGTGAGGTGATTTGAGTATTTCTATGGGAGGCTTGACGTTCGATCCTTGTGAAACGGATCTGGAAGTATATAGAGAGATCTTCAGCCTCCTATTATCCTTCAGAAACACCAGAACCCGGCACAATATAGGCTCTACATAAACGGCCTTTTTAATCATCACCACCAAAGTTACTTCCCTTCTTTCAAAAACTTCTCATTGCGAGTTCCTTGTCGAGAATTGATCTTTGTCATGTAACTGGCTTTTAAAACCTCCAGCCAGCAAAATGGCACTATGTTGAATGATATCTTATGTATCATTTGAAGCAAACGCGTGATTTGACTAGTCATAATTGTCAAGAGCTATATAGTACTATGTTGAATGAGTTATTATTGTCTTCGCATAGAATCCAACTACTAGTCAGATTGTTTTAAAATCATTTCACTTGTCCCAAAGAAAAGTTAAATTAGATCTACATTATCTTCTATAAAGTTTTTCTACCAACCATCAAATATATAGAGAGGTGTACTAAAATTCAATCCCAATTGTAATTTTTGTTGTTTGAAATAACTTTTGTCCTAGTAATATATACTTGTACATGAAAAAAGCTACAACCCCCCTTGTTCAAGGTATTCAAGTTAAAGGGTCTGGATTTTATTAGTTAATGAGGTTGCGGAAATTTCACAGGCCTCCAGTTGGCCAAGTCTCTCTTTCCCCACCTTGGATTATCAAAAAGGAAAGAAAAAGCTACCATCATGAAACATATTATATTTATTTGCTGTAAGTATTTCATAAGTCCAAAAATTCATTGCAAAAGCATGATGAAACCCTAAAATTTTTTAAATAGTGCATCAATCCTAAGACTTGTTAAAAAGTACAATTAATTTCTTTTGTTAACTCCGACCAATTTAAACGATGAAAATTTTGATATGTCATTTTGTAATATGTCTTGAATAAATGAGACATTGATGTGGTGCCCAGTGCCCACATGAAGAGGCAAAGGATGAAGGAAAAAAGTAACAAATAAAAAGCTGGATAGAGAGAGAACGTAAGAGGATGAAAAGGTAGAACCTTATCAGTTACGGTCGGGCTAGAATTCGTTATTTGAACAAAACTAGATCCTGTAGAATCATATTGAATATTTGACGATACGTGATCTATGATGGCGCTATCGTGAGGGTCATTGACCTGGGTCGCGGCGATCCTGGGGGCCTGCAAGTCCTTACCCAAACCTCCCACGTCGCGAGTTTCCTTGGGGTTGATTCTTGCGTTGAATTTTCGGAGAGAGTGGATGAAGCTTGAGTACTTGGTCCCAATTTCTCTTTTCTCCACAACTCCGTCATCATCTTGTCATTCATCGCTGTCCTTTCACTCTCGACGCAAACGACTTTTAAGACCAGATCGTCGAGGTTAATGGGTTGGGGAGGGCGGACTGGGGATTGAAGTTCTTTTGCCCTAGACAATAATATACAAGAGGAACACAAATAAGATTCTTAATTGATGAGTTCAGGTAGATGGACTTGTGTATTTAAATCACATCCACGTTAATAAGAAGGGCAAATAAATGTTCACATATTGTTCTAGAAATATTATACCAGATTAAATGAAATGATTAAGTTTTTCTCTAGTTGATGTAAAATAATGTGTGTAATTAATGTTAAGGGAAGGGAGAGCGATTCGAGTTTTGCGTGGCTCAACCACGAAGTTCTATTATATCCCAACTTAGGTCTAATCCCAATTCTACTTGATTTTTTTCTTTTTTTGTCGGATAAAAAAACCATCAATGTTTACTTGAGCTCGTAATCTACCATCATTAGCCATCTGTCTAAGATTTTTCTTAACAACCGAGAGATGGAAAACTCTTGAGCCCAAGATGTTCAAGCATCCCAAGCCGAGTATCTCGAGTGTGAGCTCTCCGACCACAAGAGACGGAAGACTCCCGAACATGAGAAATGAAAAACTGAGCGCAAAATTGAAGATCACTAAGTGAGAAGGAAAGAAAGCTCTAAACAATTGAAGAAAGCCAACCCCAATTACTCTAGTTTTTACCCAAATTTTAGATCCAATAAGATGTCGTTGAGGCTAATATGGAAATTAATCGCAAGAAAACGTTTTATTGAATATGTAATTTGGGGAAAAAAAAAACTAGAGTAATGACAAGAAAATGTCACATCACTAAGGGCAATATTGGACGAAGGGTTAACGTAAGCAAATATGGGATTCAAGTAAAAGTTTATGATTTTTTTATGAAGATTCAAGGTAGAATTGTGACAGCAGCTAAAGTTAATATTTGTTTATGAGACTAAAAATAGTTCAAGGTAGAAATGAGACTAGATCAAAAGTTGGAGTTTTTTATAAGATAAAAAAAAGTCTAGGATAAAATTGGGATCAGAGTTAAAGTTGTGATTTTTTTAAGGATATTAGGGTCCAACTTATTTGTTATTTATAAATATGGAAAGGATGCTCTCCCTTTTTTCTTTCTCACCGACATTCTACGGGGAACCTGCCGCGACGGTCTATACGACAGTTCTTGCTGTCTTAGCAAGACACTGGACGGTGATGGAGCGACCGATTGGCGCCGGACCGTCGTGATGGATCAAGGAAACTAGTTATTTAAGACTTGGTGGAAGTCAAATAGCTTCGGTTGAAAAAAGAGTTGACCTCGAATTAGGCAAAAAAATGGAATTTTTTATCTATCTATTTTATTTATGGGAATTACATTTCCCTGCCTTCAAGATCTTCATCAGACCGACCAAAAAAAAAAAAAAAAAATAGAAGATCTTCATCAGATTTTGTGCCCCTTCCCCATCCTGAATTCAAGAAGCTTAGCTTAACCTGGACACAAGAAGGTCAACTTTAATTTAGTGTTTTGCATCTAGGCATGTGTTCATATGCTTCCCCTCTCCTCTAAGCATCCTTCTTTAACTGAAGTTTCTTGGGAAATGTATGTCTCATTAAAATTGATTGTTTTTAATCCACATGAAAGTCAGGTTTCTCGCATGAATATGCAGGATTCTGCAGAAGTTCCATGCATGTCTCCAGCGCCAAACACAGCACCTTCTGTTTCAGGTGTCAATTTTTTAATGCCTTGAAACTGTCTAAAACTAGAAAAAATTGATATTAAAAAAGGGTTTTGGCTTTACAAAACTGTAAGATGTCAAAAGGAGCTTTTTAAATTACAAGTCAGTTCATGAATAAAGTATAATCGAATCTTAAATCTTACAATTGGCACATTCAAATCCTACACGCACATCGAAAAGGGGCAATTGATGACTTCTATTTAGGGAATTTTTTTAATACCATATGCAATTTCCAATGATGCTCGTTGAAAGAGCGGATTGCATTTTTCACAAGAGATGTAGCACTCGATTCCACCAGTCAGAAAGTTGATTACATTCACACGTAAAGATTTGTTGTTTAACCTATGATATGAGGTTAAATTTTGGCTAATTGCTTACAATCTTATATATTTGTTTTTCGGAAGAAAGACTTGTAGATCACATAAACCAACTTTTTCTAGTGCAAGTTCCTAACCGTCTACTTCCTAGACTCTTTCCAATGATGCTTATCAAAAGAGCTAGATTGCATTTTTCACAAAAAGATATAGCACTTGATTTCATCCGTCAGAATGTTGATCACATTCAAATTTAAAGATTTGTTATTTAACCTATGATCTGAAGATAAAGTTTTGCTAATTGCTCGCAATCTTTGATTAGTCATTGAGTTATTTAGATCCGTAAGTCTCTTGTATACGTATATTTTGGGGGAAAGACTTGCATATCACATAAACCGGCTTTTTCTAGCACAAGTTTCTAATGTCACGGCTTCCCCAACAGTTAAGTTTTGACAAAATTGGATTCCAAATATGGTACCGTGTTAGAGGTTCAAAATCTTGCATTATTCTACTTTTCTATCTGCTCTTAGGTTGATGGTTTTACTTAAGGTCCAGTTTGACCGATCTTAGTCTTAGGTAAGAATTCAAAACTCACCAACTTTACAAAATGTTGCGTTTCAGTCATGGTCTAGTCCATAGGCTCTACAGAACTCGAACGCAAACAATGGGTGGAAGATGCAGAGCAAAACCGCTTCGACACTATGATTGGGAGCTTTTGATTTGATGCAGATCTGACTCTTTATGGGGAAGACGAGATAAATCTGTCAGAAAAGAAAAAGGCAAGAGTCTTGATTTTGAATTGACCTCATATAATTCCAAAAGCAAGGGACATCCCAACCATTTGAGCAGTCAAATCGCCCACTGGGAATTGGAAATGTTGTGGAGCATCCCCTAGTTTCGATTGGGCTGTTTTGGCTCCACAGACTGCCCACAGATTCTTGTCACCACCCAATGATTTGCGGTTCACGAAACCGTGACTGACCCAGAAAAGGGCCTAATTGGCATATGATAATCATAGTCCTGCGTGTAGGTGCATATCTATGTCTGTCCATGCATCTGAAATTAGTCAGCTGGAGGGAGAGCTCATTTGTTGATTAGTGCTATACAACAATGTCAATGATTTGCTTCTGCAACACAGATTGAATTTTAAAAAGGGCCACTATCTTCGACTGTCGACTTTGGATTTGCATACCCCATTTCTGAATTGGGTTCCAATCCATGTGTCGAGTTTAATGCGTGAAACTCGGTCAACGTGAGATTAGCGTACTAAACAAGCACTCCGCGGAGGTTGTAGGTCTGTTTCATAATAAGCTGAGCGAAGTAATGCTTTGCCAAAAGGACTAGTGCTTAGAATACAAGACATGGAAGACACAGAATCCCATGCCCCCAGGGCACTGATGAAATGAACATGGACCGCTCAGCTTTGCCTGTTTAAAGGAACAGCAACTCTCCAACCCAGGTTACGGTTAGTTTGCAACTAACCTTATTAATTTAATTATCTTCATATAATAATGGCTTTGACCCCCCAAATGTGGGCAGAAAAGAAAAACCAAAATTTTCCATATCTCCAAGGCTATATATACCCCTGTCCATCAACCATCTCAATAAACCTGTCAGAGAGAGTTCAGAGGTAAAGGAGGAGGAAAGCAAAAAAAATGGAGCAGATTCCTATGATAGATTTGAGTGAGCTTGATGGTAAGAACAGGAGCAAAACAATGGCACTGCTTCACCATTCTTGTGAGAAATGGGGCTGCTTCAAGGTAACAGTTTGTGATTCATCATCATCATCAAGGGAGTTCAATCTTTTTTATCAACCCAATTCACTCTCTTATGTTAAGAAATGAGTGTGATGATGATGCTTTTCCTTGCAGATTAAGAACCATGGAGTTGACCCAGAACTGATGGAGAAAGTGAAGCATTTTGTCAACACCCACTATGAGGAGAATTTGAAGGCGAGTTTCTATGAATCAGAAACTGCCAAATGCTTGGCAAATGCCGATGGTGCCACATCTGATCTGGACTGGGAATGCACCTTCTTCATCTGGCACCGCCCGAAGTCGAACATTGAGGACTTCCCGAACCTCTCGAATGATCTTCGGTGCGTGAAAATTAGTCCCTATCACAACTTTACAGCTCCTGATCATTGGAGAACTTTCAATTTCCATTCTTGCTGTAGCGATTATGTAATAACACTAGAGATGCTAATCCCAGTATACTAAACCGGTTCAAAAGGTGATTTGGCAGATTAACTGCTTAAGGGTTGGTCAAATCGCTTTGCAGATCAATTTAATGGTCTTAGTATATAGTGACTGACTCATACTTTGTGCAATACTTTTTCAGGAAGACAATGGATGAGTACATTGCTCAGCTGGTTAAACTAGCAGAGAAGCTCTCAGAGCTCATGTGTGAGAATCTTGGCCTAGACGAGGACCACATAAAGAGGGCATTCTCAGGGAAAGATGGGCCCTCTGTGGGGACGAAGGTGGCGAAATATCCGGAATGCCCCTATCCGGAAAAGGTAAGAGGACTCAGGGAGCACACTGATGCAGGTGGGATCATATTGCTGCTTCAGGATGACCAAGTCCCAGGACTTGAATTCCTCCATGACGGCCAGTGGGTTCCAATCCCACCCTCCACAAACGACACCATCTTCGTCAACACTGGAGACCAACTCGAGGTGCTGAGCAACGGCCGGTACAAGAGCGTCTGGCACCGTGTCATGGCTGTGGAGAGCGGGAGCCGGCTCTCCGTGGCCACGTTCTACAACCCCGCGGGCGATGCGGTCATCTCGCCTGCGCCGAAGCTCCTGTACCCTGAGAAGTACACTTTTGGGGAGTACCTGAAGCTTTATGCTACTACCAAATTTCAAGAAAAAGAGCCCAGGTTTGAGTCGATGAAGAGTATGATGAGCAATGGACACAATGGAGTTGTCTAAGAGCTGCCAATAACTAAATGGATCAGGCTCATTTGTCTCCGTTTGGATTTTGTTTTTACTTTTTCTTGATTTGATAGAAACATGGTATTGTGGTTTTATGTTCCAGTTGTCTCTTTTACAGTGAGTTTTGTGCGACTCCTAAAGAAGAGATGGTATAAGTCTGTCTTTATCAGCTTTCTTGGCCCTCTTTGTGCTGATGTTGAATGGGCTCCAGTGAAACTTTGGTCCTTGTGTTCACTGTCCATTTGAGTCAAATAAACTAAAAAAAATACAGCGTAAGTCCTTGTAATCACCATCCATTTCGACTTAAATTGAGTGTTTGCCTTGGCTTTTACCTTCAGATTTGACCACCTATTTCCTGTGTTTTGCCACAGTAACCCCACAAAATACATTTTCACATGCTGTGGTCTTTGATTGATTACTTGAGCATTTATTTAGCCACGTGAGATTCCAACAAACACATGGCCTTCAGCTCATTACATAATTTGATTTTTTTTCCCCTCCAATCAGATGGCTTTGTGCCTTCCAAGAAGACAGAATTGAGGAATACTTGAAGAGGACAAAACATTTCATTGAATTTGCACTTAAACAAGTGAAAAATGATCTTGAATTATTTAATTTCGGAAATATCTAATTTTAAGAACACTCACGATCCGAATAAGTAAGTTTCCTCAAGTCCACAGTGATGCCAATCATGTTTAAGGAGAGGAATTGTTAGTGACATCCAATAAAGATCTAACTGATCCATTTCTAGCTCCAGCCAGCTACTGAAAAATATTACCATAAACTTCACAATTCATCCCTTTTATGGTATCGAAAATTGCCATAGAGAGAGAGAGAGAGAGAGTTACGTCAAGGCAAGCATCTTTAATCAGTAGACCTTGCTCTCCCTTATCATGCGACTTATTGAACTTTCTGGTTTGATGATGACTTGTAATTTACTCTTTTGTCACTCACTAATATGAAACCAATAAAGAATCCTTTGCCCCACCGCTTAGCCAATCCCAAAATCAACCAACCACCGCATCCTTCTCACTCCTTTTCACACAGCACCCCCTTCACATCCTCCTCAGAAAAATTCCCAGATCCCATCTTCTCAAATCTCTCACTCACTCCCTCACGATATTCCCAATTCTCTCAGCATCAATCCCATGGGTGTGAGCAACAAACTCACAGCGCTGCTCAACTTCATAGCCTTCCTCAGCTCAATTGTCATAATTGGTGCAGGCTTCTGGCTTTCCTCAAGGGCAGACAACCAGTGCACCCACTACTTCAGATGGCCGGTCCTCATCCTGGGCATTCTGCTTTTGCTAGTCTCTCTGTGTGGCTTCGTCGGTGCTTTCTGGAACAAGAAAGGGTTCTTGGTCTTCTACCTCTTCTGTATGGCACTGCTTATAGTCCTCATCCTCATACTCCTTGTGTTTGCCTTCGTGGTGACAAGGCCTGATGGGACCTACTCTGTGCCTGGGAGAGCGTACAAAGAGTACAGGCTTGGTGGGTTCTCTTCTTGGTTGAGGGACCATGTGACAGATTCTGGGAATTGGGGAAAGATCAGGAGTTGTGTTGCCGAGTCTGATGTTTGTGTGAAGTTGGATCAGGAGTACGTGACTGCTGATCAGTTCTTTGCTGCTCATATCTCCCCTCTTGAGGTGAAAGGCTCTGTTTTTGCCCTGTTTTGGGTGATTTTAGTGAATGTGCAGCCGCTTTCTTTGCCTTGAATCTTGGATTTCTAGGGTTTCGGCTTAGAACAGAGAAACACTCTGATTTAAAGCTGCACTTTTGAAGTGCAGGTCATGGTAGATGACTTTACCTGCTGTTTTTCCTGCATTGCATGAGGATTGTAGAGTTACATTGTTTCAGCATTTGACATTAGAGTAGCTGTAATTGTTAACCCCAAGATGAAATTGTTTCTTGCTCATTCTTATCCCTAAAGTGGCCAGGAAAGAAATGAGATAAAGAGACAAAAAGATGGGTGCACGTGGCATTTAGTTCTGAGGACACCAGAGTCAAGAGACACTTGACACTACCTTCTAGTTGCACACAACCACATAGCACCATGTGATTCAGTGAATTCTAGGTAACAGACCGTACTCAGGAATCAAAACAGGGCCTACCAAAAGTCTAGATTCTACCAACTGCAAGTGAAATTTTCACCTTTCTTATTTTAGTTAATACAAATCATGCAAACAATAGAGATAACTGATTACTTGGTTTTTACCCCCTTCATGCAACCCTTTAGCTTCTCTACTGTGGATCAAGGAATAACAAGAATCAGAATATCCGAAAGTGTGAAACTATGGAAATCATTTTGCCTCACAATCACAAGTCATAAACAAGTATTCTCGGGGACCACTTGTGAAAAATATGGAGGAAAAAGAACGATATCAAGATAAGATTTTTATTCCCCAAGTTGCTCCCTATTGACACTGTTTCTTTTCTTTGTCCTTTTTTCTTTGGGCACAGTCTGGGTGCTGCAAGCCACCAACAGTGTGTGGCTACACATACATGAACCCAACAATGTGGATGAACCCGGTGAACCCCAATGCAGACCCAGATTGCTACCTGTGGAGCAATGACCAGACCCAACTCTGTTACAATTGCAATTCATGCAAGGCTGGTCTCTTGGGCAACCTGAGGAGTGAATGGAGGAAGGCCAATATCATCCTAATCGTTGCCGTGGTCATCCTCATCTGGGTTTACCTCATCGCCTGCTGCGCCCTCCGGAATGTGCAGACTGAAGAGCTCTTCCAACGCTACAAGATGTAGTTATGGAGTACTGTGTTGTATATTCTTGATCCTTTTCTGTCTAGAGTATACAAGCCAGAGCAGAAAATAAGCCAAGGATTGATTTCGACCGAGTCTGAATTTTGCCCTGGATAACGTAAAGCAAGAAATAGTGGCGTGCCAATTGCGCAAGCTCTTAGTTTTACTGCCACATGCTAACGTTTCATGTCTAAACTCTACCATGGTTCTGTCTATAAAATCGATGCAAATGCGCGCTGCAAATCGCGACCATCCGAAAACACTGCTCAAACAACGCATTTTTGAAACCCTCTGTGATTCATCACTTGGGAGATCTTCGTGGTTTTTCCTTAAATCTTTTCGGGGGCGGAGCAATGAACCGACTGCTAACGTGACCTGGACTCGACCGGTTTGCTGTGTCGTTAGGACGACCATATATAGGCAAGTGGAGCACGAGACCTTTGCGCATTTTCTGCTAAATCTATGTGGTTTTGCACGTTTTCAGCTAAACCTCTGCAAGTTTGCACACCTTTCTCGCTCCCTCCCTAAAAACAGGAACACAAAAATCCTCTCCCGTCTTTGTCCCATTTCTTTCATTCCCAATTTCAGAAAACTAATGACAACTTATGGAACCATACCGTCACCTTCATCGCCCCCGCCGTCGTCCAACCTCGAGTTCATCTCCCATGCCAAGGCACGGATCAGGACCGGCCTCGCCACCCGCCGGCCATGGAAGGAGATGTTCCGGCTCTCCGCCATGGCCCCTCCGGACGGCCTCGGCGCATCCGTCTGGCGGATCCGAACGAACGTCGCTGTCTTCCGCATGAACTACGCCGTCATCGTGCTCACGATCCTCTTCCTGAGCCTGCTGTGGCATCCCGTGTCGCTGATCGCGTTCATGGTGATGATGATCGCGTGGCTGTTCCTGTACTTCCTGCGGGATCAACCGCTGATCTTGCTCGGCCGAGAGGTCGACGACCGGGTGGTGATGACCACGTTGTTCGTGGCCACCATCCTAGCGCTCTCCTTCACTCATGCGACCGATAACATAATCGTGGCGCTGTTTATCGGAGTCATGGTGATCGTAGTGCATGGAGCATTGAGGGGGACGGACGATCTGCTGGTGGACGACGATCCACAAGCCGCCGGAGACGCCTTGAATCCGCAGTTTCGGGATCCTGTGTATTCTTTGTCTTAGGAAATACTGATTATGCTCTGCACATTTTCAGGTGGTCTCCAAGGAATAATGTATGATCCCATTAATATAACTCCAGACTTTTTATCATGGTATTTACACGGAGTTCATACCGGAAATATTGGAAAAATTATATATAAAAAGAAATCTCTTTGTTAATTGACCCCGCGGGGGGGTGGGGGTGGAGGGGGTGGATTAATGGTATGAGTTTTTGCAAGTGAATTTGAGGAAAAACATTAAAAATACAAAGATTCTCATTCTTTTTTGATAAGCAAAAATAAATGTCCCATCTGTCCATTGTTTTGTAATTGGAAAAAAATGAGATTAAATGTAAATAAAATTGTCATGAAAAATATGGGCTATGTAATTTGTTTCATGGAAAATTGATGATTTCAAAAATATTCTTAAAAAATAGACGCTTGCGTCGCTTATAAAAATGAATGAATAAAATAATTTTCATCCCATACTATGATGTTTTATATATAAATTGTTGTCAATAGTAAAAACATTATCCATTGACGAATTATTTCAAGTGATACAACTAATCTTTTTTAGGAAAATATTTTTCAAATTATTAATTTTTTGGAAATAAATGGAGTCTTAGAAAGAAGCTAAAAGTGAGAAGCAAAATGAAATGAAAATTTAGGACGGACAACTAATGAAAATGTTTTTTCAAATCATTCCTTCTTTCATTGAAGAGGGGGAATTGTTTATTTATATAGATCAAGAGTACTTGATAATCTCTTAATTATCCACTCTAGCTCATTTTGTTTGGTCTCGCTAATTTTCAAAAAAAAAAAATATTATGACCATATGTTTTACTACAATTTAACCAAAATTTACGAAAATTTCAAATAATAGCTTGAAATACTCATGTTTTCTTAAATAAGGGTTTAAAATAATTATATTAGTCTCAAAAAGAGTCATTGGCCCTCACCCAGGGGCTAGCGACCTCGTTGGCCATCACTATCGCCCCACCAACAATGGGGCAGCAGCCATTGGCTGGAAGGAGCCTCCCTTCCATGCATGTTTATCTTTTTTTTTTTTTAAGTTTTATTTTTTTTAGTTTTTTTCTTGAAAGAAAAAAAGAACAAAAAAGGAAAAAAATTAAACAAATTTAAAAGATGAAATTTCCCCTCGATAGATAGTGAGTTTAGGCCCTTTTCTTAGATCAATATGGCTACTTCAAATCCTTATTTGAAATAAGATTCATTCAAATCCTTATTTGAGAAAATAAGGGCATTTCGAATCCTTATTTAAAATTTTTTCCAAGTTTGTCTATTTTTCATTTAAATCTAGAGGCATCCAAATGAATACCTCGACTACTTGAATGATATGAAATAGCCTGCAAGTCTCATAAACCAATTAAATGTATACTTTTGTCTTGTCCAAAATGGTCGTGACCTAAAGAAGCCATCATATGGTTGATAAGATTCAAACATGTGACTTCTAATTTTCGAGCTAAAAATCCCCCAACACCAAATTGACCACTTCAATCCTAGGTGCATAACTGACCAAAAAAAAAAAAAAAAATCCTAGGTGCATAGAATTAAGAATTTCTTAGGCTCTATTTTTTTTTCGAAAAATGAATAATTGAAAATCTATTTTCTTAAAAAATGATCATTTATATTGCTTGCAATAATTAATTAACAAAAAATATTTTCGTTTTCATCAACAATACATGTTTAATATTTTTGTGAAAGATGAAAACATTTTTCATTTATTTATTTTTTTAAGCAACATAATTAATCACTTTTAGGAAATATTTTTCAAAATATTTTTTTTCTCAGAAGAGACGTAGCATTAATTCAATCCACCGTCTCATGCAAAATACATTAGATTTATTTTCACTTTTAGATAAATTAGTGCATCCGTACAAAAAAATTAATTTGTTTCCTTTTTTTTTTTTTTCGGTCGATAGATTATTTTATTAATTAGCAGAAAATATCGTTTCTTTTTTATCTTGCTTTTCTTTTGTCCAAACTCTTCCTCGTCCTCCTTCTTGGGAAGAACTGCCGCACCTTCTTCTGACACTTGCAGGCAAGTGTCTGTAGATCCCTCATCTCTTTCTCCATCGCTTTCGATTCATCGTATGTGGGTCGCTCTCTGTTCTTCGTGGTTTTCACTAAATCTTAATACCCAAGTGGACAATTCGACTTGTCCATGCATGTTTGTGGAAATTATTGGAAAAAGTTCGATCATTTCAGCCTGAAAAGTGTTGGGTAGATAGGCCTGATCGTGCAGGGTTGCTCATTTGATCGATTTGTTTGTCAAATCTGCGCATGCCCGCATTGTTCGTCGACCGTTGCGGTGATGCTAGATGGGTTTCAATGAAGATGCACATCAACTGTTTGACGAAATGACCCTTTAGGCAGTGATTCTGTGTTGAGTGTGTTTGTAATTTAGAAGAAGTGTGTGGAGACTGCTGCGTGCAATATGCTTCTTACTGTGCTCATCTTCAATTGTTATTCTACTCTCCAGCTCAGTGATGATTAACGTGTGAGGCGGGTGAGCATGACGAGTTATCTATGGAGGAAGTACGCGGATTACTTGTACACCAAGTGGGAAAAGAACATCTTGTGGACCATGGTCGATCCGTATCGACGGCCTAAATCTTTCATGCCTCTGGTCACCATCTATACCGCTGCTTTTTATACCGGCGTCGTTGGGGCGGCAATAACTGAGCAACTGTACAAGGTGCTTCTCCAACAGCCCGAAATTAGTCGTGCTGGAAATTTGTCATTAGCTTCTTGATTCAGTGGCAATTGTGCAATGAGTCAATGTTTAATTCTGAGTCCTCACAAGTTCTCGCCTATCTTGTAATAGTAGAGTCGATGCTATCCTTCGACCTTTGACATAATTTTGAAATTTTAAAAAGATTATCGATTATGCAAGATCTTTGGATGGTTACATCAAAAGTCTGTGTGGGTTGAAATAGACATTGATGGACATGATTTTGGAGAGCAGGGAATTAGACTAGAAAAGAGAACTCGCCGTTTTTTACCATCTTTTTTTGCGGTACGCCTGAGACTTTCTTGTATTCGATTTCTCTAGGTTTTGACTAAAGCACGTGTTATGATGCTGAACAGGAGAAGTACTGGGAAGATCATCCTGGGCAAGAGGTTCCTCTCATGATGCCAAAGTTTTACAAGGGACCCTGGAGGGTGTACAGAGGCGAGGCCATTCAGACAGACAAGTGAGAGAAGTTGGCGGATGCCTGAGTTCTGTGCTTACATCTTCCATGCCACACTTCTATTGTCTCTCAAGTCCGATGATTTTACAGATATGGTTTCTGTAAATGGAGATATTACTCTAATTTAGAGCATTGACGAAGTAACACCTGCTGTTGCTATGTTGGAACAGACTGAAGATGCTTTAGTAGGAATTGGTTTGTGTATCAATAAACAGACTTATTTCTCCTTTCTCAACTATACCCCTTATCTTATATCCATTTATAAATACATAAGGCTAGCTCGCCACAGATAATGTAACTTGTATGTACACATGTTCCTGCTTTATGATTATGATATCGATTAGGTTTTTCGAATTGTTGTATTTACTAGTTAGTTTCTTCTCTCATTTAAAGTTTAACTAGTAAAAACTCACAGATACCCGTGCGTATAGTTAAAACACAAGGCACCTATTCGAATCTCGATCCACCAAATGCGTAATAACTCGATAAATACTAGGAACTAAACATATTTGCTAACACACTTAGAAAATGACTAACTGAACAGTAGTGAAATGAATGCCAAATCTCTATCATCTCACCTAATCGTAGGAACTACACATGTTTGCTAACACATTTAGAAAGTTACTAACTGAACAGTAATGAAATGAACGCCGAATCTCTATCATCTCACCTATTCAAAATCGTTAATCATTATATTATGCCCCTAATTGGGCAACCGACTAACAGAATTTTGTGAAAAATTTCTTGTCCGATCTACACTCACACGAAATATACTTGCTTAAGATTGATTTCCTCATCCCAAGAGGTCATCTGTATGGTCGACTTGAGTTGTCACCAAGGGTCTTCGAGATAGAGGCACAATTTCATTTTCTTCTTCATGCTAATTGTATATTAACCGCCATAATTAAATAGTGGGTAATTTAATCAGGCACTATATATATATACACACACACACACGAAACGAAGGAAGACAAAAATCTTCAAAAATGGTCGGCTTAACAAATGGATTCTTTAGTTGAAAGCTGGTCATAAAGAACAAACTAGTAAAGTTACTTGACTTCACTGCAATTCTCATAAGTCACATTCTTTATTTGCTCTTTGCTATAACACAGACAGATATATCACAGAGAATATTCAATGACAAAGGACTGCAATGCGCAGAATTTGCCATCAAGTCCTCTTACAAAGAGCAAAGACATTGTGCAAACACTAATCAAGAGTAATCCTTTTATGTGCAATATGGACAGGGAGGATGCCCCATATGGCTAAATAACCATTATAAAGGTCCTAGAATGAACTAGATCCTGTTTGATTGTCCTTCAGAAGAGACCCGAGATCTCCAACTCCCTTTGGCGGGCCAGTGCTGCTCCAAGCTGCGCTGTGCTTTTCAATTGCATCCTTTATCTTCTGAAACTGCGCATTATCCCACAAAGAAATGATAAAAATGTGAACATGAAAATCACGAGGTGCAGGTTACTTATTGTGCAACCACTGCAAGCATGCTTCAGTTGCCAATTTTACCATTATTCTAGCAAGTCGAAAGAAAATAAGGAACACTATCATTGATCCTACCATTTGCATACTCAACTTTGAAAAGTGTTAATTATTTTCTCTATATTTGCAAGAATCTTTTGGCATCCTTTGGATACCCAGTCGAATGCAAATATTTAATCCCTGAAAAATTATCAGCCAGTCAAGGACTCCGATTGAGCTCACCATCTAATCTTTTTCTACCTTTCAAAAACTACACTGCTTTTTTCCTTAGATTTGTAACTCAACATATACCAAAACCATCTCAAGAAACGGTAGTGTTCAAATATTACAAGATTCATTACATAAAAATTATAAACATAAACTGCAACTTACCTTAGCAAGGGAACATGAAAAGGACTCCACCTGACAATCAGCGCCACGATAGAAGTGGAAATATGGCAGCACCTTAACATTCAAGCTCTTGCACATTGGCTTATTCTCATCGAAATTAACTTTCAAGAATAAAATCTCAGGGTGTTCTTGAGCTGTCTTGCAGAGCTGATAGACATAGACAATCAGATAAATATATCACAATGATGCTTGATTTATCAAAAGCAATTCTAACAATAGATATTTCTGAGGCCAACGGTACTCAAGACAAATTTAATAACACAACTTTACGGGAAAAAGAAAATTTGCACTTTATTTTCTTTCCCAAAACCAAGTGCCTACTTGGTTATCAAGAAGCCATCTTCATCATAAATTCAATAAGTTCCTTAAACTTTTTTCAAGATCCCAAATATTCAGAACATGTTTGTAGAAATAAAAGACTCTCCACAGGCGCAGATCGAGAAGGCTATTACATCTTCATTCATTATGCTCTGGTCATGAATGCTGAGAAGTGCAACCAAACACCCCAATAAACGTTAGGGCAAAACGAATATCAAATGGCAAAGATCACCTTATAGTGTTAGCAGTCTGAGATACGCACGTACACGCGCACCCGCGCTCATGTGCACACACAACATGGTTACATGTATGTATCACCCATCAGAGTTTCCTATCCCAATGCTATTTATCCAGGGATAAAGCAAAACAAATATTCCTCATATGCTGGCTGCTGTAAGGTAACTTGCGAATTATATAAAGAAGGAAAATAACAGAAAAGTTGAGAATTACCTTTGGAAATAATGCTCGGCAAGAAGCACACCAAGTTCCATAAAATTCGACAATTACTAGTCTATCTCCAGCTTGACTTAAAGCACTCAGAAATTCTTGCGTAGAATGAATATCGACCATATTTGGTCCTGCATTCTTCTCCCACCATTTTGGTTGATCAGTTTCAGTAATAGCAGCATGCACCTGAAGTAAAGCCACCGAAAGGACAGAGAATGAGAGGAGAAACTAGGAACTGAAAAGTATTGGTTTTAGTGCTGGGCATCACTGTGGCATAAACAATCGAACCATAAGAACCAAAGATCATCAAAGATTGTCAACAAAGACATGACACTACAGTCTTACATGTCTCTTTTTCGGCATGTCCCATGTCCTTAATTCTTTAGTTACAGACAGAAGCAAAATCAGGCTCCATCATCAAGAATGATATGTGATAACCATTGTGCATATGTCCTTGTTTTAAATGAAGCTTTGTCAGCCAGGGGCTAGAGCAGAGTGAATTGGAGAATGGATTGGCGTGAAATGAAAACGTGAACAAGGAACATTACTTGTCCTAGAAGTGGCACAACAGGGTTAGAGGCATCCGTGATCATTTAATTGGAAAAGGAGACATTCTGACATACTAGATGCTAATGTGAAAGGGTCGCATTCCATGCTAAAAAAGAAACTCCTATTTGGAGTCTACTTTAAGATCTGATGCATGAGACAGCATAAATCAGATACCATAACAAAGTGGTATGGGTGATTTCACTACTTGGTCACCGGGAGTATCAGTATAACGATTCCAGATTGCCGGATTCCAACTTTGCAAACGATATTCTTTCATCTAGAATCTGAATTTCAACTACAAATAACAACCCACCAACCTTATTAATTATTATCGGCGAATTTAAAAAGAAAGGCCGGATATTCAACTGAAACGACACGAAAAGCACCACTTGCAGACAAGATTGCAGAATCAGACCACGTTATGAGCAAATGGCCCCCTACCAAATCAACCCAAAGGAATCCGAAACTGTCTCCACAAGACCAATCATTGACAGTTCAACAAAAACCGAGCGGGCAATAACACACAACATTAACACAGAAAGGCCAAAAGCAAACAAGCAACCGAAGAGAACACCACGCAAAAAAAAGGGAAGAGACCTTTTATACCTTCAAAGAGTTCAACTGCTTTCTGGGTCTGAACGCGAGCGGCGAGAAATCACCGATCGAGCAACTCGCGACCGACAAAATCCTCTTCGGTGGGACGACGGAATTAACAGGAGCCGGGAAAGACGCCGCCGGCGAACTGGAGAGCCGGCGAGTGTACAGAGACGGCGACCCCAGAACATCCGCCATCTAAAGATTCACAAACCCGCCCCTCCCCCCTCAAAAAGGCAAGATGGCAAGGCGGAAAATCGAACGGATTCCACAGAAAAGATTCCACCTTTGCCGGAAAAGAAAGCGAAAAGAGGTAAAGGATCGAACTTTCGGGCACTGGGATTAGAATGGGACGGCCATGGCCAGAAGGGCACGGATAATTTATGGGATTCGGAGATGGGTTTCGATTTTTCCGGGAAAATTCGCAGAAGAATCGGCAGAGTGAGCTTGTGGGTGTTCGGTCTTTCGCTCATAAACCCGCAGGAAGAAGGGAGGAACAAGAAAGTAGGTGTCGTCATTGGGCGGTTTTTATTCTTTATATCGGGTTCGTCGTCGACGATTTTGCTTCTTTAACGTGCGGTCTTTTTTTTTTTTGGTCGGTGCGGTCTTGAAAGTGTAGGTTTTTGTTTTTGCTTTTTTTTTTTGAGTTCTTCGAATCTTGGAAACAAAGCATCGATAGTCAAATTCATATCTAAAACTACGCCTCTCCGGCTCGGTCGTTCCAAAATTCGGTCATTTCAAAATGTGGATAATCGAATTTCCCACCTCCCGAAAATAGAGTTCTTTTTTTTTTTCGATCAAATCCCATAAAAAAAAAATTGTCGATAATCCCATAAAGTTTGGCTCGTGCAAAATGGGGCGATTTTTATTGGGGGTTTGAATTTAATGTTTACCTAAATTTTGGCCACAAATCCAAAAGATTCAGCTAGTTTGATGTAGAAGGGAGCATTGGCCTAGACGATGCACTAGTCCAATGTAGACCCTTGAATTGGACCACACCAATCTTACTCGATTGGCTTTGATCTAATTTTGGAATTTTTTAAGGTAAGTTTCATTTTTTAAAAACTGACTCAGCTTTTAAATTTCTTGAAGCTTGGAACCTATCTATCCAGTAACTACTAATTATTATTTGTCTCAATGGCAAATAAAGAGATATTTTACTAAATTTTATCCTTTTAAAAAAATGAAATAAGAAAAAAGAATTGGGTGGTTCTTGGGTTATAGTTTCCAGGATGTATACAGTAGATTCCAGTTAAAAAAATAATAGGAACCAATTCTGATAGTTTGATGTTAAAAGAGCAAATTTACCCCCACTCCATTTCTATCTTTTTCTTGTCGAAGTGACACCTCTGTTTTGATACTAGCTACACATCAAATAAAAATTTCAAGAATATATTAAATATATTAGGAAAGAAATTTATATTAAGTCCACTATCAGTGTAACGAATTTATTGCACATCCACCTTTAGACAGGCAACATGTTTTCTTAGTGTAGTTTAATTAGCTTTCTTTGAAAATCCATCATAAATATACTTACTTCGATGGTTAGTTACAAGTAGAACCCAAATCAATAATACAAAATGAAGTGACTTTGGAGCATTTTACTGTGGTTTTATTATTAATGCAAGCAAGAAACAGCTCACGATAATTTAGACTAAGTAACGCAACTAGATACTCAACCTATAATTTTACTCTACATATATAATGATATACACACCACCGCCAATGATGTATAAATTAATTAATTAAAGAATTAATATCCAGCTTTTTAAAATAAGATTCATACAAAAAGGGCCTTGGTGATGATATCATACCTGTCTATTTCAAGTGAATATAACTATGTTGGAGTTCCTTTTGGAATGTACAACATGAATTACTCACTGTGTGATCCAAACCTTTACACTGATGTACGCTTCCCAAGATTAGAAAGATCGGAGTATAGACAGATCTCCTGACAAATTCATCTTTGTATCAAAGCAGAGACCAGAGTATTAACAGACAACAGAAGAAGAGTTCTAATGCAAGAAAATCAGATGCAATTTGAAGGACAAAGCAGTAGCCAGCACATCAGAAGCTGTGAAAATTCTCTGTGGATTCATGTCTTGGTTCATTGTCTCTATGAAGGGAGACACGTTTCTCTGTTTTGTTTTTCCTTCTTCCACATGTTGAGTTGAGTTGAGTTGCATTATTAAGTTTATCCACCTCCAGAAGAAAAGCTGGACCAGCCCACCGTCCCCCCCTAAATGAACGGCCATGACTTTGACAAATGAGAACAACAATCGTGGAGCTATGTCAGTTCTTGTCCCTTCTATAATTGGTAAGAATTTCCTGATGAGTGGGTTGCGTTTGCGTGTCTGGAGAAGTTGGCATCAGGGCACGTGGAAGATGTTCGTCGTGTTTGCTTTTATCTCACTCATAAAGACATCTAATGCTGATTCACACAGATATCTCGTCCAAGCACTCTAGGCTTTGGCTCAAGTCTTTTGCATTATCGTTGATGTTCATGAGGTACTTTATGGATTCGAGATTTACCTACTCAAGGTGGAATTACTCGCCGTTGAAAATTTACGGCAGGAAAGACACGATGCAAAGAAGAAACCAAAGAGGATCGATCTTCCACACAAAACGGTTTTCTCATCAGAAAAATTCTGCAGATATGAGTAAACAGGAAACGCTCCACGAGTTAAAAAGTAACACATTTGAGTTGTAATTTTGCATTTACCACCACATCACCAGCAGCTGTGGCGCGACCACCCGTCCCCCGTTCAGTTACCTCTGTCTTCACCTCCAGTTCTGCTCCCACCTCCGTCAATACAGCCACTAGCAAGTCACTGTTGCTGCCACCAGCTCACCACCACAACCACCTCCACATGGAACCCCTGTCTAGCTCAGGCAACTAATTCTCAAAAAGCTTTTGGCGTGTATACGCATGGAATGTCGAAATTTATTATCTCAAAATCTACGTTCCAGGACGGAGTACTTAAAACAAATTACAACCTGAACACAAGGATCGTCAATCGCTGCCACCAGATGCTGCTTCGGCAACACGTATCGTCGGTGTCACATAAATCATTTACGTTCTTACAAATTGAGCTCATAATGAATGGAACTGACTTAGGCAAATTAAAAGCATTCCACTACTAAACTTATATGCCACATTACTAACCGATGAGTGATCCAAAGCATTCTAGAACCTCACCTTCCTAGTGAACCGCCTGATTTCTAGATACATGCCTGTTACCTAGGCAAACCCCTAGATACATGGTCTTCCGCATTATATTACAATGCTCGCTTTGCTTCGCTGATGTCCTAGAACCGGTGAGGTGAGGCTCATCAGAAGCTGCTGTAGAGACAAACATCACGGGCTAGGCAAAAGAATAGAGCTTGCAAAAGAAGCAGTTCCGTTATTTGCAGAACCCTGTATCTTCAAAATTGAAGTGACCACGTTGTATATCTGAACGTTTTCAAAAGATGGGACTTTTTGGCCCCTAGCGAACTCAGGACCATGACCGATGAAGATTGTCCTCATGGAGAAGATATCATTGTCATAGCCGTGCGCTCCTCCACATTCCTGGTGCTTTGTTCTCTTCTGTTCCACCTTGAATCCCTCTTCAATCAACCCTATTATGGGCGGAATCCGATCACTCGCCACATAATGAAGCCTACTTGGCAAGTCTTCCTTGAGATACACCTTCAAATACTGTCCATTCCCAACTTTGCCTGATCTCAATCCCTCATTCATCTTCTGAACGACATCTGCTGGTGACACACCTGAAGGTGGACGGATTGCCAGCAACGGAGAGTGAGATTGCACCCAATTTGCCGGGATATCAATCCAAGATTTCAAATCATCCAAGAAGATCAGCTTTTTATCACAAGTCCCAACCATCCCATGATCACCGACCATGATTATATTAACATCCTCGAAAACCCCTCTCTTCTCTAGACCCTCGATCAACCTCCCAATCATCCTATCGATATTAGCAACCGCCTCCGTGATCTGAGGATCGTCAGGCCCGACCTGATGACCCTGATGATCAGGATCCTCGAAATACAGGGTCATGAACACAGGCATCTCGCTACTAGGCATGTCAAAATACTTCAAAACTGTATCGACCCGCTCCTCAAATGGCACCGAGCCATTGTAAAACCGGCAGTAACCCTCAGGGCAAGTCCAGGATCCCTTATTAACCTCGGACCCTGGCCAAAAGTAAGTGGCGGCCTTCAACCCATGATTCACCACGGTCTCCCACAGCGGCTCGCCGAGCCACCACTTGGGGTCATGACTACCCATGGAGAAGGTGTCCCCAGAATGAGGATCCACAAAGTGGTTATTGATGATGCCATGATGAGCAGGGTACAAGCCAGTGACAATGGAGTAATGATTAGGGAAGGTGAGAGTAGGGAATACTGGAATCAGGCCCGCCTCGGCCTCGGTCCCGTTCGCGATCAGCCGGCCGATGTTCGGGGTCGCGATCTTGAATTGGTACCCGAACCGGAACCCGTCGGACGAGATCAGAAGAACCACCGGCTTCTGCAGCTTCTTGAGAGGGCGAGCCGTGGTTTCGATCGAATCGGAATCGGAACTCGACGCCTTCGACGCCGACGCCGACGCCGCCGGCGCCGCTGCCGCCGGCGCCGAGGGCGCGGCAGGAGCGGAAGGCGAAGGTCTATAGAAGAACAGGAACGCGAAGGCGGCGGCGGCGGAGACCGCGACGCAAGTGATGAGGATGAGAGAGATCAAGACGACGGTGGCCGCGGGCCTCTGAGCCGCCGAGGCCTTCGGTTTCGTCGACTCGTCGGCCGAGTCGGTGTCGAACGAGAGGAGAGCGGTTGATGGGTTCGGCGGGTCTTCCTCCTCGGCGAGATTCGTGGGTTGCTTGTCGGAACCCATGTCGCAAGATCGAAGCTTTGCCTCCGGAGAGAGCTCCAAACCCTCCGCTCCGTCCAAGAATCGCAGAAATTTTCCAAGAATCGATCAAATGAAGCGGGCTCTCGATCTGGGTCTGCAGCTGGTCAAGAAATGAAGTGAAAACGAAGGAGGGTTGGGGCGGAGATCGATGGGCGGGTGAGGGGTCGCTGTCGGAGAAGACGAGACTGATCGGAGTCCTATCGATTGAGTCCGAACCAAGGAAGGGTGGTGGTGGTTTAGTCGTGGTGCGCTCCAATTCCTCCGCCACGTGTGTTTCGGCTGTGATTGGCCAGTATTTGGTATCGTATTTGACCTTGCATTTGAAGTCATTCGAGAAAGTTTATGCAAAAAAATCTGTGGGAAGTTGTTGAAAGAACGGAAATGATAACGACAACCGAATTGCCGAACGGTTCATCCACCAACTTCCTGTCATCTGGACAACTAGAGATTGGAGATCTTTTGGCTGAGATATACCAGTATATTCCCTCTTCTCCACCTACAAGTACACGCGTGTTTCAAGATACTTCTTAAAATGAAAAGCACGACCCACCAAGCAAACCAGAAAATTAAACCACTTGCTTCAGATGAACGTTACAAATTCAGACTCCAAACTATGTGCATTAAACTTATGCCCATGCTTATGATAAAAAGATCTCTCAAGTTACCAAACATTCCAAAATATGGAGGATGGCCGCCACGATAGAAAATTCCCAGAAACCCCCGCATGGGGAAAACATTACAAGGGCGGGACGACAAAGCTAAGCATAGCAAGGAAGACGAACCGTACAAACGAAAAAAGAAAAAGGAGACACAACTCGCAGTTATGAGCACGATATGTTGCTGCATCATCTACTGTGTCAAACTTGCTCATCATTGCATCACAATGTACACAGAAATTTGCACTGCGGTTTGTGCGACTCCATGGTTGGACAGCCCTTAGGCCTCTGTTCTTTGAAAAATTAGGCCGGGTGTTGGGTATTGTTCGGTCTCGGTCAAAATTTCAGGCACCATCTGAAGGAAGAGTGCTCTGTATGTTCGAGGGCATCAGGATGTTAAAACCGTCTGCTGCAGTAGCTACAATCATTCCCGGAATCTGAGCATGCCAATGCAGTTCTTTCAAGTCCTTTTGTCCCTGTTAACAGAGCAGAGACGGTTGAGCATGAGAAAATGAAAAACGGCTACTTCTAGAGTATGCCTAATACATGTGCCCACGACATGCGTCATACCTGGTGAACAAAGAGGAGCTGTGGAGGTAAATCCTCTGGGGCATTCACTTGCTCTTTCGTTTTGGCTTTAAACTCTGCCTCCTCTTCCTCATCCTTTTCCAAGGAAAGATCCCAGATTCTGTTCATCAATGCTCAAGAAAGAGAGAATTCAGCAATAGTATCAAATAGCATCAAATCATTTACCATTTATCGCATTGAATAATTGACATTTTATGCTGCTGCTGCAGTCCCTGATATGCATATTAACTTACGTGAGCTGGCAGTCAGATGATGATACTGCCAATGTGGAGGCTTCATGTGGGCTCCATTCGATTGAGGTAACCGGGTGTTTATGGTACTCGAAATGAGCAACCACAGAGTCACCTTCCTGCCAAAAGAAAAAAGACACAACATAGTAAGGATCTAAAAGTAGTACTCGAGCAAAAATATTTACGATTCCCACTCAAAGAGATCCCTTTAAAGTCCTAGGCTTTTATATGACAACATAAAGAAAAATATGCCTGAATAAAACCATACAAGGAGCAGTTAATAAAGAAAAAACATCCTCATGGGGAACAGACCATCTTCACAAGATTAAGCACATGTATCCACAAAATGAGGGTAACCGAGCTTTGATGCATACCAAGGTGGGAAATTTCCTCTTAGAGGTTACAAAATAGAGAAGAAGAATTAAGAAGAAAGAGCGAAAGGTGAGAAACTGTTGTTAGCTAATAAAAAGAATCAAGTGCAGACTAACTCAATAGGAAGCTGCCAACAGACCATCACATATAGGTCAGAATGCACTTCTGAAGAACTAAAAACATGATTATAGCAGATGAAGAAGAGCTACTTATCAGAAAAATCGCTAGACAAAGGAAAATATTGCATAAATGTTTTCTGTTAAGGTGCCGCTTGAAAAGGCAACCAGTATCAAAGTAAGTAAAGCTTTTATCGAGGCTCATGCAGTCATGCTCTAAAGGGTTTCCACAACATGTCACCTCCTTCCGAAAACATTCCATCACAACCTATGAATTGAAATGCTCCATAGATAAGAAATACCTTGAGTAATCTAAGATCATGAATTGAAAATGTCCCGTCATCACATCCAGATGCCAACATACAGGTAGCCAGCCTAAACAGATTCAAATCATTCCCAGGTCAACAATGAGATCAGCAACGCAGAGGTATAGTATAAATGAGTGTGCATATAGGACATACTAAGGGTAAACAAACCTGTTCCATGAGATCACATTCACATCAGCATTATGTGCCTTAAAAGAAACAGCTGGTGTCTTCCCCAAACGGGTATCCCATATCACAACAGTTCCATCAACTGAACAAGAGGCAAAGACATTTTCTTCTGTGGGGCTCCACTGCAGGATTGATAGTAAGAAATTGTTTAATATTAAATGGCATGAAAGCTGGTGCTCATAGTTCTGTAGTTAACTGGAGGAAGTGTTCATAAATGTACTTGAAGATCTTCAACACTTGCAGCATGTCCAATAAACGGAGTGGAATCAACATTCCATGTTGAACCAGATGTCGGTTCCCAAAGATGGATGCTATTCTTGCAGTCCCCTGCAAGTGCAATTAATGCAGAGACAACCAATCACACTTAGCAACAATAGATTAAAAAATAGATCTCATAGGAACTTGTATTGCCATTACCAGATACGAGCCTCCCAGGTACGAGAGGACTCCAATCTATGGCATAACCTTCATCTTTGTGGCCACCAAACTTCATTAATGGAGCCTGATTAAAGACTGAGGAAGCTCCCTGGCTGACATCTGCTTCTGATTCAGCCAAAGCATTCAAGTGGGAACTGAAGTCCCATATCTGCAATAACACAAGCATAGATAACAAAATAAACAGAACAAAGGTCACTGAGGTGTCCTTAAATATCTCATAGTCCACGTGAATATCAATCAACACCTGCCCTGCCCACACAACATACACACAAAATTCTACAACCAGAACATGGAAAAAGTTTTCTATGCTGTTTAGAATAGTCTCAATAAGAAAACCTAGTCAATCACCATTTATTATGCCATTCATACAATCCCAAGTGCCTTGCACCAGTAACAGTACATGAATGCCCATGGGAAGTTCCACAAGCCATACTTGCAATTTGCAGAGCACCAAAATGCAGTCCAAATAGCCATTCTTCACTTCCCTCATAACATCTGATGCATTTAAAAATTCAAAGGTGATCATAGGCTTCACTATGATATTGCCAATGTGGATTGGGGCATTCTAAAACTGTCAACAAATTGAAAGTTCTAGTGGGGTGCATAAGATGATTGCTTAGATAGACAGTGGCAGGCTAAAGAAGGTGGTTAAGACAATGTCAACGCTTTCATTTCACAGCAACGATATTGATATGCCAAGGCCCAACAGTTATGAGTTCTCTCAGCACATAATGGAATAAATGAAGAAGTTATCCAATACTAGCTGGTGATAGGTGGTGTTATGTTCTTTATACATAAGAAGAAACTGGTGATCAAAATAGGCAAGTGTACATAAGGAATGATGGCCACATCAGGTCATGCTACAAATAATACCCTGGATCTGATAAATGAGAATATCCACGAAGAAGCGCAAAAAAAAAAAAAAAAAAAAAAAGCTTCTTCTTTGTCTAGAAAAGTTTGAGGCCACCATTGATTTATCGTTAAGAAAAAATATGACCTAATTAAGCAAAGAGGAAGCGCCTGAACCCATTGCACAACCGCCTTCTTCTATCAAGTATCTCAATTGAGGCATCAAGCCAACAACCAAAAAGAATCAAATGCGTAAAACCTACTCACTTGCACATGTCCAGAGTCTCCCCAAGATGCACAGATATGGGGATTTTGATTCATAGCTCTTATTCGATTAACACATCCTTCATGGCCTACTTTTCTTAGCTGCCAATAAAACCAAAGATCAAGATCACTATGCGAAATCATACCATATTTCACAAAACAGTAAGCTTGTCATAAGGCTCAGGAAAATGCCCTAAGGAAACAAGAGATTGCCTGCAAAATTGGCGTCCCAGATCCACCAACTTCATCGTCGCTATCTCCATCACTATCACTGCTGTCACTCTCCTCATCGGCATCATCAGTAGGTTTGGATGGCACCAGTTCACGCCTTTTACCAGTAATGTTGCTTACTTTAAATATCCCAATTGAGTTCCAAGAAGGTTGCTCTGCCTGCAAATAACAGTAGTCCTGTGACGATGGAAACTACATAGCCAGTGATAAAAATACATAATGCTGTGACTGACACTAAAATAGATAATACTCCTCTAATGGGCCAAGAGCTTCATGAAGCAAATTTTCACCCTACCCACTAATGGCCAATAAAGGATTCTACCGCTCCTGATAATGATATTTCTCAGGACAAACAAAAGCTCCAAGCAGAAAAAAAAAAAAAAAAAAAGGCAATGCCCAGAAAGACAGCATAAAAAAGACTCTCGGACCTTGCCAAAGACCATATCTCCCATCCATACACAATAACCAAAAACTGAATCACCAAAACCACTCACCTGAGTTCCAGCAACAAAGTAAACTTGATGTGGAAATTCAGTGCGAACCAAACCCAGTGTATCACGGACGATATCAAAACTGCCACAAGAAATCAACTTTCAGCAAATGCACGCAACAAACAAGACAAAGTAGCAGAAGCAAATACAATCATCCGAGAATTTCCATTTAAATAAAAGAAAGATTTTGAGAATCATTCACACATGATTCTCTCTTTCCCAGCATTTGCAAGCAGACAGGGACAAAATCCACAATCCAAAAGCACCTGAGGCAAGGCCAGCCGATGTGGAAGGCGTGAAGGGAATTGTAAGCAGACGGGTCACACTGAAGCTCTTCTCCTTCCTCCAACTTGTCCACGCCTGGCTGCCACACCTTCGTAGGCATTGAAGGAATTGAGGAAGACGAAGACGACCCATCTTCTTTCTTTGATCCCTGCACTCCAAAAACCACCAAAGGAGCAGCCTTTTAGCAACTGGGATCCACGAAACACCTTTTCTTGTAAAGGGTAAGCGCGAATTCTCCCATTCGCCATCCACCCGGATGTCAAATTGAGACGATTCTTGCGAATTCTTCCGGGAAAAGCTCGGACCTTGTTCTTTCTTTTGGCTTTCTTGGGGTTCTTTATGCTTCGAACCATGTTTGGCTCGTGGTCGATCGATGGTACGCGTGCAGAGAAGCGCGACTGGCAACCGACGAGTGGGTTGAGCAGAGAGTTTTTGGGATGTCTGATTGCGCTAGGGTTTATGCTTCATAAACCGCTAAAGCGCTTGCCTAAGTTGCCTTCACGCCCAAACAGCTGGTTTTAAGAGTTTCGCCCCCATCAAATACACGGATTTGCAAAGCGACCCCAGTGCGAATTATCGTTATAAATGGAAATCAGCTTTTATAAACTTTGGCCTTTTTTTCTTCTTTTTTTTTTTTTTGTGACTGCCATTTTTGGCTGAGCTGTATTTGAAGTTTCTGTGAAGTACTCAAAAAAAAAAAAAAAAATATTTGAATTTTTTTTTTCTTTTATTGAGATAGATATAGTGAGTTTTAATGTTGTTAAGTTATATTAGATGTTAATTTTTTGAGGTGTTGCACTTTAGATTAAAATTTGATTGTTGGACTCTAAAAGTGAGAGGAGTTTAAAGAAATTGTGCACAGAACAGCTATTGACCCGTTACAGCATTGCATGTTACTAAGGTGATAAATAAGACTAATATGTTGGTTGTAATTTGTAAATACTACTTCTTTTCTAATGACTTCGAGATGTCCTAACCTTTTAGCAATTGACCAGATTTATCGGATCACAGTATGGCTCTCCTCTCATTCCATTGATAATTAGTAGGCAATGGACATTCATAATTGATCTCACACCGAATATCACAATTCGAACGTAAAATTGTGTGATCTAATTGATATCATTAACAAGCTTAATATTAATGATCGTTGAAAGATTGCCATTGATTAAAGTTGCGTTTGAGACAAGCTTTTCCAAGTATTTTTGGGTGTCCAAAGCCCATTTGAGCAAATATTGGGTGTTTGGGAACATTTTTGAAACTCACCTTGAATGAATGCTGGCATTCCAAAACCGGCCAGGTAGGTTAGGTTGTGCTTGGGAGATCGGCGTTTTCGGAATGGCCGATGCACTGTTCATCTTCTTCTTCATCATATTCTTAGACGTCAGCCAGCGAGGTTGCGATGGGTCGACAACGGGCTAAAGAGAGGCCGGCATGGTCACGGCAGCCTGACGACCGTCGTTGACCAGTCGCGCGACCTAGATCTAGGTGGCGTGACCTCGCGGCGACCCAGATCTAGGTCGTAAAGGTCGCGGTGACCTCCGGCGACCCACAACCTCACGACGACCCAAATCTGGGTCGTGGAGGTCGCGGCGACAAGCAACCCACGACCTCACGGCGACCCATGACCTGGGTCGCGGCGAGGTCTTGGGTCGTCGGAGGTTGCTGCGACCCACGACCTCACTTGGGTCACGGCGAGGTGGGTGCTACGACTACCGTGAAGGGCCACTTGAGGTCGCGCGACCATGCGGCCCTCACTAGCGATCGCTAGGGGTCGCCCGACCTCAGGCGGCCCTCACCGGTGGTGTTCGACGGCCGCCTGAGGTCTTGCAACTTGAGACATCGCGGCGGCTGCCTACCCTTGGTTGGCTAACTATTTTTTTCCTTTCTTTTTATCATAAAAGTCCTTTGTAAATGTAAATTTCTCTAAACACTATTTTGTCCAAAGATATTTCACAATACACTTTTAGATTACAATTTACCAAATACAATTTGCATTTTGGAAAACTCCTTTTGACTTAAATCCTTTGCATTTTCTCAATAACTTTCCTCAAAAATCTAACCAAACGCACCCTAATTGTATTGCATCCATTGGATCAATTAACACGAAAGTCAAAGGAGAGATTTAGATGCAAACTTTAGCTTTATAATATCCTGTGAGGAATCTTATGTCTTTCCTACAGCAGACATTTGAATTGCGCTGCGATCACCAGACAAAACCTATGATGTATACCAGTGAAGATGGCGAAGAAAGAACGGGCTCGAGAAGGAGATGATCTACTTTCGAGATCATCGAGTTGCTTCAAGAATGAATGTACAGTTGCAACTCTATGATGCTCTACACAAAGATCTTTTACTTGTAAAATCAGGCGAGAAGAAAGATGGTTCCGATAACTTTGGCAGATACTATAGAATATGAACAAGCAGATGTGAATCCATAACCAGACACTGTTCTAGCTCGATCATGTGATATTTTCCCCATTAGCTTCTTCACCACCACGCAATGTTATCTGCAATGCAATGAAATTGGCCGACATCAGGATCAAGACCGACAAAGCAAGCTGATAAAACTGTCATATAACAAGGAGACCTGTGCAATTATAAGACGTTTTCACAGGTTGCGGCCAATTGTCATGATCGTGGGATATTAGCACATCTACATTCCAAAATTTTTCAGGACAAACTGGCAAGGATAGATGAGCCTGGCCAAGGAGAAGTACGACAAGTACCTGTCTTTTCTTTGCCTGGTGAGCAGAACAAGAGCCCCAAATCCTATCATAATTGCAACTTTCATCACCTAGCAAGGAGGGAGAAACATTTAGCAGTTGACGCAATAGTTGTTCTTTCAGTTCGAGCTGTGTTTTTTTCGCTGATTATAATGTGCTGTTAATCCTTCCAGTTAATTCACAAGTTACTGAGCAATAACACATGCGGACTCACCACCAATCAGTCACAACCTCATCTATGGATTTCTCACCATTATTCGCCATGTATGAAGCAGAGCAGTAAAAATCTCGCCGAGAACTAATGATCCAAATTAGCTTTTTCTTATAAGCATTCTAGTTGAAATAGTAAAAGTCTGCAAATTTCCACCTGTCCAATGGGTCCTCCAGAAGGATCGGCGTCTGTTGAACTGTCAGTTTTTGGTCTAGTCTTTGTGTAAGAAGTCCTCTGGTCTTTCTTCACCTCGTTTCCATTTCTATTCACCTTCGTATGCTGAAAATCATTAATAAGACATTCACAAGGCTTCAAATCAATCCACTAATTAATGCAGGTATGAAGGATTATCAAAAACAGCTATTTTAGATCTTATATTCCATAATGTAGTCTATCAAACTCAGTCATGAATGCTTCTAATGCTGATGCGTACTTGCTAAATGAGTCTCGTTCAACAAAGCTGGGATTAGCAATGCTTAAACATCATAATATAGGCCAACTAAGCATACTGTTCCAATATATGAAAAATCTCCAACTTGATGACATGCTTTCATATCCTACTAATGAAGTAAAGCATTGATTTCAATCCAAACTCAACATTAAAAAAAGATGAAAGGCACAAGTTGCGGCTAACAGCCAGACATAAATAGAAAAAGACTGTACCACAACCTTATAACTACTTAACACGTCCTTCTAAGGCAATATTTTCATTACAAAGTTCCCTCAGGCTCTATAATCTTTATCGTGCAGGGTGAGCTCAAAGCCTTTAATTCAGAAGTTGGACATACTTTAGTTTTTTTTTTTTTATCTCTAGGATATGCAACCCGTACGCACACACCCACAATCAAACTTTTGTTCTTGCAATTCTTCACAATACGGTCCTGCTCTAACAGGTTTGAACCTAAGAGTATGGATGATTACAGCCAATTTATGGACCAAAAGACTGGAAGCTAAAAGTCATAAATATACCTCTCCAGCATTTTCAGGCATCGAAATCCTAATCTTCCCCTTCCATTTACTCGTTTCAATACTGCAGCATCCCATCAGATGCATCACCTGTTTCCCTCCCGTAGTAATACAAAGGTTTCTGGATTCGTCAGGAAATATCCACACACCTGACCTCTCAAATACATCACGTTCCCTTTGGCAGCAACTCATTGACTTCACTTTATCATTCGAAGCTCTTTGAAATTTGATTTTTTGTAATTCTATAGAATCCATTGCTTTTCCACTCCTTTCAATCACATTGCCACTAGAATCATGTTGCTCAGAAGCCCAATCATGTGAACTATCTTGTTGACTCTCTGATGCTGTTAAATACGAGTGCCCAGTGTCATGAGAAGATTTAATACCGTGCAATGGTCTAGTTGGACCAACTCCTGTTTCACTTCGTGATGCAGCTCGTTGCGACTCTTCCTTAAGAAAAGGACTATGGACCTTCCGTGGAATCAGCTCAGCTCCTTTGCTAATCTCTATCTTAATTTTTTTAAATTGATGGTTAGCAATATCTTCTGTTCTGGACATGCTCGGTTCTGTTTTAGCTGGTGGTGCTTTTGTACGAGGTTGCATATCCTGATTATTGCGATTGAGAGTAACATGTCATGAACATAAAATGTACTAAGCCCACAGCAACACTAAAATTAATTTTGGAAGCGGCATGCTAGATATACCTGAACTAGACTACTTTCAAACACACTTATCATTTTCCTTATATCGCTTGGAGTACTCTTGAGAGGATCTTGTGCCTCCATATTGTGAGTGACGCCTTCCTCAAGTGCAGGAAAGACCGAAGAAGTTTTCACAGTGGAGGAGGTTGACATCAGGTGAGGAAACAAAGAATCTTTTCTTCCTTGAGAAGCTGCTGCAAGAACGGCATTATTTGGTGAATCTTTTTTTCCTTGAGAAGCTGCTGCAAGAACGGCATTATTTGGTGAATCTTTTTTTCCTTGAGAAGCTGCTGCAAGAACAGCATTATTTGGTGACTGGTTCTCAATAGTTTTGAAAATTTTCTTCGAACTAACTCTGGTCAGGCCTGCATCAATCCTCTGAAATGGAGTACTTGGTGAAGTATCTTCACTTCCATCTGTATGCTTCATGAACAGGCATGGAAACCATTAGAAAGAATTGATACTCGAACTGCTCTTCATCTTGTCCAGAAAGACAGAAAAAACAGCTTACACTGCATATGATCCTTAACTGGGATTATTTGCTTCTCACTAGGCTGAGTCAGTTTACGAATTCCAGATTTTGCATTGGCTACTTCAAAAGAATCTAATACTGAAGGGCCTTGTGCCATTTCTGCTTTGATCTTCTCAGATCCAACTTGAGGGTGTCCAAGTGATCCTTTATAGAGAGATGCGTGGACATCAGATAAACATGTTCTAAATGCTAAAAATCACTCAAAGGCTTTTGTTCTTCATGAAGAAATTAAGAGCAAACCTGAAGTTTCTACATTCCCTTCAATGGCAACTTTTCTCCAAACAGCTGAAGCACTCTCGGTAACTTTAGAAGTGGGGTTGAGAAGTTCACCGTGCTTCTTCTTTAGTGCAGATAGTCTCTAAAAAGGAATATTAAGCACACAAATCAAACTGCAATACACGATTAAGTAAATGCTGCAACAGAGATGATGCCATTTCTTTTTGGCACGTAAACTGATCGAATTCCAGTGTATTGATTCAAATTCTTCACCGTGTAATCCCAAAACCAACAAATGAGGGGAGAGAAGCAAAGGGTTTAACGTTGCAAGCCTAGAGAGATGAAGTGAAGATTACCATCATTCGTATTCGATTCTGCTCTTCCTCGCTGAGGGTGAACCGGATCTTCAAATGCACTTCCCCACCCCCTTCAAAAGGGAAGAAATCATCCCAAAGGCCTTTCTCAACAACCAATTTGGTCTCAACACCTTCCTCCAAACAGAATAACTAAATCCCATTATTCTTACTCCACCAGGAAATTAAAAATTCATACTCTTTTAAATCTAGAAATACCCACCGTACCTGTTCGAGACACCTCGTTCCCATCTGGGTCCAGTAGTTTCACAACCAAATTCTCACGGAGGGTAGTTAATGGACTGCACCAACTCAAAACCACATGTGGAATGCCTAATCAAAACATCTAACATTGAAAACTCAAAAACCCGACAAAGGGACAAAAGATTTGAATTAAATCTAGCATTACATTGAGAAATCACCATCATCTCCAATCTGATATTCCCTCTTCCCCATTGTTACTGTAACACCCATTTAAAAAAAAAAAAAAAAAACCTTAAATCAAGAACTTCAGAATCCAAACACTTCAATTTTGATACTTCAAGAGGATAATGAATGAGCAAAAGCAAGGAAATGAAGATACTAACCTTGGATGGACATGGAAGAAGGAGGTGATGGAGAGGGAAGACTAACAATATCCAGAACTGGAGCAAGAACTCAAAAGACCGACTCCTTTATTAGCATGAAACTGAATGGAGCACCATAAAGTAATGAAGATCAATTGGCGGTGATAGTACCTGAAATTTGAATTGTTCCCGGCATCGAAAAAACGCAGTTCTCAAGAAAACTTCCAAGTGCAAAAGGCTAGGAGTAATTGGTTTATGAAAATAGGGAGGAAGTCTACTCTGTTTTGCAACTGAGCCTGCCTGCCTGGAGGGGCGGAGAAAGAGAGAGAGGAAGGAGAACGAGCGTATGTGGTTGGACTCGGGGTAAGGTTGCATGGAAGGGTCCCACAATTACAAAAATTGCATATTACCCACCTCAAAATCTGGAAATGAAAGATCTCATATTTGTCTCACTCGGTCATTTCTTGAATCTTAGCCTGACCACGAGCGTTGTCTCTAAATGACAGTAACAACAGTTTGCGTCGTTTGGTTTCAAGAACTTCAGCTGTTCTTTTCTGATCGCCAATTATGGTAGACCAAATATTATCTGAATTGCGGCTATAGACTACTTCTGTATGATTACATCTGGATTTTAGAGGGAACCTCGACTCGTCAATCCCTTTTTCTCATTTTTCACATTTAATTAACCTGATCTTCTCCCCTCTCAAGATTTAAAATGTCGGAAATTCGAGTTTCCCATTAGCCAAAAATGCACTTCGACTGTAAGTTTGACGCAATGACTGCGCTTTATTCCGGTCATTAAAGCTTAGTTACTTTCATTTGTATTTATGCCAAGTTTAGAAGATTAAGACATAGACTCCCATTAACACAAGCGACAAGAGTCGAGAGAGTTTCTGATATGTCCTGCTTAACACCGTACAACGACAATGAAACAATTATGAGGAGATAAAATTTCAACCACACTAGCAACGCTCATATGTGTGAGTTGATTAGTGGTCAAAGAAATAATGCTCTAATAGTTGTAAGGTTTCTCTTGGAGGGGCTTCTGGTGACTAATATCAGCTCCCTTGAACTGTGTACAGCCCTCACATGACCGAAGCCGCCGATATTGAAGGCTTGGGTATTTTGCATCTTGCATGCCAAGAAACCACCAAATAATGTGATGTCTGTTCCTCCCAGAGCTCAATAGAATTATTACTTTTTCCAGCTACAGCCGCAAAACCCGCCCATTCAAGGGAAGTGAGTGCAGCTCATGCAGCTTGATCATAGCAGAAAAGCCTCGGCCGACCAATAGAAGTTCATTAGTTATCGATCTACAAAAATGTGCATATCCTGAAAGAAGCTCTTGTAAGTAAAAAATGTTAACTATCCATCTATTGAGGAGAAATAGGAACAATTAGCTATAAATCCGGGATAGATTCTGCACGGATGAACTGTTTAAGGATGGCCTTTTCCTCGTCAATTTGCTTTTTCTCTTCACGGTTCTTGGGTTTCACTTTCCTTTTCTCTTCTAAAATCCATTTGTATAGCTCCCGTTTTTCTTCTTCAGGAATGGGCTGAAGAATTTTCACAGGCTCCCCGCCCAAGGACTGAAGGAGGGATTCCTCTGCATAAACATCCATATTTATTGGTGGAGAAGCAGACACTTCTTTTTCCACTTTGCTCTCTTCTACCCTACGGTCAGCAGTTTTAATCTTGTCCCTTTTCCCGGCTCGTGAGAAGATATAAGCTGCAATGTTCAAAGTCGAGAACTTCACAATCTATAACTATGCTTCGTTTCTACATGAGTATGCAATGTCTTCTGCAATATTCAACATACAAGGAAGCAAACTTCTCGGAAATGCAGTCCACAACAATGAGGAACATGTCACTTTCAAGCTGCATATGTTACTTAACCTTTGCGTAAAAGGCGAAGATGGTAGAGTCAGACAATTTCATTCACCGAACACCCCTCATCTAAGCTTCAGGTTTATCCATTAACTCCCTAGAGGGACTACAAGTCAAAAAATTGAAATTTGTCTTTCCAAAGACAGTTTACTCCAAAGCAATACACTGATGAGATGACTGCATATTTCCATAATTAGAATCATCATTGGGGGGCCCCTGTTGAGCCGGACTAAATATGAGCCAATTCATCTGGATAATTTCTCAACAAGAAAAGGTAATCATTCTTGATGTTTTGACTCACAAACTTAAAATCAGCTGACACCAGGAAGACACTTTATATCCATATTTGTTGAATATTGAATGAGATGAATTAAGTACTACAAAGAGCAAGATAGCTGCAAAAAGAACCTACAATCTCCCCTGGCCTTTTAAGACAGCCCTAATGATCTCCACATCATTCATGAAAGCACCTAAAGAACTAGAATGCAGGAGCCATGAAGCAGTAATGCTTCTTTCCACTTACCTTGCAACCTCTCTGAAGTGCCTCATTGTCAAGGTTGTGACAGCAAAACATGAGCATATATGCAAAATAGCATTTCCATTATACCCAAGATTAATGCCTTTACACATTTCTCATCCCAAAATTTTTTAGAGGAATTGATCAGAGTCCTCCTAAAACTCGGTCCCTACTTATCAAGAATGGCAATAATGACTGCAAGATAAGAGTAGAAGATGTAAATTACCATTTTGCAATGAACAATGGCGCTTTGTTGCATCTGAGCTACTGGCATAGCATATGACTATTGTGAAAATTATTGAATTAGAAGGAGGAGACACTAGATGCGATAAAATTGACCAGGAGCCTCATACAACAATCAAGAAACTTTATACAAGATTACCCCCACATAGGAAGACACCCTCAAAGCTGAATCCCTTGAAGATACCTCACCGGCTCATCTCTGGAGTTCTTAAACTGACTTCCCTAGTTACCCTCAATGGGTGGAAGTGATTATGTTATGGTATTTATAAGAGAAGGAGGGGAGATTGAGAAGTGGTTGGTGAAATGAGGGATCCTCATTCCTTAGTGTTGAACTTAGTAGGTGAAAATTGTGGTGTAAATACAATAAGAGGTAAGTTTGGTAAGTTTGCATAAAGCACGACCAAGATCCATGATATGAAAGCCAAAATCAGAAACCTAGGTAGCAGTGATAGCCGCCCCTCAAGGCGAAAATTATGGTGTAAATACAATAAGAGGTAAGTTTGGTAAGTTTGCATAAAGCACGACCAAGATCCATGATATGAAAGCCAAAATCAGAAACCTAAGTAGCAGTGATAGCCGCCCCTCAAGGCGAAACATATTGTTCTCAAATCAGCCTCTTTGTTGATTTTGGGTACTCAAAGTAGTTCTTAGGCTGCAATTTTACATCCTTTGGTACCTAGAGTAAAGGGACTAAGTTTCACTGGTTTGCTACTTTGCTAGGTAAGAAAACTCTAGAGCAAGGGTTGTTAGGATTAGGCGCACAAACACAACGAAATAGAGTAAAGGCGAGAGAGAAATTGAAATGCAAGAATTATCCTAATTCACATTTAAATCAGAGCTACATCCAACAGAGAATTCCACTATAATTAGCAACTCCACCTCTCTGTTACAACTCTCAACTGCAAGAGGAAGAGATTAAATATAAATAACAATAGCTATTCATGGGCCTAAGTTCAAATTACCAATAAAATACAAGTTCAAATTATAAAAGCCCTCTCACAGGGGTGCTGCCCCTAAACCCCCACCCGCTCACTGGAAAACAGGACCCCTGTGCCTTTCTGTTGATGGGGAGTATGAACCACACTCTAACAAGAGTCTAGCGTCTATAAGCATAAATCCAGGACATACAGAATAAGAAAAGAGGAAGGTCTTCTCGCCGCAAGTTCTCGAAGATTCAACGTATGGTTTTAACAAAAAAGTCGTAAGGCTACACGGCCGTTGCTATTGCTGACGCAACAGCCCCAGAGTAAGCACACCTTTAACAAATGAATGGAACAGTTCGGCTAAACCCATCACACAAGCATTTCATCAAACAGGTAATGCACGAAACTCCAGGCCCACGATCAAGAACCGCTTTTTCCGAGCAATGCTGCGAAAAGATCGAAACTTGGACGTGGCAACACTTCTAATACGAGAACCAGGATGCCATAGCGACCTTTACAGGTCAAATGCAATGAGAGACCCAAACAAGAACGCGCGGATAGAAAGAGAAACAGAGAAGCGAACTCACCACCAAGGACGAAGTTTGAAATCAAGAGAAGGCGCCAAACGGGCTTGTAACGAGATGCTTGCGATCCCGTTGGAGAAGGCACGTCAGCCGCCGCCGCCGCCGCCGCCGGAGTTGGCGGCGGCGGAGGGGGAGGAGGAGCAGGAGGAGGAGGGGACTCCATTTGCAAATGGGGAAATCCAAGATTTCAACTTTTGTGCTTCACTTGAGAGTTGCGTGGATTAACTCCGATTCAGACACAATCAATCCGATGATTGATTGTGGTTAACGGCTAAAACATGGGATCGAGCCTGCTACTTTGCTGCGAAACAAGAGTTTCCTGTTGGGAAAGAAAAGTATATGTCTAAATAAAAATATTCCCTGACTAATGATGTTAATATTAAAATAATAATAATAATAATAATAATAATAATAATAATAATAGATGTGACAATTTTCACCCACTTGCATGGTCCATGATATTCGTCTAGAGTAATATGGTGTGATGTTGTATGGTACACCGTTAATTATAAATTGTTGAACGACACGAATCGACAAAAAAATAAGTCAATTTATTAATGAATTTCATGTCAGTCTGGATAATGATGATGTACGATATATTGCTATATTTTAAAAAAAAATACTGAAAGGAACAAAGTTTACTTCCATCTCCAAGGAAATATGGATATGTGATGATAGTACCTCCAATATTGACCAACTTAAGCAAACAAGCTTCAGACCCAAAAAAAAAAAAGCAAACAAGCTTGTTCATCATCAAGGTATTCGCTTCATGAAATTATTTAGATGTTAATTATTGAAAATCTGTTGTTTAAGGGAAAGGCTTATTTTCAAGATTTCATTTTTTATTCCCCATAGGCTTGATTAGTACTAGTTCCATGCAATAACTTCAATTGCAAAAGAGAATATAACACAAATAATTTTTAAAACTTTAGTTCAATGTGTAATGTGATCCCTAAACTTTTAATTTATCTAATGTGATCCATAAATTTTAGTTCAACATGTAATATTGTTCATGAATTTTCAATTTATTTAATGTAATCCCTGCATTTTTTAAATATATTCAATATAATCTCAAAATTATATGAAAATGTTTGACTAACTTGAACATATATCAAAAGTTTAGGGACTATGTTGAACAAATTAAAAGCTTAGGTATTACATTATATATTTGGTTAAAATTCAATGATCACATTGAACAAATTAAAAATTCAAAAATCACACTGCATATTGAATCAAAATTCATAAACTGTTTATGTCATTATCTCATTATAAAAAGGGTGCTACAGCTACTTAAAAAATATGGGACTGACTTTTGGCAAGTTGTCTTACCCAACTTTAACGTGATTCTAAAGCATTTATTATCAAATGAAAATTACAACACTTCAATGTACAACTACAGTTCAGCTATGGCTATATCAAATATATTATTGGACCGTTCCAAGCCATATTTATTCCTCGTGGCCCACAATTATATCTTCAAATGAAGGAAGATTAAAGAATGAATGGAGAAAAGCTCAATTGATCTTGCTTTACACCACTAGAGTAGCTTAATGATTTGATCAATAGGTTGTTGCAAGTGACTTAGTCACATTTCGCAAATTCAATTACTTGTACTAGAAAATGCATACAAAATTGCAATTAGACCATCCATCGGGATTTTGACTCGCCTCATCTTTAATTGGTGCAATTAACAAAGTATTTATTGAGCTCGGGATTTATTTATCTAGGTCATGTTAACTGGTATTCCTCCAACACTTGTTAAGATGAATACTTCGAAATAGTCCAATTTTTAAAACAACAATTCTAAAGATAGCCCAAGACATTTCATCTATTGGAAACTAAAGGGTGTCTTCTTTCGTTGTTTAACAAGTGTCCTCAATAAAATCTATTTAATTATTCAAACTTGGCCTCATACCAATAAAAGTAAATATGCTTATAAAGTGGTGATTTGCTAAAGCCCGTATAAAGGCGAGTAGGGAGTATCAACCTTTAAGGAGCATTTCAAGTTTTAGTCCTTGCCTTTTGTTAATGGTAGAATTTGTTACATAAGCTCTTCACGTACTCTACATTAGGGTCAATTATATAAATTGATTAGACTCCCAACCTGATCAGAGATCTGAACTAATCTTAAATGAATTTATAGGATTCTCAGACGAGACACCGAGACATTGCAATTTACAATATTCAAGGAGACTAAAACTGCAAATTTGATTGAACTCCCACATGGTTCAACTCCCTCTAAGCTTCTCTATGCTTATAATATTAATCTTTCATAATGTAACATCTTTCATTTATGTTACTTTGACAACTTAACTTTAATACCCTAAGTTCCCATACCATCTTACTTGCGTTCAAGAGACAATAACTACAACTTTGAAAGAACTCACAGATGGTTGAACTCCCTCCAAGCATCTCTATGCTCATAATATCAATCTTTCATCATGCAACATCCTTCATTTATGTTACTTTAATTACCTTACTTTAATGCCCTAAGTTCCAATACCATCTTAGTCTCATTTGGAACCTTCGTAGATTGGAGGCATGAAACAATCGACACGAGAAAATCCTGAAATCATCAAAGGAAGCTGTCAAACACCAGTACAAATTGAAGTATATTTTCATCGAAGTACTCATCTAAAGAAGTATGGTCCTTCTCGATATAAACCTTAGGGTTGTTATTGTGTATTGTTGTATTATTAAAAGCATGAGTGCGGAATAATATTCAAATTGATTGATTACATATATCTGCAGTTGTTTGATATTATGTGAAATAATGAAAGGAGTGTCACAGTGACGTAAAATTGAAGTCTCAAAAACTCCAAAAGAAGTATAACAATTTGCTTTCTCAAGTTTACTTTGAAGTGTTACAGCTTTGAAAGCGTCGGGGGCCTTCGAAGTGCGGTCGAACACTTTCAACAGAGCCGCAACATCGTCCTGGAAAGTCCAACCAAAGTCCAACTGCATTTCAAACGGCAACTTTACCTAAATTAGGGTTTCTAGCTCTCCTCGTATAAAAGCGAAAAGATACGCCATGATGAAGGGTCGGTTCATCTCTTAAAAGCTAGCAACACTGCATGAGGAAAATCAAAACTTTGAAGACCCTTATCCATCCCCTCTCCCTTTTCTGTGCATTAGCTTCTTTCTCCACAGTCATCGTATCTTTCGCAGCTCGGGACCATCTGGTTCTGAACACACGCAGACTCGTTATAAAGTGTAAAACAACATTGAAAACACGGAAGGAAAAGCAAAAACATGGCCAATGCGATGCATGGTTGTTTCCCATCATGGGTATACAAATCTATGGCCCCTCTCGTTTGGGACAACCCTAATTGAAGATTGCTGATCGGGCTCGAGTGCGGACAACGTCTGAGACAATGGGTACTGTCTTTTTAGGTGCTTTTTCCTCTGAGAGCTCAGAGGAAAAAAGAAAAAAACAGTTAAAAAAAAAAAGCCGTGATGGGCCTGCTCGAATTATCGCCATCATGATTGAATGCGATCCTCGGTCTCAGTTATTTTTGCTAAACTCGAAATTAGCTATGGAAAAGACACTAAAGTATAATGTACTGCTAGACTGGGGGTTCGTTAGTTGTTGCTTGTCTTTACTGCTTACCGCATCGTACTCCAGAAATGGCAAGACTCGAAGACCTAGCTGGAAAATCCAGCCACAAAATTCATGGACTAAACAAAAATTGCAAGAACATCCCAAAATGGAAACTCTTAACTAACAATTACAACTTACATGCTTGTGTATCTTGGGGTAGATTTTGTTCATGTAAGACTGTAAATGATCATCTGGTTACATAAGTCATTTAATGTGTGATACTTGGTTGCATGTTCTGAGGATGAATACAACAATATCTAGGATCTAAGTACAAACATAAATTTGGCTTATATAGAAATAGAACCATGAATGAGCCTTGTCAGCAAACTGAGTTCACTTTCTTTTCTACCCATTCTTCCCATTAGACAGTAAAGTTGTGATTTATAATATAATTAACCTGGAGAGGATCCTCATGTAAAACTAGAGGATGCAATTCGAATTTGAACAAAAAATTTAGAAATGGAAAAACGGGTGCTTCATCCCAATTTATGGACCAGCAAGCACCAACAAAATGAAGAATTCTAATAGGCGCCACATATGTGCACCCAATGCATGTGAACATCAGATCATGTGGATATCATATGACCGATCTAATTTAAGAGAACAATGTAGCGAGCAAAAAACTAAGTACATATAAGCGGGCGTAGAATAACTGGATCTTTTAAATCAACTCTTTTGTTGAAATCAAACATGTAAACAAACAGGAGATCCATACTTTGGTGATCAACCTGCTGAACTACAACTTCAACACAATGAGACCACACCACTAAACACTTAATTTGTTTTATGCGTTATTATTATTATTATTCATTTCACTAATCCTCATCTGGTTTTGGTTGTTTCCCCTCCAACTCGACCCTCCAACCTACATTGATTCAAACAAAGTAAAACATGCCACTTCCTAATAATGCTGCTCAAATGCTAAACGATAATATATGAATTGAACTGGTCTTGTAAGAAAAACTTTGTCTCTTTCTTCCAGACTGATTATCGTCATCTTCATCAGCCAGGAACGAGCCCATAGGATAAAGCCATGAGCAAGATCGCAGCTTCCTTCTCTTCCTGAGGGAATACTCGCTGGAAAGCTAAGTGCTTGCTCAACCTTATGGCGAACTCTTCCAGGCAAAGCTTTCTTCCACCAACGGATGCATGATTCTTATGTGGTTTTGCTTTACGCTTCGTTTTGATTGACTCTTGTCCACAAACAGTGGCCCTACTCGACCTTTTGTTCTTGTGCTGTTTCAACTTGCTCTTTGGAGTTAGCGTTGTGGCCGGAGGAAGAGATCCACTGTCTGTGGCGGCTGCAGCTGCAGCGGCAGCAGCCATGGCTCGTCTTGCCTTCCTTTGCCGGATCCCACAAGCATTGCAGAGAGACTGCACCAAGTTGAGAAATGAAAAGTTGTGCATTAATTTTTTAGGTTATATATCTAGTCGAGTCAAGACACGATAACACAAGAATTAGTTGAACTCAACATCACAAAAGAAAAAAAAAAACTCTGACTATAATTAAGATCTTTATGATCTATCTCAAACTCAAAGAGTATAAAATTCAAGTAAAAGAACTATTTTTGACAGCTATTACGATACATGTATATCTAAACTATTCTGCTCAAGGCAAGCTTTGCTTAAGTTGACTATGGCAACATTTGTGTTACTCTTGCCAAATCCACACTAGAGAGCAACTTGAATTCGACGAAATTTAGTTAAAGCTATAATAGATCATATATCTATATATATACCTTTGGACCTCTTGGGCCGCTCCTCCAAAGCGGAGTCTTGGTGGTGTTACAATCTGAGCAAACCCTAATTGGGTTGGTGTCGTAGGAGGAGCTGTTGCTGCTGCTATCAGTCTCAAGAGAAGATGATGATGGTAATCGCTTGTGATCTTCAACAAACAACTTGTGATCACCACCAGCTGAAATTGAGCCACTAGTCATCATTGGTGTGTTGTCCTGTGATTGTTCATGGTGATCTGAGCTCATCATCTTCTTCATGATCCTCATCTTGGAAGACATCCACTTCACCGAATAATACTTGTCCACTTGGTCGCTCTCATCTCTCACTCCTCCTCCTTCTTTCTTCCACAAGGTTATGTTGAGTCCATGACCACCATGAGACTCTCCTTGTGAAACGGGCTTGTGATCAACCTGCACAGGTGATGTTTTCTAGATGTCAAAATATGAATAGAAAAATTTGTAAGTGCAACTATATACATACATGTATGTCTATGCGTATATATTTTGATTAATGGAATTTATATTTAGTATTTACCTCCTGAGGGTGTTGGAGCTTCTCAAGCGGATGATGATCTTCATAATTGCATGACCCGCCTTGATGATCTTGACCTAATAAGTTGTAGAAGATGGGACTTGGTGATGAGAGTGGGAAGGAAGATGAAGATGAAGCTTCAGATTTCGGTGGGCTCATCAAGAAGAGTTCATGGCTCTGATGATCCTCATTAAGGTCCAGAACGAGGCGCGAAGGTGGTATTATATGGTAATTGGCTGAATTCATTTAGAGAGATGAAAGCGACCAGATCACAAAGAGAAGAAGCAAAAGGTATATGATAAACCTTTTTCAGGCAAAAGTGGAAGGAAATCTGAAGAAGAAGAAGAAGGGTTCAGAGAGAGAGAGAGAGAGAGAGAGAGAGAGAGAGAGAGAGGAGGGGGGCAAAAAGGGCCTATGTTAAAGACTGTTCAGGCTCTTTTAAAGGGAAGAGAATAAGAGTGAACCCTACCAAGTCGTTCACGTGAGCGTTCTTGTGTGTCGTGAAGGACCAAAGCAGATGTGAAAGAGACAAAAAACACCAGAAGGGGGAGAAGAAGAAAACTGACCCTATCTTTTCAAGACTCTATCTCTATCTTCCAAAATACCCCTCCCCCCCTAGCAATAATTTAGCAATAATTTAGCTAGCTTGAGTTGATATGAACCAAATATAACCTAAGCGGTAGGAGAAAACTAGCTTGTCAGATATTGATTGGCGGCCGCATGAAAGGTTCAAAAGAGATGCATATTCATCAATCATGAACTGTGGTCAAGGTCATAGTGAGTTTAGGGAGGAGATAAATTAAGATACTGTGGTTTAGAATTTTTGTTGAAGATAATTAGCAAATGATAATCCACCTAAGAGATTAAGTTATTAGGACGAGAAAATAAAGCGTTCAGATTAACTGAAACGCATCGAAAAAGGGGCGAGATCTTTTGTTGGATGTCATGATTTCATTGTGTTAATTATTAGGGCAAAGTAACTTTATAGAAAATGCATACATATATCAATTAAATATTTGGAAGAAGCCTCAAAAGAAATTGAACTGGAGGATTATGACAATCATGAGAATGTTTAATTATCCTTAAAAAGTATTTCAAAATCAAAACATCCAGTCCGAAGGAACCACTAAAAGCTCATATATAATCTTCCCAAAAAATCAATAAATAATGTTTTTTCCTGACCATTGAAAAGACAATAAATATTTGTTTTCCTCCGCAGAGGAAGATCCCAAAACACATTAAATGTTTATGTTGGCATGAATTGTTGGGATTCAATGTTTATACAAGGAATATTTGAGGATTACCGTGGAGACAGATCAGAATAGCATGGAATATCTTGCCTCTTCCTCTAATATTGCCAAATTCTATTCAATGCTTTGTGCAGGCAAGAGACGAGCGATGCAACAAACCCTTTTCTGTCGACCGTTTCATATTTATCGACGAGTGGAATAATAGAAATTGGACAATTTTTTACCTAATTAGCTGCGACTTTATAGATTTTCCGTCATTGTTGAATTGGTGAAAAAAAAATCACTCTTCTCTCGCTAATTAATCCTGTCACTTGCTAAATATCTCGTTATACATCCAATGAAAAACACAAAAGAATACAATAAAAGAAAGAACAAATTTGTCGAAATGAAAAGAAAAGGAAAATGCAAACATACCCGAGAGAGAAATGTACGAAAAAGCAGCATGTTCTTGCATGCAGAACCAGTGTTGTTCTTTGGGAAAATTGTTTCTTAAGATTTTTCCATAATGGTATAAGATCAACCTCAACTGGCGAATTGAATGACAAACGTCTGCAGAGATCTATTTTACTTGAGCAGCTCACATGAAATGGCAATGATTGCTTTCATCTGTTGAAACATTATTGCTCTCTCTCTCTCTCTCTCTCTCTCTCTCTCTCTCTCTCTCTCTCCATATTGTACTTTTAGTCTTCAAATTTTTTTACATATGATAATGACATAAATGATTACACATGATAATGACATAAATGTTGAACTAATATATAATGTGGTATCTAAACTTTAGTCCATGTGCAATGCCGTCTCTTTCAATATGATCCCTAAACTTTTAGTAAATATTCAATCTGATCTTTAGACTGTATGAAAATATTCAATATTATCTCTGCATTTAAACATTTTCACATAAAATGATAATATTGAATATTTTCACATAATTTGATAACTAAATTCATATATCGAAAGCCTAAAAATCACATTGAACGAATTAAAAGTTTAGGAACAACATTATACATGGAGTTAAAGTTCATGGATCACATTATATATTGAGTTAGAATTCATAAACCATTTAAATTTCATTATATACAATCGAGTCCTTTAATTTATTCAACATGACATGATCTTTACAATTGTGCCGATGAGGCGTAGGCGACCCTCATCAGCCACCAGCAAGCTCCACAGCACACTCATCGATGGACCTAGATGACATTGGTTCGTGTCCATTGACATGTCTCCTTTGGAAATATGACATGGTGCCAACATGGAATGTTTGGGCCGAATTCAACCGGCGACCAGCTCAAGACTTAGTTGGAATTTGCTTAAAACCTTAAGTCTCTTATTTATTTTTATTTTTTTGTAATCGAAAACTCCACCACAGGCCCCTGTGCCCGAACAGCAACCGAAGGGCTGAGCCGCTATACCTCGGAGGAGACTAGCATAGGACCCCACCACCATGGCCCTCCACTTAAGACGCTAGTACCTAAAGATTCGAACTTGCGACTTCGGCGATGAGGAGCAAGCCCTAAACCATCATAGCTGCTTACCGGTAGGTACCTTAAGTCTCTTATTGATCAACTGTAAAATCTTAAGTTTCGAATATGCACTTATCTTGAAGAAAAGTAGAGCCTAGATTGAATATGGGATGATACTAAGATTACCCTACCTTTATATAAGATCAAGTCGGTCTTATCAAAAACTTAAAAGTACTAACAAAATGGGTAAACTTGATGTTATGAAAATAGGCGAAAACCACCTCATGTATGGTATTCAAGACCGGCACGAACCTAACTAATACACGCACCTCCTTCCTAACGAGCAATCAATGTCAACATATACAGCACCCGAAACAAAAATATCCGGAAAGCCAAAGAAAACATAATCCATTATCAACCAATTGAAATGCGCGCGTATCTGAGAAATTGAAGAAAGAAAGGCGCTGAATCAACAGGAAACATGAACCTAACGAGATAACATATGAGAAACACAAACGCAATTATAAGCAGGAGAATATATCGTTATTTATTACGATGAAGGAGTGGGCTACGTATGCACTTCAAGAATCACAAACCCCAAGCGGAACAAGTTGGATGTGGACGTCGTGAAAGAAAATAGTCAGGTTAAAGAAAGAAAGCGAGGTGGGGTTTTCCCCTTTGCATGATTTCTGTCGATTGCAATTCGAGGTTGAGTCCAAATCTGGTGTAGTTTTCAAGAGGTGCTTGCATATCAAGAGGCCATGGCTCCTTTTGTGCTACATGACACTGTTCTCAATTGCTCACAGGCCCCACATCTCTCTCTCTCTCTCTCTCTCTCTCTCTCTCTCTCTCTCTCTCTCTCTCTCTCTCTCTCTCTCTCTCTCTCTCTCTCTCTCTGAGACATGTCTTGGCTAAGCTAATGTTAAGTTATGATTGTATGATCATATTTCAACGAGTCGATCTTAGGTTGATGAGACGAGGGTACTTCAAAGAAATCGAGATGATTAATCTTATATTTCATCGGCTGTCATTAAAATTAGGTGTTCAATTGTGATTATGTATGATTGGGATTGCATTCGAGCGGTACAGCTTGCTCCTTGTTTTTGAATGTGCTCACCTTGACTCCATCAAAATCTAAATTACATATGTGTTTGAGTGAAAGAATTTTCTATAAATTAGTTTTCTTTACTTTCTTGCATTTGGTTTGTTGAAAATGATTAGTCAACGGAAAATCAAAAGAAAATATGAATACTTAAAGTGAGGAAAAATGATTCCACGAAATAAATAAATAAAAATCGTAATCAAGGAAAACGCCAGCTCACAGCAGCTATGTAGAGGACCATAGAACACTGACTGGCCACACGAACGAGTTAAATTCAAGATCTAACCTGTGAAGGTGATTCCGACTCGTGATTTTCGTGATTTGTACATGTGATCTCCGATTCTTGAATCGAAAGAACCTCGACGTCTCAACAACAACGCCAAACCCGAGAGTCAAAATATCTTATTAGCCAACGCTGAGGGTCAAAATATCCAATTCATTCATTCGATTCTGATCAAGAATGACTCTCTCTCTCTCTCTCTCTCTCTCTCTCTCACATCCATCCATATGGGCAAAAAGCTGGATACAACCAGCGAAGGGTGCATGGGGGAGGTGGACACCGGACGTGGAAGACCTGAGAGGACGCATCAGGATCTTGCACATATCTCATCAGGGATATGGCATGGCATGGGGACGCAGCGTGGGGGAGGGGGGGAGGGGACGATGATCTCCTCCTGCGCGTGCCCCCACGTAAAAAGAGAACAAACGATCCCAGTGCGTGCTGCGCGCAATCTGGAACTTTTAGGTTCACTCGCTTGCTTTTCACCTCGACTATACAACCCACGGACAACACAATTATCGTGTGGTCCTGAGGAGTACATGGCCTTCCCTTGGACTCTTGTCGTGTGATGTTGTCATGGGTCGCGGTTTGGCTCGAGCGCCCGTGTGAAAGGGAGAGAGCGGCATAGAGCATCACCGCATCGCTTGTTCCTGCATCGTTTGAATTCGAAGGGTTCAGGTTGAGATAATGCAAGTACGCAGCGTACTCTTGTCTCTGTCTTAATGGCCAGCTAGGGGCATCCCGAGGGGGCCGGATTAGCGATTAAGGACCACACGCGTGTGGATTAGCCTCTCGACACCGCGGGGGAGTGTGGATTTAATGCGATTCTAGAACAGTGGCATGTCCGCAAACGCGAATGGGAATCAGATTCGCAGACGTACGAGTTCACGCGATGAAGCGGGGAAGTGTTCCAGCTATCCATGGAATCCGATGACGACTGTTTGTATATCCTCTTCGTAGGGGAAAAATGAGTACTCGTGCTACAAAGCCTAGGTGACCACAGTCAGCGGATAAAATATCAAGTTATTGAAGAATTAACAAATGAGGTCAAAAAAATACATGGATAAACGGGAAAATTATCAAAAAAAAATCTTAAATTTATTATACTTATGTCAATTTTATCTTAAAGATTTTAATTGTGTCGGCGAAAGATGAAATAGCCCTCGTTTGGCTAGATCTAGGCAAGGCGCCGCATGCCCTCATAGCCAAAAAGGGCGTCCCGGTTGTGTGGCCAACCACCCTTGTTAGCGTTATGTCTAGGGGAAAAAAGAAAAAAAAAAAAGAAATGAAAAGAAAAAAAAATTATAAATAAATTCAAAAAATAGTTAAAAAATATCTACGTTGATGTCGGACATCCTACATCAATCATACCATATTGGATGTCTGGTGTTCATGTAAGTAATTTTGGATTAAAATTGGTTAAATGGACTCAATTGACAAAATATTAAAAGGTTTAAGAGCCACTTAACACAATTAAAATGTTTATGATTAAATTGGCATAATTGTAATAAACTTAGGAATTTTTTTTTTTTTTGTAATTCTCTCCAGATAAACAGATGAAAATCAAAATAGAAAAGTATCATAAAGCACATGAAATCAATAAATTAATTTTGAGGTCAAAATTCGGATTATCACTCTAGAGGAGTTTTCTAGATTGATATTGATGACCGTGTAACTATTCTTGGATATAAAGTGCTCACACATTTACCGAAGGTTGTGCAAATTCTTGTGGCGAGCCGCCTTTTGCGTATCCACTTGTTCTGAGTGCTTCAGAATCTCTTCGTTAGTCATATTCGCATCTACATTATTCATCCCCATCAAGTGCAAGCAATCTCATTTGTGGTCTGGCCATATATAGATTTCCGAATTTAGAAAGTGCCACAGCTTCTTCAGTTGGAGCCGCTACCTCCACTCATTTATTTTATTTATTTATTTATTTATTTATTTTGGTATAAATGTTGTTTTTCTTGAGAAATATTACCATGGTTTGCTATTTTCTATCGTTTGCCCCAACTGAAAAAATCCCAACCCACTTAAACATTGACCCATAAAAGCTCATATTATGCTTTCGGGTTTGTGTCTTGTTTTGGTAATGGGACTTTCCTTAGAGTTGGGGGGAATCTTTAAAGTTTCATGCGTTTTTTCAGATATGAAAATAACAAAACAATCTTGATTAATGAAAATTAAGTCTTACCGTTTTGTTAATGCATGGAATGTTAAGATGTTCTAGCTTCATTCCTGGCTATCTTTCCTAGTTTAAATACATGGGGTATCCACTGTTGGAATATGTCAACGCAATTATGTCCCCATTTTATTATTTTAAGGTTTCAAATGCATGCCATAAGTAAATCCATATAAGAAGAATATGCACTGGCATCATTATTTTATTATAGATTCTACATAAAATAAGTCTTACTAAGAAATCTTCTATTTTAGGGTTCTTACATTCATTTCTCCCAAATAAATATATATAAATACAGAACAGGCCTAAGCAATGAGCTTGTTCACTTGAATGGCTCTAGGATGAGATAGATCTAATTTGAGGTCATTTGGTACTAGCGGATTGACTGACTGCATACGTTAGAAAGTGTCATCCAATGTCTAAAGTGGTTAATAGGTCTGGCCTAAATTTACAAGGGCACCTACCATTGCCAACATGCAATTAAGTCCTGAAAGGCTCGTAAGAAGTCGCAGCTCGCATCTACGACCAATTTTTTCCTCAAAGTTAGCTTTGGAGTTTCAGGTATTCAAAGTATATGTGACTTTTGAAATGTTACCAACTCAACGGACACCTTCAAAAGAGGCAAAGACATCCCTTAAAATGAACTCTTGCATGTCTCAGTTGAAGGGGGACCAGAAGAACCATGAAGCGAACCCGGAAGCCATTGCAAAATCACTTGAACCGAGACGAGAACCGTTGTGTTTTTGTATGTTGTCCCTGCGTCGGTTTAGGCTTTTAGCAAAATGCAAACCCCAATCTTGGGGCAATTTTCCAGTGCTTTTGGACATTGACGAGGTCCTGAAAGGGGCAGCGATTTCGGCCCATTAAGGATCATTTGGGCCTAATTGGGCCTCCATTTTTTTTTTTTTTTTTGGGTTGATAACAAAGCATTTCATTCGTCAAACATCAAAAGGATTACATAGATTGTGGGTTTCTAAATATTAGAAATCCCAAAGCGGTAAAGGCTGCGACGAAATCCGGTTTTGGGGAAGGGTCTTCTTCCGTTGGGTTTAAGCTATTCAGTCCGCGACCTGGTTGGACTCGCGCAGGCGATGGGCCAACTAAATAGATTTGGACCAGCCGAGCCTATCTTTGCACTCTTCAATGATGGCCCGCAACTCCCTAAGGGCTTGGACATGTTCCTTATTTGGCCGACGAAGTCCTCATCCCTAGAGAGAAAAAGAGGCACCTTGAGGGCAAGATTCAACCCGAGCTAAGGATGATAGCAAGACAAGTTGAGTATATGTAAAAACTTGGCAAGGGACATTTAAGTGTCAAAATTTAGGAAAGTAACACTTAAGTGCCAAAATCGAAGGAAAATGGATCAATTAGGTACCAATGGCAAAAAAATATGACCAAAACGCTAACATGGCGATTTTCCAGTGAGTCTAGTACAAAACAACGTCGTTTTGTATACTTATATGGTTAGATAGTACCAAAACAATATTGTTTTGCTGCTGATGTGGTAAATTAATATAAAACTAATTTAATTTAATTTAAAACAATTTTAAAAAAAAGAAAAGAAAAGAAAGGAAGAGAGGAGGAAGATGAACACCTCGTCGCCGGACCAGGGCTAAGCCATCAGCCGCCACCTTCTGTTCATCTTCCTTCTCCCTTTCCCCCTTTTTTTTAAAAAAATAAATAAATAAATTTGGTTTTAAATTAAATTTAATTAATTTTTATATTAACATTTTAATTGTGCCAAAACGACGTCATTTTTGTGTTTATTTGCTAAGTTAGCCTTCCGTCGAACCACGTAAGTGAAAAAAATTAATAAAAAATTATAACATAAGATTTCTGGTTAGGTTCATCGGATGTGACACTCAAATATCCCATTTAAAAAAACAAATAGTGTCTCATTATGCCAAGTTTTGACCCTTGAGGTGTTCTTTTGCCAATATATCACAATTCGTGCTCAACCTGTAGTTTATGTTTCAGCTATCTTTTTATTCATAGACAATTAGCTGAGTACGTAAAAGGTCTATAGGATTTATGAGACGAACTCATGAACAGACGAATGAATTTAATTTTAACATTATAGATCTTTCGTTGTGTCCACACTATACGAATTACTGAGCATAACTGTGCCAATATAAAGGAAGATGAGAGAAGGAGACCTAACACACTTAATAATGACCTCAATCATCATTCAAACTAACTCGAATTTCGATCTCAATTTAAACCCACATAACAACTTCTTTCCAATTGGACATTCCAATCGAGAGAACGCCAATCATAAGCCGATCATCCAACCAAGAAAGTCCTTCACCGATCTCACGGGTGGGCTAACTGTCTCATCTAAAGCGTACGTAAATCACTTAAAGAGATCCACAATTTCTCCTCTCCTCTCCTTTCGGATATTCCACACGCCCCACGCGAGTCCCTCTATCGCGTGCAAACTGGTCGTCAAGAACCGGTGCCAACGATCGGATAACGTAGCTGATCGGGAGCCATCATGCGTCCCAACTTGATCCGCATCGTTGTCGCATTTCGAATGGCAACGAAGGAGACGTCGTACGACGCAGCCGCCCGCAGCTCCTTTCGGAGAATAATCGGACGTGAATCGTCCCTTGTGTGTCAAGCTCATCCTCTTACACGCATTGATTGGGTGACTCGGAGCGATTCGAGCTGTCTGTTTCTCTTCTTATCCTTAAGAAGGATGAAGAGATTCGCAAGCAACCGCCGATCATTCAAAAGCAAACCGTTGCTGACTAACTAATCCAATCCGATAACCGCCATGCTTGTCGCTTTCTGCAAGCTCTGATATGTCGGACGAGATTGATTATGTTTGGACCGACTGATGTCCCACGTTTCTGCCCCAGCAGAACAACTTGGTTGCCTTGAATTCGCTTTCCTTGGCGTGGTCGCATTTGGGTCGGTTTTTGCATATTCTTTTTCCGTGTTGGGACCAAGAGATTCGAATGAACTATTTCTCCGTGGTTGGATCCCACGCAATCTAATCGAGTATTACTCGAATTTTGACACTTCATGCTTCTTGGACATTTGATGTTCAAGATATAAAATTAAGAGATTTTACATATCTCCTTTGATTATCCATATCAATTAGGGATTATGAATGATCAAGGGACGTACATGATCCCTTATAGACATGGAAAATTGAGGGAGACATACATAATCTTCTAGAGATATCTCTCACATTTTAAATTATATATTTTGTTAATTTTTTAAATGTTGGCAAAGAGAAAAGGGTTGGCAAGTTGGCCTAGCATGAAACCCTTGTTTTTTCTTTTTCTTTTTTTTTTTTCTTTTTTGGGGTGTGGAACCCCTATATTAGGGACTTCATGCTTGGACATTTGATGTTCAAGATATAAAATTAGGAGATTTTACATATCTCCTTTGATTATACATATCAATTAGGGATTATGAATAATCAAGGGAGATACGTACATGATCCCTTATAGACATGGAAAATTGAGGGAGACATACAAAATCTTCTAGAGATATCTCTCACATTAAATTATATATTTTGTTAATTTTTTAAATGTTGGCAAAGAGAAAAGGGTTGGGAAGTTGGCCTTGCATGAAACCCTCATTTTTTTTTCTTTTTTGGGGTGTGGAACCCCTATATTAGGGTGCAAAAATAGAAATAACTAAAATGGGTGAATTCTCGTTTAAAGAACTATCATTTTTTCGAGATAGATATATTCTCAATATATTGGAAGTAAATTACATTTTTGATTTAATCTCCAATTAAGAATACATTAAAAAAGAGAATTTAAAATCTGATTTTTTTTTCCCTTCATATCAAATTGCAAATCTCAGCAACCACTCATTTCCTTGTCGATGTGTCATGCGTCCCTGTCGAAGAACAAGAGGATAGCTTCTTTTGAAAACAACGTGGGTATCTCAATTATCAGTACCAAGAGAGATTGCGGGCTCCTAAATTGCACTACACTTTCTAGTATTCACATTGCTGGACTGTCTGAAAACCCCTTTTTTTTTTCTCACTGATTAGTCCAAGAGAATCGGGAGTTTTTTGTGGTTCAATCCGCCGCCTGCATTATTCCAACTCTCATCAGCAACCACAGCTCATGAATATGGAAGATGAACCATTTTGTCTCTTGGTGGTTGGGGAAGACATCAACGTTTTCTTGTATAGATTGATACTGACATGGGTTTGGTCTCATTGCAACAAACAAAAGCAATGTTGAGTACGATGTGGGAAGGCTCTTGCAATTTGAGATTATAATTTATAACCACCGAGATGATTGGTCTACGTATGTGTTATTCTCAAGTTATTTGAGAAGTCTTTAGTCTGAGGTTAAGTTCTTGAATTATGGCGGGACTATTGTAATGAGCTTGTCTATCTAGGCAATGGTTATGGGCTTAGTTCAACAATTTTTATAAGCGACATAAGCATGTAATATGATAATCATATTATGTTAATGAGATATCACCAAGTCAGTCCATTGCATTTCACTACGCGTGCCGGGGGATTCCTTTAGCACATTTGTTGAGCATACACCATTGGGGAATACTTTAATAATCCCACAGTTGGCACAATTTGACTTGGGCACTGGGAGATTTCCAACCCAAAAATTGGAAGTAGTCAATTCGAATTTTGCTAACTACTATGGACCACCTACATGGTTTAAATATGAAAGTTTGTAATTCACACATTTAGTAATCCTCCATCCATCATTTTATGATTTTAGATTGGACTTTTTTAACATAGTATCAAAGTCAATATCTATCAACGTTACTCGAATTTTCACATGCTAATCCCAATTCGATTTGCATATTAAAAGGGCGTTGATAATACAGTTTATATCTCTTTATATGTCGATGTAGTTTTCTTTAAACTTTTAACTGCACTTTATAAAATATTCTCAACATCAGATATAACTGTCCTCAGGTCAATCATTAACACGATCCTACCTAAAGTATGGTGATGCGACAAAGAAGGGGGCCAGCTTCTCTCTCATAAATGTTTCTTCAGTTGAGAAACTGGTTGGTGGACAAGTGCAACATGAAGTGCATCAATCTTGTCAATTGGTCACCAAAACTTATCCTCTTTATGGACCTTTGGGGAACGTGCAATTGGTGGCTAAAGCGGTTGAACCAGAACAAAACCAATGCCCGTCGGCTTCAATGTCAACCAGAGAAAACTGCTGTTTACTGACCATGTAACTAATCCAAGATAAGCAAAATATTAAACTAACTTATCTGTCGAACCATAGGTCAAAAAAAACATCCCCACTGAGCATTAGTGTTAATTAAGAAAACTAGGGTTCGTTAAGGCTTTCTGAGAAGGAACCTGTTCCCATTTTTAAAGCACTAATCAAAAGGACAATGATGGTGTCACTCACTAGGACTAAACTTCCTCATGAGCACATCCATCCGTTCATCAAATAATATTCAATTGGGTCACCACATAGCATGACACATTTCTTTAAACACCGTTGCGATCGTCACAAGCCGACCAATTTCGCTTTTGAATGTGACTTAGGTTCCTGAAATGAGCTTCTAGTAGGGAGAGATCGGGTAGACCATGACAAGAGATTCGGCGTCAATTTGATCATCTGTCCGTACCACGACATTATGGGCATGACGATCGAGCCAAACTGGTCGGATAAGGGCCGTTTTCCTTATGGTTCGTTCACATTTATCCGCGTCTCTGGAAAGAGACGTTCATCAGTCGTTCGTCACTGTAGATTCCTGAGCACTATCGAAACTTCTTATTCTCTCTCGTTTTGATAGATTAAATGTGTCTTCCGGCAATATTTTCCTCTTTTGTTTCACTTATCAAATATATTTTCGAGAAAACAGAAAATTAAAAAAATGATTAATATTTTCTGAAGGCCAGTAGCCCTCTCAAACAAGGGTGTAGCCAAACGTGTTTTTTTTTTCCCCAATTTTTTTTTTCAATGACAAGTATAGCCAACCATGTTTTGTTTTGCCTTATCCAACCGTTCGTCTATCGGCCCCATCGACTGGCCATGAGTCGTTCTGTACATTTTATCCAATTAAACATCTCAATCCGTTCTCCACCGAAACGTTGAAAGCCGGCCAACTTCAGACGGAGGCAACCCACATATTTCTTTGGAGAATCTATTATTTCACACTAAATATATTAAAAAAAAATGAGTTTGAAAACTCTCTAATAATTCTACAGAATCGGCCAACCACGGACTTTTCACTATATTTATTATTTTCCTTTTTTTTCCTGAAAGACGTGGCATGGCCAGCCAATATTTTCTCCCTTTTTTTATTATTATATAATTTGTCTCGAATGTGTAGCTAAACTATAATTTGCCTCGTTTGAGAAAGGAGAAAGAAATTTAAAAAAAAATAAAAATTCATATGTCAATATCAAGCCCAAGTTGTTGGGGACAGTTAGCTACTCGTGACGATGCATGTTCCTTATTTTAGGATTTCAAGCGATGGTGCAATGAACTTGATTTTGTCTCTGTTGCATGGCAATGATCGGTTACCAAAACACATTTTTTTATTTTAATAAATCCAATAAGGAGAAAGATGAGGTTGAAAATGACCTTTTGTGGGTCCAAATTGGAGAAATTCTCACATCCGAAAAAAAATATAAAAAAAAAAAAGAGGGGGCCAAATGGGGTTCTTTGAAAAACAGCAAATTAATTATTAAATAGGTGGATCCACACCAGTATATTTTGAATAGTTAATATGACAGTGATCTATACACGTCTCCACACCCACTAGAATGGAGTCGATCTAATCTAGAATACATAATTGCGGGAAATTGTCAAATTAGTCATAAGCCTATTGTACCAATATCAATTTAGTTTTGAATTTTTTTAACTTTAATCATAAACTTTTGCATGAGATACCAATTTAGTTTTTACGACAAATTCTTATCGAAAATGACTAACTGTCGTGTGATATGGCACGTTGCCACATCAGCTAGTTTTCGACTAAAATTGATTGAAATAACTATATAACCGCTTCACCAAAACATTATCCATCGATGGGTGCTTGATTGGATTGTTGTTTCGCTATCTTCCGTGATTGAATCTATCACGAGTCAAATAACACAAAACTTTGTGTCATGGGTTGGATTTCAATCTTCTTCCGAGAGTTTTCAGCTCAATCCCATCGGTTCAACATCACCCAATGTTTTCCACGTTAACTTACTTTTAATGATGAATAATTCAAAAGGGCCAATCACAAAATAGTTAGGCAATCTTTTGACCAATTTTTTATTTTTTAAAGCACCCTATTATTGCACTTAAATAAATTGTGAGCTGGGAGAAAGTTTGGATCAGATCAATAGCCAATCAAGAAGTCACTTTTATCAATACGTGGCGCCCTCATCCATTACAATATACGCATTTTTGGCCACTTTCCATCGATTTGGTCCAATCGTGGTATTATTCCTCGTTTGCACGAGGACATCATGGAAACATTGCTAGAATCAATCGTCCTTTTCGGTTGCACATTAGCAATTGGCGCGAGAAAGATGGGTTCATCGACATTTGACGTATCCTCGTCCCGTATTGCCGACAGGGGCATCGGAATTCGATCGGACCGCCGGAAGCAATTGAAAAGATGACCCCTCGCTCTCCGTCGGAGTTCACCTGCGTCTGCACGATAATCTCTACGTCGTTTTCCGAATGGTTATGCGGAGAAAATGGAGCCATGCAATTGCATGTGATGATAGCACCAACCAATAATTGAGCTTAAGGAAAATGAAATTAGACGCTTTTTGGAAGATAAGCGACGGTCCACTCGACCGGCCATTCCGAGTGGATGGATGATACGTGAAGTTTTCAAACTTTTCGCGGGCTCAGGTGGGCCACTTCCCAACGAAGGCGATAGACTCCGGAGCAAATGGCGCCCTTCTTATTTATTTATTTATTTATTCTTTTAAATACCACTTTTCTATTACAGATCAAAAAAATAGAATTTTTTTTTTTGGTGACCCGGGATTTGCCTGACTTTCGCTTACGCTAATCGCCAGCCTACGACCCATACAATGCGCAGTACACCTCGGACCAAGTGTCATACTTGGGGAGAAGCTAAATATATGGCCCCACCATCACATGACCCCCACTTAAGACGTGTTACTGAACCAACTCAGCTGCCCACCGGTGGGTAAAAAAAAAAGGATTAATATCACGAAAAATTCCAAAATGATATACTTATAACAAATTTATCAAAAAAAACTATTTTTTTATTATAAAAAAATCAAACTGTACATACATGATAAATTTATCCCAAATAAATTTTTAAACCACATAAAACCTTAAATTGATATATCTTGTGATAAATTTATCTTTCGTCAGTTTTTATAAAATTAGATTAATATTAAAAAAATCATAAATTAGTACACTTATGATAAGTGAAGAGTAAGTTTGTTACAGATATACTATTTTGAGGTTTTTGATAGTTAACTTTTTTTAATTTTCTAAACAAAATAAAATGAATTTGGTTTTTTTCAGTATGAGCTTCGAGATTTTAAATACTCCGTCACGACTAAAGGTGAGTCCGATCCAAGTAAGGACCGGGACCAACCGAACCAGATAGATTTTCGATGAGTGGAAATAGTTTCTCGTTTCAAGTTGCTTCTGCTGAAAATCAATCTCCGAAATTATTTTGGTATGGTTCGGAAAAGCGAAGAAAAAAATTAAATCTGACAATTTGAAAAAAAAAAAAAAACTATTAGATTTGTCGTTCGGTTTAGGTACTTAAATCATTTCTCATCTATGGTTTAGTCAAATATTCTCGAAAAAGTTGGCCATATACCCCAATCCGAATTTCCACGGAAAAAAAGGATAATCTCCGTTTACGAGTCCAAAACCACGAGATTTATCTTCTAATACTGCTTTGACGATCAATATTAAATTCAACATGCCTTGATGAAGAAAATTAGTTAGGTAAAGTTGCATATCATCTCTTGATTGGTCATGTTTGAAAATATATTTATATTTTTTTTAACTACTCTTTTTTTTTTTTTGTATTTTCTTACTCAAAGTGAAAAAATAATTCTGAAACGGAAGACTAAGAATTAATTGCCAAGAAGGTTTTTGACTCTCCACGACACAAATGTACGGCCTCACCTAAGTGAGGGTCGCTTCGCCCGTGGCCAATGAGGACTTGCTAGCCCATGCTGTTCAAAAGAAGAATAAAAAAAGAATAAAAATTTCTAATAAAATATCTATGTTGATGTCGACATGGTATATAAGATGCTCGACGTCCACGTCTACATTAACGATTTCAAATCGGCCGGATGCATTAAATTAGTATCAATGCAAAAAGTCTTATGGCTAAATTGGTTTAATTGAAATGTTTATGATTGAATTTATATTAATGTAATAAACTTAAAAAAAAAAATTGGTACTTTTTCCCGTATAAAATGCAATTAAAATCCCGTGAGAAATGATTTTTCTGACCTGGCCAAACACATGCCGCGCGGGACCCACTTGTCTGCTGACGTGAACTAGATGTCTGTCCCTTTCAAATGGCGGAGGATGAGGTTAGATTTTTATTCAATTTGTGCGGTTTAGGAATTAGGGTAATGAGGGAATACTCTTATGTCATTTCCCCCCATATAAAATGTAATAAAAATGCATTGATCTATGTGAGTTTCAAGCTGACCGGATGCATTGAATTGGTATCGATGCAAACAAATCTCATGACTAAATTGGTTTAATTAAAATGTTCAGAATTGAATTTAAATGAATGCAATAGATTCAGACTCTCCCCTCGGTATAAATGCAATAAAAATCCGTGAGAAATTATTTTTCTGACCTGGCCAAACACATGCCACACAGGACCACTTTTCTGCTGACGTGAACTAGATGTCTGTCCTTGTCCAAAAAAAAAAACTAGATGTCTTTCCTTTTCAAGTGGCGGAGGATAAGGTTAGGTTTTTTATTCAATAATTTGTGAGGTTTAGGAATTAGGGTAATGAGAGAATACTCTTATGTCATTTCGTGGCTTGGTAGTTGGTGGAGACGTACCGCATACAAGTATATGCCGAGAAGAGAAATATGAATTTAGAAATCGGGTTAGCCTTTTCTGAACCTAACGTGATTTTAATTGTATATTTTCTACGTGCTTTAGCTGGATGGCAAGAGAGCAGGAAATGGGACAGATGTTGACCGATTAATAAATAAATTCAAAACACGCCAATCAGCTTGAAAACGAGATAAGATGAAAAAGAGTGTCATTACGGGAAAAATGGGATCCTGCTCACACGTTAGTCAGCTTCCGAACGGGGTAGGAATTTGAAAATTGAGCTTTTAATCAGGTGAAAAATGGGATCATTCCTCCAAATTCACTGTTGTATCTGCCTACCTAAATCCGGCACACGGGATTTTCGCGATAATTATCATCTCTTTTCGTTGATTTCGTACGACAAAAACTCAATTAATTCCGTATATGAAAAGTGCTATGCCGACATGTCGAATTACTCTAACCCATTCGCCATTTTCCTTCGTCGGTGTTTTCAATCAAGAAATCGGGGGTTTGTTTTGAAAAGAGATTCTAGGAAAGCAATGTAGTCGGATCTTCTTATGATAACTTTCAGTCGTATCTCATCGGGTCTCGAGATAACTAGAAATCCAAATATGAAAGCTCGTAGTTCATTTGCACGTAATGTTTTAGAGAAATCGAATGTAGCTTTTTCTAAGTGAGGTTAACAAAGGTCTTTAGGATGATCATTAACATGATTCTACCTACCAATCAAATGCCTATCAGCTTCAATGTCGACAGAGAAAACTGCTGTTTACTGACCACGTAACCAATCGGAGATAACGAAATTAGATTTGCTCGTCTGTTGTTGGGTCAAAAACCGCCCACTCAGGAATTGTGCTAATTAAGAAACTGGAGTTCGTTAAAGCTTCTGTTAAGGAACCTAATCCCACTTTCGAAGCACTAATCAAAAGAAGCAATGATGGGCTCGTTCGCTTGACAAAACTTCCTTGTGCTCACGTTCATTCATTAAACAAAAGTTTATCTGGCTACCGCATAGCGTCACGGTTGTGTAATCAGATTAGTTCTACCTAAGAACTAGGCCGGATAGCTCGAAAACGTCTAGTACTAGGTTTCCATTGAAATTGGTCTGGTTCCCGGTTCCGAGTGAAGAACTACCCAAAAAATGAACCGACGGGACTAAATAGGAGCTGGTTTCATAAGCCTAAAAACCCTAATTTTTCCCTTGACATCTTTTTCTCTGTCTCTCCTTTTTTTTTATCTCTATATTTCATGACTCTCTCTCTCTCTCTCAACTCACCCTCCTCCTTGCTCGCTCTCGATTAGCCCTTACTCGTTCAAGCCTTGCAACCCTCATTTGTTCCCGAATCACCTTCTTGTGTAGACCCTAGAACGGGACTGGAAAAACAAAGTTTCTAGAGTTGGTTCTAAGGAAAATAAAATAGGTTTCAGGTTCCAAAAACCGGAAATCGATTACAACAACTTACATACCCTAAAACCGATCACCACTACATAGTACGACCCATTATGCTCAACTGATCGTTCCTAAGTAGTATGACGCATTACGGGCACAATGATTGAGAAAACAGATCGAATGAGGGTCGTTTTCATTACGACTCATTCGCGTTTATCCGCGTCTCCGGAAGGAGACGTTGGTGGACGATCGGTCACGGTCGATTCGAAAGAATCCGGCGAGACCTTTATATCCCGTCTCCGTTTTGAGAACAAGATTATTTGGGAGATTGACAGGGTTCGGATTAGATCAATAGCCAATCGAGAAGTCACTGTTCTCATTACGTGGCGCACTCATCCGCAGCGTGATGAATTTCCGGCCTTTTCATATGAATTTAGTGCAAACATGATGTTGTTCGTCGGGACATGATGCGAGGCCTGCCAACATCAATCGGTTTTTCTTGCGTGAAAGCAACTGTTGGTAGAAAGAGAGGCTAGACATTCGCCATATTCTCTGTCCATTCTATCAATCGGGCACCGAAGTGATTGGACAAAAGGCTAGTTGGTCGGTTACAAATCCGAAACCCGACCACTCCATTTTCACATTGTCCGAGAACACTTCGTGTACATGACGAACGACCATCTAATTTCTGTATTGAAATTCATCTTTAACGTTTGTGCAATTCGCATACGATGATCTCTATGTCTTTTGCTTATATGATGTGCAAATTATTATATGGTTCTGGAGGTGCACGTCGCTTCTTGTATCTGTGCTACAAATATGGGGAGAAAATGGAATAATGCACGTCGATTTAGCTCCAGTTGAATCGAACATTTTCTTTCTTTCTTTTTAATTTCTTTTAAATAACACTTTTCTATTTGAAGCAAACAAAAATATGATTAGGTGTTTGTCATTGTCAGATTAGAGAATTTTTCGCGGTCAACAACGTTCATTGTGTTTTAAATACTCCATTATGATTAGGGATAAAAAAAACAACCTGAGTAGGGACCTAGATCTAGAATCAAATAGATTTTGGGCTAGTCGGAGAACCGGCCGTTCTAAAGTAGAATTGATCTTTGCTATTTGATATGGTTTGAAATGATGAGGAAAAATAGATGAATTCGGTGCAAATTCATTGATCGATTCGATTGCTTTCATCGTGTTCTCATCCGTGGTTTTGTCAATATTTTTCGAAAAGGTTTGCCTATACCCGATTCCGAATTTTAAAAATTTATTTGGTTCGAGCAATATTTTCGATTCCATTTGGAGAGCTGGACCACCTAACTACTTATTAAGAAAAGATTCTCTTCACATAAGAGTCCAAAACTGCGAGATTTAGCTTCTAATATTGCTTAACAATTAGCATCAACCATTCAAAACCCAGAGGAAATTCAGGATGCATGGTTGAAGAAAATAGTTAGGTAAAATTGCATATTATGGTCATCTCGAAAATATATTTATCAATATTGTATTTTTCTTACTCAGAAGTCAAAATGGTCTTTAACATGGAAGACCAAAATTGTCACACGGACCGGCCGGTTTTCGACATAAAAATGAAGTAAAATTTCATGAGGATTGATTTATCCAAGCGGCCAAATATTTCGTAGAGCGGGATCCACTTTTTTCTGTCTGACGTAGATTAGGTGTATGCCCTTCTAAATTATCAAGATTAAGATAAGATTTTTTTAATCAATTCGTGATGTTTAGGAATTAGGTCAACGAGAGAGTATGCCTAATCATTTCATGGTTTGTGAATACGTAATGAACTATATTATATAATTCATGATTATGTATGCCAAGAAGAGGAAAAAGATTATAAATATAAGATTATTTTTATCTTAATTGACAAAATTAATTTTTAATTTTCGACGCGCTTGGGCTGTATGACAAGAAAGCAGGAGCCTCCCAATCACTTTTTGGAACCAATGGACAGATATTGACTGATTAGCGAATAAGTCAAAAGCATGAACTTTCGGCCATCGACGCACGCTAATCCGCTTCTAAACGAGATGAGAATTGCAGATTGTTTTCATCAGGTGAACACAGGATCTAAGGCTGCTAGCACGCTGATCTGCTTATAATCGATATAAGAATTGACGACGAGTTTTTACTGGGAATTTGCCGTCGTGTACCTACCCAAACCCTAATCAAGCAAGACGGGTGGGATTTCAGCATTTGCATTGAACTCAAAGCCCCTTGTAAATGCTGAACATGTCGGTCGAGTATTCATGTTAGCAACAAAACATGGAGATTCTTCGGTTGATGGAAGGATTGCATAGCGAGGAGCTTGAATTAGTCGAAAAGGACTGCTAATTAAGCTGCCATAATGTTGATAATAATCTAGCAATCTGCCAAATTGGATAAGATGTATGATAGACATGCCAAGCAAGCAAAAATTCAATAATTTAATGGTTTGGATGAACTTTTGAACTAATTGTGGAAAAATTTTGCTTTTAAGTATTGCTAATTAGGCCACCATAAAATGCCCTGGAAATTCTTCTAAAGATAAGATTGTGCGAGATGGAGATGCTTAGTAAGTACAATTATGTAGGCTTATACTCACACGTGGCATGATTTCAAAGCTAATTAGGTAAACAACATGTTACCACAACTAACATCCATTTCAACAAGAATATCATGTAATCGAGAGAAGTTAACCTTGTAATTTGTTCGGTACAAGGAGACATTCATTTCAACAAGGAGAAAAAAGAAAGAAGAAAAAGATGGAATGTTGTAATAATAAGAATCGATCTTTTAAGGAAATAATCCATCATCTTGCTTAACTAAGCAACTGTAAGTTTTGTAATGATCTAGAAATCCTCCAAATTTGATAACAACCACTGAAGATAGACATGCCAAGTGAGCAAAAACTCAATATAATTTAATGATCCGGATGAACTTTCAAACTAATTTAGGAAAAAAATTTGCTTTAAAACGCAATAATAAGGATAGTTATAATCTCGCCTCAATAAGGAACATATTCAAATAATATAATTCAGTAATATTAACATAATAACTCTAGCCAATTTTATTTTATTTTTTTAAAAGATGGGCGTGCCAACAAGGGAAGCTAAAAAGCCTAATCTTCACGAGCAGCGGACTTTAATGGCCGATCACGAGGTGGGGAAATTGCCATAAACATGAAAAGTAATTAATGGGAATTAGGTAGATGCTGAGATATTTTAGACGTAACCCTAAGGTGAATCTTTCGCCGTGGATTTGCTTTCGGCGACGGGCGGTGCATCCTGCCGGGGGCTGACGTGGCTGGCGGCGACTGGGCAGTGAGCGGCCATTGGTTGGAGTCCAAGGTACTAACGTCAGGTCAGGCCAGGTGGTGCGGTGGATTCGTTGACTTTTCTGACAATGGGGAAAAGGTTGGGGCGATTGCAGTTGCCCATACTCAAGTAGTTGCATTTCGTGGTTCCACAAGAAATATACTCTTTAAGTCAGTTTCTTCTCCCTTCAAAGGCATAAAATACTTTTTTTTCTCCCTTTTCTTCCACTATAAGTCATGAATTTCTCTTTCTTTTTTTTTTTAAAGAAGGGGGGGATAAAGATGTAAATTTTGATTTTCTAATTAAAAACTCCTCCTATTGTCTCACTCAAAATCAAATTCAGATGAGCTGTGTGAATTGATAGGAAGTTTTCGGCTTATTGATTATGGCCGGATCGAGATAGTGGAAGTCAACTTATGATGATGCGCTCGAGCTGTGTAAATTCCTTAAGATATGGCAGGAATCTCGATACCTTAGTAAAACATTCTCTTGGAATAGTCGAACACGAATGACTTCTCGGATGCTGGAAGGTGAATCTAACAAGTATGTGTGAATCTCATGGTGGGATTCTCTTGTCAAACTAGTTTACCAAAAAAAAATACAATCAGCTTCCTCAACTGAAGATCGTTCCCCCTTTATCCCGCTAGCTAATCTCGAAACTTGAAATCATATTTATATGAGTTGTACTGATCAATAGAAATTTTTTGGGTTATAGACGGCCGGATCGAGATAGCAGAAGCTGGTTTTTAAGTCCTTAAGATATGAGAGGAATCAATACCTTAGTCAAACACTCTCGAAATAGCGGAACACGAACAACTTCTCAGATGCCACCAGAACACAAATTCGACAAGCACATGTGAACCTCACGGCGGGATACTGTTTTTTACCAAAGAAAGGTGAACAGCTTCCTCAGCCAAAAGCAAAAGGATAGAAAGAATACACTTCAAAGGGTGCACGAATTTGGCAGAGAGACATGTTTGCAGTAAAAGAACGGCAATTTCAAATCGACCGAAATTTTGGAAAAAGGAAAAAAAAAAAAAGCAAAAACTACAAGGGTCTAATTGAATGGTTTTGCTTTAAGCAGATGTCAATCTCAAATGCCAGTTTTCTTGCCAATGCCAAAGTTACCGTGGCAGTGCAACGAGACCCCTTCTATAAAGGCAAACCAGAAATGGACCCACGAGGAAAAAGCAAGAAACCGAAACCTCTTCTTCAAAATCTTTATAAATTGCCAGGCTTCCCACTCTCTCCACAACACACCAACCGAACTCCCCACCAAAACTCTCTCTTTCTGTCCCTCCGTCTCTCTCTCTCTCTCTCTCTCTCTCTCTGTAGCTCCCGTTGCATGCTCAATAGAATAAAGGAACGGCTGTGGTTTGTATGACCGAATCCAAAAGCCCCCGGCATTCCAAAACCAAACGCCATCGACACGTCGAAACACCCTCCCCTCACGCGTCCCCTCTTTCCTGATATCGGGAGCAGAACCTCGTCACTGGTATTGGGCAAGAAAAAGTCCATCCGTTTGTTTGGTTTCGAAGAGGGAGGGTCACGGGTTCGAAAGGTTCAAACGTCGGAACATGACTGGGCCCAAGCTGGTGCTGGCATTGATTCTGCTCTCGTGGGCATCTTCAGTGTCGTGCTCTGTTTCTTACGATAGAAAGGCTATCATCATCGATGGCAAGAGGAGGATCCTCATCTCCGGCTCCATCCACTATCCCAGGAGCACGCCTGAGGTAGCGACGATCCCAATGCGGCTCACGACATGTCTCTTTCTATGCCTTTTCTTTTCCTGCGAAAGGGAATCGTATTTTATTTGGTCTCTGGGCTTTCGCGTGGTTGCAGATGTGGCCTGATCTCATATGGAAGGCCAAACAGGGAGGGCTGGATGTTATTCAAACCTATGTTTTCTGGAACGGACATGAACCTTCTCCCGGAAATGTGAATGCTACTTATGATCTTCTTTGGATTATATAACCTTCCTCATTTTTCTTCTTTAACTTAATGAATTTTCTTGTTCTCTCCTTCTTTTCTTTTTCCTTCCCTTTGTGCAGTATTACTTTGAGGACAGGTATGATCTGGTTCGGTTCATCAAGCTGGTGCAACAAGCTGGTCTTTACGTTCATCTCCGGATTGGGCCTTACGTCTGCGCTGAGTGGAATTTTGGGTACCTATTTTCTAGCATAAAAATGATAAGGAGAAGTTTTTTTTCAAATTTATTTTGCTATGTATTTTGAAACTCACGTGCTCTGTTTTTTGTGCTGGTTTCTGATGCAGAGGATTCCCTGTTTGGCTGAAATATGTCCCGGGGATTGCTTTCAGGACAAACAATAAGCCATTCGAGGTTGTCCATTTTTCTGAAACAAACTTCCCTTCTCAATCTTTTTCATATTTCTAAACCTTTGACTAACAAAACATTTATCAATCATTTAATGAAGGATGCAATGCAAAAGTTCACGCAGAAGATTGTCAACATGATGAAGGCAGAGAGGTTGTTTCAGTCCCAGGGAGGTCCAATAATATTATCTCAGGTGAGAAACGTTCTACCATTAACCCCTTCTAGAAGATGGACCATTTCAATTGGTTTTTTTCCTCGACAATAAAGAGAAGGCTTTGACAATAAAGGACATTATTTTCTATACCTGCTTGGAATTTTTATTGATATTTTTATTTAGCTGATAAGCTTGGATTTTTGTGTTTGTTGACAGATAGAGAATGAATTTGGACCAGTTGAATGGGAAATTGGAGCACCGGGCAAGGCGTACACAAAATGGGCAGCAAGTATGGCTGTGGGACTGGGCACTGGTGTTCCATGGGTTATGTGCAAGCAAGAGGATGCTCCTGATCCGGTGGTATGTACTTTTCTGGATCTTGTTGGTTAAACTTATATTTATATAAGATATATGTACATATCCATATAAGTTGGTCAGGATGTCATCTGTTTTGTGATCACTGAGGGCCTCCTAGGCTGGTGGGGACTCTTCAACAGTTTTTTTTCTCAAACTTTTAGGTGGCCTTTATGGTCCTAAACAGGTCCCTTTTTCCGTATGCCATATGCTTTTAATTTTTCCTCTTCCTTATTCTTTCTTGCCCTTCATAGTTTCATATTGAGTCTGGAAATTTTCCCCGTAAGTACATAATTCTTGTTTCCCGAAACGATAAATACGCCTCAAATCTGGTTTGGCTCAACTTCGCTTGTTTGCCTTCGTTTAAATGCCACGGCATGACAACGTCGTTCGAACTTAAGCAGGATGGGTTTTTCCGTATCATGGTTGTTAATTCTTGACTTGTTTCGCAAAAGTTATTTAAGATTCGAGTAAGACAGCTTCTAGAAAATAATTTTTCCTGTCTTTGACTTGTGCTGGTTCGTTATCTGACAGATTGACACCTGCAATGGCTTCTACTGCGAAGGTTTCAAACCAAACTCTAATAATAAACCCAAGATGTGGACTGAAAACTGGACTGGCTGGTACGTCAAGAAGCGTATATCTGAACAAGATGAAATTCCCCCTCCCCCTCCTCTGTATTTTTCTCAATCGTGTAGATTCAAAGCTAATTATTGTGATGATTTCCAGGTACACCGAGTTTGGGGGAGCAGTGCCTTATAGGCCAGCAGAGGATGTGGCGTTCTCAGTCGCGAGGTTCATTCAGAACAGCGGTTCATTCGTCAATTACTATATGGTAATCTTGACTTCCTTAGCATCTGTGGCTCTGTATCAATCACTTGATTTTGCCTTTCCATTATGCTGCGAATTATAATCATTAGTTAACCTTCTTTTTTGTCTCCTTTTAAATGATTGCGTACTTGCTTGTTCTTTATATGGGTCTTGTTCGTTGTCTTTAGTATCACGGAGGAACCAACTTTGGCAGGACAGCTGGTGGTCCCTTCATTGCCACCAGCTACGACTACGACGCTCCTCTTGATGAATACGGTATGTGACTTGGAATAGATTGTTAGTATCCTGGCGTGGGCAAGGCTAACTTTGCTCATGTGCCTCAATTTGTTTCACTTTGAGCATTCAATGTATCTAACAACTTTAAGACTGGAGTAATTGGTAACACCGTCAAAAGTTTAATAGAGTGAAGGCAAATCTACATCTTGTTGCTTAAACATCAAACCTTTTAAAACTAAGTCTAGAAGTAATTCATGACATCCTATCATGGCGATTACTAAGTCATCTTCCTGACATCAGAATTCGCGTAAATGTTGCAGGTTTACTGAGGGAACCAAAGTGGAGTCACTTGAGAGATTTGCACAAAGCCATTAAGCAAACTGAATGGGCTCTGGTTTCTGCTGATCCAACAGTGCAGTCACTTGGAAGTAATCAAGAGGTTTGGTTTCTCCAGCCCCCTTAAAATGAATATGCATGAAAACACTCTCACAGCCTTGTGGGTTGTTAATTAAACTTTTACCTGTCAAATTCTATTTTTCTTAGGCTCACGTGTTCAAAGCTGGAAGCGGATGTGCGGCCTTCCTGGCAAACTATGACACGAAGTATTCTGTCAGAGTCAATTTTGGAAACGGGCAATATGACTTGCCGCCTTGGTCCATCAGCATTCTTCCAGACTGCAAAACTGCTGTTTACAACACTGCAAGGGTAAGGCACAGACCATTCAGCTCCACGACATCTTGCATCGACTCTTTCCAATTTAACATGTTCCGTTACTTTCCCTTAAACAATTCTTTTTAAGAGATTAAGTTCAAGGACGACTCGATATTATCAATTTTCAAACAGGTCAATGCACCGAGTTCTCAGATCAAGATGGTGCCAGTAGGTGGATTCTCTTGGCAGTCGTACATTGAAGAAACTGTCTCTGCCTTTGGCAGCGACACGTTTACAAAGGACGGTCTGCTGGAGCAAATTAGTTTCACTAAAGATTTTTCAGACTATTTGTGGTACACGACAGAGTGAGTGCTGCTTGCGACTTGCATCTCATAAGCATTACGAAAGCTTCAACATAGTGGACTGTCAGGTGCTTACAATTTTACTTTCCTGATCTTGTTGATTGTTCAGCATCACGATAAGTCCTAATGAAGCATTTTTGAGGAGCGGCCAATATCCTGTGCTCACCATATGGTCTGCAGGACATGCGATGCATGTTTTCGTCAATGGTGAACTCACAGGTAGATCAATTTCTGCCTTTATCCCAAAATGCAACATCTTTTCGGTACATGATATCTCAATACATAACATATGTTACTCTGGTATTTGTCTGTCTGTAATACAGGGTCCGCATATGGATCATTAGAGAATCCAAAATTATCATATAGTAATAATGTGAAGCTGAGGGCTGGCATCAACAAACTGTCGATATTGAGTGTAGCAGTCGGGCTTCCGGTCAGTATTTTGCCAGTCAACATGATATTGTTAAGCTATATGCATGTGAGGATCTTAACATTAGTACTTTCTCCACTTCTGTTTCCAACATTCAGAATGTTGGCGTGCATTTTGAGACATGGAATACCGGGGTTCTTGGGCCAGTCACATTGAAGGGTCTCAATTCTGGGACGTGGGACATGTCGAAATGGAAATGGTGTTACAAGGTATCTGTTCTTCTTTTGCCTTTCAACAAATAATTCAGAAACAAAAGATACCACATCAATGCGGATTCATTGTTGTTATATGAAAGCCGAGTAAAGCAATATCTCAGAGCTGTTAAAAAAAAAGGAATTAAAATAAAAGTACGTCTGTGCTCAAATTTCTCGATGGTTGAGTAGTCCTGGTTATCAATGGTTTGTGTGGATAAACTTACGTTTGCTTGACTAGTTGTAATAGTGTGTGGACGTATCCTGGTTTTAGACATTACTCATGCTAGTCCATAGAAGATTGAGAATGATCTGCTACACCATCTTCAAAATTCAAAACCTAAAATTTTATTTTTTCCAAAAAGGTCGGTCTCAAGGGCGAAAATCTGGGTCTCAACACTGTAAGCGGTAGTTCCTCAGTTGAATGGCTTGAAGGTTCAATGTTGGCCCAAAAGCAGCCCCTGACCTGGTACAAGGTGAGGATCCACACCAAAAACTTCACTTGATAATAACTGCTAGTCTGGATTTCCTTTGAAAAACAAGTTATGCTTTGTTTGCAGGCTACTTTCAATGCTCCCCCAGGACGTAGTCCATTAGCCTTGGACATGAACAGCATGGGAAAGGGCGAGATATGGATAAATGGTCAGAGCATCGGACGTCACTGGCCTGCTTACACAGCTCGTGGCAGTTGTGGCAGCTGCAGTTATGCTGGAACTTTCGTTGATACTAAGTGCCGAAGTGGCTGTGGAGAGGCTTCTCAAAGATGGTGAGAAAAGTAGATTTGCACTTTTTCTCTATTAATTTATGTTTTGATTTGAACACCTATTAATAAGCTTTTAATTTTCAGGTACCACGTTCCAAGATCGTGGTTGAATCCCACAGGCAATCTATTGGTCATTTTTGAGGAATGGGGTGGAAACCCGACTCAAATTAAATTGGTCCAAGCAACAAGGACTTCGTAGTAGCAGAACTTCTAGATCAATGCAGTTTATAGCTGAAATTAAGCAATTTCCGGAGTTTGCAGAATAAGTGATGTGCAAGAGCACAGCATTCGTCTTCTTCTATCAGTCTTTAGAAGCTTGTGCAAGTAAAAGATGCCATTACAACCACCTAGACTTCGACAAAGGGAAGTGTGAAGTCAAGCCATACTAACACACCATTTTGCTGAAGTCATATACAGATATACAGAGGGGGAAATAAGCCGCAGAAACATGCCAGTGTATATAAGCATATATTGTCACTAGTTAGAAATAGCTTCGACTGCATACCTAGTTTGTGCTAGACATATGAACACAGTCAAGTGGAATTTCCTAGCCTTTCAAGTGTATAGATGTCGTCATCGAGTGTCTCTAGAGAGCAGGACAGTCAATTTGTTGCCTTGCTTAGAAAGACACTGAAATGCAGTGCTTGTAATAATAAACTGAAATTCAATATTTCCTGCTTTTAATCCGTTCTGCCTCATATTATAGCTAGCTCAAATAGTTCTCGTTTTCTGTAATTCTATATCTTGAAGATCAAGTGTTTACTGGACAAAACCACATCGCTTCCTGGTATGGGACCTGAAATGCTAGCATTCGAGAAAGCAAGGTGCCAGATCTTGGGGGCGGACAAACTTAAGCACTTCAATTTTCACTTATCTTTGCAAAATTTTCGTTCAGATAGCATTCCTAGACATGTCCTAAGTCTACCAAATCAGAACGCTGTCCTAAATCAAGATGTAGCGTCCATATATTCCATTACCATAACTTATATTAATGCTAACAATGCTGTTTCACCGGCACCATGGAAGCTCCAAGTTGAGAACACCGAAGCTGAGATCTGTTACGGTGAACAAAGTTCAAGACGCTAGGCGACGGTACGAAATTCAATAGGCCACAGAAAGACAAATGCAGCCCAGTCAGAGATGTTTGAGCCAATATAGTCCTATGATTCAGTCAGAACCAGCCATAGAGAGGTCCTCATTACATGGAGCAGGGATACTTCAAAGAACCTAGGGCGACTATCCACTTTACATTTAAACCCCGGAATTCCCACGAAAGATCAAGATATCACAAGCAAGCTCAACGAGTTTCCTAGATTTTAAGCAATTGCGCTGCTATATACTCCATATCATATTCTCCAAGCATCCAAGAAATTCAGGAATGACATTGCCATCGAATGCATTGAAGCTCAAGCCCAAATATCTCAGAGACCAGAGTCTCACCGGTGAAGGCCTGGTTTCCAATGACCGTGCCTGATCTAAGAATCATAGCCCGTGGGGTACGGGCAGTTAGTGATAATCAACTGTAAAAATTGCTTCTGTGTAATCCTGCCAGAGCCTACTCGTAACTAGTCCAGATAGTTGTTTCCTCTGCATGACGATGCGAGAGCTTCGGGAACTTCAAGGCCGTTGCTGATGGCGATCAACAAGAGCTTCTCTATCCAATTTCAAACAACTGAAGAAGCCGATATCGAGTTCCTCGCCATGAGGTCACCGCGCGAGATGAGGCGAATATGTGTCCAAGAAGTTGATGAAGTGCAAGTCCATGGAGTTAATCCTGGTTTTGCAGACCACCAAATTTCGTACATCACAAGAAACAACGGTGATCAAAGATTTCTCATATATGTATGTACCTCAAGATACTCCGAATTATTGAAGAAACTGACACCGGGAAAATTACTAGAAAAATTCTAAACTTATTATACTTATGCCAATTCAATTTCAATCATTTCAAATGCACTAATTAAATTCTAAATTTTTTCAAATTTTTCCATTTGAGTCATTCCAATCAATTTTGGCTAGAATTGCTGACGTAAATGCCCACAGTGCCATGTAAAATACATTAATTTTTTAATATTTTTTAAAATTTTTATTTTAAAAAAAAAATATATATATATATATTTTTTTTCTCTTTTTTCTACCAAGTCCATTAGTCCCTAGCCAATGAATGCGTGCCACAAACCCCTTGCCCGTGGACGATGAGGGCTTTGTGGTCCTTAGGCAAGGGTTGTGAATCCCTCACTTACAGACGATGCAGGTCGGCCAACCCCCCCTTTTGACAAGTGACGGCCCTCATTGGGCTTGGAAGAAAAGAAATGAAAAGGAAGAAAAGAAAGAAAAAAAAATTAAAAATTTTAGAATAATTATAAAAATTATCTATGTTAGACTTTGGGTCGTGCCATGTAAAATAGGTGGCGTCTAAGTCAATAATTTTCAACTAAAGTTAGTCGGGTGGACTCAATTGGCGAAACATAAATACCGTGTTTGACGGTTGGGATAAAATTTAGAGTATGATAAAGTTTATTATACCCTTTGTGTGTTGCTTGCTCAAAATAGGATATAGTTAGATATAAAAATGATATGAACCGAATAAAATTATTCCATGAAAGAGGTGGGATAAAAGTTGATAGAATTAATATCCATAATAGAAATACTTTTTCTCAAATAACAAACTTCTTAAATTAACAAAATTAAATTACATTTCAATATAAATTATATTTGAATTCTAACCTAAAAATTCAAAATAACAAAAAATAACAATTTAGTTTTTTTAGTTTAATCTTATTTTTATTTATATCTTCAAATTTAATTCTATTTATAATATAAATTCAATATATAAATATAAATATATTTATATTTATTATATATTTTAAGAATTTTAGTAATTTATACATATTAATGCGGTTTACTATATAATAAAATTTTATTAGAGAATAATAAGGGAAAAAGAAATAAAAAAAATGAAATAATTAAAACAGAAAGGAAAAATAAAATAAAAATAAGCATATAAAAATAAAGTAGGCAAGGGTGTCATAAGAGATTTTTACCATTTTCCTTTATGAATATTTTAGGTTCATTCACATTGATATGCCATTTATACTTAATAAGGTACAAAATATTATGTGAATATATTCGATTTATTATCGCGATTCATCAAATAGTAGATAGGACATAACAAAATCATTAGATTTCATATCTCATCATATCTAGTCATATCTTAATAAGAAATCCATACAACCAAACATAGTCAAAAGATTTATGACTCAATTGGCATATATATAATAGGTTCAAAACTTTTATAGCAATTTCCCCAATTGATACCTAATACAAAATTTGACTATATGCTAATGAATATGGATACGTAGCTAGATAGAAGAGAAGTTAGTCAAGTATTACAAAAATCTAAACGGGGTGATTCGAAATAACAAAAATCCTTAGATAACATTTTTTTTTCAAGCTAATTATATTGAATTAATGCAATGACATGTCAAGAAATTTAAGAACTCACATTAAAGACCCATGAAGAATTCAGCAAAAGATTTGTACGACAATTAATTTCTATTTATTGCATCATCCAGATAATAGAAAAACCCACCATTCATTGTTAACTCAAAACTGAAAAAAAATCTGTCAAAAAGATTCTTTATATTATTGAGGAGAAAAAACCAATTGAAATGTTCCATCTTCGAAAAGGGTCTAATTGAATGCTTTTGCTTTGAATAGATGTCAATGTCAAATACCGATTTTGGGCCCGTTTGGTTTGGCTTTTGGGGAATGCATTTGCAAAAATGCAAATACCTTTGGGTGAATGGGGTTTTCCGAAATGCAAATAGCGTTTGGTGAATTATAATTCTAAAGTGTATTGAGAAACAACTTTGGCCAAAATACCGCTTGGTAAAATTTGCATTTGTAAAGGACTTTTATTGAATTAAAAAAAAAACAAAACAAAAAATATTTGTATCTTCTTTTTTGAAGTCTCACCATCGGACCGCCGGATCTGGCGACCGGACCACCAGATCTGGCAATCGGATGGCCAGATTTGGCCCTCGGACGGTCGCCTGGGTTGGGCGACGGTCGCCGAGGTCGTGCGACCTAAGCATCACCTGAGGTTCAACAATGGTCGCTGGCGCACGTAACCCCTTGGCTGGCGGTCGTCAGCCTCCGATCGGCTTCTCCGTGTAGTGGTTTTGGAAAAGATGAATAGTAACCGGAACTTGCATTCCAAAAATGCAAGTTCCTAAAGGACCCCCAAACCTGCTTTGGACTAAGGGCTCTTAGAGTCCTTTGGAGATACAATTGTATCTTGCCAAAGTCGCCTAAAAAATTGAACTAAACATGTTTGCATTTAGCCAGGGGACTTTAGAGTCCCAAAGCCCATTCCCAAAGTCGAACCAGAAATGGACCCACGAGAAAGAAGGAAGAAACCGTATCCTAATCCACCCCGCGGTTCGCACTTTGACCCCTCATCCGGGAGGGTAGAGATTCGAAACTTCTCGCCCTCATTGCGCAATTTAAGTGGGGTGCCGTGGGAGGTGGGCCCCCGCACTAGTGCTCCCGGTTTACGTTGCCAGCTGCCGGTTATACAGCGATTCTCAGGTCATTAAAAAAAGAAAAAAAACCGTATCCTCCTCCTCTTCGAAATCTTTATAAATTGCCTAGATTTCCACTCTCTTCAAAATACACCAACCGAACTTCCCACCAAAACTCTCTTTCTGTCCCTCTGTCACTCTCTCTAGCTCTCATTGCATGCTCAATAGAATAAAGGGACGGCTGTTGTTTGTATGGCCATCGACACGTCGAAGCACCCCCCCTCATACATCCCCTCTTTCTTGATATCAGGAGCAGAACCTTGTCACTGGCATTGGGCAAGAAAGTCCATCCCTTTGTTTGGTTTTGAAGAGGGAGGGTCACGGGTTCGAAAGGTTCAAACGTGGGAACATGATTGGACCCAAGCTGGTGCTGGCACTGATTCTGCTCTCGTGGGCATCTTCAGTGTCGTGCTCTGTTTCTTATGATAGAAAGGCTATCATCATTGATGGCAAGAGGAGGATCCTCATCTCTGGCTCCATTCACTATCCCAGAAGCACGCCTGAGGTAGCGACGATCCCAATGCAGCTCACGACATGTCTCTTTCTATACCTTTTCTTTTTCTCCAAAAAGGAATCGTATTTTATTTGGTCTCTGGGCTTTCGCGTGGTTGCAGATGTGGCCTGATCTCATATGGAAGGCCAAACAGGGGGGCTTGGATGTGATTCAAACCTATGTTTTCTGGAACGGACATGAACCTTCTCCCGGAAACGTAATGCAACTTATGATCTTCTTTGGATTATATAGCCATTTTCCTTCACTGATTACATGTTTTCCCATTTTCTTTTAAAAATTAATGAATTTTCTTGTTCTCTCCTTCTTTTCCTTTTCCCACCCTTTGTGCAGTACTACTTTGAGGACCGGTATGATCTGGTTCGGTTCATCAAGCTAGTGCAACAGGCTGGTCTTTACGTTCATCTCCGGATTGGGCCTTACGTCTGCGCTGAGTGGAATTTTGGGTACCTATTTTCTAGCATAAAAATGAAAAGGAGTTTTTTTTCAAATTTATTTTGCTATGTATTTTGAAACTCACGTGCTCTGTTTTTTGTGCTGGTTTTTGATGCAGAGGATTCCCTGTTTGGCTGAAATATGTCCCGGGGATCGCTTTCAGGACAAACAATAATCCATTCGAGGTTGTCCATTTCTCTGAAACAAATTTCCCTTCTCAATCTTTTTCATATTTCTAAACCTTTGACTAACAAAACATTTATCGATCATTTAATGAAGGATGCAATGCAAAGGTTCACGCAGAAGATAGTCGACATGATGAAGGCAGAGAGGTTGTTTCAGTCCCAGGGAGGTCCAATAATATTATCTCAGGTGAGAAACCTTGCACCATTTCCACAACCCCTTCTAGAGGATGGACCATTTCAATTGGTTTTTTTTTGCCTCAACAATAAAGAGAAGGTTTTTGACAATAAAGGACATTATTTTCTATACCTGCTTGGAATTTTTATTGATATTTTTGTTTAGCTGATAAGCTTGGATTTTTGTGTTTGTTGGCAGATAGAGAATGAATTTGGACCGGTTGAACGGGGAGCACCAGACAAGGCATACGCAAAATGGGCAGCAAGTATGGCTGTGGGACTTGACACTGGTGTTCCATGGGTTATGTGCAAGCAACCTGATGCTCCTGATCCTGTGGTTTGTACTTTCTGGATCTTGTTGGTTAAACTTATATGTATAAAAGATATATGTACATATCCATATAAGTTGGTTAGGATGTCATCTGTTTTGTGATCACTGAGGGCGTCCAAGGCTGGTGGGGTCTCTTCAACAGTTTTTTTTTTCCCAAACTTCAGGTGGCCTATACGGTCGTAAACAGGTCCCCCTTTTTCCATATGCCATGTGCTTTTAATTTTTCCTCTTCCTTATTCTTTCCTGCTCTTCGTTGTTTCATATTGAGTCAGGAAACTTTCCCCATAGGTACTTAATTCTCGTGTCCCGAAACGATAAATATGCCTCGACTCTGGTTTGGCTTGACTTCGCTTGTTGACTTCGTTTAAATGGCATGGCATGACAACAATAATCAAACTTAAGCAGGATGGGTTTTTCCGCATCGTGGTTGTTATTCTTGACTTATTTCGTAAAAGTTATCTAAGATGGGAGTAAGACAGCTTCTAGAAAATAATTTTTCCTGTCCTTGACTAATGTTGATTCGTTATGCGACAGATTGACACTTGCAATCACTTCTACTGCCAAGATTTCAAACCAAACTCGAGTAATAAACCCAAGATGTGGACTGAAAACTGGACCGGCTGGTACGTCAAGAAGCGTATATCTGAACAAGATGAAATTTCCAACTCCAACCCCCCCCCGTATCATTCTCCGTCTTGTAGATTCAAAGCTGATTATTGTGATGATTTCCAGGTACACCGAGTTTGGGGGAGCGGTGCCTTCTAGGCCAGTAGAGGATTTGGCGTTCTCGGTCGCGAGGTTCATTCAGAATGGCGGTTCATTCATCAACTACTATATGGTAATCTTGACTTCCATAGCATCTGTGGCTCTGTATCAATCACTTGATTTTGCCTTTCCATTATGCTGCGAATTATAATCATTAATTAACCTTCTTTTTTGTCTCCTTTTAAATGATTGCGTACTTGCTTGTTCTTTATATGGGTCTTGTTCGTTGTCTTTAGTATCACGGAGGAACCAACTTTGGCAGGACAGCTGGTGGTCCCTTCATTGCCACCAGCTACGACTACGACGCTCCTCTTGATGGATACGGTATGTGACTTGGAATAGATTGTTAGTATCCTGGCGTGGGCAAGGCTAACTTTGCTCATTTGCCTCAATTTGTTTCACTTTGAGCATTCAATGGATCTAACTACTTTAAGACTGGAGTAATTGGTAACACCATCAGAAGTTTAACTGAGTGAAGGCAAATCTACATCTTGTTGCTTAAACATTAAACCTTTTAAAACTAAATTTAGAAGTAATTCATGACATCCTATCATGGTGATTACTAAGTCATCTTCTTGACATCAGAATTCACGTAAATGTTGCAGGTTTACGGAGGGAACCAAAGTGGAGTCACTTGAGAGATTTGCACAAAGCCATTAAGCAAACTGAATGGGCTCTGATTTCTGCTGATCCAGCAGTGCAGTTACTTGGAAGTAATCAAGAGGTTTGGTTTCTCCAGCCCCCTTAAAATGAATATGCATGAAAACACTCTCGCAGCCTTATGGGTTGTTAATTAAACTTTTACCTGTCAAATTCTATTTTTCTTAGGCTCACGTGTTCAAAGCTGGAAGCGGATGCGCGGCCTTCCTGGCAAACTACGACACGAAGTATTCTGTCAGAGTCAATTTTGGAAACGGGCAATATGACTTGCCGCCTTGGTCCATCAGCATTCTTCCAGACTGCAAAACTGCCGTTTACAACACTGCAAGGGTAAGGCACAGACCATTCAGCTCCACGACATCTTCCATCGACTCTTTCCAATTTAACACGTTCCGTTACTTTCCCTTAAACAATTCTTTTTAAGAGATTAAGTTCAAGGACGACTCGATATTATCAATTTTCAAACAGGTCAATGCACCGAGTTCTCAGATCAAGATGGTGCCAGTAGGTGGATTCTCTTGGCAGTCGTACATTGAAGAAACTGTCTCTGCCTTTGGCAGCGACACGTTTACAAAGAACGGGCTGCTGGAGCAAATTAGTCTCACTAGAGATGCTTCAGACTATTTGTGGTACACGACAGAGTGAGTGCTGCTTGCGACTTGCATCTCATAAGCATTACGAATGCTTCAACATAGTGGACTGTCAGGTGCTTACAATTTTACTTTCCTGATCTTGTTGATTGTTCAGCATCACGATAAGTCCTAACGAAGCATTTTTGAGGAGCGGCCAATATCCTGTGCTCACCATATGGTCTGCAGGACATGCGATGCATGTTTTCGTCAATGGTGAACTCACAGGTAGATCAATTTCTGCCTAGATCCCAAAATGTAAAATCCTTTCGGTGCATGAAATCTCAATACATAACATATGTTATTCTGGTAATTGTCTGTCCGTAATACAGGGTCTGTATATGGATCATTAGAGAATCCAAAAATATCATATAGTAATAAAGTGAAGCTGGGGGCTGGCATCAACAAACTGTCGATATTGAGTGTAGCTGTCGGGCTTCCGGTCAGTATTTTGCCAGTCAACATGATATTGTTAAGCTATATGCATGTGAGGATCTTAACATCAGTACTTTCTCCACTTCTGTTTCCAACATTCAGAATGTTGGCGTGCATTTTGAGACATGGAATACCGGGGTTCTTGGGCCAGTCACATTGAAGGGTCTCAATTCTGGGACGTGGGACATGTCGAAATGGAAATGGTGTTACAAGGTATCTGTACTCGGTCTGCTGCTGCTTTGTTCTTCTTTTGCCTTTCGACAAAAAATTCAGAAACAAAAGATACCACATCAATGCAGATTCATTGTTGTTATATGAAAGTCGAGTAAAGCAATATCTCAGAGCTGCTAAAAAAAAGGAATTAAAATAAAAGTACGTTTGTGCTCAAATTTCTCGATGGTTGAGTAGTCCTGGTTATCAATGGTTTGTGTGGATAAACTTACGTTTGCTTGACTAGTTGTAATAGTGTGTGGACGTATCCTGGTTTTAGACATGATTCATGCTAGTCCATAGAAGATTGAGAATGATCTGCCACACCATCTTCAAAATTCAAAACCTAAAAATTTGTTTTTTCCGAAAAGGTCGGTCTCAAGGGCGAAAATCTGGGTCTCAACACCGTAAGCGGTAGTTCCTCAGTTGAATGGCTTGAAGATTCAATGTTGGCCCAAAAGCAGCCTCTGACCTGGTACAAGGTGAGGATCCACACCAAAAACTTCACTTGATAATAACTGCTAGTCTGGATTTCCTTTGAAAAACAAGTTATGCTTTGTTTGCAGGCTACTTTCAATGCTCCCCCGGGACGCAGTCCATTAGCCTTGGACATGAACAGCATGGGAAAGGGCGAGATATGGATAAATGGTCGGAGCATCGGACGCCACTGGCCTGCTTACACAGCTCGTGGCAGTTGTGGCGGCTGCAGTTATGCTGGAACTTTCGATGATACTAAGTGCCGAAGTGGCTGTGGAGAGGCTTCTCAAAGATGGTGAGAAAAGTAGATTTGCACTTTTTCTTTATTAATTTATGTTTTGATTTGAACACCTATTAATAAGCTTTTAATTTTCAGGTACCATGTTCCAAGATCGTGGTTGAATCCCACAGGCAATCTGTTGGTCATTTTTGAAGAATGGGGTGGCGACCCGACTCAAATTACTTTGGTCCAAGCAACAAGGACTTCGTAGTAGCAGAACTTCTAGATCAATGCGGTTTATAGCTGAAATTAAGCAATTTCCGGAGTTTGCAGAATAAGTGATGTGCAAGAGCACAGCATTCGTCTTCTTCTATCAGTCTTTAGAAGCTTGTGCAAGTAAAAGATGCCATTACAACCACCTAGACTTCGACAAAGGGAAGTGTGAAGTCAAGCCATACTAACACACCATTTTGCTGAAGTCATATACAGATATATAGAGGGGGAAATAAGTCGCAGAAACATGCTAGTGTATATAAGCATATATTGTCACTAGTTAGAAATAGCTTCGACTGCATACCTAGTGTGTGCTAGACATATGAACACAGTCAAGTGGAATTTCCTAGCCTTTCAAATGTATAGATGTCGTCATCGAGTGTCTCTAGAGAGCAGGCAGTCAATTTGTTGCCTTGCTTAGAAAGACACTGAAATGCAGTGCTTGTAATAATAAACTGAAATTCAATATCTCCTGCTTTTAATCGGTTCTGCCTCATATTATAGCTAGCTCGTTTAGTTCTCGTCTTCTGTAATTCTATATCTTGAAGATCATGTGTTTACTGGACAAAACCACATCGCTTCCCAGTATGGGACCTGAAATGCTAGCATTCGTGAAAGCAAGGTGCCAGATCTTGGGGGCGGACAAACTTAAGCACTTCAATTTTCACTTATCTTTGCAAAATTTTCGTTCAGATAGCATTCCTAGACATGTCCTAAGTCCACCAAATCAGAAAGCTGTCCTAAATCAAGATGTAGCGTCCTTATATTCCATTACCATAACATATATTAACGCTAACAATGCTGTTTCACCAGCCACCATGGATGCACTGAGTCGAGAACGCCGAAGCCGAGATCTGTTATGGTGAGCGAGGTTCAAGAAGCTAGATGACGGTATGAAATTTGATAGGCCACAGAAAGACAAATGCAGTCCAGTCAGAGATGTTTGAGCCGATATAGTCCTCTGATTCACTCAGAACTAGCCATCGAGAGGTCCTCATTACATGGAGCAGGGATACTTCAAAGAACCTAGGGCGACTATCCAATTTACATTTAAACCCCGGAATTCCCACGAAACATCAAGATATCACAAGCAAGCTCGACGAGTTTCCTAGATTATAAGCAATTGCCCTGCTATATACTCCATATCATATTCTCCAAGCACCCAAGAAATTCAGGAATGACATTGCCATCGAAAGCATTGAAGCTCAAGCCCAAATATCTCAGAGACCACAGTCACCGGTGAAGGCCTGGTTTCCAATGACCGTGCCTGATCTAAGAATCATAGCCCGTGGGGTACGGGCAGTTAGTGACAATCAACTGTAAAAATTGCTTCTGTATAATCCTACCCGAGCCCATTTGTCACAAGTCTGGATAGTTGTTTCCGCTACATGACGATAGGAGAGCTCCGGGACTTCAAGGCTGTTGCCGATGGCAATCAAGGAGAGCTTCTCTATCCAATTCCAAACAACTCAAGAAGCCGATATCGAATTCCTGGCCATTAGATCACCACGCAAGATGAGGCGAATATGTGTCCAAGAAGTTGATGAAGTGCAAGTCCAAGGAGTTCATCCTGGTTTTGCAGATCACCAAATTTCATACATCACAGGAAACAACGGTGACCAAAGATTTCTCATATATGTATGTACCTCAAGATATTCCGAATTATCAAAGAAATTGACACTAGGAAAATTACTAGAAAAATCCTAAATCTATTGGACTTATGCCAATTCAATTTGAAACCTTTCAAATACGCTAATTAAATTCTAGAATTTTTCAATTTTTTCCATTTTAGTTATTCCAATCAATTTTGTCTAGAATCACTAACATAAATACCCATAGTGCCATGTAAAATACATTAATTTTTTTAAAATTTTTTATTTAAAAAAAACATCATTTTTTTTTCTCTTTTTCTCTTTTTTTCTACCAAGTCCATTAGTCCCTAGCCAATGAATGGGTGTCACAAACCCCTCCCTCGCCCATGGATGATGAGGGCTTTGTGGCCCTTAGGCAAGGTTGTGAATCCCTCACTTACAGACGATGCAGGTTGGCTGACCCTCTCTTTTGACAAGCGACGGCCCTCGTTGGGCTTGGAAGATTAGAAATGAAAAGGAAGAAAAGAAAGAAAGAAAATTCAATTTTTTTAAATAATTATAAAAATTATCCATGTCAGCATTGGTCGTGCCACGTAAAATAGGTGACATCTAAGTCAATAATTTTTAGCTGAAGTTAGTCGGGTGGACTCAATTGGCGAAACATAAATATTGTGTTTAACAGTTGGGATTAAATTTAGAGTATGATAAAGTTTATTATACCATTTGTCTATTGCTTGCTCGAGACGGGATAAAATCAAATATAAAAAGGATATAAACCGAATAAAATTATCTCATAAGAGAAGTGGGATAAAAGTTAATAAAATTAATATCCATAATAGAAATATTTTTTTCTCAAATAACAAACTTATTAAATTAACAAAATTAAATTACATTTCAATAAATAAAAAATTCAAAATAACAAAAGATAACAATTTAGTTTTTTTAGTTTAATCTTATTTTTATTTATATCTTCAAATTTACTTATATTTATCATATAAATTCCATATATAAATATATTTATATTCATTATATATTTTAAGCATTTTAGTAATTTGTGACATCCTGAAATTCGAGTCCTCTGAAGGATGGATGAATGTGAATTTCGTCAATGCATTGTTGATTGATCTCACTCGGAATTGATCACTCCTGAGATACTGACCTTGAGGGGAAGGGCTAATGAGGACAGAACTCGTACGGCTAAAGGACTCGACCTGGGAAAACGACTTGACCATGAGACTTGCGTGAGGACGATCATGTAGATAGGCAGGCCGATTTCAAGGACGATTGAGAGTCGATTCGCGGACAGAACATAATGGAACGACGGGTGATTCTGTTTGCCATTGTCGAATCCGTGAACGACCCTATGTCGATCCTCAGTGATCGTGTACTTTGAAATAAGAATCTATCCTCCGTAATTTCATGCAGTCAGGGACGTCCATGCGTCGAGATGTCTTGAACGTGGTTTGGCACGAGTCGGTTACGCATGAATCCTCTGAGCCGCCCATCAATCTGAGTTATAACCAAAATAGCATTAGGGCGAAATTGGCAGGGCAAGAGAACTTAGGATTGGACTTCGAATTATCGGGAATGTCCGGGACGGACTTTGAACGAAGCTGCTTCAAACAGTCGACAGCGCCAGTTAAGCCGAGCAGTTGAAAAAGGGATTTTCGGACAGAGGAAGTGAGTCCGTGAGGATGTGGGCCGGGCCAAGCTAGTGTGGGCCTAGGCCCAAGGTGGGAAAGCCACCATGGTGGGCCTAAGAAAATCAAATGAACCCATTGGGCCTAAATCAACTATTCATCTTCTAAGCCCATGGGCCAAGCCTTAACCATTTCAAAGCCCAATAAATTCCCAAGCCCACTCCTATTCATGGCCAAGCCCAATCCTTAGGCCCATCCACCAATTTCAGCCCAAGGTCATATTTGTAATTTGCGCGAGGTGAAATGACCAAAATGCCCCTAGAGTTTGTGGATAAGGGCAAAAGAGAAGAGAGAGAAGATGATGTCATGCATGGGGACTTGAAGCAAGCATTTATGGGGGTCTTGAAAGCCTTCCCATCACTCTCTCTCTCCCCCATTCGGCCTCCCAATCGACGGAGCTATCTCTCTCTCGTTCTCCCTCTCTTCCAGGTTTATAACTCAAATGACCCTTCGGTGAAGAATCGAGTCAAAAGTGGTCTTCCCGGTTGAATCACAGAACGATCTACCTATCACCGTGACCATAAGAGACAGACCGTTCCAACGAGACCAATTTCGTCCCGAACGGAGCCGCCTTCCGTCCTGTACGGCCGTCTCAAGCCGCCGGTCGCCGGTCCGTCGTCCGCCTGCAGCCTGCACTGTTTCGCGTTTTCGGGCATTTTTCTCCCATTCCAGCCGTTCCTTTGCCCATTCCATCCACCCACAAGATCCCCAAGACCCCCGGGAGCCGCCGGTTGCCGGACAACCCCCTCACCGGAGCTCCGGCCAAGCCGTTCAACTTGTTTTCTTCTCCGGCAGGGCTGTTTTTCAGAATTTCAGAGGGAGACAGAGGCTGTGGTTGCTGTATTGAGCTTGGGATCGTCTTGGATCGTCGTTGTCGAGGTCCCGGTGCGTAGCCACCGTCACCGCCGCCGCGTCGGTGTGTCCGGCCCGCTTAACGGGTGAGTTTAGCTCCTAATCCTTCGATTAGTGCCTAAACTTGCTTAGGGTTGGTTTAGTTAGATTTAATTCTAGTTTATGTGGTTTAATTAAGTTGTATTAGCCCTAAGATAGGTGGTTAGATGGATGGATTAGATTAATTTGGCTTAATCTTGCTTTTATTTGCTTAATGTGACTTATGTGGTTAATTAAGCATGTTTAGCTTTAATTGATTGATTGTTTGCTTTAATTAATATTTTGGTTAATTTCTGAATATAATTTATTATTTATTGAATTCTGGAAATTTACTGTTCACTCGACACTATTCACGGTACTGTTCACGAGGCACTGTTCACGATTTACTGTTCATGTGCACTGTTCACGCGGTACTGTTCACAGAGTACTGTTCACGAGCACTGTTCACCCGAGAGTGAAAAATTGCCTTGTTTCATGTGTGTTGATTTTATGAAGTGAGTGGATGTGTAAATGTATGGGCATCTACATGAATTGAGTGATGATTTGTGTAATTGTGTGATGATTGTGATATATAGGTATTTTTAATTAGAAAATACCGGGCGTAGGTTTACAAGGCCAAAATGGATTTGTGGGCTGTTAAAGTTAGTAGGGCCGTGATGACCACTTAACCTAAATTATGCCAGTGGGGCCGAGTTCTGCCACCGAATTTGGAATCGGTCGCGCCCGTTGGGCCGTAATTCGCCACCTATTAAAGGTCGCGCCCGTTGGGCCGTAAATTGCCACCTGATAGAGGTCGCGCCCGTTGGGCCGTAAATTGCCACCCGATAAGGGTCGCGCCTGATAAGGCCGTAACTTGCCACCTATTAAAGGTCGCGCCCACTGGGCCGTAATTTACCACCTAAAGATAGGCTGTGTCCTTTGGATCGTAAATTGTTACCAAGAAATTTGGTAGACCGTGCTCGTGGAGCCGTGAGTAAGATTTGAAACTGAATAAGGGAGACGACCGGGGAATGGTCGGATTGACATGGAATTGACTGAGTCGATTGATCGATGACTCGATCTGAATTGATGCATTGATGTGTGAAATTGTTATATGCATTAATTATATGCATGAGTGAATCACATCGTTTATGGTACGCACACATGATTCGATAATGTGCAGGGTGTGGCAATGGCCAGGTGAGATCGCTTATTATGCGACTCGTGTGTGATTGATGAACTGTATCATCTAATGGTCATGTGTTTTGTGTGTATTATTCTGAGTGATATCGTACAGGGTATGGCATACCAGGTGAGGTTGTATGTGAATCGACTGTTGTTTGTTGGTTGTTGACTATTGGTTGTTGCTTGTGGTGGGGTAGTTCTGGATAGATACCCTGAGTTGAGTTGGTGTACTAACCGGGGCTTAAGGGTGTAACTCGTTGAGATTTATATCTCACTGGTTATTGAATAACCATTTTTCAGGTCCCTTGTGTGAAGAACCCGAAGCTTGAAGCAGAAGGGTCAGGAGCATAGGTGGCTCAGTAGTTCTTGTTGGAGATAGGTCTCCTGTACTTGGACCTTAGAGATGGACTCTGTTTTATAAACTGACTTGTTTATGAAAGTGTGGCTTGTAATGAAATTGTTGTCCTACTTTTATATCCCATGTTTGACATAGTCAAGGGATTAGTGAATTCGCTTCCGCATATGCAATAAAATGAAAAGGGTCGGCGACAAGTCCTGGGAACGTCGCAAAATTCTATCGACCACCGAGGGATGTACGCGTGCTTGAGGTTCGGGGCGTGACATAATTTATACATATTACTGTGGTTTACTATTTAATAAAATTTTATTAGAGCATAATAAGGGGAAAAAGAAATAAAAAAATGAAATATTGAAAACAGAGAGGAAAAATAAAATAAAAATAAGCATATAAAAATAGAGTAGGCAAGGGTGTCGTGAGGGATTTTTAGCATCTCCCTTTATGAATATTTTAGGTTCATTTACATTGATATGTCATTTATACCAAATAAGGTACAAAATATAATGTGGATATATTTGACTTATTATCGCGATTCATCAAATGGTAGATAGGACATAACAAAATCCTCGGATTTCATATCCTATCATATCTAGTAAGAAATCCATACAACCAAACATAGTCAAAAGATTTATGACTCAATTGGCACAGATACAATAAGTTCAAAACTTTTTTAGCAACTTCCCCAATTGATACCTAATCCAAAATTTGACTATATAGTAATAAAGATGGATATGTAGCTAGATAGAAGAGAAGTTAGCCAAGTATTACAAAAATCCTTAGATAACTTTTTTTTTCAAGCTAATTATATTAAATTAATGCAATGACATGTCAAGAAATTTAAGAACTCACATTAAGACCCACGAAGAATTCATGCTCCCGCAAAAGATTTGTACGACATTTAATTTCTATTTATCGCGTCATCTAGATAATAAAAAAACCCACCATTCATTGTTAACTCAAAACTGAAAAAAAAAAAAAAAAAAAAAAATCTGTCAAAAACGTTCTCTTTATTATTGAGGAAAAAAAACGCAATTGAAATGGTCCATCTTCTAAAAGGGTCTAATCGAATGCTTTTGCTTTGAACAGACGTCAATGTCAAATACCGATTTTCTCGCCAATGCCAAAGTTACAGTGGCAAATGATGCAACGAGGAGACCCCTTCTGAAGGTAACCAGAAATGGACCGACGAGAAGAAGGAATAAACCGAAGCCTCTCCTCCTCTTCGAAATCTTTATAAATTGCCAAGATTCCCACTCTCTTCAAAATACATCGACCGAACTCCCCACCAAAACTTCTGACCAAAAAAAAAAAAAAAAAACTCCCCACCAAAACTCTCTCTCTGTCCCCGGGTCTCTCTCTCTAGCTCTCATTGCATGCTCAATAGAATAAAGGAACGGCAGTGGTTTGTATGACCAAATACAAAAGCCCCCAGCATTACAAAACCAAACGCCAACGACACGTCGAAACACCCACCCTCATACGTCCCCTCTTTCCTGATATCAGGAGCAGAACCTTGTCACTGTTATTGGGCAAGAAAGTCCACCCCTTTATTTGGTTTGAAGAGGGAGGGTCACGGGTTCGAAAGGTTCAAACGTGGGAACATGACTGGACCCAAGCTGGTGCTGGCATTGATTCTACTCTCGTGGGCATCTTCAGTGTCGTGCTCTGTTTCTTACGACAGAAAAGCTATCATCATCGATGGCAAGAGGAGGATCCTCATCTCTGGCTCCATTCACTATCCCAGAAGCACGCCCGAGGTAGCAACGATCCCAATGCAGCTCACGACATGTCTCTTTCTATAGCTTTTCTTTTTCTCGAAAAGGAATCGTGTTTTATTTGGTCTATGGGCTTTCGCGTGGCTGCAGATGTGGCCTGATCTCATAAGGAAGGCCAAACAGGGGGGGTTGGATGTGATCCAAACCTATGTTTTCTGGAACGGACATGAACCTTCTCCCGGAAACGTAATGCAACTTATGATCTTCTTTGGATTATATAACCATTTTCATTCACTGATTACATGTTTTCCCTTTTTCTTTTAAAAATTAATGAGCTTTCCTGTTCTCTCCTTTTCTTTTTTCCCACCCTTTGTGCAGTACTACTTTGAGGACCGGTATGATCTGGTTCGGTTCATCAAGCTTGTGCAACAAGCTGGTCTTTACGTTCATCTCCGGATTGGACCTTACGTCTGTGCCGAGTGGAATTTTGGGTACCTATTTTCTTGCGTAAAAATGGGAAGGAGAATTTTTTATTATTATTATTATTATTATTATTATTATTATTTTGCTATGTATTTTGAAACTCGTGCCCTGTTTTTTGTGCTGGTTTGTGATGCAGAGGATTCCCTGTTTGGCTGAAATATGTCCCGGGGATCGCTTTCAGGACAAACAATAAGCCATTCGAGGTTGACCATTTTCTGAAACAAATTTCCCTTCTCAATCTCTTTCATATGTCTAAACCTTTGACTAACGAAACGTTTATCAATCATTTAATGAAGGATGCAATGCAAAAGTTCACGCAGAAGATAGTCAACATGATGAAGGCAGAGAGGTTGTTTCAGTCCCAGGGAGGTCCGATAATATTATCTCAGGTGAGAAACCTTCCACCATTTCTACAACCCCTTCTAGAAGATGGACCATTTCAATTGGTTTTTTTCCTCGACAATAAAGAGGAGGCTTTGACAATAAAGGACATTAGTTTCTATACCTGCTTGGAATTTTTATAGATATTTTTATTTTGCTGATAAGCTTGGATTTTTGTGTTTGTTGACAGATAGAGAATGAATTTGAAACAGTTGAATATGAAATTGGAGCACCAGGCAAGGCGTACACAAAATGGGCAGCAAGTATGGCTGTGGGACTGGGCACTGGTGTTCCATGGGTTATGTGCAAGCAAGAGGATGCTCCTGATCCTGTGGTATGTACTTTTCTGGATCTTGTTGGTTAAACTTATATTTATATAAGATATATGTATATATCCATATAAGTTGGTCAGGATGTCATCTGTTCTGTCATCACTGAGGGCCTCCTAGGCTGGTGGGGTCTCTTCAACAGTTTTTTTTCTCAACTTTTAGGTGGCCTTTATGGTCCTAAACAGGTCCCTTTTTCCGTATGCCATGTGCTTTTAATTTTTCGTCTTCCTTATTCTTTCTTGCCCTTCATAGTTTCATATTGAGTCTGGAAATTTTCCCCGTAAGTACATAATTCTTGTTTCCCGAAACGATAAATATGCCTCAAATCTGGTTTGGCTCAACTTCGCTTGTTTGCCTTCGTTTAAATGCCATGGCATGACAACATCGTTCGAACTTAAGCAGGATGGGTTTTTCCGTATCATGGTTGTTAATTCTTGACTTGTTTCGCAAAAGTTATTTAAGATTCGAGTAAGACAGCTTCTAGAAAATAATTTTTCCTGTCTTTGACTTGTGCTGGTTCGTTATCTGACAGATTGACACCTGCAATGGCTTCTACTGCGAAGGTTTCAAACCAAACTCTAATAATAAACCCAAGATGTGGACTGAAAACTGGACTGGCTGGTACGTCAAGAAGCGTATATCTGAACAAGATGAAATTCCCCCCTCCCCCTCCTCTGTATCTTTCTCAGTCGTGTAGATTCAAAGCTAATTATTATGATGATTTCCAGGTACACCGAGTTTGGGGGAGCAGTGCCTTCTAGGCCAGCAGAGGATTTGGCATTCTCGGTCGCGAGGTTCATTCAGAACAGCGGTTCATTCATCAATTACTATATGGTAATCTTGACTTCGTTAGCATCTGTGGCTCTGTATCAATCACTTGATTTTGCCTTTCCATTATGCTGCGAATTATAATCATTAGTTAACCTTCTTTTTTGTCTCCTTTTAAATGATTGCATACTTGCTTGTTCTTTATATGGGTCTTGTTCGTTGTCTTTAGTATCACGGAGGAACCAACTTTGGTAGGACAGCTGGTGGTCCCTTCATTGCCACCAGCTACGACTACGACGCTCCTCTTGATGAATACAGTATGTGACTTGGAATAGATTGTTAGTATCCTAGCGTGGGCAAGACTAACTTTGCTCATGTGCCTCAATATGTTTCACTTTGAGCATTCAATGGATCTAACTACTTTAAGACTGGAGTAATTGGTAACGGCGTCAGAAGTTTAACCAAGTGAAGGCAAATCTACATCTTGTTGCTTAAACATTAAACCTTTTAAAACTAAGTCTAGAAGTAATTCATGACATCCTATCATGGCGATTACTAAGTCATCTTCCTGACATCAGAATTCGCGTAAATGTTGCAGGTTTACTGAGGGAACCAAATTGGAGTCACTTGAGAGATTTGCACAAAGCCATTAAGCAAACTGAATGGGCTCTGGTTTCTGCTGATCCAGCAGTGCAGTCACTTGGAAGTAATCAAGAGGTTTGGTTTCTCAAGCCCCCTTAAAATGAATATGCATAAAAACACTCTCGCAGCCTTGTGGGTTGTTAATTAAACTTTTACCTGTCAAATTCTATTTTTCTTAGGCTCACGTGTTCAAAGCTGGAAGCGGATGCGCGGCCTTCCTGGCAAACTACGACACGAAGTATTCTGTCAGAGTCAATTTTGGAAACGGGCAATATGACTTGCCGCCTTGGTCCATCAGCATTCTTCCAGACTGCAAAACTGCCGTTTACAACACTGCAAGGGTAAGGCAAAGACCATTCAGTTCCACGGCATCTTGCATCGACTCTTTCCAATTTAACATGTTCCGTCACTTTCCCTTAAACAATTCTTTCTAAGAGATTTAGTTCAAGGATGACACGATATTATCAATTTTCAAACAGGTCAATGCATCGAGTTCTCAGAATAAGATGGTGCCAGTAGGTGGACTCTCTTGGCAGTCGTACGTAGAAGAAACTGTCTCTGCCTTTGGCAGCGACACGTTTACAAAGGACGGGCTGTTGGAGCAAATTAGTCTCACTAGAGATGCTTCAGACTATTTGTGGTACACGACAGAGTGAGTGCTGCTTGCGACTTGCATCTCATAAGCATTGCGAAAAATTCAATATAGTGGACTGTCATGTGCTTACGAGTTTTACTTTCCTGATCATGTCGATTGTTCAGCATCACGATAAGTCCTAACGAAGCATTTCTGAGAAGCGGCCAATCTCCTGTGCTCACCATATGGTCTGCAGGACATGCGATGCATGTTTTCATCAATAGTGAACTCACAGGTAAATCAATTTCCGCCTAGATCCCAAAATGCAATATCCTTTCAGTACCTGAAATCTCAATACATAACATATGTTACTTGGGTAATCGTCTGTCCGTAATACAGGGTCCGTATATGGATCATTAGAGAATCCAAAATTATCATATGGTAATAATGTGAAGCTGAGGGCTGGCATCAACAAACTGTCGATATTGAGTGTAGCTGTCGGGCTTCCGGTCAGTATTTTTCCAGTCAACATGATATTGTTAAGCTATATGCATGTGAGGATCTTAACATTAGTACTTTCTCCACTTCTGTTTCCAACATTCAGAATGTTGGCGTGCATTTTGAGACATGGAATACCGGGGTTCTTGGGCCAGTCACATTGAAGGGTCTCAATTCTGGGACGTGGGACATGTCGAAATGGAAATGGTGTTACAAGGTATCTGTACTCGGTCTGCTGCTGCTTTGTTCTTCTTTTGCCTTTCGACAAAAAATTCAGAAACAAAAGATACCACATCAATGCAGATTCATTGTTGATATATGGAAGTCGAGTAAAGCAATATCTCAGAGCTGTTAAAAAAAAAAGGAATTATAATAAAAGTTTGTTTGTGCTCAAATTTCTCGATGGTTGAGTAGTCCTGGTTATCAATGGTTTGCGTGGATAAACTAATGTTCAGTCGACTAGTTGTAATAATGTGTGGATTTATGTTGGTTTAAGACATGACTCATACTATGCCATACAAGATAGAGAATAATCTGTTACACCATCTTCAAAATTCAAAACCTAAATATTTGCTCTTCTGGAACAGGTCGGTCTCAAGGGCGAAAATCTGGGTATCAACACCGTAAGCGGTAGTTCCTCAGTTGAATGGCTTGGAGGTTCAATGTTGGCCCAAAGACAGCCCCTGACCTGGTACAAGGTGAAGATCCCACCCCGAAAACTTCACTTGATAATAACTGCTAGTCTGGTTTTCCTTTGAAAAACAAATTATGCTTTGTTTGCAGGCAACTTTCAATGCTCCCCCAGGACGTAGTCCATTAGCCTTGGACATGAACAGCATGGGAAAGGGCGAGATATGGATAAATGGTCGGAGCATCGGGCGCCACTGGCCTGCTTACACAGCTCGTGGCAGTTGTGGCAGCTGCAGTTATGCTGGAACTTTCGTTGATACTAAGTGCCGAAGTGGCTGTGGAGAGGCTTCTCAAAGATGGTGAGAAAAGTAGATTTGCACTTTTTCTTTATTAATTTATGTTTTGATTTGAACACCTATTAATAAGCTTTTAATTTTCAGGTACCATGTTCCAAGATCGTGGTTGAATCCCACGGGCAATCTGTTGGTCATTTTTGAAGAATGGGGTGGCGACCCGACTCAAATTACTTTGGTCCAAGCAACAAGGACTTCGTAGTATCAGAACTTCTAGATCAATGCAGTTGATAGCTGAAATTAAGCAATTTCTGTAGTTTGCAGAATAAGGCCCTGTTTGTTTGTGTTTTTTTTTTTTTTGGTCATGAACATAATTTCTGTTTTTTTGTTTCGGAGAATAAAAAAGAATAAAAACGCGTTTGTTTGTGTGTTTTTTCCAAATATATTTTTTTGTTAAACAAATTTGAAAATGCAACAAGAAAAAAAAAAAAAAACTTGTTTCTTGTTTCCGGAACACTTCCGAGAAACAATTCTTTTCTCTCATATTTTTTTATTCTCTTTCTTTTCTTCTTCTTTTTTCTTTGGCTAGTCACCGGCCTTGGCCATGGCCGGCGACCGGCCGTCGAGGGCCTGCGACCTTGCCGGAGCATCGCTAGCACCCGGCGGCCGTCAAGCTCACCCAACCATGGCGAGGCTTGGCGTCGTTAGGCCACCGCCAAGTCAGCGTCGCCTAGTGGTGGCCCAATAGGCCGAGCCTCGCCGGTGGCTAGGCGAGGCCGCCGGCCCTCGTCGGCCGATCGCCGCCATGGGCGAGGCCGGCGATCGGCCAAAAGAAAGAAAAAGAAAAAAAAAGGAAAAATAAAATAAAAATATTTAAAAATTAAAAGAAACAAAATAATTATACAAGTTTACCAAACGTGTTTCTGTTCTTTTTCTATTCCAGGAACAAGTTTACCAAACGTGTTCTTTTGTTCAAAAATTGTTTCTCGGAACATAAATAATTTTTTCTATTTTTGTTCCTTTGAACAATTTTTAAACAGAAATGTTACCAAACGCATCATAAATAATATGCAAGTACATAGCATTCGTCTTCTTTTTTCAGTCTTTGGAAGCTTGTGCAAGTAAAGGATGCCATTACAACTACCCAGACTTCGACAAAGGGAAGCGTGTAAGTCAAGCATGCCAACACACCATTTTGCTGAAGTCATATACAGATATACAGAGGGGGGAATAAGCCGCAGAAACGTGCCGTGCATATAAGCATATTGTCACTAGTCAGAAATAGCTTCGACTGCATACCTAGTTTGTGCTAGACATATGAACACAGTCAAGTGGAATTTCCTGGCCTTTCAAGTGTATAGATGTCGTGATCGAGTGTCTCTAGAGTGCAGGACAGTCAATTTGTTGCCCTGCTAAGAAAGACACTGAAATGCAGTGCTTGTAATAATGAACTGAAATTCAATATCTCCTGCTTTTAATCCTTCTGCCTCATATTATAGCTAGCTCGTTTAGTTCTCTTGCCTTCTGTAATTATATATCTTGAAGATCAAGTGTACACTCGACAAAGCCACATCGCTTCCCAGTACGGGACCTGAAATGCTAGAATTCAAGAAAGCAAGGTGCCGGATCTCGGGGGCAGACAAACTTAAGTACTTAAATGTTCTCTTATGTTTGCAAAGTTTTCATTCGGATAGCATTCCTAGACATGTCTAAGTCCACCAACTCAGAAAGCTATCCTAAATCAAAGATGTAGCGTCCGTACATTCTGTAAAATATGGGTTTAACCCAGCCAAAAAAAAAAAAAAGAAATGAAAGAAAAGAAAAGGTGGTGGGACCCACTTTAAATAAAGAAAGAAAAAGAAAACAGAAAAAGGGGAAAAGATAAAAAGGGAAAGAAAGCAAGCCCACGTTCGGGCACCAGAAGGAAAAGAAAAGGAGAAGAAGAAGAAGAAGAAGAAGAAAGAAGAAGAAGAGAAAGGGAAGAAAGGAAAAGGGGTTTTGGCACGTGCACGCCACGGATGCCTCGCCAAGCCGACTCTACTCCATAACGCAGCACCCGGTAAGAGATTAGGCCCCTCGTTCGTCCAATTGAAGTTACTTTTGGGTTTAGGGCTCAAATTCGAAATTGTTGGAAAATCAAGTGGCGAAGTCCGATTTTGGAGTCGTTGAGCCGTGTATTTTTGTAGGAATGACAGTTTAGGGTGTTGTGAAGCCGTGGGATTTTACGGATCGTGATTTGAGCTTGTGGTTTGTCCGAAACAGAATTTCAAAGTTTCCCGCGCGCAGTGAACAGTAGCGTCCAGCAGCTTCGAGCTTATATTTTGTCACCTTTCGGCTTGATTTTGGGACGGTGAAGTTGGGATTCTTGTAATATGTGTCAAGGGCTCTCTATGGACTATAAATTCGTTTGGATCGGGGTTCGGAGGAGGAAGTTAGGGCGTGATTAAGTTTTGCGTTTAACTCCGTGTTGCGTTTTGTTAGCGCGTAGAAGTCCTTTTGTTATAGTTAAGGCGTAATTTAGTCGTTTCGTTTTTAAGATAGGAGTTTTATTAGATTTTAACATTATTCCTCGATTATTTGATAGGGCCTTGAATTCGACGATACGAGTATCGTTCGTCGTTTGGTTGTAGACGACGAGATGAGTGGTACTATATCTTCTTTGGTTTAAAAAAATTCATGTCTTGAAGTATATATGTATATATTGAATCGAGAAGAGCATTTTTATTGCATAAAAGCCAGATCGAGCAATTGCTACTCTTTGGTTGATTGTAAATGTTTGAAAAGCATGTTATATAAGGTTTGTGGAGATATATATATATATATATATATATATATATATATATATATATATATGAAATTGCTTTGCGATTGATTTATGGAAAGGTTTATAATGATTTGAGAAATTGATATTAAATGGATGATGTGCTATGCTGCAAATATTAATTGTTTGATTTAAGATATTGATTTCTGGTTTGGATTTCTGGTATTGGAAGATGGTTATTTATGCTCAATATGACCGTGAACCCAGGTGAGGGTTTTGAGGTATGCATACTAGGTTTAGGATATCCTTCTGGGCCCAGCCATCGGCTTTGTAGGTGGAGACCTTGCCAAGGGGAAAAGCTTGGTCGCCTTGTCACAAGGCGTTGTGTCGTGATCATGGTTAGTTATTGAGCAAAAGATTGGTCGATGGATGGACCATCGACGTGTGTTTGATATGAGATGAATCAATGGATAGACCATTGATGTGTTTTTGATGGAGATTATTCAATGGACTTGACCATTGATACTTGACTTTTGATGATGATTTAAATGAGTTTTCCATATTAGTATAAAGCTTTGATGATATTAAATAACTCTTTTATGATTCAATATGTATTTTATATATTGAATTGGCGTTATGAAGTTTGGTATTGCTTTGCATACATGCATAGTAGTTGTTCGATCTGCTTAGAAGATATATACTACTCACTGAGCTGTTGTTGCTCATTCCACTCCTCATTTAATCTTTTCAGGTTCTTCGGTTAGCGGCGAATAGAGCAAGTGCGCCGTCGGTGGGAAACTTTTGGGGAGTTCTATTTTTGGGTATGGCCAAAGGAAGTGGTGCACTTTCCTTGCTAGTGTTTGGTTTGTCTGAGTTCTATTTGTATATTTCTTTTTGGTGGGTATAGAAACTCGATGTTGCAACCAATTTGTTGGTCTATCTGATATGTATATATGGTTTGATATATATATAAGTTGATATCAGGTTGTTGGTTGTATTTGAGGCTGCGTCCTTCGTGTGGAAGGACGGCCGTGTCATCCCTATTCTTTGTAGTTTTGGGGTGTGACACATTCCATTACCCCTGCTTATATTAATGCTAACAATGCTGTTTCACCTGCCACCATGGAAGCACCGAGTCGAGAACACCGAAGCAGAGATCCGTCATGGTGAGCGAAGTTCAAGAAGCTAGGCTCGATAAGCCACAGAAGGACAAATGCAGCCCAGTAAGAGATGTTTGAGCCGATATGTACTTTGATCCCCTCAGAACCAGCCATAGAGAAGTCCTCGTTACACAAAGATACCTCAAAGAGCCTGGAGCGACCATCCACATTGCATTTAAACCGCGGAATTCCCATGCAAGATCAAGATATCACAAGCAAGCTCGACGGGTTTCCTAGATTTTAAGCAATTGCCCCGCTACATACTCCATATCATATTCTCCAACCATCCAAGAAATTCAGGAATGACATTGCCATCAAATGCATTGAAGCTCAAGCCCAAATATCTCAGAGACCAGAGTCTCACCGATGAAGGCCTGGTTTCCAATGACCGTGCCTGATCTAGGAATCATAGCCCGTGGGGTACGGGCAGTTAGTGATAATCAACTGTAAAAACTGTTTCTACGTAATCCTACCAGAGCCTATTCGTAACTAGTCCGGATTGTTGTTTCCTCTACATGACGATGGGAGAGCTTCGGGAACTTCAAGGCCGTTGCTGATGGCGATCAACGAGAGCTTCTCTATCCAATTTGAAACAACTCAGGAAGCTGATATCGAATTCCTTGCCATGAGGTCACTGCGCGAGATGAGGCGAGTATGTGTCCAAGAAGTTGATGAACTGCAAGTCCAAGAAGAGTCTATCCTGGTTTAACAGATCACCAAATTTCGTACATCACAAGAAACGACAGTGATTAAAGGTTTCTAGCATATGTACCTCAGGATATTCTGAACTATCAAAGAAATTGACACCGGGAAAATTGAGAAATCCTAAACTTATTGCACCTAGGTCAATTTAATCTTAAACCTTTCAAATATGCTAATTAAATTCTAAACTTTTTCAAATTTTACCATTTGAGTCATTCTAATTGATTTTGGCCAGAATTACAAACGTGAATGCCCATAGTGCCACATAAAAGAATAACAAATTCAGAATTTTTTAAAAATTTGAATTAAAATTTGTCCTAGGACGGTCTATGTTGACTAGAAGGGCTATGTTGGCAAATCGTCAAAAGAATCAAGACTAAATTGGCCAAATTAAAAAATTTAGGACTACATTGACACGAGTATAATAAGTGTAAGAATTTTTTGATAATTTCCCCATACCTTGTTCCTATTCTTCATTTCATTCAAAACTAGTTACAATTTTGAAGAAACTAGTTACCACTTTTAAGCATTGTTTGGTAACCATCCAAACAGTGCTTGATTCTAATTTTTTGTTTCCAGAATCAATTTGGGAACAGAATCACGTTTGGTAAAATTTTTGTCCAAAACTGATTCCGATAACAAATTTGTTCCCAGAATCAGTTTTGGACAAAAATTGAGAATTAAAAAAATATGATTCTTGGTCTGAGAATCAAAAAAAGAATCAAGTCTTATTCTTCCCTTCCGCTATCCCGCGACTGCCGTCTACTACCGCCCGCCGCCGCCGCTCGCTGCCACTAGTCGCCGTCCGCCGATCCGGCGAGCTCGCCAGAGGCTCGCCAGGCTAGGGCGAGGTCCGGCAAGCTCGCCGGTGGCCAGGCCGGCCTTGCCGGGGATAGGCAAGGCCCGCTTGGCCACTGGCGAGGCTGGGCGAGCCCCGCCAGGGCTAGGCAAGCCTCGCCAGAGCCCAGCGACGCCCAGCCCCGCCGGTGGCTAGGCTGGGCAAACCTCGCCCAGCTGCCGGCGAGGCTCGGCCGATGAGGGCCGGCGACGCTCCGGTGAGGTCGTTGGCCCTCGTTTGGCCAGTCGCCGAACTAGCGACCGGCCACAAGAAGAAGAAGAAGAAGAAGAAGAAGAATAAGGAAAAAAAGGAAAAAAAAAAAAAAAAAGAATAAAAAAAGAAAAAAAGTAAAAAATTTATTTAAAAATTAAAATAAATTGATTTGGAACAATAATCAATGAAGACGGTACCAAACGTAATTCTATTCCAGAATTAGAAATTTTGGACAATTACCAAACACGTTATTTTACTCAAAATCAATTCCCGGAAACAGAATAAAAGAAAATTATTTTTGATCAGAATCTACTCCCTAACAATCGTTACCAAACACACCCTTAGACACATGGGCAGAATTGGGATTATAATGAACATCAATTATATATTTTTAGCCAAAAAAAAATCTTAACTAGTTTTGAATAAAAATACTCTTCTTTTTTATAGCCAATACAATAGATCAGGAAAATATTTTCTAAATAGTTGATATTTTACGAAACAAACTTACCCTTTTTTGCCAATACTCAAGTAGTTGCATCTTATGGTTCCACAAGACAAATACTCTTTTTGTTAGTTTCTTCACCCATTAAAGGCATAAATACTTTTTTTTTTATCCTTTTCTTCCATTATAAGTGATGAATTATTTCAAAAAAGAAATAGAAGTGGATAAAAATAGATATATAAATTCATTTTTCTAAATAAAAGCTCCATTTCTCCTCTTTTAATGGTCACAAAAGATTATCCCCAGCCTCTCACTGGTCGACCTTGATGCCCAAAATCATATTATGTAGATGAATTCTACATATTGGTAGAAGGCTTTCGTATTACAGATTACGACTGGATCGAGATAGTGGAAGCCGACGAATGGCAATGCATTCAAGATGCGTAAAACTTGGGTATGTAGGTACTTAAGATATGGCAAACCCGCATATCCTTAGACTCATTATTCGCATGGTGGAAATCTCTATACCTTATTCAACCTAGAGCTCGTAAGATAGACGAATCCGAACAACTTTCCAGATGCTAAAACATCGATCTAATAAGCACATCCGAATCTTGTAGTGGGATTTCTTTTCAAACTAGTTTACCAAATAAGGATGAACAGCTTCCTCAACCTAAGCAAAGGACATAATTAAGTAGGGCGCATAAATTTAGCAGTTACATGAATGGGGGTTACGGATCTTCTGGCAATAAAGGTAGGGCAAATTCAATTTGACCCCAACTTAAATCAGAAGGGTCAAATTGAATGGAGACGATGGCGTAAATAGTCCCCAAACTTTAGTAAAATATTTACTGTGATCCTTGAACTTTAACTGAATATGTAATATGATCTCTAAACTTTTGGTAAATATTGAAATTAGTCCCCAAACTATATAAAAATATTCAATGTTATCCCCAGATTTGAACTTTTAATTTGTTTAATATGGTTTCTTTGAACTTTAGCAAAACGTGCAATGTGATCTCTTGATACATATTCAATTTAGTCATTTGACTATATGAAAATATTCAATGTTGTCCCTAAACTTGAATAGATGGAAGGATAACATCGGATATTTTTATATAATTTAGGGGTTGGATTGAACATTTACCAAAAGTTCGAATATCACATTATATACTGGGATAAAGTTTAGATATTGCATTTAATAAATTAAAATTTTTAGGATAAGATTGAACAACTGGCAGATGTTTTTTTCTTTTTTTTGCCAGTCTTACTCTACTCCTATTCTAACTCACTCTCAGATTTTTGCCATGTAAATGTTTAGATAATAACTGTATAATTATCCAAATTTAATGCATTGCTATAAACCAATGTCAATTTTAAGCATCTATTTTTGCCAAAACCAGAAGGAAAAATCCACAATATTATCCCCATATTCACCGCGTCAGATACAACGAGACCCCTGGAAAGGCAACCAGAAATGGATCCATGAAAATCGGAAGAAACCGAAATCTACTCTCCTGAATCTTTATAAATTGGAATTGCAATGCTTCCCTCTCTCTTCACAAGACCAGCCAAACTCTCAACCCTCTCTCACTCTCTAGCTCTCATTGCGTTCTCCAACAGAATAAAGGACAGTTTGTCTTTTGCATGCTGTCCTATGCACGACCGAATCCAAAATCCCCAGCATACCAGAACCAGACACCATCGACCACTCAGAACACCTGCTCATTGTTACTGGTTTCTTGAGGCACACGTATATGTCTTGAAGGGGACAGACTTTGGGAAGAACGTCCATTTCTTGGTCGGTTTGAAGAGGAGGGTGATGGGTTCAACGATGCAAACGTGTAACATGATTGGAGCTAAACTGATGCTGGCCTTGATTCTGCTCTCGTGGGCATCTTCAGTGTCATGCTCTGTTTCTTACGACAGAAAAGCTATTGTCATTGATGGCAAGAGGAGGATCCTCATCTCCGGTTCCATTCACTATCCCAGAAGCACTCCTGAGGTCGTGGCAATCCCAATGCAGCTCACAACATGTCTCCTTTTTATACCTTTATTTTTTTTGCCAGAGAATTGAATTTTATTTGGTTTTTGGGTGGTTGCAGATGTGGCCTGATCTCATATGGAAGGCGAAACGAGGAGGGGTGGATGTTATTCAAACCTATGTTTTCTGGAATGGACATGAACCTTCTCCTGGACAAGTAAATGCAACTTATGGTCTTCTTTGGATTATATAACCATTTTGATTCACTGATTATATGTTTCCTCATTTTCTTTTAAAAATTAATGAATTTTCTTTGTTCTCTCCTTTTCTTTTCCCCACCCTTTGTGCAGTATTACTTTGAGGACAGGTATGATCTGGTTCGGTTCATCAAGCTGGTGCAACAAGCTGGTCTTTACGTTCATCTCCGGATTGGGCCTTACATCTGCGCTGAGTGGAATTTTGGGTACCTATTTTCCAGCATAAACATGAAAAAGAGAAGGATTTTTTTATTTTTTTTTCATTTCGCTATGTATTTTTAAACTCGTGCTCTGTTTTTTTGTGCTGGTTTGTGATGCAGAGGATTTCCTGTTTGGCTGAAATTTGTCCCGGGGATCTCTTTCAGGACGGACAATAAGCCATTCAAGGTTGTCTATTTTCTAAAACAAATACCCCTTCTCAATCCTTTCCATACATCTATAATTTTGACTAATAGAACATTTTTTTTATCAATTAATCGATTATATAATGAAGGATGCAATGCAACGGTTCATGTATAAGATAGTCGACATTATGAAGGCAGAGAGGTTGTTTCAGTCCCAGGGAGGTCCAATAATATTATCTCAGGTGAGAAACGTTCTATCATTTCTAGAACCCCTTCTAGAAGATGGACCACTTCAGTTGGTTTTTTCCTCAACAATAAAGAAAACATCTATGAAAATAAAGGATATTATCTTTTACACCTCTTTGGAATTTTGTAGATGTTTTCATTTTGCTGATAGCTTGGATTTACGTGTTTGTTGACAGATAGAGAATGAATATGGACCAGTCGAACGGCAAATTGGAGCACCGGGCAAGGCATACTCAAAATGGGCAGCAAATTTGGCTGTGAGCCTTGGCACTGGTGTTCCATGGATCATGTGCAAGCAAGAAGATGCTCCTGATCCTACGGTATGCACTTTTCAGGATTTTGTTGGTTTTAACTTATATTTATACAATATATATATATATGTACGTATCCATATAAGCTGGTTAGGATGTCATCTGTTTTGTGATCAATGAGGGCCTCCTAGGCTGGTGGGGTCTCTTGGACAGTTTTTTTCTCTAGTTTAGGTGCCCTTTCTGGTCCTAAACAGGTCCCCCTTTTCCCATATGCCATATCCTCTTAATTTTTCCTCTTCCTTATTCTTTCTTGCTCTCCAAAATTTCCTGTTGAATCAGGAAAGCTCAGGTTCTAAATTCTTGTGTCCCAAAACGATAAATATGCCTCTAATCTGGTTTGGCTTGACTTTGCTTTTCTGCATCCATTTAAATGGCATCAACGATGTTCGAACTTAAGAGGGATGGATTTTTCCATATCATGGTCATTACATCTCAACATGTTTCATAAAAGTTATCTAATACTGGGAGTAAGACAGCTTCTAGAAAATAATTGTTCCTATCCTTTAACTTATGTTGGTCCATTATGTGACAGATTGACACCTGCAATGGCTACTACTGCGAAAATTTCAAACCAAACTCGAATAATAAACCCAAGATGTGGACTGAAGCCTGGACTGGCTGGTACGTCAAGTGGCGGATGTCTGCACATGCTGAGCTTTTTCCCCCCAGTATCTTTCTCAGTTGTGTAGATTCAAAGCTGATTATTATAATGATTTCCAGGTATACTGAGTTTGGGGGAGCGGTGCCTCATAGGCCAGCAGAGGATTTGGCGTTCTCGGTCGCGAGGTTCATTCAGAACGGCGGTTCATTCATCAATTACTATATGGTAATCTTGACTTCCGTAGCATCTGTTGGTCTGTGTCAATCACTTGATTTTGCCTTATCGTTCTGCTATGATTTCCAATCACCAGTTAACCTTCTTTTTTGTCTCCTTTTAAATGATTGCATACTTGCTTGTTCTTTATACGACTCTTGTTTGTTGTCTCTAGTATCACGGGGGAACCAACTTCGGCAGGACAGCTGGTGGTCCCTTCATTGCCACCAGCTATGACTACGACGCTCCTCTTGATGAATACGGTATGTGACTTGGAATAGATAGTTAGCATCCTAGCGTGGGCAAGGCTAAATTTGCTCATGTGCCTCAATTTGTTCACTCTGAGCATTCGATGGATCTAATTACTTTAAGACTGGAGTAATTGGTAACACCGTCAGTAGTTTAACCGAGTAAAGGCAAATCTACATCTTGTTGGTTAAACAGGTTACCTTTTCAAAACTAAGTCTAGGAGTAATTCATGACATCCTATCATGGTGATTATTAGGTAAGCTTCCTGACATCAGAATTTGCATAAATGTCGCAGGTTTACTAAGGGAACCAAAATATAGTCACTTGAGAGATTTGCACCAAGCCATTAAGCAAAGTGAATGGGCTCTAATTTCTGCTGATCCAGTGGTGCAATCACTTGGGAGAAATCAAGAGGTTTGGTTTCTCAAGCCTTCTTAAAATGAATATGCATAAAAACATTCTCACAGCCTTGTGGGCTGTAATTAAGCTTTTACCTGTCAAATTCTATTTTTCTTAGGCTCACGTGTTCAAAGCTGGAAGCGGTTGCGCAGCCTTCCTGGCAAACTACAACACAAAGTATCCTGTCAAAGTCAATTTCGGAAATGGGCAATATGACTTGCCACCTTGGTCCATCAGCATTCTTCCGGACTGCAAAACTGCTGTTTACAACACCGCAAGGGTAAGGCAAAGACCTTTCAGTTCCACGAGATCTTGCGTAACTGCCCATCAAACGATCCTTTATAAGAGATTAAGGGTCAAGGATGACAAAACACCTTCAATTTTCAAACAGGTCAGTGTACCAACTTCTCAGATCAAGATGGTGCCAGTAGGCGGATTCTCTTGGCAGTCATACGTCGAAGAAATTGTCTCTGCCTTTGGCGGCGACACATTTACAAAGGATGGGCTGCTGGAGCAAATTAGTCTCACTAGAGATGTTTCAGATTATCTGTGGTACACGACAGAGTGAGTGCTGCTTTCGACTTGCATCTCATGGGCATCATCAAAACTTCAATATATCGAATAGTCATGTGCTTACAGTTTTACTTTTCTGACCTTCTCCGATCATTCAGCATCACGATAAGTCCTAACGAAGCGTTTCTGAGGAGCGGCCAATCTCCCGTGCTCACCATTTGGTCTGCAGGACATGCGATGCATGTTTTCGTCAATGGTGAACTTGCCGGTAGATCAATTTCTGCCCAGATCCCAAAACGCAATATCCTTTGAGTACCTGAAATCTCAATACATAACATGTGTTACTTTGGTGATTGTCTGTCTGTAATACAGGGTCAGCATATGGATCATTAGAGAATCCAAAATTAACATTTAGTCAAAAAGTGAAGCTGAGGGCTGGCATCAACAAACTGTCAATATTGAGTGTAGCAGTTGGGCTTCCAGTTAGTATTTCCCTCGTTGATTTTGGTATTACCTGATGTTGTTAAGCTGTATACATATATGGATCTTAACATTAGTACTTTCTCCTCTTCTACTTCGAATCTTCAGAATGTTGGCCTGCATTTTGAGACAAGGAATACCGGTGTCCTTGGGCCAGTCACATTGAGGGGTCTCAATTCTGGGACATGGGACATGTCAAAATGGAAATGGTCTTACAAGGTACCTTTACTTGGTCTGCTGCTCCTTTGTTCTTCTGTCACTTTTCAACAAGATATTCAGAAAAAAGAAATACCATACCACTGCAGATTCATTGTTGAGTAAACCAATATCTTGGAGCTGTTAAAACAAAAAATAAAATAAAATAAAGGCACGTTTCTGCTCAAATTTTTTTTTTTTTTGATGGTTGAGTAGTCCTGATAATCAAAGGTTAGTGTGGATTTACTGTTCACTCAATTAATTGTAATGATGTGTGGATATATATAAGTATTAGAAATGAGTCATACTATGCCACAGAAGATCGAGAATAATCTGTTGCGCACCATCATCAAAACTCAAGACCTGAATATTTGCTTTCCCTGAACAGGTCGGTCTCAAGGGCGAAGCTCAGAGTCTTCACACCCAAAGCGGTAGTTCCTCAGTTGAATGGCTTGAAGGTTCAATGTTGGCCCAAAAGCAGCCGCTGACCTGGTACAAGGTGAAGATCAACCCCCGAAAACTTCACTTAATCATAATTGCTAGTCTGGTTTTCCCTCTAAAAAACAATTTATGCTTTGTTTGCAGGCAACTTTCAATGCTCCCCTGGGACATGCTCCATTAGCCTTAGACATGAACAGCATGGGAAAGGGTCAGATATGGATAAATGGTCAGAGCATCGGACGCCACTGGCCTTCTTACACAGCCCGTGGCAGTTGTGGTGGCTGCAGTTATGCCGGAACTTTCAATGAGAATAAGTGCCGAAGTAATTGTGGAGAGCCTTCTCAAAGATGGTGAGAAAAGTTGAACTGCACTTTTTTTTTTAATTAATTTCTCTATTGTTTGAACACCTATCATTAAGCTTTTAAAATTCAGGTACCACATTCCGAGATCGTGGTTGAAACCCACAGGCAATCAACTGGTCATTTTTGAAGAATGGGGTGGCAACCCGACTCAAATTTCTCTGGTCCAAGCAGAAAGGATTTAGTAACAGCAGAATGCTGTTACAACTATCTAGACTTTGACCAAGTGTGAAGTCGAGCCATACTAACACACCATTTTGCTGAAGTAATTTACAGAAATACAGCAAAGGGAATAAATTGCAGAGAGATGCTAGTGTATTATACGTAGTTTGTGCTACACAATGGAGTAGTATTTCTCAGCCTTTTGAGTGTAAAGACATCGTGATTGTCTCTAGATAGCAGGACAGTCATTTCATTGGCTTTCTAAGAAAGACTGAAATGCAGTGCTTGTAATGATGAACTGAAATTCAATACCTCCTGCTTTTGATACGTTCTTGTTTAGTTCTCTTGCCTTCTATTATTCCATATCTTTGAAGATCAAGTGTGTACTGGTAAAAGCAACATCGCTTCCACTATGGGACCTGAAATGCTAGCATCCGAGAAAGCAAGGTGCCATATCTCGGGGGCTGACAAACTTAAGTACTTCAATTTTTGCTTATCTCTGCAAAGTTTTCGTTCAGATAACATTCCAAATGGATGATTACTAGACACGTCCAAAGTCCACCAACCCAGAAAGCTGTCCTTAATCAAGATGTAGTGTCCGTATGGTCCATTACCATAACTTATATCAGTGCTAACAGTGCTGTTTCACCAGCCACCATGGAAAAAGCGTGTCGAGAACTCTGAAGCTGCAATCTGCTACGGTGAGCGAAGTGGAGTTCAAGAAGCTAGGCGATGGTATGAAATTTGATGGACCACCAAAAGAGAGATGCAGCTCATTCAGAGATGTCGGAGCCAATATAGTACTTTGATTCACTCAGAACCAGCCATAGAGAGGTCCTCATTACATAGAACAAAGATACTTCAAAGAGCCTAGAGCGAATATCCACATTGCATTTAAACGCCGGAATTCCCCTGAAAGATCAAGATATCACAAGCAAGCACGACAAAATTCCTAGACTTTGAGCAATTAGCCTGCTACATATTCCATATTCTCCGAGCATCCAATAGATTCAGGAATGGCATTAACATCAAATGCATTGAAGTTCAAGCCCAAATATCTCAAGAGAGTTGAGTCTCACCAGTGAAGGCCTGGTTTCCTATGACCGTGCCTGATCTAGGAATTATAGCCCACCGGATACCAGTAGTTTGTGAAGATTCACACCACTTCTGTGTAATCCTACCACAGCCGATTCTGTCGCTATTCCCCACAGTTATTTCCTCTGCATGACGATAGGAGAGTTTCAGGAACTTCCAGGCCATTCTAGAAATCAATCAACAAGAGATTCTCTACCCAATTCCGAACAACCCGCGATGCCGTTGTCGAGTTCCTCCCCATGAGATCACTGCGCGAGATGACGTGAATATGTTCTGCCACACCCCGATTCACAAGAAAAAGGGGCATGACACGGCCGTCCTTTTACCAAATGACGCAGCCTCAACATAACCAAAATTCAACCCAAAAACAATATATATACATATATATATATATATATATATATATATATAACAAAAAATGGTATTTAGTTACAATATCAAAGTATATCTATAATCTACAAAAGATCAAAACATAAACCTTTTAACTATGCACAAGTCATACCCAAAAAATTTCCACCACAAAAGTCCTCCCCGAACGAACGCTCACGCCTACTCGCGACTCGCTGAAGAACCTGAAAAGCAAGTAGATGAGAGGAGTGAGCTACCACGGCTCAGTGAGTAACACATTTCTTCTAAGCGGATCGAGAAATCACTATGCACATTTTAAAAACACAAACATAACTCAAATACCGAAAGTACCAATGGTCGAGTCCATTAGTCAATCTCATAAAACACCTATCAATGGTCTATTCCATTGATCAATCTCATCAAATCACATCGATGGTCCATTCCATCGACCAAACTCAAATCACACGTCAATGGTCCACTCCATTGACCAATTCATGCTCAAATGTCTAACCATGGTCACGCGTAACGCCCGTGACAAAACGACCAAGATTCCCCCCTTGGCAAGGTCTCCACCTATTATTAGCCGGTGGCTCGGCCCACAAGGATATCTTAGATTAAGTATACGCATACCCACACCCCTCAGGGTCCACAGAGACATTGAGCACCAACCACCAATCACAATATCCAGTAATCCAACATCAGAAAGGAAGTTATGTCACAACTCAAAATTTGATAAATAAATACCAAAGCATTCTTCGATTCTTTCATAAAGAATTTCACAAACTATTTTCAAACAGCCATTCCAATCGAAATCGAAATATAACTCATTTCAAACAACAAAGATGGCAGTAATAGCTCGATCCTATTTTATGCAACAAGATATGCTTTTTATCAACTCATGGATTATATAATCCACCATGTTTCTCAAAATATGAGTTTAAAATACAAAGAAGAAATAGTGTCACTCACCGGGGAAAAGCCAAAAATCAAATACGACGCTCACTCGAACCACGCACTCGGATCCCTAACAATTAACGGAAAAACAATATCAAAAGGCCGAGTAAAAAGGAATATTCTTACAACGACTCGCCTAAACTAGGCCTATTAGTCGATAAAACGACACCTACGCGCCACAAAAGCACACAAAAAGCAGAAACCCAACAATTTCAGCTAGGCGCGGTCCATGCGCCAACTTCGACATGCATTAACTCCCTCCAAAAATTTCCGTTTCAAGCCATCTTATAGTCTTTAGAAAGCTCTTTTAACGTACAACAACAACCCCAACTCAGCTGCCCCAAAACAGAACCGAAAACGACAAAAAAAGAGGCTCGAAGCTACTGCCGCTATAGTACCAGATTGCGTCCCCAACTTCAAAATTCCGTTCCGGACAAACCACAAGCTCAAATCACGATCCGTAAGATGCTATAGCTTCACAACGTCCCAAAATACCATTTCTATAAAAATATACAGCTTAACGACTCAAAAATCGGGCTTCGCCACACAAATATCCAAGAAATCCGAATTTCGAGCCCTAATTGCAGCGATTGCTTGAAGTAGGTAATTAAAAGCTTCGATTCCTTATCGGCGTTGCAAAACACACTTGAGTCGGCTTGATAAGGCGTTTGGATCACGAGCGCGCCAAAATTTTTCCCCTTTTTCCTTTTTCTTTTCTTTCTCTCTTCTCCCCTGTTTTGCGTTTTCCCCTGCTTTTCGTTTCTGCCGTGCTCTTCTCTCTCTCCCTCTTTCTCTCTTTTTAAAACCCACGAAGGTTCCACACTTCTCCTCAGCTTCTCTTTTTGACTTTTCAAACTCTTTTATTTCCTTTTCTTTTATTTTCTTTTCTTAGTTAAAGCCCATATATTACATTCTCTCCTCCTTAAAAAAAATTTCGTCCTCGAAATTTACAGTATGTCAATCATGAAACAAGTGAGGGTATTTGCGCCTTGCCTCTTCCTCGAGTTCCCAAGTGGCCTCTCTCTCCGTGTGATTTTTCCACTGAATCTTCACATAAGGAATAGTGCGCCGTCGCAACACCTGATACTTCTTATCGATAATACGAACGGGCTGCTCTTCGTATGATAAGTTTTCTCTCAAATTCAACGGTGTAAAATCCAGAACGTGATCAGGACTTGGCACATATTTCCGTAATAAGGACACGTGAAACACATTATGGACTCCGGATAATGCTGATGGTGGAGCTAGTTTATAAGCAACTTCACCGATCTTTTCTAATATCAAAAATGGTCCCACGTACCTTGGGCTTAATTTACCACGCATGCCAAATCTCATGACGCCTTTCATAGGAGAAACCTTCAAGAATACATGGTCTCCTACATTAAATTCTACTTTGCGCCTCCTAAGGTCCGCATAACTTTTCTGACGGCTTTGTGCTGATTTCAAATTCTATCGAATGAGTCTGATTTTATCTTCTGATTGTTGTATGTATTCAGGGCCGATTAATCTTTTCTCACCAACATCGTCCCAACAAACAGGAGTCCTACACTTACGCCCATACAAAGCTTCAAAAGGAGCCATTTTAATACTGGAATGATAGCTGTTATTATAAGAAAACTCCGCCAAGTGTAAATGTTCGTCCCACGAACCACCAAAGTCAATAACGCAAGATCGCAGCATATCCTCTAACGTTTGAATAGTTCTCTCTGATTGACCATCCGTCTGTGGGTGAAAAGCTGTGCTAAAGTTGAGCTGAGTACCTAATGCCCCTTGTAAACTCTTCCAAAAGTTGGACACAAACCTGGGATCTCTATCAGAAACAATACTCATTGGAACTCCATGAAGTCTCACTATCTCATTAACATATCGCTTCGCCATGTCTTCAAGTGAAAGACCGAATCGATAAGACAAAAAGTGTGCAGATTTAGTCAATCGATCAACAATCACCAATATGGCATTCTTACCACTAGGCGTCCTCGGTAAGCCGACGATGAAATCCATGGTAATATGCTCTCATTTCCATTTAGGTGCTTCAAGTGGATGCAGCTGGCCACCTGGTTCCTAATGCTCAATTTTCACTTGTTGGCAAATTAGACATTGGTCAACAAATTTCACAATATCCTTCTTCATATTGATCCACCAAAAATTTCCTCTCAAATCCCTGTACATCTTGGTGCTCCCTGGATGAATCGAGAATCTAGTGCTATGAGCTTCTTGTAATATCTCCTTTTTCAATTCCAAATCATTGGGAACACATAACCGACCACGAAACCTCAATGACCCATCTACGTGGATACTAAAGTCGTCTTGTTTCCCAGCTTCTACACCTTCTCTGATCTTTTCCAATTGGGGATCTTCACTTTGTTTAGCCTTGATTCTGTCAATCAATGTTGGTTGTACTCGAAGATTAGCTAATCGAGCACCAAGCCGATGGACCAAAACCTCTAGGTCTAGCTTTCTCATATCCTCAAGAATAGGCTTTTGAGAAGTGAGCAATGCTACCATATTTCCAGAAGATTTGCGACTCAAGGCATCGGCTACCACGTTAGCTTTACCTGGATGGTAATTGATGGATAAGTCATAATCCTTCGAAGTTCTAGCCATCTCCTCTCGCCTCATGTTAAGTTCTTTTTGAGTAAAAATATATTTCAAACTCTTGTGATCGGTAAAGACTTCACATTTTTCACCATACAAGTAATGCCGCCATATTTTTAAGGCAAACACAATCGCCGCCAATTCCAGATCATGAGTAGGATAGTTCTTCTCGTGAGCCTTCAACTGTCTAGATGCATAAGCCACAACTTTACCATCCTGCATAAGAACACAACCTAAACCTTCCTTAGATGCATCGCAATAAATTGTAAAGCCACTAGTTCCTGAAGGCAAAGTTAATATAGGAGCTGACACCAATCGCCTCTTCAACTCTTGGAAACTAGCTCACATTGATCGACCATACAAATTTAACTCTCTTTTGAGTTAGGCGAGTAAGTGGACTGGCAATTTTAGAAAACCCTTCTATAAATCGCCTGTAATAACCTGCTAACCCAAGAAAACTCCTTACCTCTGTGACATTGGTAGGGCGATTCCATTGAACAACTGCTTCAACTTTCTTTGGATCAACTGAGATACCATTCTTTGATATTACATGACCCAAGAATTCTATATGATCAAGCCAGAAGGCACACTTACTAAATTTAGCATACAACTTCTTTTCACGCAAAGTTTGTAAAACAACTCTCAAGTGCTGTTCATGTTCTTCCAAACTCCTCGAATACACCAAAATATCATCAATGAATACCACAATAAATCTGTCAAGAAATTGCTTGAATACCCTATTCATCAAATCCATAAAAGCCGCGGGCGCATTCGTTAACCCAAAAGGCATGACAAGAAATTCATAATGCCCATACCTTGTTCTGAAAGCAGTTTTTGGCACATCGTCAACTTTTATCTTCAATGATGATACCCAGAACGAAGGTCAATCTTAGAAAATACTTAAGCCCCTTGAAGTTGATCAAATAAATCATCAATCCGAGGTAGAGGATATTTATTTTTGATCGTCACCTTGTTAAGTTCTCGATAATCTATGCAAAGTCGCATACTACCGTCTTTCTTCTTCACAAATAGAACAGGAGCTCCCCAAGGCGATACACTAGGCCTGATAAAACCCTTATCCAAAAGCTCTTGCAGTTGTGTTTTCAATTCACTCAATTCAGAAGGTGCCATCCGATATGGGGTCTTAGAGATGGGTGTTGTACCAGGCATTAAATCGATACAAAACTCTATCTCTCTATTAGGAGGCAAGCCAGGTAAATCTTCAGGAAATACATCAGGAAATTCTCTGACAACATGAACATTTTCTAGCTTTACCAGCTCCTTACTTGCGTCTTTTACACAGGCCAAATAACCGCAACAACCCTTTCTCAAAAGCTTTCTTGCTTGTATAGCTGAGATTAACTTCGGAAAAGTGCCTTCATAACTTCCCGAAAAAGAGGATTCGGGTTGATTTGGAGGTCGAAAAATAACTTTCTTTGAATAACAATCAACAGTGGCATGATATTCTGATAACCAATCCATTCCTAGAATAACATCGAAATCTCGCATATCCAACTCCATCAAATCCACAGGCAATGGTACATCATCAATTCGCAACAAAAAATTCTTGAAAACACGATCGGCAATCAAGAAATCACTAGTGGGAGTATCAATACGCAATTCATACTTTAGAAGCTCAAGTAATACATCAAGTTTCTTTGCAAAGTCAATGGAAGTAAATGAATGCGTGGCACCGGGATCAAACAATGCATAAGCAGGTTGTGAGGCAATAGAAATATTACCTGCAACAACTGTATTAGAAGCCGCCGCATCCTCTCCTGTCATCGTATAAACTTTCCCAGTCATCCTTTGCCTTTGTTGGCCTTCTTGTGGCCTATCAACTGGAGGCGTGGTCTTCCTCATAGAACAAGTATAGGCTCGATGTCCAGGTTGTCCACATACAAAACATACTCTACTATCTCCGGGGGCATTCTTCTCGTGTTGGACACTCACGTGCCATATGTCCCATTTTTCCACAAGTGAAACATGCTCCTCTCTTGCGGTAACAAGGACCGCTATGTCGTCTCCCACAAGTAGTACAAGGGCCTGGATTATTCTGAATTCTAGGCTTTCCTGGCTGATTAAAAGCTTTCCTCTTTACGCTGCCACCGGCGCCGCTATCCTGATAATCAGTGAATCTCAACTTCTTATGCTGAGGTACGCTTTGCACATCTCGCTCCAAAATCTTTTGTTTCACTCTGATCGCTTGTTCCAACACGTCTCTATAAGATATCAATGCTAGAGGTGTGAGTGCAGAACCAATGTCATACCGAAGCCCCCTCTGAAAGTGATCAGCTTTATCTTGCTCATTAGACACATATTGCTCAGCAAATCTACTCATCTGATTAAAGCGGGCTGCATACTCCAAAACCGTGGAATCACCTTAAGATATGTGTATAAAATCACTCTTCATTTTTGTCTGAAATGACACTGGGAAGAATTGGGCATTGAAAGCCTGCTTAAAGTCCTCCCAAGCTATAACACCACCCCTATCTCCGAGAGCTGGCCTCATTCCCTCCCACCAATGCTCTGCCTCGCCTTCTAAGTATCGAGAAGCAAAGCTAACCTTCTTGTCTTCGGGAACACCTTCAGCTTCAAAGATCCCTTCAATCTTTCTAGTCCACTACTCAGCTGCAAGAGGATCAGCTTTCCCATCGTAAGCGGGTGGTTTCGCCTCTCTGAATTGGGCAAAGGTGTATGAGCCAGTTGCTCCATCTCCACTTAATTCCTTTGCTTGACGATACCAATGAATCATGGCTTGCTCAAAGTCGTCGGGGAAACGACCGTTGGTTAACTTCCCTGACTTCATGTGAATCCGGACTTCCATCATGCCGATCCTCGCGTCTCCTCCTCAAAGACGCACCTCGAGAAGCTTGAGGCGTGTCTCTAGCACTAGGGGCGACAACTTGCTTGCCTTTACTATTTCTACGAAACGAAGCAAGTGTCTCCGAGTCACCCATGACCACCTGAATCCAAGAACGGAGCTACAACTTAGTATCTAAAAGGCTAACGCGTAAAAAACAATCTATCACACAATCTCACATCGTCCCATATCTGCCCAAACAAATCAAAACCTAAGCTCTGATACCAACAAATGTCACACCCCGATTCACAAGAAAAAGGGGCATGACACGGCCGTCCTTTTACCAAATGACGCAGCCTCAACATAACCAAAATTCAATCCAAAAACAATATATATAACAAAAAATGGTATTTGGTTACAATAGAAGAGTATATCTATAATCCACAAAAGATCAAAACATAAACCTTTTAACTATGCACAAGTCATACCCAAAAAATTTCCACCACAAAAGTCCTCCCGAACGAACGCTCACGCCTACTCGCGACTCGCCAAGAACCCGAAAAGCAAGTAGATGAGAGGAGTGAGCTACCACGGCTCAGTGAGTAACACATTTCTTCTAAGTGGATCAAGAAATCACTATGCACATTTTAAAAACACAAACATAACTCAAATACCGAAAGTACCAATGGTCGAGTTCATTAGTCAATCTCATAAAACACGTATCAATGGTCTATTCCATTGATCAATCTCATCAAATCACATCGATGGTCCATTCCATCGACCAAACTCAAATCACACGTCAATGGTTCACTCCATTGACCAATTCATGCTCAAATGTCTAACCATGGTCACGCGTAACGCCCGTGACAAAACGACCAAGATTCCCCCCTTGGCAAGGTCTCCACCTATTATTAGCCGGTGGCTCGGCCCACAAGGATATCCTAGATTAAGTATACGCATACCCACACCCCTCAGGGTCCACAGAGACATTGAGCACCAACCACCAATCACAATATCCAGTAATCCAACATCAGAAAGGAAGTTATGTCACAACTCAAAATTTGATAAATAAATACCAAAGCATTCTTCGATTCTTTCATAAAGAATTTCACAAACTATTTTCAAACAGCCATTCCAATCGAAATCGAAATATAACTCATTTCAAACAACAAAGATGGCAGTAATAGCTCGATCCTATTTTATGCAACAAGATATGCTTTTTATCAACTCATGGATTATATAATCCACCATGTTTCTCAAAATATGAGTTTAAAATACAAAGAAGAAATAGTGTCACTCACCAGGGAAAAGCCAAAAATCAAATACGACGCTCACTCGAACCACGCACTCGGATCCCTAACAATTAACGGAAAAACAATATCAAAAGACCGAGTAAAAAGGAATATTCTTACAACGATTCGCCTAAACTAGGTCTATTAGTCGATAAAACGACACCTACGCGCCACAAAAGCACACAAAAAGCAGAAACCCAACAATTTCAGCTAGGCGCGGTCCATGCGCCAACTTCGACACGCATTAACTCCCTCCACAAATTTCCGTTTCAAGTCATCTTACAGTCTTTAGAAAGCTCTTTTAACGTACAACAACAACCCCAACTCAGCTGCCCCAAAACAGACCCGAAAACGACAAAAAAAAGAGGCTCGAAGCTACTGCCGCTACAGTACCAGATTGCGTCCCCAACTTCAAAATTCCATTCCGGACAAACCACAAGCTCAAATCACGATCCGTAAGATGCTATAGCTTCACAACGTCCCAAAATACCATTTCTATAAAAATATACAGCTTAACGACTCAAAAATCGGGCTTCGCCACACAAATATCCAAGAAATCCGAATTTCGAGCCCTAATTGCAGCGATTGCTTGAAGTAGGTAATTAAAAGCTTCGATTCCTTATCGGCGTTGCAAAACACACTTGAGTCGGCTTGATAAGGCGTTCGGATCACGAGCGCGCCAAAATTTTTCCCCTTTTTCCTTTTTCTTTTCTTTCTCTCTTCTCCCCTGTTTTGCGTTTTCCCCTACTTTTCGTTTCTGCCGTGCTCTTCTCCCTCTCCCTCTTTCTCTCTTTTTAAAACCCACGAAGGTTCCACATTTCTCCTCAGCTTCTCTTTTTGACTTTTCAAACTCTTTTATTTCCTTTTCTTTTATTTTCTTTTCTTAGTTAAAGCCCATATATTACATGTTCTCAGGAAGTGGGATCAACTTCAAGTCCAGAAATTTATCCACCAACGCTAGGAGCGCTAGGAGTCTCTTACTCTGGACCCCTGAAGTAGACATCTAAACAATTGGAGGACTTGCTGCAATTAGAACGACAGGATTTTCAGATCACCAATTTTCGTACATCACAAGAAACGATAGTAATCAAAGATTTCTGGTATATGTACGTCAAGATATCCTGAACTTCAAGGAATTGACACCTAAATCAAGAATCGACTTCAAAATAATATCGCTGGATATATAGGCAGACAGAAGACAAAGTTGCCAAGTATTACACAAATCTAACAAGGGAGGAATCGAAAATCGACATAACAAAAATCCTTTAAAGCAACGCCATCACATATCAAGAAAATTTAGAACTCACATTAAGACCCACCAATGAACTCATGTTCTTGTACAAGATTTGTATAGCCATAAATTTCTATCTATCGATTCATCAATATGACAAAAAGCCTGCCTTTTGTTGATAACTCATGCGCGCGCACATATATATAGATATATTTCCTTTTAGGCTGAACAATAATGGCTAAATCTTCATTGTATAACTAGTAAAGAAAAGAATAACATGTGCTCATGTGCTAAGGATCGAAGAACAAGAATCCATCTCATACGAGGGCGGATGCAAACAACATTGTTCAAGAAAGAAAGTCATCGCACGTGGTACCAGTAGACACCGTCCGATATCATCAGACATACGTTGGCTTCCTAGAGTAGAAAAGAGATCAAGCAGGACGCAGGAAAAAAAATTAACTTCAACTGCCAACCAACTCCCTTTCTCTTCTATACCACCTGATCGGGTGCATCGTCGTCCCCTTCGGCTTCCGGCTTCATGCGACACCACTACTTATGATATGACCAATTCTCAAGATTTGTCCCACCGAGAAAAAAACACCAGACTTGCAATACAAGAACGATCCGACGGATCAATATCTTCTTCGTTCTTCATCAGGTCCGTCGCCCCCTTCAACTTCGGGCATGGCGTGAATTGCCAGCCTTGTATTTTTATCGGTGGGGACGAATCTTGAAAATTGATCTTTCAGAGTCTCTCTCTCTCTCTCTCTCTCTCTGAATTCAGAGCATGGGAATGTACTTGGAACGTTAAGAGCGGGGAAGAGAGGTTTATGAGGAAAAGCCTCAGCACTTTTTTTTTTTTATTTGGCGTCGTATTTGTGGCGGTTAGAGGTAGTTTTTAAAATTACAATAGATAATGTCAGGTGCACCAAAAATAAAAATAAAAAATATTGCTTCAACTAATTTGACAAAATATGCAAATTAGCAAAAAGGCCATCGGAGATCGGTGGATTCTTCGCTTCTTGTTGTCCCCTTGCGGTTACTGATCGAGAGGTACCATGGATTCTTCCTTTTCAAAAGACTAAATTTATATGAATTTCTAAACACATTTGATTTCCCTAATGTAGTTCTAAATCCCGACTTTGAGACCGGACGGAGAAGCCGCTGCCTAAACACTAACAGTATCCACAACCTTGATATGATTTTCCAAGTTCTTGCTTTCCTGACAATACATAAAATTTCTCATGCAAGTCCTCGATTTGTTTTGCTGGACAAGTTTCATGATCCACATGTAAAGATGTAGAATGCCCTGTGCAAAGCTTAGTACAGAATTATCTTTAGATGTAAATCCACATAGGCACAGCATAGAAATAACATTTGCTTTCATCAGTGAAAAAAAAGGAGAGAGACGTTGCGTTGCATTCTACATCTTTACATTTAACTTTACAGCTACCTTGCTACATTCAGTTGTGTTACCGATATTTGATGATTCAACTCGAGCGTGACATGATCTAGATCTTCGGGAATCTTGAATCGTCCTTGTCCGTTGCGCTTCCACTGCAGCAACCTACGATGTAGATCCAATAGCATCAAAGATTTACCCTCAAATGTTTCCAGTTGAATCAGTGATTTGATGCACTTGACCAAGTACCCAACAGTCCGTTCTTTCAGTCGGCAGATAAAGCCCAATTCACTCTCTTCAGTCTCACACATCGATGAGGACATGTTCTCAACAATATCAGTTAACTTGAAGATAAGACAGGCACCTCTAATTGCCTCTTCCTTAACACAATCATCACTCCATAGAGCCGATACTGGTCCTTCAGAATAGCTTGTCATGTGTTTCAGTCCCACTCTCTTGATTGTCCCTGGCTGAAGTAATCTGCCAGTTGAGGCATAATGTAGCAACAGCTCACATACGTCTTCCTCCATAAAACTTGACTGTCCTATCAAGATACCTAATGGAATTTCCCTGAACATCGTACTCTGCAGCAGGCGCCCATCAATTGATTGTCCTTCACATGGTGCAGGAAAGTTCAAAAATTGAGTGCAATACCACTGATACACGTTTTGGAAATCTTCAACCCAGTTCCCTATGCTTTGGCAATTATGCTTGTCCTTGAAGTTATTATTGGCTTTATTCTCAGAAAGCCTGGGTTTCTTGAGCTTCTTCTGCAAGACAGCTCTTCCTTCATCCTGAACACCTGAGGAAAATTTTTTCACAGCCCAAGACTCTGATAGCTTAATCAAATGATCGACTAGCAATTCCTGATGAGTTATATTGATCGGGCACACAATCCACGCAATGTACCTTGCTGCAGCAGTTCGACAGGACAATGGTTGCATGTTATGCGGCTGGTCAGTTGTATGGGTTTGGCCAAATGTGCAATCTGTGTGTAAACTTTTATCGCAAAGAAGAGTGAGGGAAGCAAAATAGAACCAAACTGGGAAGTTGATTGCCTGTGCCCTACAGGGGAATGGACAAATATCACTTCTCAGGCATTGTTGTATCTGAATTTAACGAAAAAAGAAAAAAGTTTGAGTAGAGACTCACCACATAGACCTTTGATCTACCCTTGCCACCTTTGTCGCATTGGAGTTCGCAGTCGAACTCTTGTTGCTTGTAAAATTAACCAAATTTAAAAGTGTTGCACATGACATAGGTCCCATGAAAGACCTCAGTAATTGGTGATGAAAGGGAAAATATGCATCAGAAAAGGGCAGCTTCATTCCCATTTCCATCGATATCCCCCACCACATTGGCCTAGAAATTACATCCAGGATCACCGTGACTAATACAGTTGAAAACTCCAGAACAAAGGCCAAACCCCTGTTTGGCATGTGATATTAAAAAAGGCATCAAGAAGATAATAGAGGAAAAGGGCATCAGTAAAGCATCTACGATAGTAAACATGAAAGCCATTTTGAACCATTTTCAGTTGATGAATGATAGATATTTGAGAAACATCAGAATCTTCCACTATGTAACCTCAAACAGTGACATATAGAACTAAATATTTCTGACTGAAAGACAAACAAGGTTCTGTTTATTGAAGGAGATGTGGCATAACAAATATACAACAAACAAATGAAGTTTCTTCACCAGAAAAGTCCACTTCAACTTCATAAACTTAACAAAAGGATTGTTTTCACCAGCAAAAGCAGGAAATTGAAGTTGAAATCAATTAGAAGAAAAAAAGCTAGGTCCTAAGAAAGTTCTATGGGCTTAGTATTTGCCCATTCATAGCCATGCATCTTCCATTTTTCAAGGCTGCAACAGAACTTCCCTGAGCATTCTGGCTCAGATCTGCTCGAGTTTACTTATAAAACTCATCCAATGGGAAAGCTAGAATCCAATAAATTTGGTCAAGCTGCCTATCTCTCAGAAGAATGTCGGAACTAGGTATAGCAATACACTGAACACAGATACTTTCACAAGCAAACAATTCACAGAAAATCAGTAAAGTAGGCAGAAATCTCGAGGCACATTGCAAGTAGGCCATGAGAAAAATCAAATAAGAGCCTGACAATAGTGAGCATGAGTTGAATGCTACAGCATACTTGCTATCAAATAGAACTAAAACTTTCAAAATGAAATTCATGAGATGCAAGGACCACAAACTCACGTCTCCAGAAACCATCTATGTAACAGAGCTTTTGCCTCGAAAAACATTACAGGAGAAAGTACCAAGCAAACAACAATATTCCGCAAGGACATCCTCTTATGCAATTCCTTATGCCAACAAAGGAAAGGTCTTTCCATCATTTCTTGCAGAATCTTGGAAATGTCATTGCTCAGAATCACTGGATCGACATACCAGAATAACACCCTGGAAAAAAAAGAAGACAAAGATTGAGATAACAGGCCATCATACCTAAAGTTAAGATGGATAGGGTCCTGAATAGGTTGACAGAATACAGATTAAATATAAATAAAACTCCTTTGCCTCATATATACTCAAAATCAGAATTGAAGAGAAGCTGAAAAATTCTATACTAAAGAAGGCATGCTTGGGGCATTGCAGCTGTCGATATCAATCAATGAACTTTTGGATGGATAGCCAAGTCAAGAACGATAGGATGGAATCAACATGCACAAATCAATGTCCATAGCAGCTTTGTTGGCAAAGTACCTTAATGGTGTTTCATGGTTCTGAAGACAAAATCCTTGGGGTAGATAGTCAAGGAGCTTTGAAGCTGTAATTATTCTCCCGCCAACTGATTTCACATCAATAATGCAAGTCGAAGGGAACAAAAACTGAGCGTGAGATGCTGAAACCGCCACGTGCAGGACAGCATGCAGTAGTAAATGAGAAAGTGTTCCTGCAATATTTCAATCAAAATCAGGTCTTAGCTCATACATTAAAGCCGCACCGACCAATAGCAGATTTGACGAATGAAACTAGAATTAAATATGCCACTTCTCCCATCTCTTCTTAAAAAATGGTTCTTCTTACGGAAAGGGCAAGTTCACACGAAACCCGATATCAAACCAAGCAAAGTTAGCGATCTATTCAAAGCAAAACCCAATATCAAACCGAGCATAGAGTAGTTTTTTTCCAATTTCCATTTCCCCTTTTTTTCTTTTAGCCCAGCATCTATCAAGATTACTAATTACAAGACCAAGCAGAACAGGACAAGAAAAGATCAACAGACCATCTCTCGGCAATTTCGGGAGGACGTCGCCGCACGCTGCAACCACTTCGACACAATCGCGCCGCGAAATCGAGCTCCCAATCCGCAAAGCCTCTCCTTTTCGAAAGCCAACCGCCTCGCACCTAATCGACGAGTGCAGAACCGCAGCAATCGTCTTCACCGCGTAATCGACCACCGAATCGAACACCTAAGAGCATCACCACCGCCTCTCAACACTCAGAACTATAAAACACAAAAAAAAAAAAGAGCATAAAAACGCTCGATTTGAAGAAGCGTCAATTACAGAGGCGTCCGCATCGTTGTCCTGACCTGAGGAGCCTTGAAGCACATGAGGGACAAAGCCGTTTCCAGGAACCGAACCGCGGGATCCTCATCGCCGCCGCCGCCGCCGCCGCCGCCGCCGCCGCCGGGGAGGTTCAGCGACCGGTTAAGCTTCGAGATCGCGGCGTCCGGCGATCCCTTCGCGTCCTCCCCTTCGCCTTCGTCGTCGAGGGTCTCGAGGCGCGACGCGAGCGACGCGAAGAGAGTCGTGATTTCCTGGAGCGAGCTCCTCCCGTCCATGGCGAGCGAGAGAGAGAGATGGAGGGACCTGGGACGTTTCGCGCCAAAAGATGAGGGCTTTAAAGCTGGTTTCGTGGGCGTCGAGACTGGGCCCATTCCGATATTGCGACGGGCTGGGCTCGAGGCGGCCCAATGAGGTGCCAACACTTTGTTGCGGTTTTTTTTATGACTCCTGTTTATATGACTATATACTTATGGCCCGTTTGGTTCAACTTTTAGAAAATATAAAAAAGAAAGGAAAAAAAAAAGGAGTTAACACCCTGAAAAACTCCAAACTGATACATATATGACAAATTTAACTCAAACTAATTTTTTGACTACCAAAAACTTCAAACTAGTATAGCTTTGACAAATTTACCCTAAATTAGTATACATGTGATAAAGTTACCATATGTTAGTTCCCTGTAAATTTTATTATCAAATTACTAAGTTGAATGATATGTGACAGTTCTCTAGTGACTAATTTGTAATTCTACTCTATTTGTAATAGTTATACAATTTTTGTGATTTTTTGTGATATTAATCCAATTTAATAAATGACATATTTATCACAAATGTACCAATTTAGAGTTTTTGGCGATTAAATAAATTAGTTTGCAGTAAATTTGTTATAAATATATCAGTTTTGAGTTTTTTACGGTCAATTAGAGTAAATTTATTACAAATGTACCAATTCGATATTTTCATGGTAAAAAAATTATGGTAAATTTATTACGCGTATACCAGTTTAGGGTTTTTCGAAATATTAACCCAAAAAAAAAAAGAAAATTTTAAAAAATTACTGAAATTTGAAGACATTGTTTTCTTATTTGTTTTCCAAAAGTGCTCTCTTGTTTTGCTTATAAAGATAAATGAATGAAAAAAAAATCATCATACAAGAAAATTTTTAAATATAAATTATTATTGATGTTGAAAATAATTTTCATTGATTAATTATTTTAAGTGTTATAAATAATTATGTTTTGAAAAATATTTTTTGATAACTTATTATTCAGCTTGTACATCGAGAAATATTCACATAGGAAATGACGTTGACTTGGACTGAATTCTGTGGAATGCCATCCCTACATTTATATTTTTTTCAGGAAGTAAAATTTGGTTATTCAAATTTTCGGAAAAAAAAGCGCAAATGAATTCTTCCGACGACACGTGGCGGAACGCGGCTGCTGGGGCCAGCCGGATCCCAAAAAGGGCCGTACATCGAGATCACGTCGAGTGGGGGCCCACCAATATAAGAGGAAAAAGAGCGCAAAATTATTCACTTGTTATCAACATCAAAAGATTTGAACAAAAGCAAAAAAGAGAAAAATGGAACATCAAAAGAGAAAGGAACAGGACCACCGTACACCTAAAAATTATGAACCCTCAACATTATTCGACCCACCTATAATTCAGCAACATAATCCCTTTCTTTTTTATAATGATAAATTTCATTGACATTTCGAAAGACACCGCCTAACTTCCGACACACAAATGATGCGTCGTATCATGTTGTGGGATAACAAAAGTCGAAACAAGAACTCTCCACGTGTTAGGCAATGGTAAATAGGAAATCCGCTTTGATCATAAATTCATGGCGAGTTTAAGCCAAGATGATGCCGAACAAAAGGCATGTTTTTTTTCTTGTTCTTTTTTTGATGGGTTTTTGTGACTTCACTCTTCTAATTGATCTCCCCCACCCATCATCACCAATGCTCTCCTAAAATGAAGAGATGGGGAATCAATCAAGGAGTTAGAAGGCTCTTGTATTGAACTTTACAAAAGCTGAAGTTACCAAAACCAGCACAAAAGCTGCAGCAGAGCAAATTAACTTTACATATCAAAAGAAGGCTTCAATTTGCACGTTCCATTTTTCCCATTTCTGTCCACCCTCTTTCCCATCACCACAAGTAAAAGACAAAACAAAAGGGGGAAGGAGAGTCTCTCTCTCTCCCCATCTTTCTCTCTCTACCTGCATCCCACCATTTCCCAAGAAGGAACCCCAAACAAAAAAACCACAAAGTCTCCTCCTCCCTACTTTCCTCTGTATCCTAATTTCTCTGTTCTCTATACCACCTCTTCCTTCACTATTCACAGTATTAAAACCCCCTAGAGAAAAACCCTAAACAAGGAAAAGCCCACCAAAAAAAAAAAAGAGAACCCCAAAAACCCAAAACAGCCTAAACCCTAAAGGTCCACCATCCACTAGCATCCTGCATTTACTTCAGTCCGGTCAAAAGCACCTCCTCCTCACCACCCAGAAACCCTGCAACAACAACAGCAGCAGCATCTTCATCATCATCACCGTCCGCACCAAACAGACAGCACCCACGCGCCTCCCCGGTGCCCTTCGCGGCCCACGCGCCTCCCTCCCCCTCCCCCTCCTCCGGCGGCCCCACCCGGGCCCGACCCACCTCGCCCCCGCGCCCCGGAGCGCGCCGATGCCGCGCGTGTCGATGCTGGCCATCACCGTGGACTCCGACTCCGAGAAGGACGACCCGCAGCTCTCCTCGTTGCCGTTGATGGTCACGAACGACGAGGACGACTGGAACACCAGCGGCGACGCGTAGGGGTCGTCGATGAACCTCACCTTGAAGTTGAAGCCGTCGCCCCCCGCCACCGACGACGGCGAGGGCGAGGACTCGGCGGGGTCGAGGAGGTTCAGGAGCTCGGAGACCGCGTCGTCGTCGAGCGCCAGCCACGCCGATATCCAGTCGTCGTCCTGGGGCTCCGCTGTTGCCTCGTCCGGCTTCAGCTTCTTCGCGGCGGAGCCCTCCTCGCCGCCGTCCGCCGCCCGGTCGGCTCGCCTCTTGCGCGCCTCCTCCATGCGAGAACGTTCGAGAGAGAGAGTGATAGAGAGAGAAACTGTGCGTGCGCTTTTTGCAATGGAGAGTGTATAAATATAGGGAGGGAGAGGGAGAGGACGTTTGCAGGATTTGTCGCGAGGGGTTGCAGGAAGGAAGAGAGAGAGAGAGAGGCTCTGCCGACCTGGGAAGACGATGCCACCTCAGACTGAGTGGGGCCCACCGCTATGGACGAAAATAGGGGGATTTTTCGCACTTTTAGAAAATTAGGTGAAAAAATTTCAAAAGAAAAAGGAAAAAATGATGAAGCCTGATATTTCTCACTTTTACAAGGTGAAAAAATTCAAAGAAAGGGAAAAATGATGAAGCCTGATATTTCTCACTTTTAAAAGGTGAAAAAATTCAAAGAAAGGGAAAAATGATGAAGCCTGATTTTTTTTGGCTTTTTTGTGTGAGTTTTTCGATTCTTGAGTTATTGTTCAGCAATCGAGCTAACTCGAATACAAACACAATAACACGACACCACGAATTGCCCACCCGAGATTAGAAACTAATCCCTTTAGAAGGAAGATAAAAGGGGCCCGATTTTCATATATGTCAATCCTAGATTTTTAATGTGTATTTAAGAAAAGTAAAAAGGAAATAGACCGAGTAAAAGGAAAAGGGAAAATAAAGGTGGCATTTTGGGAAACCACGTGTCGGACGGGGAGATGGCGAGGTGAGGTGGCTGCCCTCCATAGATGCTCATTACCGACCAATGCCGAATGGAACTTTTGCCATGTGTGCGTCATTTCCTTTCTTTATCGTTTTCTTCTTTTTATTGCGTATTTTTCCTATTTCGTGATTGGACGGAGATGAATATAAGATCATTCCTTGGCCATCAAGCAACGCGGTAACGCGGGGCAAAATAAAAACGAACTTCCAATTAGATTCATGAATATAGTTATAATAATTCAATGCATGTATCGATACCTAATAAATTTGTAAACAATTAACAGAATCTTCTGATCTATAAACTATGTCGGATGTGCAATTTAGGAAAGCTAGGAGACGATAAGAAATCATACTTACATCATCAGAATCATATGAGAAATTTTATCGTCCGATATATTTGACCCATGTCTATCTATTAACATGCTTCGCCATGAAAGTAAATAAAAAGGCTTCTTCATAATAATTAAGAGAAAAAATTTGGTGCACACAAGAGGTATTTTTTAGGTGAGCCGACGGTGCATATCTTTTTTTGTTAAAAAAAAAAAAAAAAAGATAGAGAAATTGGGTCTTCTCTAATGAGGTGAAGCATCATTTTCTTGCATTAGGAGGATTTGGTGCGAAGATCCCATTAAATTAAAAGGAAACATACAGGATAAAATACCATTGGAACTTGAAAAAACAACACGATCAATCAATAGAAATATCTATTATTCTCGCTATCTAGCCAAGTTTCTATAATCGGTTGTATTCGAGTTGTAATTTTTTATTCGAATGCACGGTTCGAGCTAGCAAGCTGACACAAGGTGACACGCTATGCTTCAACTGCGAGAACAGATTGATTTCCTTGCAAACAGGAGACTGATCCATTTTTTGAACATGAAATCTCTGTAATCGAGCAAGAGGGACGGATGGCGAAATTGGTCCGGCGAAATGCAGAGGCGAATCGGGTTTTTGCTTGCGCTGCTTTTTGCAAGTACTGACCGCGACATTGCCGCTTGCCTACGCGGCTACCTCTCCGTCTACGGAAAAAGTACTATAGTACACTGATTCGCCAGAAAGAAGGCCATCTTTTTGTCCTATACGATTCGGCCGCGGTTATTTAAGAACCTCCCTTCGGGTTTTGCTTTGATAAAAATTTGAAACTTCTCCTTTCAGACTTTCAAGAAGCGGAAGATACTGTATAGATGCCAAAACAATAATGAAAAGGGTTGCATTGAAAGATCTCGTACTGAGCAACAGTCAAATTGGGCGGATCCCAAAAGTTGCTCCACCGCCGGCGAAGAGAGGCCGTCCTCGTCGTTCCACGACTGACGACGAGCTCCTCCAGGAGCGTAGCGGTCCGATGACGAGGAGCCGACCCGCCGACCGACGGGGCAACGCCGGACGGCACGGATCTATTTACGGCGTGCATTTCTATTCACCTTGGACCCTACACGGTCCCCAACCAGGAGCCGCGTCGAGATAAGACCGTGATTACGCTTTTGGAGGGAGGGGGGATTTTGGTGGTCCCAAAAGCCGAAAGAGGGAGCGCAAAAGGACAGGCGGTGGCAGTCATATTCCTGATCTTTCCATCTAAACGGGCAAAAGGACAGGCTCAGGAGGGTAGGGAAAAACGTGGCGTTGGGATTCGCGAGGTACGACCGTACGAATAGGCATGCAAGCTAGCACGTGACGCGCGTGCGGAACATGCCTCTCGGGTCACCCCCTCGCTAGGACCTACCGACAGGCCAAACGAATTCGTCTAGCCCCTCCCAATTTGAACAGCGGGACTTCCGTCTTTTCCCTAAAATGAGACGCTGTGTCCGAGGAAGAACACGTTTGAACCGTGCAGGAACTAACTCAAGCCCGAGCCGGAATCAGGCACCGAAATTACGCCAGCGGCTCATCGCAGGGAAAGCGAGAGGAAAGAATCGCCGAGCTCTAAACATCTAGTTCCTTGTCTAGATGGAAAGAAGACCTGCGCGTGAAGCTAAGCGAAGGCTAAGACATGTGAAACAAAGTGGACGGAATGTCATGCATCTCGTAACCCCCTTAAAATTTATCTCTGTTTCTCACTCGAGAATGCGGACCTGCTAAGGTTCGGTCTATGCAATATCCACACCTCTACCAGCTACATATGCCGATCTTGGAGCCAGCTTTCAGTTCACCATCTGCGTAAGAGGGGAGTCCTGGCGCTCACGGATGAGTTTAAACCATGGCTAAGTCCCTACAGATTTTACAGCAGCAACGGCCAGCAAAAACCCGCTTTGTCTAGTTAGTGTTTGAGACCCGGAGGGCCTGTTCTCGAGACACTCTCATGCCTTCGAGCATTCCAGTACATGCGCCTTGAAATTCTCCAGCTCAGCCAAAACCTCTTCTTCCGGCCTGTAGATCAGATCGCTCATTCGCCATATCTGCAGAGATGGACATGTTCACTGAGTACCTCCAATCGATAGTACTTCTAAAAAACCAAAATGTGTCTGGTGAGATGATGGCCAAACAACAAGTGTACCTGCAATGTACCACCTCCTCCAGCAGTATCACAGTCATCGGATACGCTTACCATAGTCCATGGATCAGCTGCGTTCCAGTGGAAGTCGACAATTTTGTCCCTGGATGACACAGCAGGAAGGCACTTATGTTAATTACGAATGGCCCACTCAAGGCATTAGGTGAAAAGATTAGATAAACAAGAAGCTGGATAAAAGTCTGTTTGTATTACAGAACATTTCCTTCTACCATCCTCATCAAACCAGCCACCTCATAAAATCCCATAGTAGCTTTCACATCAAACCACTAATTTATGTTACCCTCAAGTAGGATGACTTAACAACACGCCCCAAAACTAAATCAACCGGAGCCCTCGACTTTTAATAGAATCTCATTCAAAGCAAATGTGCCTTATAGATATCAGAACATACAGCTGACAGACAGATATAGATAGTGACGCAACTTGGAAGCACCTGATAATTAGACATCAGCAGTGGAGGCAGGATTCCGGGCAAAGAACGAAGCAAGAAACTACCCACAATGTAGTATATTTTTCTTAATCCATCTTTTTACTATTGAGTTTTCCCCCACCACCTGATTATAAAGGGAGCTCCAACACCACCCCACCCCACCCCCCGCCCCCCCAAAAAAAAAAAAAAAGAACCTAAAAGCAAAGAAAGAAATGACTAATGGGTTAGACTAGACTTTCTGAATTGGGGAAAAATAAAATAAAATAATACTAGCACACCAAGCACAAATCCTAAGAGTTTAAGTCAGAGCTTCAAAATCGGACAAGGAAATACTACTTAGGTTGGACTTAGATCACACAATCATTTGACATTTGAAAGCTTAATTCACCTGTGCCCAGCATGCTGGAAAAACAATCCCGCAGGAGCATTTGGAGCCCTGTCAACCTTTTTATCAACCTGCAAGCCAAAAAAATTTCAGTACAAAAGCCCCACATATACTCCACACAAAAGTGAAGAATCGCTAAATTCAATTTTATATAAAGCCAATGGATCAAACTCTGTAAGAGGCACAAAACATGCAGATATTGCGGAATCTAGTCTGGCAAGACAGAAAGGCAAATTGCCTTACCCTCTCATAATCCCAAATGTTCAAGAGACCGTCTTCAGCAGAACTCCCAAAGACAGAAGGCTTGTCTGGAGACCACTAGAATATGCATGAAAATCAAACACAGTAAGTACTACAAAGCAATCTTTTACAGAGAATATATTTATATCAAAAAGCTAATTCTATGACAATAGAAGAGAAGAAAAATCCATGGCCACCTGCACACAAAGAACAGCTGCCTTATGCCCCTCAAACTTATAGACTGGTGAACCAACTCCATTAGAAGTGAGATTTCGCCGATCAAACATGTTAACAGAGTTATCTGCCGACCTAGGAAAACGTACCATATATTTCAAAGAAAAAAACTATGTCATCATTGAATCAATACAAAGCATAAACTTGTCGACTTGATCCATAATTAGTTCTAAAAGTAAACCATGTGATAATCAGAAACTTGACACAGGAGCATACCCAGTTAAGATTAGGTTGTTGTCATGGGGATTCCAATCCACACAATGGAGGTCACCATTATGTGCCTTCTCGACCTGATTCAACAATAAATGAGGCAGCCAACATATAACATCAGAATCAGGGAAAAGAAAAGCAGATATCATCATAAGCAATAGCAATTGAATATTACGAAGAAATATTCAGTCCAGACAAAGGTCAACAAGAATGGAAATGCAGAGATGTACACAACGCCATCAACTGGATAATGAGGCAAAAAAATTTTCATAGTATAAATCCATTTGGATGCTGTTAATGAGCTGCATCACATACGCAAACGAGAGGGAATTAGTTAGCACGTACATCATGGCACAGTCCAGGACATGGCATTTAACACAATTGACATGTCCAAACTTCAGAGTCCCTTCATTTATTAGCCTGTATGCTGGACCAAAGTGGGGGAAAAAAGCCTAATTCTTTTATCTAACTACCTTATATTACAGCTCTATCATCATATATTTATTGCACTGACTTAGTCAACGCTTCTAAGCTGGTTGGCTCATTTCCAAATCTAACGAGGCAATAAAGAGAATATTGTTCTTCACAAGCGCATGCGCACATGCAGAGACTGGGGTGAAGGGGACAGATAGACTGAACGAGGAAGTTGGTTAAAAATGCTGCATCACTCTATTACAAGACAAAAGATGCGATATCATAATTACTGAAATCAAGCATAGATAAATGCAGGTAGGGAACACAAACAAAATAAAATCATAAGAATAGAGGGCAAGGATGAAGGGAGACATAATACACAAACCTTAGCAACAGGATTAGTGCCAACTCGTGCATCCCACAATATAAGGCATGAATCATCACCAACGCTACAAAATTCCTGTGCACTTTAGAAGACAAAAAATACCATCAGACAACAAAGACCTCACGTCCATCTATAGCAACTAAAATTTGAAATTCAAATCTCACAGTAAACATATCTATCAGGTTCTGCCCCATATTTCCTCCTGTGCTACTTACGTGGATGGACAAAAAGCCACATCTTCAACAGTATCCTCATGTCCACAGTAGATTCCTCGTGGTCCAACAGAAGGGCCATTTCCAGTTTCCTCATTACCTTCCCCAGTCTTCTTAATGATGGATCCTCCAGATCCTGGAGATTTATTTGTTGTTTGATCTGTTGCAGATGCTGTTATATGGTCTTGGATACTCCACAAAACCACCGTCTTATCCTTCCCTATGAAAAAGGCATTTATTATGTTCTTTGCAATTAACCAAATTAATGTAACTGCAGGTGCAAGAAATGCACTCATTCACGCAAATGGTAACAAAAGTAATTACTTGAATATGTCTTCCAAGTTTCAAATTAAGCAGATCATAAAATTACCAACAAAATAATATTAGGCAGCTTCCTGTAAATTATATGGACAAAACAAAGAAAAAGAAAGAAAAGAAAAGGTAACAAGGGAAATGCCATCCTACTCTCCACAGCACCTTCTTTTTTCCATGCAAATTCTGCTCTTTAAAACTGTATCTTTGCCAATTGGTTCGGCATGCATAGTCAGAGTCCTTCCTAAATGAATTTTCTCTTATTGACGGTCCACAAATACTGAAAACTCCAATCCTTGACTAACATTATCAAACCCATAATATCCTACCTCCAGAGAGAACAAAGGGTTCAGCTGGACACATTGCAAGGGCAAATTCAGCATTCTCTTGATGTCCAGTTAAAATCTGCCAAAAAAGCCAAAAGGGCAGATAATAAAAGAGATGCAAACATCTGGGTCAGCATGGAACTATAACCTTTGCTGAAGCCTGGCAAATCAGCTGGTGCAATAGAACATTTCAACAAATGTGAAGCTCAAGACATCTATCAAGTTACTATAAGTTCGTGAAGGCAGATGAGATCTTGCCTTCAGAAATTATTGCAACTCTGAGACATAAACTGATTTTTTTTTGGGAAGATTGCAAAACCACCTTCAACTTCAACTTGCTCTCCATATCGAATACCCTCATCACATTTCAAAACTTTACATTTTGCAGCTCACCAACTTAAAAAGACCTATTTGTCATCATGCACACCCGAAATCTACACCCGCAAAATGAATCTGATGCTGAGGACAGGGTAATTTGGGCAAGAAAATGGCAACTTAGTAAATTATATGTAGCTTGGAAATGCAACTTGAAATCCAATGCAAAACTGAAAATGGTGATTGAAGGTTTGGGAATACAAGGAGGATAACTGATATGGAAAGCTAAGGTGGATGCATTAAGGGATGGGATCCAAGCACAAGACAAGTTTCTTGTCAATACAAACAAGATCAATTACATTACTGAATAAACAAGTGTTACTACAAGTTCTTAGTATCTTCATGACCTCTGAATTCAGCATCTCGCAATCATCCTCTCTAACCGTGAAAATACTCTATCAGTTCTACATGCATAGACCAAATTACAAGTTTCAAATGTAACTTGCACAAAGGACTGATTGATTGACCTTACAACAGTAAGCAGCATGACTGTTTTCATTTTTTCTTCCAAACACATCAGAGGAATTTTTTTCCAGGAGCTACTAATAATTGGCAAATGAACTAAAAAAAAAAAATCTAAAAATGTGTCAATACTGGAAGATGCATTGAGTCTGATCATGAACAAACCAGATTTGGACGAGAAGCTGTAGCTCCATAGACAGCATGCCGGTTAGGCTGAGATTCCACGTCCCAAATGAGAACCTAAGATTCCAAATAACATCGGAAGCACTAAGCAGATTAAAGAGCCATGAAATTTTGTAGATCCCACGAATCCCAGTAAAAGCATGAGAAAAATCTCATAATTAACCTACATCTGGGCTGTCAGTGTGAGTTGCCACAATATTGGGATTCTGAGGAAGTTCCCTAATTCTGTTAACCTGAAGTACAATAATCCATGATCAACATAGATAAAAACCATGCACATCATAAAGTAAAAACTGATAATCAAACATTTTAAGATAGAGAAACAAAAGGTAAAGGTGAGTTGGCACATAATAATTTCATATATTTGCTCAAAGATAATAAATGAAAGAGAACTAGATCAGTGTCTGGATTAAAAACAAAGTAGAAAGATCATCAAGGTCTCAAATTTTTTAAAAAAAGCAAAGATTTTGTGTAGTCTGATTGTGAATGTTTCTGTTTGATTAGGAGCTTGCCCAGCGAGAAATGAGAGTTACCTCTCCAGGATGTATAATTGTCTTGTACTTCCTTATGAAGGGAGAGCGAGCTTCCTCATTAAACTGAAAATCAAGTATGCAGAGATTAAACACCACATTGTTAAAGTCAACAAGATGAGATACACAAAAATAGATAAACAACAACTCGATCATGTGTCTGGGAATGACCTGGGACACGTGCTCTGCAGCCGCAACTCTAGGTTTCACAACTTCACAGTTTGCTATCACCAAAGTATTTGGAACACTGCCATCAGTCTGAGAACAAAAAGAAAGAGATTAATGAAGCAATAGAGAAAGCACAAATAAAGAACAACTCAAGTTTCATCTATTTGCCACCAAAGGAGCAACAAGATGCAGATAAAAAATTTAAGGTTGTTTTAACTTCAAAACAACTTCAAACCAAAAACAAATAAGTCTCCTCTCTTAAGTCAATATTAGTGATGTACATCAGCACTGAATTCGAAATAGTACTAAATTTTAAAATGCCAAATTCATATCAAACTCATGAATAAAACCTTGTGTCAATTGTGGCAGCTGAGATTTTCAGTAGAAAAACTAATTAGCTCAACTTCAACCAAGAAAAATGCTTGTGCTTTCGACTCAACCTGCTCATGCATCCAGCTTGTTGAACTTTAAAAATGATATGAGGGTTTGACAACAATTACTATCGTTCTCTAGAATTTCATGTAAACTTAATTTTCCCATAACAACAGAATTTGTCAGCTGCTGTACTACCAAGGTAAGTTGTTTTTACGAACTTTAATACTACATGTGCAGGCAGCAAGAAATGCTCAATTATTATAACACAACCATATAAAAGTCCTCACCAGTTTATTAACCGGTGAATTTTAGTTACAGGTCCTCCTTATTACTATTGAAACCGCTAGATTAAGTATGTGACAAAAGGCATCGCACAACTTTAGACTTGCACACTAGATCATCTTTGCTCATTACCTGCTCAGAAATGTAGAGCCGCTGCCGATTCTTATAAGTGGCTTGCTCGAGTTGCGGGCCCCACCTGCATGATGTCAGTCATCACCAAATTCAAATCCACCTATAAACGAAACAATCCACAAAATAAAGAACCTCGCCAAGCCAACGCATCAAGACAAATGAACAAAGCCTTTGATCAGTACCCACAAGCTTCTCCTTAACACTCAAAGGATCACCAACACCTTCCCCCAAAAACCTAAGAGGCTTGGCACAAACTAGCAGCCACATATACCCTAGCACACCTCGACCCACCACAACGGACCTCCAAAATCCAGCATTTCCGAGACAACTCCTCCAAACCAAACCTACAAATCCACAGGCACCACCAAACTCGCACGAAACCAAAATGCAGTTCCGGACAGGCACAAGAGAGAAGGCCACGCGTACCAAAACCCTAAAACCCTAAATAAACGCAGCACCTACCTAGACCTATCAACACCGCACTCCCGATACTCCAAAACCTCCGAAAATTCAACATCCACGCCACTTTACCCAAGCAAAACCTCACAAGAAAAAGAAAAGAAACCCTAGATTTCCGCCGGCGCTAACCGGAAACAGCTGACGGAGCGGGAGGCCTTTTTCGAAGTTACCGGCAAGAGAGAGAAGGCCAGAGGAGGTTGTGGTTGGCGAGCCAGTCGTAGAGGACGGGGACCAGTGACTTCCACCGCGCGTACTTCTCGTCGACCGCGTGCTGCTGCTGCGGCCTCCTGTCCCGGCCCCCCGCCGACCCCGACGCCGACGACCTCGCGGCCGGCGCCGGCGCCGGAGCCGCCTGCTGCTGCTGCTGCGGCGGCGGCGGCTGCTGGTGGTGGGGGAGCTGCTCCTCCTTCTTGTCCTCCTTCGGCTTCGGCTTCCGGCCGCGCTTCTTCGGGGCCTGCGGCTGCGGCTCCATCGCCTCGACCGGCACCGTGCGCTTCGGTTGCTCCCGGTCGGGAAGTAGTTAGGCAGTAAATCGGACTGGAGGAGTTAAGGAGAAAGTCTTCCCGTATTTGAATGAAGAAATCGAGGTCAAAAAAGTAAAATTTAAAATAAAATAAAATAGGGATATGTGCAACACAAGTCACCAAAACTTACTTTACGGGGAAAGTCTGATTGAGTCACAAAACTTACAAAAAGTCTGTCGAGTCACAAAACTCGAGCTTGGTTGATTTAGTCACAAAGTTAACACCGTTAGATTTACTAACGGAAAATGCGACGTGGCGACGTCATATTATAAATGATTTTTTTATTATACACGTGGCTTTTTTAAATTATTTTTTATTCAAAATTTTTAAAAATTAGATTTAAAATCTTAAAATGAAAAACTAAAATTTATTTAAAAAACAAAACTGTTAAAAAAAAAAAAAAAATGGCACCGGTGGGCATTTCGCGCAGGCCGCAGCTGTCGCCCATCGCCGGAGTGGCCGGCGATGGTCGCCGCCCGGGCGGGTGGCCGCCCTCGTCGGCCCTCGCCAGGTCGAGCGAGGACGCCCGGATTTGGGCACGCCGGCCCTCACGGGGTCGGCGACCCTCGCCCTCCCCGCGAGAGGCCTCGCCTGGTCCTCGCCTGGGGTTGGCGATGCTCGCCCAAATGCGGGCGTTTCGATTCAACTCCGTCGCACTCCCGACGCCGTGCCCCGACGCCGTCCCGGATCTGAGTGAGTGGGTTCCGGAGGGCGGGGTTTCCGTCGCCGTCGCCGCACCGGATCTTGTCGAGCCGTGCCGCCCCCCAAAGAAACCCGGCCCGTGACCCTTTGTCTTTGTCTTTGGCCGCTACCGTTCCCGACGTCCTACCACCGACCCCCGACGACCCAGGACTACCGTCGTCGCCCGGCCGCCACCGACGACTCCACCCGATCCCGCGTCGGGGGCGCCCTGGATCTAGGCGAGCATCGCCGACCCCGGGCGAGGGCGGCGAGGCCTCGCCCGGATCCGAGCTTCCTCACCCGACCCGGCGGGGTGGCCGGCCCTCGCTTGGGGCCGGCGAGGCCTCGCCGGGCGAGGGCCGGCCACCCCGCCCGGGGCGGCGACCGTCGCCGGCCACTCCGGCGATGGGCGGTGTCGGAAGCACCACCGGTGCCTTTTTTTTTTTTTTTTTTTTTTTGCACAGTTTTGTTTTTTAAAATAAATTTAGCTTTTCCTTTTCTGTTTTTAAATCTAATTTAAACAAGAATAAAAATAATGTTAAAAGCCACGTGTATAATAAAAAATCATTTAAAATGCCACGTGAGCGCCACGTCAGCATTTTCCGTTAGTAAATCTAACGGTGTTAACTTTAGGATTGAATTGAACCAAGTTGACAAGTTTTAGACTCGATCAACTTTTTGTAAGTTTTAGGACTCAATTGCACTTTCCTTGTAAGTTTTAGGACTTGTGTTACACATATCCCAATAAAATAAATGAATCGTCTTTTTCTTTTTTCGAAAATTCGGGTTAATTTGGACCGTCGAATTTAATAATTTTCTTTCCTTTTAAATTGGTGTCGATTTGTGGACTTCGTTTCAAAATGCCCTCCAAAACTTGAGCGATTATGTCTCGATGAACCCCCCCGAGCTTATTGGCGGTGAAAAGGTGGCCTGCCATGGCACAATTTTTCATGAATTAAGTTACAAATTAGCGCATATGTTTTTAGGGAAAAGATGAAAATGATATGGCAAACCAAAAATATTTAATTTGCCGGTCGACGGCTGTTTAAGCTTTCTCCCCTATATTGGACTGTACGAGTAAAGTTGAAAACATCTCTCTGGCTTGATCCATATAGATTATCCCGTGCACACCCACGTCATTGCATTTTGGGAATTTGAGTTTACACATTAACATGTAAACCCAACTTGTCTGGATGACGATCAATGCCAACTTGTCTGGATGACGATCTTAGCAAATTGGCCACCGCGGTTTTGCCAGATGGCCGGATCGTAATTGCATGATGACGACTAATCAATCATGGAGCAAAATCAAGGCAATCGACATTGCCATTAGATCAGAACATAAGAAATAGAATGCGCCGCTTCACAGGCTTCTCTGCAAAAACTTTGCGCCAAGGCATTCCGGTCTTCCTGAGTTTTTCACATAGTCAACGCTTGTTCGCCTAGCTTGTGTCGCAAGATTGTGAACCGACCACAAGATTGCAACAAGACTAATTGAGTTCCATAAACCACGTCGAGCATTCAGATGTATTTCGGTAACCATGGAAGGTCATTGAATTGTAAGGGGCGAGGCATTAAATCATAGCGAGAATCTGTGAAACAACAAGAGGAAAACAGCATTGGATTCGAAAAACCACTACCTCATTCTACCAATGAAAACCTCCCTGATTAAGTCTGCCAAAATTGTTCCCAGCATTCTCAAGGACATTGTCGATTATACATAACTATATCCAGTCAGGTAACAGCAACCAACTCGATCTAAGTAGCTTGAGAATCAAACATAAACACCCGATGAGAGGAGAAGAAATAAGGACCCGAATCCCTGCACCAGAAAGGGAAAATCAGAAACAGAATGGTAAAGCTCAAATGCAGTCTCGTGCATGCAAATGTATTGATCTGAATCGAGGCTCGTGGTTGTACAAGCATGTATGAGCATGTACAGGTGATAACAAAAGAAGCAGAATGTACCAGAAAGACAGACGCCACCGCCCCAGTAGTCACCTCCTTGACAAGGCTGAGGTTCCGTCTTGAGGAGGTTGTCTCATAACTGCAAAGGAGAAAGTATATCAGGCTCAAGAAAGCAGGTGCAGGGGCAGAAACACAAAAATGGTCTGAGTGCTGCTACAAAACTGGACCATGTTGAACATTTATCAGTTAATACAATGGCTATTCAATTGACATCAGAGCACCAATTATGTTACCAGTCATTTGGCTAATTAACATTTTGCCATGATGAAAATATGTAAAATCAGCCAAGAACTCAATAGCCCAGTTCAGCTCAGAAAAGTCAATAAGTCCCCTAATGCTCATCTCTCTCCAAATCCAAATCCACAAAGTCAATAATGGACAATTCACAAGCTGACCTGGGGCCATCACTCCCTTGGTAACACATCAAAGAAAGTGAAAGAATTGGATTACTATCAACTGAAAAATCTCTTTCCTAGCGCATATCTAACACGGGACAACGAGGGAGAGATAGTCCGCTCTTAAAGGAAGATTCATTGTCCTAAAACTAAGAAAAGCAAATCCTTAATTTCGATTGATGTTTCATATCCTTTCTCCAGTGAAAGTGGAGGTAAACAACAGCATAACTCGTGAGTCATGACTCTTGAGTTCTAGAACAATGGAAGTTATTAGGCTAGAGGGAACGAAGCCAGAGACAAAGAAAAGAGATGAGACAACCATCCTAAGTATGCAGTAACCATACCGAACGAGATTTGCATCACTTCATCAATATCCTCTTGCCTGTTGCATCACAACTCGCAACTGGATATAGAACCACGCGCGTCCATGCCTACAATGCTTTCTTTAACAAAATGGACTATCATCTTTCTCCCTAACGCTGATTTTAAGAGCTTCCAAAGCGAATATCGAGTTCCAAGCATCATGGATATAACAATATCCCATCAAATAGCCCGCAAGCTTACATCTTTAACCTAAGAAAATGCAACGCCGGGCATGCAAGACAGAGAATCAGGGTTCCAGATCACCGAAACAACCAGAACCAACCACATCCTTCGCATCCCTCCCCCATTGTTAACGAAATCCCTTCCGATACCATCAACAATCACTCGCCAGTATTCCTAACCACAACACGAAATGCGCCGGCGATCTAAACCCCAATCCGATCCGATCCGCCGAAACACCAGGACCAGTCAACGAGTCCCAGACCTATCGAAACCGCACTCCGAATTCTAATTCCTCGAGAACGCGACGCTCGGGCAGCCAAAAAGCTTCACCAAGCAAGCGAGCAAGCGGAGAGCAACATCTCCGAAGACTTAAGAACTCCAAACCGAGCCAAAAAAGGAAAAGACAAAAAAAAAAAAAAAAAAAAAAAGGACTGAAATCAGCATTAGGAGGCCAGATCGGGAGCTCACATGAAGAACGTGGCGGTGAAGACGAGGCCGATCGCGAGCATGAGGAAGGCCAGGGTCGGGTACATCGAGTCCGGCACCGGGCTGGCGATTGCTCTCGGCGGCGCCTGCGAGATCGAGAAACGGAAGGAATCGCAAAAAAGAGAGGACGGAAATCAGCCAGGGAGAGCATCGGACGGAGACGGAGCTCTAGGGTTTCAAAGAAGCGAGCGAGAGAGAGAGAGACTCACCATCGTCGTCGCTGAGGCTCGGAGTCGTCGTCGGTGGTCTGCGTCAAGCTGCTTCTCTTCGAGTTCGACAGCAGTGAGAATGCCGTTTTCCAGCCTCGGAGACGATGGATATAAAAGCCGATAAGAAGGGTGGGCTTGGGCTTGGGCTTGGGCTTGGGCCGTCTGATGGCCCAAAATTTTGGCATGGGCCTGAGTTCATTTACTTGAATTTGATTTATATTTTAAAAATACTTTATCAATGCCCAAATATTACATTTTTCTTTTGGGAAAAGACCACCAAAAATCTCAAAATTTTGTCCAAAGTGACAAATTTACCCAATTTTTTTTTTGACATGAAAAACCCAAAACTTTGCAAACTGTGACACATTTACCCCATTAAGGGCATTTTCGTCTTATTTTTTCTATTTTTCCTTTTTCTTTTTTTCTTCTCCTTCTCTCTTTCCTCCGCCATGGCTGGCGGAGGGAAGCCAACGTCCGGTAAGGGCTGCCCTCATCGGCGTTGAGCGAGGGCGGCCCTTGGCTAGGTCAAGCAAGGGTAAGGGTGCCCGACGCCGATGAGGGCCGCCCTCACCCGACATAGGCTTCCCTCTGCCACCATGGTTGGTAGAGGGAAGAAAGAAGAAGAAGAAAAAAAGAAAAAAAAATTAAAAAGTAAAAAGACCAAAATGCCTTATAGTTTATGGTAGATGTGTTACACGAATGAAGGTTGAGGGTTTTTGATGTCACAAAAACAAAATTTGGGGTAAATGTATCACGGTTGACAAATTTCGGGATTTTTCATATTACAAAAAAAAGTTTGGGTAAATTTATCATTTTGGGTAAAGTTTGGAGTTTTTTGTGGTTTTTTCCCTTTTCTTTTTCAAGATACTTTACTTTAACGTATACTCTACTTTTTTTCCCACAAAAGGCAAAAATTAGTTGTTTGTTGTAAAATATTGCGTTGCGAATATATAATAGAGAAGAGATTGAGAAGATAAAGCAAGTGAACACCAGAGATAATAGAGAAAGCCAGAGGAAAAAGTTTTATTTCCAGTGTATCACTGTATTTCTGATAGTTGTGATTGTGTTCTCACAATTGTTCTGTGTTGTGATTGTTTATCTTTTGTGTACATAAAAACTAAACTCTTATTTATAGGAGAACAAGAATGTACTTATCATTAATATCAATGTATCGAATTATACATGTACTAGATAGGGGAGATGAACGTTCATTGTATAGAGAGATGTACTTAAAATGTATGATACAAATGTACCATAATAAATACATTAGATAAGATGAATATAATGAAGATTCATTCATGTATTTCATCCATTGTATTTTATAACACTCCCCCTTGAATATTCATTGTATTCATTACGAATGTGCATCGAATGATACTACCTTATTAAAAACCTTAAGTCGAAAAAACCTAGTGGGACAAAAACCGGACAAAAGGGAAAAAGAGTGTAGTGCACAATTGTTATGATCTCTCACTTTTATGGATGCATTAATTGCCTCATTAAAAACTTTAAGCCGGAAAAACCCTGTGGGAAAAAACCGAACAGAAAGAAAAAAGAGTGCAATGCATATATAGCCACTGTTGAGGCTAATGCATATATAGCCACTGTTGGGGCTAATCAATATTGCATCTTGTGAACTCGCCGCATGTTAATGCTGCAATGCATAATTCATAATATCTCCCTCTCAATTGAGCCATATAGCCACTTCTGGGGCTAATCAATCTTGTATCTTGTGAACTCACCATATATCAATATTGCAATGCATAATTCATAATACCTCCCATTCAATTAAACAATATAGCCACTTCTAGGGCTAATCAATCTTGCCTCGTCAAAGTAATCAGAGGTCCTCACATTTGCTACTCCAAGAGCAAGATGAGTCCCACCAACGGAAATATTGTTGGTTTCAACAGTGATTATGGCAATAGGATTGATTTCAATGACATGAGATTCACCACGCTTACTTGTATTTTTTAAAGATGCCTAGTATAGGTCAACAAAGTGTCTTGGCGTACGACAGGTACGTGACCAGTGCCTAGTCATGCCATAGCAATGACAAATTTAATCACCTTCTTTGGCTTCTTTTCTTTGCCATGATTTAGGCCAAATTTTGATTTTATAGGGCGGTTAAATTTCCTGCCATCCCTTCTAGGATTATGATCTTACATGCGCTTATAGCCCTTAAAATGGCCAGTATTTTTCTCAAAATTAGCATGTGCTTCAGGCAATGCTTTTGAGCAAGCAAGTCTAAGATCATGATTTTTTAGCACCAATTCATTAGTTTGCTCGACAGTTTTAGCTAACTCTTCTAGAGTTCCAATCAAATTTATATTGTCGACATAAACTGCTACAATAGTAAATCCGGTTTCTAATTTATTAATAAACACGCATGAGCAAATAGGATCATTCTTGTACTTTTCCTTAATTAGGTACTCACTTAGGCACTGATACCACATGCGACCGGATTGCTTTAACCTGTACAAGGATCTTTGCAATTTTATTGAAAATAAATTGCGGGAAGTGCATGCTTCAGACATTTTGAATCCCTCAGGCATTTTCATATAAATGTCATAGTCTAATGAGCCATATAAATATGCCGTCACAATATCCATAAGACGCATTTCCAATCTTTCAGAGATTGCTAGGTTAATAAGAAAACGAAATGTAATCATATCCATTATAAGTGAATATGTCTCATTATAATCAATCCTAGGTCTCTGGGAGAATCCTTGGGCAACGAATCGGGCTTTATACTCAACAATCTTGTTTTTATCATTTCGTTTCCGGATAAATACCCATTTATATCCAACGGGCTTTACATTATCGGGGATACAAGTTACTGGTCTAAAAACCTCTAGTTTAGTTAGGGAAGCTAATTCAACTTTAATTGCTTCCTCCCACTTAGGTCAATCTTGCCTTTGACGACATACAATAATAGATTGCGGCTCACAATCATCATCTATAATTTTATGAGCAACTGATAATACAAAAGTATCATCAATAATGATTTCATTTCGATCTCAAATTTCATTATAATATGTAATGGAATTCTCAGTATTCCCGGGATTGATATTCCTTTCATGGGTTTGCGCCTCTTCAGGGACAATAAGCTCTTCAGGAACAAGCACAACGCTAGGCTCTTTTGAAGCGGATTCCTAATTATTTCACCTTCATTTTCGAGGAGCAGTATTTTTTTATCCTATCGGTTTACCACACTTCAAGTGTAAAGGATTTTGATCCATTTTAGCCTGTTCTTCAGGAACAACTATTCTAGCTGGAGCATTTGCAGCTAGAATATGATAATAGTGTAAATAAACATGCAAATGTGTCATTGCGTGTAGATAATAGGCAAACATGGGATCATCTACAGGATGCGTCCACTAATACCATAAAATATCGAAATGGTCCACTTGGTGGTTGTATTGGTCCATAAATATCACCCTGAATTCTTTGCAAGTATAAAGGAGATTCAAGATTAACCTTTGTCATAAAATGTTTGATAATGAGCTTTCCATGTGAGTAAGCCTCACAATTATAATCTTTGGACAACAATACCTTTATATCCTTTGAAAGGTGCTCTTTTGTATTTTGAATTATCCTACGCATCATTAAAGCGCCAGGATGACTAAGGTGATCATGTCACAGTCCAAACTGATCAAGGCTTACCAATCTCTAGGATGTGGTGGCGTAGGTTTCAACAACCTTAGTCATGACACGATACAAACCCATAGAATAAGCTTCTAGCTTCTTATGAATGGTCTTTAGGCCCATCTTATAAGAGAAAATGCCAATATATTCCTTATCTTGCTCATAAATAGTCTTAATATGGTACCTATTACGGCGTACATCTTTGAAACTGAGCAGATTCATTTTTGATTCAATGCTTAGAAACGCATTCTCAATATGTAGGGCTGAAAACAATTGTGGCATTCCCATCATCAATATTCGGAACGGGATCTGATATTGTATGGATTTGCGCCTTACGCAATGTCATACTCGAGAAAAAGTGTCTACTACGAAATATAGTATGTATTGTTGCACTATCAAGCAAACAAACATCTCCCTTTTTCTCAGTATTTTCCATTTGCATTTACATTGACAACTTCAGATGTCAAGTATCATAAAATTTGCATATAATCCTTGCAAAATCAAATCCTTAAATTAATTAAAATGATTTCCAAATATCCACCGTCACTTTAGGAGCAGAATAATACTTTTAGATTTGAAATTTGGCTTCGGGCCAAGAAAAATAAAAATGAAGAATTGATAGAAGAAGATGAAGTATAAGTTGATTAATAAGAAGAATACCCACCTTGCAAAAATTACTTACTCAATCGGTAGATCTTTGTGCTTGCAAAAAATACTTACTCAGTTGGTAGATCCTCGTGCTGATAACGTGTTGTAAAATATTGCGTTGCAAATATATAATAGAGAAGAGATTGAGAAGAAAAAGTAAGTGAACACCAAAGATAGTAGAGAAAGCTAAATGAGAGATTTTTATTTCCAGTATATCACTGTATTTCTGATAGTTGTGATTGTGTTCTCACAGTTGTTCTGTGTTGTGATTGTTTATCTTTTGTGTACATCAAATTAAACTCCTATTTATAGGATAACAAGAATGTACTTATTATTAATATCAATGTATCGAATGATACATGTACTGGATAGGGGAGATGAACGTGCATTATATAGGGAGATGTACTTAGAATGTATGATACAAATGTACCATAATAAATACATTAGATAAGATGAATATAATGAATATTCATTCATGTATTTCATCCATTCATGTATGTTATAACATTGTTGACATTTTTATGTATTAATAACATTAACCCGGTATGCCATACCATCACATGGAGCATCCGGTGCATAGATTAATTGGGATTTTTTAGCAGAGGATGGATGATCCAATTGAAAAAAGTTTTACCATATTTTACTTAAATGGAAAGATTTTAGTTGTATGCATCCACATTGTGCCTTCTAGGTGAGTTCTCGTGTGATTCCTGCATTTATCAATGAAGGCCTTCCTAAAGATTTCAAGTCAAGGCGCGATTATGATCAACGGTTGAGAGCACTTCCTAGTAAGATGTCGGGAGCGCGACTAATTGAGCAAGTCCCACAACCCAACTCTCTAGTGGCGAGGTTCAAAGCTTGCCTATATTGCAATTGCAATCCATCACATGACTTATGCCTTATGCAATGCCAAAATTTCGATCATCTCAAATCTTGTCGTGATTAAATCCTCTTGAAAATTTATTTTTATTTGATACTCACAAACCTTCAACAAGATTAGATCCGTCAATTGAATGGGTCGAGTCAGGATGAAAATATCTGATCCAAATCGATCCATTTAATTCTTTTTAACCAATTTTCATACAATACAAATCTAATAGGCGAGAAAGATTGAAATGGTTTATGACGCATTTAGATAGGTCCAACAAGACATCACACTGACTCGACATGACGTCTTTCCATTCAGGAGCTCATTGACAAGATGCGGTTAACGTTCTGTACATTTCAGCATTTGAAGCTTTTCATTCCTGCTATCATCTCTCTCCAGTTACAAGTCAACAAAAGAAATTTACACTGAATCAAACAAGTCCTTCCCCTCCGTAAGTAGCACAACCCTGCATTCGCGGCCTCAGCGAAAAGCTTGGTCTGTAACAGCTCCTCCTTCGCATGCGCTTATTAAGGTTGGTCTGATGACATCCCGTCAGTGCCGAGCATTTACACCGGGCTGTCGGTTCGCACCGGCTGGTTCTCCTGTTTAGTGATCGCCAGCTGATGCGAGCTGTTGTTGGGAGTGGAGGACTGCCATGCCGGTTGATCAGCAAAAATCCAAGGACAAAAAATGGTAAAAGGATGGAACTTGAGTTGATTCTTGTCGCCTAAGAAAGCTCCCTCAGTTGGAACCCGGCCATAACCCCAAAAAGGAGCCGTGTTCACTCGCGCTGCCTCCGGACGATCTTCTCAGTCTCTCCCAAAAATGCCTTCCTCTTCCCACTCTCATAGGACCCGAGCTCGAATACCTCCGCAAGGGACCTGAGATGGGCCTTGTGTACCCTGCTGATGTGCTGGGAAAATCTGAAACCAACACTCCTCGCTCGCTATTACTGATAGAATCGTAGTCCGGATCTGAGTATCGGCCTTGCAAAGGTTGCTCTAACTGTCCAGAGCCAGCACCAGCCCTGGGATCCAACTCAATGGACAAGTCTTCTCGGCTTGAGCTTCTGGAACTGGCCTCTCTAGACTCATCGCACTCGCACTCATTACATACTAGTTTTAGCGCCTGTACGACCTCACCCATGAAAGGCCGGTGTGATACCTCGGGCTGCACGCACATCGAAGCAATCGCTGCCACTTTGGCCACGCTATCGAAGGGGACATTAGGTCCCAGAGATTGGTCTAGAATTGCTTCTAGCCCTTCTCTGCTAGTGAGTAGCGGACGAGCCCAGGCGACCAGGTTCTCTTCACCGGGTGGTTGTGACATGTCAACTGGCTTTCTTCCTGTCAGGAGCTCTAGGAGTACAACTCCGTAACTGTAGACGTCGCTTTTCACGAGAAGATGACCTGTCATGGCATATTCGGGAGCAACATACCTGGATGCAATCCAAATGTGAAGAGGATTTTAGTGTTGTGGTTAGATATAATCTCAAAGGGTCACATCTGAATGGCCAAACATTGAAGAATAAATTGCTTATACGCTGACAGATACTTCTGCACAAGTTTTCATGAGACCATAATTCCATCGAAAGTTAGCAAGAAAGAAGTTTGGTTTGAATTCAAACTAGTGATGTCAAGATGGATGTACTGGAGATTAGGTCCTAAGAGACCTCGAATTAGTGATGTTATGCTGCTTTAAACCCACATTTACGACGCACACAGAATAGAATTAACCAAAGAACATAAGATTGGAAATCAAAGGAACTATTTGAACAAGAGAGGAATTTCCTAACCCGAAGGTTCCCATGACACGTGTAGAGATGTGTCTATTTTCCTCATCCATAGCAGTGCGAGCCAAACCAAAATCCGACACTTTGGGTGTAAAATCATGTTCCAATAATATGTTGCTGGCCTTGAAGTCCCTATGTATAACACGCGGGCTCGAGTCCTCATGCAAATAGGCTAAACCACGAGCAGCACCAAGCGCTATCTTCATCCTAGCACCCCAATCTAGTGGGGCAGCTTCCTTGTCAACTCCTGAAAGCATGGGAAAATGGACACTAGCTTTACGCCTCATGAAGAAGAATGAAGAGCGAGACAAAAATATGTTAAATACTAGAGAGAAGTAGCATATTAATCTACACTATACCTACCATGCAAATGAGATTCCACACTGCCATTTGGAATAAGTTCGTACACAAGGCAGCGGACACGTTCCTCCGTACATATACCAATCAGCTTTACAAGATTCCTGTGATGTAGGCGGCTAAGCATCTCGATTTCAGCTAAAAATTCCCGGCCGCCCTGTTGATCCTCCCTCTTCAGAACTTTCACAGCTACTTTGGTCCCATCTTCAAGAATGCCACTGTATACCCGCCCAAAGCCACCTTCGCCAAGTATTCTTGACTCATTGAAATGATCGGTAGCTTTTTCAATGTCACTCACACTGAAAGTTTTAGCTGACCCTGCATAAGTCGGTAAGCTTGATCCAAATGACAACGAGGCAGAACTTGGGCCACTTCCAAGGATAGAACCTGGCATAACTGCAAGACATCGGCCTCCGCAGTGAGAATGGGGGAACTCCCCTCGACCCAATCTTGCAATACTTAATTGAAATCATAGGCTAAAGTTGCAACAAACTATTAACCAAGTTTATGTTCTTGTCAATTCTACTACTAAAATATGGGACATCTAATAAGACTCATCTTTCCTGAAATGGCACTAAATTGAAATTCCTCGGTTCATTAATAGTACTGTTATGTGCAAGTATTTGGCCAACTTCTTCTGGAGTTTTTGTTTTATGGACCACCTTTGACGACCGATCTCTGCATGATCTGGTCCATGCGTAAGTATCATGACAGCACATCTGATTCACTGTTGGTGATCAACTATTACCTGGTGACTTTGCAACAGATGGTAATGATGCCTGTGGAGCCGGTGCAGGTTGAACAACTTGATCTCTGTGTTTCATTATCCAAATCCAACCAGCAACGGAGCATAAAACAACAGCAACAAGGGCAGATAGGACAACAATAGCAACCACACCACCACTTAACCCGTGATTATGCTGCCCCTTCTGCACATCTACCCCGAGAGGTTTATTTGTTCTTGCATTATTGTCATTGCCAGAGTAGGGCCCACCATCAATCATTGTAGCATCTGGGGGCAAAGGCGGTGATGCAGGTAATCCTGTAAACCCAATACAATACAAGTATACAGCAATGTCTCAAGATCAACTCAGTGTCATAAAGTGAAAGGAAAAAGTTACTGACAGGCGCCATGACTGACATAAAACGTTACCAGGATATCGCACATACAGTACTTCATAATCACCAAAGTAGGAAGCATTTATGAAGATCTGCTTATGCCAAAATCTCTCAAAAGTCAAGAAAGCGGTGGTATTATCGAATTTGTCCCCTAGCGGTACCAAGTCGATTAGCACAATGGTTTTCTCAGGCTGCTCAGTGGCAGCGTTCGCGCCCATTATGCGGACTTGACTTTGCTTCATAAACACCCCTGAAGCAATTTCTTCAGCCAACTCTGAAACCAAGGGGAAGAAAGTATAAAGAGCAACATTGAGGCGCAGACCAACTTGCATAGGCCATACACAGCCACAAGGAGACCCAGGAGGAGTATTTGTGTATGGCTCCGTGCATGTTGCTGTTGAACAATCTGCAGAAAAGAATGTCCCAGCTTTACATCTTCAGAAAATAGCGAAGGCACAACATCTGGCTGTAAGCTCCAGACAAACAAAAGCAGAACATGGTTCAACTAACCTTCATTTGGAGGTGGGGGTGGTAATGCCCGAATAGGAGGCGGAGGTGGCACTATGAGATTTGTTGGTGGAGGCTTAGAAGGAGAAACTTGATAAATTGCACCACATGCAATAAACAAATGCAAAGTAAGATAGAAAGAATAATCCTAATCAATCAAAAATTGAGAAATACCACTTTTCTCTTACTTTTGGGATGGCCAGGCGCAGTTTTGGGAGATGGAGAAGGTGCCGGTGGTAAATCACTCTTCGAAGGAGGATTGGTGAAATGGGGTGGAGAAACCAAAGAGCCTGAGCAAGGACAGCATCGGATGTAAAAGTTTGGTTGGGTGCCATCAAATAAAATGGCTCTAACATATTGAGAATGGGCCTACCTGGACTCAGTGATGGAGGAGCATTGTGTATTTTTTTGTGTTTTGGAAGTGTAGCTGGAGCGGAAACTGGACCTAACAGATATTAGAAAGAAAAGAATCAGAATCAAAGGGACAAATATGCAACCTCCCCAAAATTCTAATTGGTCATCACATGATTCCCAAATGCAAATTCTAAACCACTTGACTTGTGGAACCTGGAGAAGAAGCTGAATGGTCGGAGAAAGGAGGAGGACTGCTAATTTTGTTCCCTCTCTTACGATGCATATTAGATGAGGGCAAGGGTGAATTTGCAGAAAAATGATGCCCTTTGCTGGAAGGTAATGGAGGAGGCAAGGGAGCATCGGCAGAGATATGACCGGTTTTGTGTGGGGAAGGAGCTACGCCGCCAGATGAACCTGCACGAATAAATCTAAAAGTTGATGCTTAACTCTATTTTCACCACTTAGCCCACACAATCCTGAGTCCTGACTTAGCCACATCCATAAGCAATGATGAAAAGCTCACCTTTAGATGGCAAAGGTGAATGGCTTGGGGGTAGTACAGCCTTCCCAGCAGGATGATGGTTAACAAATGGAGCTGGAGGTAAAGATGCGGGTGAACGATGCCCTTCGCTTGGAGGAGGCAAAAGAGAGGGAGCGGGAGCATTGGCTTTGTGCACGGAAGGAGATACAGCATCAAAAGAACCTGTTGCAGAAATTTTGCTATTTTGAGGACAAGATTCTTGTTGGCATTTAAGAACCGCATGCAGGTCATCCCTGTACCTTTAGGTGGATGTTGCCTGGGAGGTAGATCAGTGGGCGCATTATTCGAGGGTGGAGCAGCAGGCATCTTGTCTTTTTTCTTCAGCGGAGTTGATGCAGGAGATATGTGGTGGCCTGCAATCTCACATGGAACAGATGAAGCATCATATTTGCTACACAAAAATCAATCAGATTTGATAAAGATGGACAAAGATAAAGTGAGAAAGTCAGGAACAAGCAAGCCAGAGACACCAATCATATGATCATGGCTCCTCTACTCCTATACCCAGTAGCACTTGAGAGATGTCTCATCAATCTTTTGAAACCATAAGAACAGAAAACTCGATGCTGAAAACATGTAAATATATAACCATATATTACCAATAATCTGATTTTTTAGCTATATATATATGCCCTTTAGATGCAGTAAGCCACATCTCTTCTATGCCCAATGGCTTCAGAATTTCTCACTACATCACTATACCTATATTTCAGTTGGTACCTGATGGAGATTCTTTAGGTGCATGTGGGTGGACTGATGGGGAATTTAGTATCCCCTCATTTGACGGAGATGCTGCTGGTACTGCAATTAATTTATTAAGAGAAATAAACACCTTTAACAAAAAATGCTGTGTTAGAAAGGTAATTTATTGAAGATTATGTCCAGAGGCGCACCTGGTGGTATAGGTGGTGTGACATGAGGCATCATGGGACGTTCCGCTGGTGGACCTTGTCCTATTTTTCTCGGGGGAGATGGAAATGATGCTGTTATTGGAAATGAAAAGATCAAACATAGTTGGAGAAAATTAACTGAATATCATTAAAAGTGATATTGGAGATTATGTCCAGAGCCACACCTGGTGGTATAGGTGGTGTGATATGAGGCATCATGGGACGTTCTGCTGGTGGACTTTGTCCTATTTTTCTCGGGGGAGAAGGAAATGATGCTGTTATTAGAGATGAACAGATCAAATAGAGTCGAAGAAAATTAAATGAATATCATTAAAAATGCTAATTACCAACCTGGGACACTTGCTTCCGGGACAGGACTATGGCTGACCGAATCATTTCTTTTGTGTCCAGCTGGTGGGGAAGTTACAGGAATACTATCATTGTCTACTGGTGAATACGCAGGTGGATGTTTTGTAGGTGTTAAAGTAGGAGCTGAACATCATAACGACAAAAGACAGCTCATGAATGGCAATAATCGCATGGACCACGGGTAAAAGATACAACAGAACAAATTGGTATGTACCAGGAGCTAAAGAGACTGCAGGAGTTACTCGAACTGGTGCCTTCTCAGGAGATTCACTTGGTGGGGGAGCCAAAGCCCCTCTTTCGATACTCATTGGTGGAGGTGCCAAGGGGTGTGAAAAAGATGAATTTGGATTACTTGGAGACAAGAATGGTACAAGTTCTGTGGTCTTCGGAGGCGGCGAAGCAGACAAAGGTGGTGATGCAAGTGGAGGTTGTGACATAGACCCTGATTGAGAAACGAGGCTTAAATTATATCAAGAAGGGTAAGGATCCAGCAGTTTCAGAGTCGCATACCACTGGGCTGAGATATGGAGCTCGGTGCATTTTCAACCGTGCTTCTTTGGTCTGGGGATGGCGAGGAAGAAAAAAGAGGTGGTGCTGCTAGTGGAGAGCGCGAAGTTGACCCTGAATTGTGGAAAGAGAAACTCAATTATTTAAAAACCGACTGAAATTGAAAACATTTCTGAAGACAGAAAAATTACCATATGATGAACTTGGCGGGCTGCTATTGAGTGGCTTCATTTGATGGGCAGGAGGCTCTCCTCCTATTGGAGTAATAGCAGAGAAATTCTCGGTAGATGGAGATATGTTGTAAAAAAAAAAAAAACATTTGACGGACTATTAAACTACTCATGCAAAGATATGAAAGCTTAGAATCCATTTTGCTTTCAATTGGTCTGAGTACGGATTGCATCCATGCTGATCTCGGTTTAGCAAGAACCAACTATATGACAGCAAATAGTAAATTGAGAAAAGCCTACATAAATGAAGAAATACAGCATAAACATCTATGCAAACCATGCCTAATGGCCGTTCATAGGGTAAACCATGACCTAGCAAACATTTCCCAGATGGGAGAGCTCAGCTGTGAAGGAGATAATGCTGAAACCTACGGATTTTAATTCGGGAAAACATCAAACTAGAACTTGCAATTACCGACCGCCGAGTGTGATTTTTACACAATACCACATAGAAAATAGCACATTGAAATCAACAGAAGAACAATAGCGTGAATGATGGATCTGAATGCCTTTGCCAGATACCTCTCCTCAATTCATTCTCTGGCTTAGTCATTGCAGACAAATCACTAAATGCAACAGCACGGCATTAGCAGTAAGCCAATGAAGGGACGGATTTGTGCGACTTTCTTTATATATGAGACCTTACGATTGGCAAGTGAAATGTGATAAACCAAGACAGCAATTATCATTGGATCAAACGTTAAAGTTCAGCAGCTGCGTCAAGTGATCAAAATCACAGTCTAACAAGTAAAAAGGCGAGAAAAACTTTCGTACCTGCAGATCCCTGGACAGCTGAAGCAAAGCTGATGATACAGAGCAGAACCAGCCGGACATTGATCACGTTCATCACCACCCCCATGTCTCATTCAACACCAAATCCCAATCCTTACAACCCCGACTCTCTCAACGAGGATCTTGATAACCAATAAAACCCAAATACAGTATCGATAAAAAAAAAAAAAAAAAAAAAAAAAATCAACTCTACAAAAAGAGAAGATTGCTAAATCAACAGACTTGATAACACTTGAAGCAAGATTGAGGAGGAAGGGAATCAGATCAGCAAGCCAGAGACCCCCGCGTACAGTGAGAGCAAAGCAACGCAATAAATTCTCCTTTTTCTTCCCTTCCCTTTGGTGGAGGAAACACCAAAAAGGCAAGAACAGAGATTTAATCAATCTCTCTGCGAATAAGCAACGTGCTCTGGAACCCGCAGAGGCTCTGACCACCATAAACGCCTCCCTCTCCACCAGCACGAAATTAATTCCACGAAACCGAAACCGACCCACGAATTGAAATGCCCTGTGTACTCCAAGCAACCCCAAGAACTGAACAGTTACAGACAAGAGACACCCTTTGCCACACGCGCACAGAGAGAGAGAGAGAGAGAGAGAGAGGGAGAGAGAGGGAGGTGGGTTGGGATTATTTTATTCGGGGGAGGTTAGATTTGAGTGGAGTGTTAATGGGGAATAACACGAGACCAGAATCAATGTTTACTTAAGTTGAAGTTGGACTCCCGCAGGAAGTTGGTCTGCATAATTTAATGGAGGGGGGAAGAGGGGGGGCAGTTTCTCAAGTCCTGACTGGTTTGTTGTGTTCTTGTTCTTTCCTGGTTTCTCGTCTTCTTTTTCAAGCTCGATCTCGATGGTGATGGCGACTCCTTTCGCTTTTGGGGAAGAAGACAGTGTAGTGGTGAATTCATCCACCTGACTCATCACCCACTATTCTGCTCCTCGCCGCGGATGATCCGGAGTCGGGAGAGAAAAAGGTGAGAGGGATTTCATGGGAGGATACGACGTTTACCTGTCGTCCCCGACCTCTTGCTTCAAGCAACAGTTGAAGACTTTTGGCCGGGGATTGAAAAGCGACGGTTAAAAAACAGAAAAAAAAAAAAAAGCAACAGTTGGAATTCAGACTAGAACTGAACATATATAAATATATAGTTAAGACAGCTTTGTGTTTAGGCCACCTATTCGAATTTTGACGTATTTTGTGGATAGCAATTTACCTATCTAAATTGGGATTTCGTGTCCCAATTTTTTTTTCACAAAATCAATATTAGAATTCAGTTATATAATTGAGTTTACTGAGCCATCGGGTCGGTCCAACCTAAAAACAAATTGAACCGGCCTTACCCAATCGGTTCCAAGCCGGTTCATACGAGGATCGGATAGGTTGCTCAATAACAGACTAGGGAGTCCACCCTTAATTGATCTGGTCTCCGGTTTTACTCGAGAACCCGCCTTACGAGTCAATACCCATTCCAAAAGTTTCAATATTGCCGTTGGAATTGTTTATTTTCCTTTTAATTGAAGGTTGAAAATGGAGATTCCAAAGACGTCACCGTTTCAAGGTAGCAGGTCTTGTTGAAGCACGTTGTCGGCTATATCTTTATACACAAAAGGTAGATCTGGTGGAGCAATCGTCTTCGTTTTAGTCAAACTAATGCATGAAAGAAGATACGATGACTACACGCTTCTTTATCCTTCGTATTCAATCATTTTGCGTCCGCACTATCAAATCAGCATCGGCCAAGTTAAAATAACCTTTTCCTTCCCTTAAAATTGCTTCTCGAGGCTTTGATAAGATATTGGAACTTAGGAATATGCTTTTAATATTCCAGAATATTGTGATTATGTCAAGAAAAGGGCTAATAAGAAGAGAATGATATTTATGAGCAATTGATTATGTCGACATCATAACCTACTAATAGACACACCGACGTTAAGGCGCCTCAAATTATAATGTGTCATTAGATTTATATATATATGTATGTATATGTATATGTTAATATTAATCCAAGAGGTTGGGACATATATCAATTTTATATATGATCTCAAGAAGCTAAGTCCTTATATTACCATATCTAATTCTATTTCAGAAATTAGGGACAACGGTGGGTTGGGTTAGAATAAAGGTTCCATTCGTTTAGGAAAAAATGAATGATTTAAAAAATATTTTTCTAAAATCAATCGTTTATATCGTTTACGAAAACAAATGAACGAAAAAATATTTTCGTCTTTTATGAAAATGTTTGGATATAAGCCTTAGTAAATATAAAAATATTATTGATATTATTCATTTTTCGTGAAATAAATGAAATTCGAATGTGTTTTGGCAATATTTGAAATAAAAAAGAATTTTGGATTCGCATTGACAATCGAAGGCTATATCTCGTATAAATTGCAGATTTTTTTTTTTTTTATTGTACATTGATATTGGTCAATTCCGAATATACAATCAAGAGCGGTTCGGATTCTCGTGCATTTAATCGAATTGCTTGGGTTGTGTTCTCGAATACAAGACAAAGTTAGTCATTTCGAATGTCCAATCGGACATCTTTCCTTTCTTTTAAGGTATTTGTGTCTTGTGATTATGTCGGAAGAAAAAGGAAGGAAGCTCCAAGAAGCAAACGAAATTTTTTTGATGTTCAATCATGAAGGTTGATTTGGAAATCATACTGTTGTTTCGAGTGGGCATATCAAGCTACAAGGTGGGCATCATGATCAGAATAGGTTTTGCCCCTTTTATTGTCTTGGCTCGTTGGCTTGGGAAACTTCGTGTTTAAATCAATCAAGTGCCAGCTTATATGCCTCACTAATCATCCAATTATTAGCTTGGTAGTATGACAATCCCACGATAGAAATTTTCCATTTTATGTGCTAGAATATTAATAAATATATAAAGCCCAGGATGTGTTTGGAGCATGTAATAGAAGCCCCATATCTTCATCCGAACATATCATCAATAGAGAGTTCAATTTTTGAGCCTGTCAATACATATAGTTATACTCACATTCACTAAAAAGTTTAAATTAATGAGTTATGGGTCAAGTATTAATTGTTTTACACTAAAACACTTCTCTGATATGGAATTTCTCTAATATAATTTGTATGTGCCTCTCATGTGAGTTTTAGTGTTAGGTTTACAATGTGTTTGGTAACATTTTTATTTTTGAGAATAATTCATTTTCAGAAATAATTATTTTCTATTTTTATTCCCTGAAACAATTTCTAAATAAAATAATGCATTTTGTAACTTCATAAAATTTCTATTTTTGGAATAGAAAAGAATAGGAAGGCATTTGGTATGATGCACAAGTATTTTTTTTTTTTTTTTTTGTGACGTAAAATTTCTTTTAATTTTTAATAATTTTTTGAGATCTTCTTCTTTTTTTCTTCTCTTCTTCTTCCTCCACCTGTCGTCTACCAGTCGACGATGCACAACAGTGAACAGTGGGGGCGGCAGGTGGTGAGAAAGAACAATAAAAGAAAAAAAGAAAAGAAAGAAAATGACTTATTTTTGGAAATTATTCCCGTGAATAATAAATTATTTTTTTCTACTTCTTCTTTCTATGCAAATCTATTCCCTGGTCATTTTTCTATTTCGGATAACTGATGTTATCAAATTGATTTTTATTTTATTTTTTTAATTCCGAGGAACGAAAGGAAAAAAAAACAAAGAAATAGAAATGTTACCATGCGGAGCCTTATTCCCTTTTAATTAAAGTATCCTTTTGCATCAACTTATCTTGACTTAAATTTTCAACGCCCAACTTCATCCGAGTTAGGATTCAGCAAACAATTACAAGGAAATAGAGAGTAAAAACATGAAAGCAAATTCGAGATATAAGATTTTAACCTAGTTCATCTTTAAACTAGGTTTACATCCAATAGAATATTCCTAAATTACAAAAGGAAAAGATTGCATAAAGTCAGTAGTTATTCATGAGTCTAAACTCAAACTACCAATAAAATATGAGCTCAAACTATAGGCGCCTTGATCAAATTTATGTTGTGTTTTGAGTACAAAATACTTGCATCAAGTTGAGCTCGAGCTTCATACTATATTGCGAAGGCTATTTGGGATTCGCTTAAGTATATGTCTTTTTAAATATATATATATATATATATATATATTTAATACCAAGATGCTTGTTATTGAAAAATATTAACCCTCTTCTCCCCGGAACTTTCACATGTACATATTCGGTCGCATCTTATTTTACGCGGCACCTGATTAGGCTGTTGTCGGAGAATATTCTTCTTTATTTATAAATTTGCCACCGGCCCTAAATGCAATTCCTGGTGCTAAGCCAAGAAAGGGTCGAATGACGTAATAATTAAATGCATGTGAAAGTCTCTTTTGGCATTATTGTGGTATTTTCACGGGGATGGGGACAAGTCGCACCTAAAGGAACCCCACAGGAACCCCACGTACAGTTGTGGTGGTCCAGTGGAAATCTTGGGAAAACAAAAGGCTCCAAATCTTTTTGTCTTTCGTATTCTCTACATGCTCCAACACATATGAGACTAATGCTTACGTAAGGTTTGTATAAATCCACGTAGTTACATACGTTTATATATATATATATATATATATATATATATATATATTGTGTGTGCGTGTGTGTGAATTTTTTTTTTTTTAGAAGTTTGTTGGGAAATTATGCTCGACTGAAGTTTATTTGTAGCTTAAAAGTTTAAGTAGACGAATATAAAGAGATCTCCTCTTGAGCAGCACACAAAAAGCGAATCATGGCACAGCCTGGCTCCGACATCATATTAAGATGTTCAATTTAAAAATTTAAACCTGTAAAGCAAGAGACGTGAGATGTTTTAATATATATATATATAAAAAGTGAACTTTCCGATAACCAAATATCCATATCATCAAAAAAAAAAAAAAAAAATGCAGTGTTTTGATCAAATTCTCTCCATGAACATGCAAATGCGTACAAGTTCAATCGAATGTGCCTCTACATGACATCCCTATGAAAATCCAGAGGATTGCCTAAACTATATAAATATTTTTGCTTTGTTTAGAGATCAAACTTAGGACCGACTAAACTGCTAGCTCCAATTCCACCATCTAATATTCAACTAAGAGCCTGTCTTTATCAAATGAATATGACTCGAGAGAAAAGATGCTCTTAAACGTGAAGGTAATGATTTTCCCAAGCAGGCCGGATGTGTTCCTGAAGCTCCTATCTGATGTTTTTTGTAGTTATAGCAACAATCAAGCCGTGACTAAAAGAACTCTTTTCAAGAAATGACAATTTATAGTTAATTAAGTAAAATTGTACCAAGGAATTTAATAGTAAAAGGTAAAGAATGGGACCACCAAGAGTTCTAATTTTGATGACAAGTTCTGCCCCAAAATTCAGAGCGGACTTAATGCAAGTAGTTCTCGTTTAGCTATCTTATAGTTTCTACTTTTTAACGCATGATTGAGGTGGATATACAGTTCTGCAAATTGAAACCTTTCGAAGCTTAAAATTTTCCTTTTTTCTTTTAACTTTTATTAAGGCTGAAAAGTACCATCTTTCAAACGAATATCCACACCATTTCAATTGATGATGCAAGGAATCAATAACTTATAATTGAAATATATATTTAGTTAATTCATATGACCTTCGATATAAATTTCAGCATCAAGTGCCCGAGGAGCTAGCCTTCTGCTTTTAGACTTTATTTTCTCAAAAAGTGTCCCTTAGGGTATATGAATTTTATCTTTATGTATAAATAAGCAACAGGTTACACTTCTACACGAAAGTGGATTATATGGAGAAAATAGTCCAAAAAGCATATTGTATAGCGACTAATTAGTTGCTAAATCTTTCAATTATGTCAATTAAGTCCCAAACCTTTTGATAATTTCTTAATATAGTCATTCTTGTCAATTTTTTGCCAAAAATTGCAAACATGGCGGTCTAGTTGGCCGTCCTATGTAGACAATTGGCACTAATGTGCATAATGTTTGTATTTTTAAAATTTCTTGTGAATTTTTTATTTTTCATTTTTTTTCCCTTTTCTTTTCCCTTTGTTGGTTCTTGGTCATGGTGATTAGCCACAAGTGAGGGTTGGACTTGCCTAGGTTGGCCATTCTAGATCAGGCAAGGGCTACAACATTCTCGCTGGGCATCATGGCTCTTGCCATGGACACATCATGTAGGCTAGGGTACCTTGCTCATGCCAGGACCGTGGCCAAGTAGCGGTCATCAACAAAATGAAAAGAGAAAAGGGAGGGGGGAGGGGGACAATGAAAAAAGACATTTTAAAAAATTTTAAAAAATTTTCACGTAGAAAGATTTGGAATTGAACTAATCATTGTATAATAAATTTAAGACTTTTAAAATAATTATCTTGAATTATATAATAATAATAATAATATGACCAAATAGAAAAATGGGTTTATATCAAAAAGGAGGTGGGGTGTGATGGTGAAAAGGTAGGATGATTCAATGGATCCCACAAGGCCTAGTTTTTAAGATTAATGTAATGTCTTAGCTCATGCTGTGTTGGCTTTAAAAAAGAAAGATGCTTTATATTATTATGACTACATACAAAGTGATGATGTGGTGGTGATCACATGAGATCCTCACGTTTGGCCGCAAAAATAAAAGGCGAGATGCTAACGAGGCACGTGAACCAAGAAATAAATGGCAATTTTACTGTTCTTTGATGAGAAGTTCAAAAGGACAATTATAATTAGTGCCAAAAGGCGAGACAAATCTTCATTCTCCAATGATGGCTTGGGAAGGTAATTTACATTGTTTAAGCAAGCCACTCAAAAGCTTAGAGTGCGTGGTTACTAGTAAAAAATAATAATAATTAACTCAATTAACCCTTTAAATGTTAAAATTCACCCTAAAATAGTTTGGTTTACCTAATTGTTACTTTGAATTTTGGTTGGGGATATTCTTAGGTTCAAGCCTATCAACGCAAGCTTTAATTGATCATCCATATTAAACTTGATGGTTGCAAATCAATCCACTCAAACCATGCACACTAATTTGAAAGAAAAAACAATATGATTCTTGACGGTTAATTTGGATGAACGGACATGTATTGTGATCCTAAAACATTTCAAAATCTCTCTGAAATTCTTATAGGTGGTATTGTCATAGTCAATTACGGGAAATTTTTTCATGTACCATTGGAATTTTTTTTTTCTACATATTAACTTTTGAGGAATACCAAATTTTTAAACTTTTTACTAATTAATATTTTCTTATTAACTAAGTTGACAATATCATATTTAATTTTTAGATGAATAAATCCCTTTGAATATCATCTTGAATATTGTACATATAAGACGCGCATGATAACTATTCTATTTCTATTCCAAAATTGTTTTTCTATTCAAGACATGTTTTTAAAACATAAATCTGTTTGGTAAAACTATTTCATTTTCCTATTTTTTGAATAGATTTCTACTCAAAAAATAGGTTTGAACAGAAATTAGAAGTAATAATTTGTTACTTTTCTATTTTTTGGAATATAAATGAGAAATAAAAACTCTTCTCATTGTTCGTTCTCGTTATTAGCCGGTTGCTTATCTGTCGTCGCTGGCCACCATTTGCCATCCGTTACTACCTCTCCTTGTCGCCGCCGCTGTCAGAAAAACAAAAATTTTATGTCGTTATCAAATGAATTTTTATACTAAGAATAGAAATTTTGTGTCATTATCAAACGCATTTTTTCGCTAAATTCATCCGAGAATATAAATAAAAAAATCTACTTCTCTTTTAGAAATCAATTTTTTTGTTAGAATGGCCATCCTTCACGCCCATAGCTTCTGATGTCTTAGCAATAGAACCAAAAAGGGCCAAACTACGCATGTTCACCTATCCCTAGTTTGGCATTATATTATGAATTTATCACTCGTGGATGTAGACAAGCCACGTCAGAGCACCATACTCTAATACCCGAATTCCAGTGATATGTGGTGGACTATTGCTCCATATGTTTGTCTGCAATATCCAACACATGCTCCGCAAAAAAACAAAAATAACAATTATTTGCTTTGTCTCTTTTACTATATCACTTTCGCCAAGAACAAAAAGAAAAAAAAAAATGCGAAAATGATGATGTGTCGATTGTTATAGCAAAGGGTAAGTCTCGATTAATCGAAGAATTTTAGTGAGAAAAAGATCGAATTAGTGAAAGGCAAGAACTTTTGGGGGACCATCAAGAAGGGTCGATTGATGGAGTTCTTGCCAAATCCAACGTGAACTCGAGGCAAAGTAGGCCTCATTTCGCTATCTTAGTTTCAATGTATGCATACACAGATAATACACGTGCACGCTTTGTGTTGCTTTTGGCTTGCCTTTGTTAAGGCTGAAAAGGAACGTCCTTTAAACGCATGACCCCAGGAAGCACAAAGGCTTAATTTTCTCTCCTCCCCCACCAAAACCCCACCACACACTCCAAGCATCAAATTGCATTCTTGTGGCTCTAATAAGTTATGGCCCAAAGCCAGCGTGGGTTGTGCACACAATCTTGGGTCCAATTGAGTCATGCTCACTGAAATTTTGGATGAGCTAGAAATTAGTTGATCTCAAATTTCATTTTGAATCAATGGAGCTATCCCTCGGGATCGGATTTTTCTTTTTCTTTTTGGTTGAACCCTGGATCAAGTTACGATGCAATAATTCATCATGTATCCCTAAGGTTGTCGTCTCTTGGCCTTCTTTGATCGGACATCGGCACAACGACATAAGAGAGACTCGCGATACCATACTCCTCATATAACTTAAACTTGATCAAGTTTTCTAAGAAGTACATTGCAATTCATAACTGAATTTCAAATCACGGGCCAGATGGTTTGCCCTCTCCACAAATCTATCTGATTTGCCCCAGCCCAAGAAAGAAGTTTGAATTAAAGCTGAAAGGCCCATCTCACTAACCTGGACCGGTCTATGATAAGTTGGTTTTTTTTTTGGGTGGTCGGAACTAGTCTATAATAAGTTGATCCGACCATGGGCTTATAATAATTGGGAAACTCAAGCTATTATTTAATCTTGATAGCCCCACTCATTCGAGAAAAGCAGAACTTCGTCCGTGTGCAGGCTTAGACTAAACCTATCCATTGACCATGAAAATCATGCCTATGAACACAAGCTAGATGCAATGGAGTTTGACCTTGGAGTCTATCGGACCCAACCTTAATCACGTCTTTCATCACAAGTTGAAACACAATGATGGTCACCATATAAACATACATTTAAACATAATTGATAATTCTCACTAAGTAGCCAAAAAGACCAACATCTCGATTTATCTGATTTGTACATGGAGTTGAACAAATCGTTTAACAACATGTATTTTATACCTCATCATTTGTAATAAAATAAGCGTAGATCTCTCTCTCTCTCTCTCCGTTTTTTTTTTCTTTTTTTGCACAACATGATTTATGTTCTAAAGTGAAGTATGTCTAAGTGAATTGAGCAATCAGTAACAAACTCAAGACATGACAAAGAAAAAACAACTTTAGCAATTAAATTGATGAATTAATCCCTGTAATTTCATAGGGATAATTACCATAAAAATGCTAAATCTTTCAATTTAGCCTATTTAGTTCTAAACTATACGATGATTTGCTAATATAGTTTTTTTGGCCTATTTTAGTTAGAAATTGCAAACGTGAACGTTAGCCATTCTACTTTACCAAAAAAAAAAAACATTTGCCATTCTATGTTGCATGATATATGTTGATGTAGACAATTTTTACAAATTTTAAAATTTTTTTATGAATCTTATATTATTTTTCCCATGGTTGGAAAAAAAAAAAAAAGAACTGAAAAATAATAACAATAAAAAAATTATGAAAAATCATGAAAAAATTGCAAAAATTGCAAAAATTATCCACGCACCAACAATGCCACATAAGATGGTTGCAATCCACATTAGTGTTTTCTGGACAAAATTGATCGCATAGAATATATTGGTAAATTGTCAAAATTTTTAGGGCAAAATTAGTCAAATTAAAAGGTTTGAAATTGAATTGGCCACCGTATAATAAGTTTAGAACTTTTTTAGTAATTTTTCTTAATTATGTAGGATTACATTTATTCTAACAAAATGTGCTTCAATTCCGATAAATATTTCATATTTTTTCTCTAGTACTCCTTTTCTTCAACCCCCATTTGGAATCCAGTTCCTCCTCCTTTTCCTTTTCCTGTATGGGGTGATTAGAACTTATGAATCCACAAGGATCGAATTCTTAGAGGCCGAAACGTTAGAATCTTAAGAAAACATGATATTAATACTCATATATTGGAGTCTAGAGTTCGAATTTTTCGACTTTCTATTCAAATTGAACTCAATCATGATATCATCCTTATCAAATTTGAGTCGTGTTTTGAGTACCGAGTATGTTTGTCAAGTCAAGCTCAAGCTTTATATCATATCGGCTGCAACTTAATTCATCCTCTTTTAGCCCTTGTCTATTTAAACAAATTGTGAAGCTGCAGTGGAGGATTTTTCAAAGTATATGTCTCTTTAAATTTATCTTGTTACTTAGGTATCGTTTATTTTGTGGAAAATGAATGATTTGAAAAAAATTGTATTGAAAATAATCACTTATATCACTTGAAATAATTAGTCAATGAAAAATATCTTCATTATTAACAACAATTTATGTTTAAACAATTTCGTAAAAAATGAAATTATTTTTCGCTCGTTCATTTTTTTAAGACGATACGAGTGACCAATTTCATTTTAAATCATTCATTTTTTGTGAAACAAATCTACCTTCAATTTTTTCTCTCTTTTTTGCTGCATATTTTTTATGCTTGGTATTAAATGAATAATCAAATTAGCTATGTCTGGGTTCGCCCCTCCCCACCCATGTACATATTTTGTCATATCTTTTAGATTTATGTGGCACATGATTGATGCCACTCCAAAGAATTTATCTTGGAAATATATTTGTTGGAGTATATCTTCTTATCTAAAATTTTGGGAAAAATAATGATATAATTGTCAGAGCTTTTGTATGGTGTTTGCTTCAATGTTATAACTTTTTTTTTTCAATCACTTGAATGCCTTGACTTCTAAAAAATATTCACCTGGAGTGCCATAACATTTAAGAAAATGTGAAAATCTTACATAGCATGAAAGCTTTTTCTTTAGAAAGACTTTTTCTTGAATCGAATGGAAGTTCTTTGCATGTGTTTTTGGGCCAAACAAAAATGAGGTGCCCCTTTTTATTGATAGTTTTATTAGGCTAAAGGCTTGCGAATTAACTTGCCTTAATAGGCTTTCCTAGGCACGAGAAAGAAGTTCTTAACTTGGTAAAGGCTCCATTGATGTCTAAAATTGGAAATTGAAAGTTTTCCATCTTACATCTACATTTTGCGTAAAAGATTTTTCTTTAGAGAGATTCTACTTTGAATCGAATTGAAGTTCTTGATTATGATTTTAGGCCAAACAAAAGTGAGGTGCTTGTTTTTGGCGATAGCTTTATTCGACTATAATCTTGCAAATTAATTTGCTTGAAAAGCTTTCTTGAGTGCAAGAAGGAAGAGGCTTAACATGGTAAAGACTCCATTGGTGTCTAAAATTGAAAATTGGAAAATGTTCCATTTTACATTATACTTTGCGTGAAAACTTTTTCTTTAGAAAGATTATGCCTTGAATTGAATGGAAGCTTCTTGCTTGTGTTTCCAAGCAGAAAAGTGAGGCACCCATTTTGCCAATAGCTTTATTTAGATAAAGACTTGCAAATTAGAGTAGCTTTCTTTAGCCAAAGAAAAAAGGGGCTTTACTTGGTATAGACTCAATTGTTGTCTAAAACTAGAAATTAAAAAATTTTCTATTTTACATCTACATTTTGCATACTTCTTTAGAAAGATTTTGCCTAGAATCAAATGGAAGTTCCTTGTGTGTGTTTTTGGGCTAGACAAAAGTGAGGTACCCATTTCTGTTGATAGCTTTGTTTGGCTAAAGGGATATGTGCCGGAAAATTATTCTTTTCTTATGCAAAAGGAACTTCAATGGCTTGAGGTTGGTTCACCATATTTGCTTGCTACTCTTTAATTTACTTGCATTCACATTAATAGACGTCCTCTCATTTCTGTAGGTACTTGAAGATAGGTGCTCTCCTTTAATTAGATGTCTGAAATTTAAGGTTGGTTCACCTTTATTTGTTTTGCCACTCTTTTGTGCTCTTTAATTTTCGTTTGTGTTGATAGATGATGGCGAAGAAAGATAAGAGCGGCCCTTCTTCCAAATGTCTAAAATGGGCACTAAAAAAAGAAAGGAGACGGAAAACATATTGGGAAGTTTTTGTAGAACTACACAAAGATTTGTTTAAAGAGGCAAGAGAATTGAGGAAGGATACATCAACATTTTGTAGCGTTGTAGCAACACTCATCGCTACAATAGTTTTTGCTACCGCTTTTACAGTACCTGGAGGCAACAACGGTACAGGAATCCCAATCTTTCTGAGGAAGGGTTCATTCATGTTATTTGCGGTTGCGACCGCTTTAGCTCTGTTCTCCTCTGTCACTGCCACCTTGATGTTCTTGGCTATCGTAACTTCACACTATACAGCAAAAGACTACCTCCAATCTCTACCTAAAAAAATGATGTTAGGCCTCACGTTTCTCTTTCTCTCTTTGGCCTTTATGCTTGTGGCTTTTGGCTTTGCTCTTACAATTGTCCTAAGCAAATGATGGAATTGAATTTACACCCCCATTACTTTGTTGGCTACCGTCCATGTCATATTGTTCGTAATCCTACAGCTTCCCTTGTATGTTGAAATGGTTGAATCCACCTATTGACCTCGCCTCTATCATCTTGTGAAGATTTGGAAATGATTTGTGCTATTATTATTGAACAGGGACATCTGTGACTTGATCTTTGTTTGCACTTGTTTTTGTGTGTGAAATGTGAATATCATGGTGTTTACTCATGTTTTGAGATTGTTGTGTTATGAAATTAGCTACACTTATGTGAAAGCTTAATGTGTGTAGTCAAGTGCACACCTCACCTTTGTGAGTTATTTTATTTGGTATTTTCCCCCAAACAATGTGCAATTACTTCATTGCTCCCTGTTGAATTAACTATTAAGGCGAACCCAATTCTTCAAAGAATTGGCGACATCGCCATCAATCCATTCATTCAAATAAAGCAATGATCCACAAAAATTCTTTAACTACTTAAGATGGCCACCCAATTAGTGGCCCATCAACCCACAAAAAAAAAAAAAATTGTGACCCAACACATTAATGGTGCGTATGATAAAATTTCTACTTCTATATTTTTCTATTTTTCTGTTCTCCAGAACAGGTTTGGAACAGAAATCCGTTTGATAACATAATTTGATTTTTCTATTTCTGGAATAGATTTGAAGAAGAAATCAGAAGTTAAAATTTTCAACTTCTCAATTTCTGAAATAGAAATTGAGAAATCAATTTCTGGCCATAAATCAATTTATATTCCATAAATTTTGTCATGCGTACCCTAAAATTCTCATGTAGCAATCCAACCAACCTCTAGAATCACCTATTACCCACATTGGCATCTCATCCTCTCGTCCAACATTTTGGCTTTGACCTTTGCCATTGTAGTAGCATTGGCCATTGATTCCTCTTGCACATTCATGATCCTCATGCCCCGCTTCTTACCCACCGCATCACCCCTTCCTAATTGCTCACCCAAAAACCATGCGCGGCATCTGTCAACACCAACACCACCAACTGCATAAAAAACATAGCCATCAAAATCCCATACTCTAGCCTCGCTTGGACTTTAGCCCATTTCGGGTCTCTCTGTGATCGCATCAGCGAAAGGCTTGACATTCCTTTTAGTGAATAACACTAGGACACCGACCACCTGCCCAAACAGTAAAGCGAGGAGGGTCAATGTACCTGGATATAATCAACATGTGGAGATGTTACGGCCAAACATCAAAAAACAAATTGCCTATGACCTAATGGATACTTCCGTATGTGCCTCTCAAGACTATAACTCCAGTAAAAGTATGCAACGGCAAAGTTTGTTTCAAATTAAACTTGTGATGCTAAGATTGAGGTTTTGGGAATAGGATACCCATTCTTTTTAAGCAACCTCAGAATTTGCTAATCTTATGCTGCTTTAGACAAACATTTAGGATTGACACATTTAGAATTAATCAAAGGATACGAGATAGGAAACCAAAGGAACCATTTGAACAAGAGAGGAGTTTTCTGACTCGAAGGTTCCCACAACACATTTACAAATGCGTCTATTTTCCTCGTCCATAATGGTGCGAGTCAAACCGGAATTCGACACTTTGGGCATAAAATCACAATCCAATAATATGTTGCTGGCCTTGAAGTCTCTATGTATAACATGATGGGCTTGAGTCTTGAAGCAAATCGGCTAAACCATGAATACCACTAATTTAGGGCTAGCTTCCTTAGGATTATTACCATAAAAATCATAAACATATTACATTTATATCAATTCAATCATAACTTTTTAATTATATTAATTTAATCCAAAACACTTTCACATTTGCCGATTAAGCCTATCCGATCAATTTTGATCGGAAATCACTAATATGGACGTCAGTTGTCCCATGTGGTATGGTCTCATGGCCCTTGCCAAATGGCCGATGCTTAGTACATAGTTGTTGCGACCTATCTTTTTCGTCCCGGAGGGGAAAGGACGTAGATTTATAGATATTGTTTAAAAGGCGGGCCCACTACTTTCGTTTAGGTACAGGCTCTCCCAAGTCCATACTTTGCGCACAATGTTAGGGTATTCAATTTTAGCTGTAGATGATACCATGAGGATTTTCAAATGAGAAGTCACCATTGGCCTATTGGAATCAGTTAGAAACCAAGTAAGACATTGGAGTATACCTTACTTCCTATGCAACTAAAGAATCTAAGGTTAGTATCTTGATTATACTAATTAATCAACTAGTGCCACTTCAGTATCTAATCTTATTTAATTAAACAAATTTTTTGTCATGCATTTGAGATTAATTTTAAGCTCATCCACTAACATATGAGATGATTATGCGGGTGCACAATTATTAAAATGACAATTAGCAACAATTTCTAACTAGGTTAAGGGGAAAGAAAAACAATCAACATATTGAAAGTGCGCAATCAAAGGCATTTGTCTTAAAAAAAACATTCAAACCTTATTGTAAAGCTCTAGGTTTGTTCAATTTTGAGCATAATTTTTATCCAAGATTTTCCCACACTTTTAGGAGAAAACTATCCAAAATCTATTTTTTTAACCCTTTTGAGGAATTTTATTTTTTTTGAATTTTTTTCATTTTTATTTTTTGGAATTTTAGGGATTTTCCAATTTATCTAAAATTTTAATATTTTTTAAAATATTTTTATACATTTTCTGAATTTTAAATATTTTTTATAATTTTTAAATTTTATGATTTCTTTTTCTAATGTTTTTCATGAATTTTAAAACTATTAAAAGGGAGAAAGAAATTCGGGCCAGGTGACTAGGCCCGACTAAGCTAATCCGGACCCTATCGGTCCGGGTCGGGTCTAAATCCGGACCAGCCGTAGAGCCCATTCCGTATTAACCAAGTCAGCCCATAAAACTCTTAGCCCACTCGGAGCCTCCAGCCCATTTCTATTTTCTATTCTCGCCCCAGCCATCTGAGGCCCACAAAAAATATCAGCCCACTTTAACACCAAAATCTTCCTGTGCTGTTATAACTGGAGCTGAGCCCAAACTCAATAAGCTAATTTTGAGCCCACTCCACCAGAGCCCGAACACGTTCTAGCCCAAACCTAATTAATCAATTAAACCCATGCTAATTCACTCCTCCCCATTTTCTCATTTCTCTACTTTTTACTACCTATTTCTATTTCTTTTTCTTTCACCCCCACCGATTGGCTTTCCATTTCATTCATGTTACATAAACCTGAAGCACCTAAGAACTAACCGGGAAAGTAGACAAACTTCAATGAACAATAACTTGCAGACATCATACTGAATACGCCACATACGGATGAGACAATAAAGATACATAGGGCACAATACGAACTTCACTAAGGATCCACACCAAACCATTTTTTTATTTTTTGGCTGGAATACCATCACCGATTGACTCTGGGAATGTAAGCCGTAGGACAAAGAGAAGGGCAAAGATGCAAAGAAAAGAAAAACTCGACCATGAAAAGGACGTTAAAGAAAACAACTAAGGTGGCTTACTCCCGACCAATGTGCTTCCAGGTTAGACAAAAAAAGGGCTAACTCGCACCAGGCTCTTATACGCATTTCGTCGAACGGGTCATGTGGCGTGGATTAGGGAGAAGATGTTGACCATTTCATAATGGGACTCGCACCCACATTCGAAGGACATCATCACTAGACGACCCAAAATGAACACATCAGCCTACACCAAGCACAGCACGCCAATGGACTACATCAAAGAAGAATCGAGAAGCAGGGCAAGACAGCAAAAGTTTCACGGAACGGGCGTACAGTTGCGAGGGAGCCTACAGTTTCAGCAAAACATGGCTTTCAAGGACATCAGAGAAACATTTCATCGAACATTTGAGGCGCGCTGGCTAAAAGGGGAAAAACCGACCAGCTCACACTAAGGCTCGTGACAACCACCATACAAAACACAGGTACGAGACACAAAGACGACGTGGGCTAGAGGTTGCATGAGCCGGAAGGCCGCGAGCTCCAGCCCGGCACGCCCAAAAACAGGGCAAACGCAAGGCCGGGGCTTACCGGAGCTTCAGGCGCGGGAGAGGAGGCACGACGGCGGGTCGTCGGCCGCGATTCAGGTGTGGCTGCCGGCGGTCTCTCCCTCCAGCTCCTTTCTCTCGCTCGAACTCTCGCTCACGATACACGCTCTCTCTCGAGCTCTCTCTTTCCCTGGTTTCTCGCCAAAAAGGACGCCTCCCAGAATCAAGCCAACACTCCTCTCTCTGGATACCTCTCTACCTCGAGCTCCCTCTCGAATTTTGCTCGCTGAACCGAGGCCTCTCTCGGTCTCTCCTCTGTTTTTCAGCCGAAAGACCCCCCCTCCCCAGCTCTCTCTTTCTCTGCTTTATCCCTCTCTCAGTCCTCTCTACCTCGTCCAACGATGCCACCTGTCCCAACCGATTGTCCTGGCCGAGCGTCGCGCACGACGTTCTCCTCGGCCCATCCTTCCTCTCGTACGCCGTCCTCGTGTCCGTGCTTCTTTGTCGCCAAGCTCTCGTCCAAAACGAGGGAGAAGAGAGGAGAGAAGGAGAAGAAGAGAAGGGGGCCAGGCTGGCAAAAGGGAAAGGTGGGCCGGCCCGTTGGGGGGAGAGAGAAGGGAAGAGGGAGAAAAATAAATAAATAAAGGGGGAGGGGGCCGGGCAGGCCCAGCCCTAGCTTGGCCCTATTCCGTTTTTCGAATTTTCTTAAAAAATATATATTTTTTATTTTTTAAGTTTTGATACTAATTATGCAAATGTTCCTAATATTTATATGCGGTGCACTTTAATGAAAATTATTTTTTACTTAGGATTATAAATTAATTCCTAGTTTTCGAAGCGATTAAGCTCTAAATAAATAAGCAAACTTTAGGTGTTGACAAAAGTTTGTCATATCTTATTGATTTACGTGGACAATGGATACCACTCTAGAGAATTCATCTTGGAAATATATATGCCCAAGAATACCTTATTATTTATAAAATTTATCAAAGAAAGTACACACCCCTTACAAATTGATCGGGATCCGGATCAAGCCAACCAAATTGTGTTTGGTCATATTTAGGTCATGTCACGATTCAAGTCAAAGAAAGTACACAACCCTTACGGTTCAATTCAGTTTGGGTGTAATGGAAACTTGACCCCAACCAAATTGTTGATGACCAATTCTTTAAAATATATATTAGAGAGTTTGTCCAACTGAATTTGCAATTGATTGTCCTACAAAGTAATTTCATCAAGAGCAAAGGGAAAAACAAATGGGTTCCGAATAGTTAATTACTCATCATTGAGAGACTACATAAGACTCATCCTTCTAAGATATGATCCTCAAATTGGTCAATTCACTGTAGTCATCTCCAAACAAGAAAGCATGTTATGAAGAAAAAATAACATATCAATAGAAATGGCGTCACTATTATGACGAAGTGCAAATATAATATTGTAGAAGAAAAATTCACTAACAAACACATTGTCCAAGATACATGCATGGTGGAATGTTCTTTCCACAAGTGCAAGAAAAAAAATAATATGAGTGTGAAAAATTCCAACCGTTAAGTCCATCCAATGAAGTTTAATCGATACACTTTATTTAAAGATAAAACCATGTAATGCATCAGCATGATAAAAGGTAAAAATGTTATAGACTTGTATCTTGTATCAATTGTAATGTATAAATTAATTGTATCAACTGATGAAATCGATTTGTTTAATTTAATATTTTCTGTTTATGTATAGTTTTGTTTAAATTACTACGTGTGATTGTGAAGTTACATAAAATTTCATATAAACTTAATTTATGAATGATAACGCAAATAAGATCAATGGCTATGAGAAACAATAACTCACTAAAAAACACATTTTTTAAGATATGAAAGTTAGAAGGTCCATAAAAACTAATTCACGATACAATATTTATCTCAAAAAGAACTCATAATTTTTGTTAGGTTTAAAGTTAAAATTTTTTTGGTATTATCAGACCTTGGTCGATGGATCCTCTCGTGCTTTGAGTAAGTTGATCATCGCCATGTATCATGTATTTTAGTTAGACACCGCCCATTGAAAACTCAAGATCAATGGCCTCATTTGACGTTCTGTTAATCGGCCTCCTGGGTCAATTGCGTTGTCATGACCTATTGAAGAGCTTGCAATTGCATCTTATGGGTTAAGTGTATTTTCATTAGATTTTTTTTTTTTTAATTTTGGTTTTGGTAATCAAATTAACAATTCAATTGGACGTGAATTTCTATGAACTAAAAGTTATGCCATATTTTTGTCTTTTACTTTGAGACACCTAGCGTCATAATCCATGATGAGACGTCACCTTACCTTTTGTTGAGCACGTGAAATGACGTCATACAGACTTCTGAGAAGAGGCGAGGACGTAACACATCATTCTTGACTTTAATTGCATCTTTAAGTCACCCCGCGTCGGGCCAAAAAAGTGTCGTGCATAAGAAGTCGTTGTTGGACACGTGCACAATTAGAGAAGAACCCCAAATAATTTCATTCATACATGCACATTTTCAGATATGAAAAAGGTTTCAGTTTTACATTTCTTATTTTAGGCCCTAAAAAAGTCCCAATTTTAGATCGAATCTCAATTTTGTCACAATTTCTTTTTATCTAAAAAATTAATCAATTTTCACTATAAGCCCAAATTTACCCACGCATTAGAAGATGTGCATTTATCAAAATATCTACATTCATATGGAATAACGGTAGCTTCCTGATGGTGATAATTTTGAAAAACTCAATGATAATTTTACATAGAGGGTTAACCGAGATAGATTCAGGACTAAAGTGAAAATTAGTGATTTATTTTTAAACAAAAAAGTTTGAGTTATAATTATAATTATACCTAAAGTTGAGGGTTTTTTAGGGAATTGGCCTAAAACGAAGTACGCCAAACTGAGAGCTTTTCTCATAGAAGGGAAGGGATGCTTTAAGCTATAAACTAAATTTTCAATACATATCCAGCTTAAGAGTTTACAAAACAAAAAATCTTCTTAATAAGATGCTAATGCCACACACAAACACACGCATATTCTCAAATTTGAATGGATCTCATTCACATAAACTACGAGCCACCTAACCCATTTTTGAACTCATATTTGATGAGATGATTTATTACATGTATTAGTTATATTCAGTATATAGGTTACAAATAGGTTTAGAATGGTAAAGTCCAAAATATTATGAATGTTAGATGGTTTTACAACTTATTTAAATCCAACAATCTTTTATGATTGTCTCTAGCCCTCACTCACACTGCGCTCTCATCTTAGTTTATCTATGAGTTTTCCTAGATTGGTTAAATACAAAAATATTTTAGTAATGAATTAGGTTGGATATGGTCAGTAAATTTGTAGTGCTTAGAAATGGGTTAGTTTAGGTTGAATCATTTTCAACCTGATCCAACCCATTCACTTAACGGGTTTAACTACAAAACACCCTAGACATTAAAGGAAAAAGGACTACCTTGTCCTAATTAGGTGGACAAAAAGGAAAATTGATATAAATGGTCTCTGAATTTTAGCTAAATATACAATGTGCTCAATGAACTTTTAATTTGTTCAATATAATCCCTTAACTTTAGTCCACTATTTAATGTAGTTCATGAACTTTTAATTTGTTCAATTGTAGTTTTTGGATTTTTGATACTTATTCAATATAGTCCATATTGCACTAAAGTTAAAGGATTATATTAAAAAAATTAAAAATTTATGAATTATATTATACATTAGACAAAATTTTAGAGATTAATTATGTCATTATCCCAACTAGGAATGATTGGACTCTCTCCCTCCCTCACATTGAAAATCACCGTTGGAGTTCGTGAAAATTACTAGGGTGCCCTCGTGCACGAGTCAAAAGTTTTTGGTCATTCTCCTATACCTTCACTTCCATGCAGATACCTTCTCTCTTATCTCTACCCATCAATTCACTTATCTTAGCAAGTGTCGCAATCCATGTCAGGACACGCCCAACTTCTCTCTCTTGATGATGTAAGCAATGACGTCATACAAATGTCGCATCCTTGACTTCAATGACATCTTTAAGTCGTCCCGCGTTGGGCCAAAAAGGGCTGTACACAGATGTCATGTTTAGTTGCAGAAGGATCCTCAATAATTTCATATGAAATTGCAAATTTTCAAACTTGCCCGGGTCCAATCCCGCGATACATGGGAAAGACATTCCGTCTTTTTTTTTTTTTTTTTAATAAATATTAAATAATTTTATTGATTAACTTTCCATCCAAAATTTTTGTCCTCCCCATTTTCCTTACTTTTTAAAAATAAGCATAAATTCTATATTTAGTAAACTAGGTCCAATGTGAGTAGGGCTATTTAGTCATTCCAATTATTCTATTCCTAGAAAAAATTCTGATATTAAGATTTTGAGAATACTTAATTAACCCATTTTTGAACTCATATTTGATGAGATGATTTATTACATGTATTAGTTATATTCAGTATATAGGTTACAAATAGGTTTAGAATGGTAAAGTCCAAAATAATATGAATGTTAGATGGTTTTACAACTTATTTAAATCCAACAATCTTTTATGACTATCTCTCGCCCTCACTCACACTGTGCTCTAATCTTAGTTTATCTATGGGTTTTCCTAGATTGGGTTAAATACAGAAATATTTTAGTAATGAATCAAGTTGGGTATGGTCAGTAAATTTGTAGTGCATAGAAATGGGTTAGTTTAGGTTGAATAATTTTCGACCCGATCCAACCCATTCACTTAACGGGTTTAACTACAAAACACCCTAGACATTAAAGGAAAAAGGACTACCTTGTCCTAATTAGGTGGACAAAAAGGAAAATTGATATAAATGGTCTCTGAATTTTAGCTAAATATGCAATGTGCTCAATGAACTTTTAATTTATTCAATACAATCCCTTAACTTTAATCCACTATTTAATGTGGTTCATGAACTTTTAATTTGTTCAATTGTAGTTTTTGGACTTTGATACTTATTCAATATAGTCCATATTGCACTAAAGTTAAGGGATCATATTAAAAAAATTAAAAATTTATGAATTATATTATACATTAGACAAAATTTTAGAGATTAATTATGTCATTATCCCAACTAGGAATGATTGGACTCTCTCCCTCCCTCACATTGAAAATCACCGTTGGAGTTCGTGAAAATTACTAGGGTGCCCTCGTGAGCGAGTCAAAAGTTTTCGGTCATTCTCCTATACCTTCACTTCCATGCAGATACCTTCTCTCTTATCTCTACCCATCAATTCACTTATCTTAGCAAGTGTCGCAATCCATGTCAGGACACGCCCAACTTCTCTCTCTTGATGATGTAAGCAATGACGTCATACAAATGTCGCATCCTTGACTTCAATGACATCTTTAAGTCGTTCCGCGTTGGGCCAAAAAGGGCTGTACACAGATGTCATGTTTAGTTGCAGAAGGATCCTCAATAATTTCATATGTAATTGCAAATTTTCAAACTTGCCCGGGTCCAATCCCGCGATACATGGAAAAGACATTCCGTCTTTTTTTTATTTTATAAATATTAAATAATTTTATTGATTAACTTGCCGTCCAAAATTTTTGTCCTCCCCATTTTCCTTACTTTTTAAAAATAAGCATAAATTCCATATTTAGTAAACTAGGTCCAATGTGAGTAGGGCTATTTAGTCATTCCAATTATTCTATTCCTACAAAAAATTCTGATATTAAGATTTTGAGAATACTTACATTAACTAAAAGTATCTGATGATTTGATTAATTGAGGATGAAAATATTCTCACCTTATGAGGTAAAATTAAAGATGTCGTGTAATTTTTTGTGAGAATAACACATTAGCGCAATTCAGGCTCAAATTATGTTAAACTGATTTTTTGAGTTGGCAATAAAAATAAAAGTTAAGAAAAAAAGTAGTGAAGAGAATGATTTTCCTCATGTTGTTCATACGGATAATGAATGCGAATACAAAAATTATGGATATCTATATGACATATATCGTCATTGTAAAAGTATATATATATATATATATATATATATATATATATATATAGAAAGGAAATCAAATCTATTTACCATATAAGTTACATGTTAAAAATAAAATTGATTGTTTTGATTATGGAAAATCCATTTGTGTCAAGAAAATTTCACATTGCCATTGTACCGGATAAAAGTCCATTGAGATATGATTTATACTATGTACACTGTTGATGTAAAAGTCTTTTTTTTATACGAGCAGTCTCAAAATAGGAACACAAACCTTAAATCTACATGCTAAACATAAAAATCGTAATATTTGTCATTATTTTTGCACCGCCGGCACACTGAACAAAAATATATGGAATTATGTTTTTTGCAAAAAGAGAATGGTGGAAGAAAAGAAAAAATAAATAGGAATTTCCATAAAATTTCTGATGTCATAAAATTTGGAAATGTGGACGACATTCGGGAAAAGAGAAGGGTACATCGTCTTTACAGCTGGAACTTTGGCTCCATCCCCAGGTCGATTATAAAAAGAGAAGACCCATGGGAGCAGAAAACAACTTCGACTTCAACCCTTGAAATTACTTCTCCGCTTTAGAGTTTTACCTGCTCGCGGCACGGCTTGGAAACCTCCATGGATATCCAAGACAGTTCGATTCCGAAACCACCGCCAGGTATGTTCTGTTCTTTCCTTTCTCTGTCCTGATTTCATCCCAAAAGGTGATGGAAAAATTGGAAAAGTGTCGCTTTTTGGGGGTTAATTTCTAAGATATATAAAATGGCAACATTTTTATTTATTTATTACTTAACAAGTATCTCGACACTTTATAAAGAAAACCCTCGTAAAAAAAGAAAGAGTGTGAAAGGAGAATAATTTGTGCCGAACTTGATGGCGTGTTTGGTCTGAGAAAATTTTCCAATTTCCTGTTTTTCTTTCCACAAGTTTTCAATGAAAATATGTTTGGTAGAAATTTTGGTTGTCATGTATTCAACATCAGAACTTTAAAACTCAAAACGACCAAAATTGACAGTATTTTTATGAGGTTTGCTTTAAACAACTACGCTCGTTTGGTTCAACTTTGGGGAAATGACTTTGCATTTCCCTAAGTATCTTTAGAGGGATGGGCATTTGATAAAGGCAAAGGTGTTTGGGTACTCTATTTTGGTGTATTTTGCAAAGTAGCTTTGAGGTAAAAAGAAAAAGGAAAATGAGAAAAGGAAAAAGGAGGCAGAGATGCTGAAGTAGAGGGGAACGAACGAGAGGCAGCCGGAGCTGGTGGTTGTCGTGGGGGAGGTGGCTGGCGACAGTGGTGGTGGGGAGGCGGCAGATCGCGCGTCGCCTGAGGCCGCGACCCAGGCGGCGGTGCATAGGTCGCGTGACCCTAGGCGGCGTCGCCTGGGTCGCGGCCTCAAGTGACGCTTCTCGGCGACCAACTCTAGTTGGCTGAGCTCCGCCGGCTAAGCTTCACTCGCGGAGCAACAAGTCCAAGAAGAAGACGATGAACAATAATTTTTTAGTATAAAAGAGGAAAACGCAATTATCAGTGAGGGTAATATTGGAAGAAAAAAATCATTTAACCCTTATTTAGCATTCCGAAAATGCTGAAAGCCCAAAGCATGTCCTTATCTGCTTTGGGCTTTCAGCATTTCAAAGGCAAGCATTTGGCCAAGGAGACCTTTAAATGCTAAACCAAACACATAAAATTTTTCCCAATGGGCTTTGGGGGGTCAGCCTCTTGGGAATACTGAACCAAACAGAGACCTGACATGTTTCTATAACTTTCATTCCTGTTGGAGGCTCTTACTTTTCACCCTCCAAACGTCTTTTCAAGAAAATGGAAGTTGAAATAAGGAGCAATTTTCACTAAAACATTTTCGTAAACCGAATGTACCTTAAATACATGAGCTGACTCAAGAGGCAAAAATGTCGATTCAACTAAGTTGGAACTCATACAATTAAAGTTATGCTCTTAACTCGAGTCTAGGGTACCTAAAATCATGCGATGGACTCAAGTACGTATCCTAAAAAGACATTGCTTAGAATTTTCTGGTGTGACCGACGGAAAATGATTCATAAATAATTTGGAAAGTCCAACTAAATCATCGGAAAAATTTTTCTTTTTGAAAAAGAGCTTACATCCAAATTATTGGGGGACGCAAAATTCTTTGTCCCGGTAATTTTAACGAAGTGATTTAAATTGTCACCATAGAATAGTATGAGGACTGGACTTATAACCAAAGTATGAGGGCTAAAAGTGAGATTTCCCAACCTATTGGGATCGAACAAATATAATTTCCCCAGATGAAAAAATGCAAAAGCTAATAAAGCTAATTGAGGGAAAAAGTGTTAGAAAAGTCCTAAATCTATTATATTGGTAACAATTTAGTCAATCTTTTTATTGGTGTCAATTTAATCCCAAACATTTTGACCTAATTTTCGCTAAATATTGCTAAGGTGGCATGGCCAGCACTGAGATGGGACAACTTTCAATAATATTTTATATATTTTTCGAATTTTTAATTTATTTATTTTCTTTTTTTTTTCCTTCTCCTCTTTCTTCCTCCAGTCGGTTGCCGGACTGTCGCAATCGACCAAAGGCGAGGGTTAGTGAGATCGATGTTGTTGGCCTTTGGTGAGCCGCGCTGGCCACTGGTGAGGCTCGCCCTCATCAGCCATGGGCGAGGCTTGACCTTGCTAGATCCAACAAGGCTCGAGCCCTCCCCAGAGGCCGTGAGGTTGTGCTTGTGAGGGCTCGGCCCCTCATTAGTGGCTGGGTGAGACTTGACCTTGTTGGATTTGGTGAGGTCGGGCCTCACCCATGGCCGATGAGGCCATCTTGGTGGCCTCTAGTGAGGGCTTGACCCTTGCCAGCGGCCAGCAAGGTCGACCTCAACCTTGCTGGTCCTCACCTCTAGCCAATCATCGAGGTCTGAAAATTGACTAGAAGAAGAGAAGGAGAAGAAAAGAAAAAGAAAAGGAACAAGAAAATAAAAAAAAATTAAAATTATTAAAATATTATTAAAAATTGTTCACATTAGTGTTGACAGTGCCACATTAGCTGACTAAGGTCAACGTCATTCGACTAAAATTAGTCGAAATGGCTGAATTGACACTATATCTAAAAGTTTAGAACTTAATTGACACAAACACAATAGATTTAGGATTTTTTTGGACACTTTTCCTGCAAATTGATTCATTTTTCTTGAGCCCATGGGCGACTATTCCTTTCAAGTGAACTGTAAGCACACACAATGTCGTACAAAGCAATTTCATCAAGGCAAAACAAACAAGTTCTACATAGTTAATTACTTATCTTTAAGAGATTGCACAAGACTCCAGTCACTTTACAACAGTCATCTCCCAAAAAGAAATATGTAGTGTCGTTTTGAGTGAAAAATAACTTGTCAATAAAAGTGGTTGTCATTGTCATGACAAAGTTCAAGATAACATTAGAAAAGAAAACTCACTAACATATTTCAGTTTTGTTTTTTTAGAATTTTCTTTTATTTTTTTTTAAAAGTCTTTTACTATGAAAGAAGTAATAAAAAATGCTATATTTGATAAATAAATAAATTTAAACATATCATTTCAGCATTTTTCTTTAAACAATGTTTTTTTCTTCTAAGTTTTGTGTATTATTGTAACAAATTAAAATAATAAATGATATTATTTAATATTTTTTCGTGTAAATTAATTCTAGGCTATTTTTATTATTATTTATTTATGTATTTATATATAAAAATATATTTAATATATAACGTGTCGGAACGTGTCGAAATTCTCTATTTTTAATAAATGACGTATCGGCGTGTCGTGTCGCGTGTCGCGTGTCCGTGTCGGTGCTACATAGCTGAGGACTTTTAAAGTTCAGTATTTGCAGTCAAGCCACAATTGGAGCTCAAGGAGGAGTATCGATCATTGTTTGAAGCCGCAGTAAAAGGTGATTGGAAAGGTGCCGAGGATATCCTCGATCGAGATTCCGAAGCAATCACGGCCCCACTTTTGACCACGGAAAGAGGTACAGGCACTGTGGGCGATATTGCAGCCATGGCCGGACAAGATCAATTCGTCGAAAACCTGGTCAAGCGTTTCCGTAAAGAAAATAAAAATCCCACTTTACGTTGTGCCTTCTACTATGCCGCTTGGAGAGGAAGAATGGAATTCGTACCCGGACTTAGTAACCTAGATGTAAACAATGCCTTGCCGTTTGCTATTGAAAGTACTCCTAGGCACAAGGGGCTTATGTGGTACCTGGCCACACATACAAAATCCATCCCAAAGGTTGGTACCATGGTCGTACTTATGAAGACTGGCCATATGGGTAGGATTTCACACTCACTCATCTTATCTGATTTTCTTTATTATTTACTTGACTAACTTTTTTGTTTTTTATGTCCCAAAAGATATACTCTTGTATTTAGCTGAAAAACACCCGAACTTTATGACGTCCCAAGAGGGCGAAAATATATTAGGACTCTCTGCGCACATGCAGTCTTTCTACCGTAGTGGAGCTCAACTAAATTTTTGGGAAAAGTGTATATACCAATGTAGGTACTTTTTGTGCTTCTTTTGTTAGATATGCACAATTAGAGCAACTCTATTTGCTTTGTGTTCATTCTATCTATTCCCTTAATAGGTATCCCTCCATTGGTTGATACATCATTTGACAATGCCATGGACACGGAGATGGCTCAAGGTATTTTTGTTAATCTACCGATGGATGGACTAACACGGCAAAGAGCATATCATTCAAAAATCTTATTCACAAAAAAGTTAAGGGATAGGGACTACATTAGTGTATACAATTAATATCTAAACAATGATGTGTGTAACAAGTAAAAATCTAATTTGACAATGAGCGTACACCCCCATTTTAGATAAAACACTCCTTTTTTTCCTAATGAACCTATCGAAATACCTCTCTCTCTCTCTCTCTCAATTATTGTTTCTTTGTATATTATACTAACCTACAAAATTGCCTTTATTTTTATCATCTCTCCAATCTTATCAGTTTCACAATATAAATGTCAAATTACACCCAAAAAGATTTTATAATATCATGTATCCTATTATCATAGTGCCTAGATAAGATTGCTAACTTTAATTTATGATATCATATTTTAATCACAAAAGTTAGAAGATTAGAAAATTCTAGTTATGATGGCTTATGAATACACAATTAATTGCCTATCTTTATCAAATAGTTTGAGGGAAACTTTATTTCAAAGTTGAAAATGAAAATTTAATCTAATTATCTAGCCGATTTTGACATTATGAGTGTTTTTCAGGTATAGCTTCTTCTTTTATTTGTTAACCGAGGATTCGCTTGGCCCGTCGGGCAACCCACGGTCCGTAGAGTGCACGGTGCACCTCGGACCAAGTGTCAATACCTCGGGGGGCTGGCCCAGTAACCCACCCTTGGGACCCCCACTTAAGTCGTGTTAGTTGTCAATGATTCGAACCTGGGACCTCGGCAATGAGGTATGCAAGTGCAAACCAACGCGGCCACCCACGGGTGGTTTTTTTAGGTATAACTTTGTAGGTCTATAAAGTTAACATCATTCATTTGTGCTTTCTTTTGGGCTTTTTACATTTTAATATGAATTACAAGATAGGGGTTGAAAATTTATTTATGCCTTCTTCGCTTTAAAACTCACACTAGAATTTTTCAAAGGAAAGTTTTAAGCATATTCTAAAGTTTTGGTATACTTGATATGAAATTGAATCTACAATCGATAGTAATTACTTTCTTCATAATTGGAGTAGAACGACAAGAAGTTTTTTTTTTTTTTCCTTTAAGTTCTTATCCTTTGTTAATATTTAGATATGATCTAAATGTAAATATGTTTGACATGTGATCAATTTCTCTTTTCCATCTCTGATCAAGATCGGTTAGATAATTAAATTGAATTTTAATTTTCAACTTTGAAATAGAGCTTCAATTATACTATTTGATAAAAATAGGAAATTAATTGTGTGATCATAAGCTATCATAATTATAAATATCTTGTGATAAACAATATAATACCATAAATTAAAATTGAAAACATTCTCTAGGCAAAGTTATAATAAGATGCATGATGAAGTGATATTTTGTGGAGTCTAATGGAGCATTTGTATTGTGAAATTGATAAGAGAGATGATAAAAAAAAAAAATGTGGTTTTGTGGGTTAGCCTACTAAAAAAAGGAAACAATAATTTGAAAAGAGAGATGAGGGTATTTTGGTAAGTTAATTAAAAAAGGAGTGTCTTGGTTAAAATGGGGGTGGAAATGGGGCTGCCCTTAACATTTGTATAATTAGTTTGAGAAGTCTTACTCAATGTCTAATTGCAAAGTAGAATTATTGAGAATTGTAAATTTGAATATCAAGTCATGTAGGCTGATTGATCCAAGTTGTTTTTTAACATATTTGAGCCTTATTAAATTTAATTACATGTGCAATTTTCATTTCTTAAATGTGATATGTATCTTTTCGTTCATCATCAATTCCTAATTTGCTGACTGTGATTTTTCTCTCCTCTTAGTGGTGGTAGAATCAGCAATACATCGGTTCAAGATATTACCCTGGAATCTTACCACAAAATCAGGTACACGAATCAGCATAGTATCTTCAAACAAAAAAATAAAATAAAAATGAGGTGGTATCTACGAAAAAATAACTTTATTTATCCATGGTAGAGATCTCTATTTTATATTGTATATTGTTATGCTTGATGTATCCCTGTAGGATCATAGTCTTTAATATGGACTGGTTCTCGATTCGTATATTATGATATGATTGGATTCCATTCAATTCAAAGTCTAATTGATATGTCTCCATTAGGAGAATCCGTAAAAATAGCCAGGTTAAAAACAGATCTATTGATCCGTCACTGAATCTATCCGTTTTTCAAAAAAAAAAAAAAAAAATTCTCTGATATTGTTTGTGCTCATCCATAAATCTATATATTCTCTGATGCGTGCATTTTGATTTTCGAGCCATATGAAGTTTGCTTCCTCGATTAATACGTTAAATTCATCAATCTCTTCACAACGTTGCAAATGCAAAAGTCTCTATAACCTTTTGAATTTTCATCGCAGGTAAAATTACTTATCTAATGTTACGTGTAGCACCTTTTATCAATAGGATTGGAGAATTGAAGTTGAGCCACGAATGCTTGCTTGAGTTTGTAAATCTAATTTTTAAGAGGATGAAGCAATGTAAGGAAACTCCTGAAATGCTCAAATTGACTAAGGACATTTCCCTTAGAGCTGCATTTAGTGGAATATTTGAAATTGTGAAGTTATGTCTTGAGCAATATCCGGAATTGATGTGGGATGAAAAATTCAAAAAAGACCTAATTGAAGTTGTTGTGAGGGTACGGCATGTTGAGTTGTTTAGACTGGTGACTGCATACGACACAATCCCAAGATTGAGGTACGACTTTGAAATGAACTGCGAACTGATGGCGGCAGTAGTAGAATGGCCACCAGGATACGTACCGACTGATGTTTCTGGGTCAGCTTTTCTTATGCAAAGGGAACTTCAATGGTTTAAGGTTGGTTCACTATATTTGCTTGCCACTCTTTAATTTATTTACATTCATGTTAATAGACGTCCTTTATTTTCTGAAGGTACTGGAAGAAATGAGCTCTCCTTTAGTTAAAAGTTTAAGAGATAAGGTCAGTTCACCTTATTTGTTTTGCCACCCTTTTGTGCTCTCTAATTTACACTTGTGTTGATATATGAAGGTGAAGGGAGATGAGACTAGTGTGGGAAATGAAACATACTGGGACCTTTTTGTAGAACAGCGCAAAGATTTGCTCCAAGAGGCAGGACAATGGATGAAGGATACATCATCATCTTGTAGCTTTGTAGCGACTCTCATCATTACAGTAGCTTTTGCTGCAGTTTTTACTGTTCCTGGAAGCAACGACAATACAAGGACCCCGATCTTTTTGAAGAAGACCTCATTCATGGTATTCATGGTTGCGGACGCTCTAGCTCTCTTATCCTCTATCACCGCCAACTTGATGTTCTTGGCTATCCTAACTTCGCGCTATGCCGCAAAAGATTTCCTTTGCTCACTACCAAGAAAAATGATACTGGGCCTCACCTTTCTCTTTCTCTCTTTGGCCTTTATGCTCGTGGCTTTTGGCTCTGCTCTTACGATCCTCCTAAGCGAACGATGGAAGTGGATTTACATCCCCATTACTTTGTTGGTTACCATCCCTATCATATTGTTCGCAATCCTACAGCTTTCCTTGTATGTTGAAATGGCTGAAACCACTTTTTGGCCTCGCCTCTATTGTCCCGTGAAGATTTGGAAATGATTTATGCTATTATTATGGAACAAGGACATCCATCATTTCATCTTTGTTTGCACTTGTTATTGTGTGTAGAATGTAGATATTATGGTGTTTACTCATGTTTTAAGACTGTTGATGTATGACATTAGCCATACTAATGCTTAAGTTTAATGTATATTGTCAAGCGCAGACCTTATTTCTATGGGTTATTTGGTATTTTTACCCCAAACAGTGAACAATTACTTCATTGCTCATTGTATTAAATACTAAGATGAACCCAATTTTTCAAAGAACTGGCAACATGGCCATCGATATTCAATATCGATAGGGTTCATCCATTCAAATAAAGCAATGATCCATAGAAATTCTTTATCCTACAGAAGATGGCCACCCAAGCGGTGGCCCAACACAAGAAAATTCTCATATGGCAAGCCGAGTAAACAACTTGATGGATTTAATTATATGGGCCTAAGTTGGCCCGTCCGCCCATGTTGGGCCTAAAGGCCCGGCCCACAGGAATAAGGCCCGTGGAAGGAGGAACATATAAAAGGGATGAGGGAGAGGGAGAACATACCTTTTCACATTTAGAACGTACGTTCTCCTTCTCTTCCAAAAGTTCTCTCTCTCCAAAAAGGACAGTAAGTCAAGAAGCGACGCCGTCTTCCCTTCACGGCGAATTGTCGTCGTCGGATCGAACATGACTGAATTCTCTTCCTCTTTTCGGCGTCGGTGTCTAATCTGTGGCTAACAAGGTACGCTTGAATCCGTGGTGTGCTTTACGATTGGTGATACGTGATTATTCCCGGGCTTGTCTTTCGCATTCGTTTTAGGGGTTCGGTTTAAGTGTCGAATCCGTTTTCGGGGATCCGTTATTCCCAACATTGGTATCAGAGCCTTAGTTCACGTTTTTCCTGACCGGTTTAATGTTTATGATTGATTTTTCGCAAAAGCAATTCGGCCGTACGGATCGGGGCGACAAATCCCGACACCCGAGCGTTGTTCGCCCATTTTTCCAAGTTTTCGTAAGTCGAAATCGAATTCTGATAGCATAGGGAGGAAGGCGACGTCGAGATGAGTCCGGCGACATGTCGCACGTCGCCGGGAGACGCCGCACGCGCCCACACGTGCGGCCAGAAGGCGCTGCGCGTGGGCACGACGCGCCCAGACGCGCTGGTTCGTCCAGCGCGTGCGGCACACGCGCCGGTTGATGAACCGGCGCCCGCGCGCCGCCGGCCGGCGAACCGGCACGTGTCGGTCAACGGACCGACGCGTGCTGACGTCAGCATGACGTCACCCAACGGTAAATAACCGCTGGGATGACGTCATTAATGACGTCATCGCCGACGTCGGTTGGCCGGGCGGTCACCGGCCGACGACCCAACCGGCGACTCGACCCGATCCGACCCGCGGAGGCCTGGCACGTGCACGGCACGTGCGGGCTGACGTCTGCGTGACGTCAGCCCACACACGCGCGTGGCACGTGCGGTCGGTCGGTCCGACCGGTTCGACCGGCCTACCGGTCCGACGACCTGACAGTTGACCATTAACCGTTGACTGACCGTTGACCGAAAAAAAAAAAAAAGGATTTGTTTCTTTTTTTTTTTCAATTATGCCAATATGGGTTATATGTAATCCATTTTTTTTTTCTGCATTTGTTGCAGGAACAATGCATCCCCGTAAGCCGCGCGCATCTGTGCGCACAATGTCAGATGAACAAAAGGAAAGGCTTTCAAGGTTGATAGCCGATTTGAATGGTTATCGATGGGAGAGTGACGGCATAATTGATCATGTCATAGAGGTCAACAACAAAATTCAAGAAGTCATTTGGAACGGTTATCCCATGCCAGATATTCAGATGATGCGATTTTTTATGAACACTCTTCCACCAGAATGGCAAGTAGTATTGAATCGCCTATGGGAAATAAAATGATTTACTAGATATAAGGAGCTAGTAATGGAATTTGTGGATGAATATCATCGGGTTGGAGTCACAAAGACTGCGACTCAAGGAATGACTTCGATTAGGCCAGGAATGAATGTGCGTAGGAGAAATCCTAAGGGATATCCATCTATTTTTCCGTGGCTGTCGAGAATGCCTGAAAATTTTACAGAGAAAAAGCAAAAGAAATTGAACCATGTAGCTGCTTTCCCTATTAGTTGTATGATGCCTTGTTTTTAGATGTTATGACTGGTCTTTATTTAGTGTTCTTGGTGGACATCTTATGTAAAGTTAACTACCTGATTGTTGTTGTTGAAGCAACCTATATGTTAGCCAAATTATGTGAAAGCATTATTATTATATTGTATGTCAATTATCTGTTGCTTTCTGTGATTGCTGGTTGCTGTGGGTAGTTAGCTGTGGGTAGTTATAGAAGTTTTTGTAAGTTCATAAAATTGATTTTGCATATGACAATCATATTAATGATAGTTTTTAAGTTAGGATTTTTGGAGGATGATTGGAAACATAGTGACCTTTTGATTCTAAAACCTTACTTAAAATTATTAATTAATATGATGGGTTTGTGCAAAATAGATGCATAAGTGATAGGCATTAATATTTCGTGCATATGTGTCTGATATGTTCAGATCGATGGATTCAGCAAATAAGAACATAATTGCTAATTTGAATAAAGAGGACAAATTGAACGGCGAGAATTGTGAAATATTGAATATGAGAATTTAATATGTGCTGGAAAAGCAAGAAGCACTAAAAGCTCTTGACCATGTTATGGAAGATCTAGAAGATGCTGTGCGCCACCTTGAGCTAGCTGATCTACGCCTCAAGGCATTTGAGCAGGATACAGATATTTGTTGTGTTGCTTTAAGCTCAGAAGGGGCTTCAAGCTCTAAGCGCAAGCGTATTGATTCGTTCAATATGTGGGAAAGCAAGGGATCAAATCCTTCTTGCAAGAAACCAAGAATTAACCAACAAAAGAGAGGAAAACGTTCTCATGTGAAGAATATCTCAAGGGTGAAATGTTACAACTGTGACCAAAAGGGTCACTATGCCCGCAATTGTCGCGAGCCAAAGAAGGTACACACCCTTTGTACAATTGGGAACTTTGCATATGTGTCAAGTTCTGTATTCTTGACTGAATCTAATCCTCTGTGGACTGTGGATTCAGGAGCGACAGACCATGTAGCGAAGGATAGAGGGTCCTTCGTGGAATTCCGACGAGTACCAATTGGAACTAAATGGATCTATGTGGGAAACAACTCCAGAGCTGAAGTAAAAGGAATTGGCACATGCCAACTGAATATGCGTGGTGGACGCACTTTATTCCTACACGATGTGTTGTATGCTCCGGAGATTCGTCGGAATTTAGTGTCTATTTTAGTGTTGGTTAAATTAGGTTTTAATGTGAACTTCCATAATAAAGGTGTAGATTTGTATTTGGATACAAACTACTATGGTCGTGGTTATTTTCTGGATGGTTTCATTGTATTAGATATTGACTATGTTAATGCAAATGTTTGTTATTCCCTTCTTACATCTCCTAATTCATATGATAATGATGTGAATGTGTGGCATGCTAGACTTGGTCATATTGGCCAACAGCGTATGAATAGACTAGCCAAAGAGGGCTTGTTGGGCAACATTGAAAAAGTCGATTTGCCCATCTGTTAGCATTGCCTAGAAGGGAAAACGACAAGGAAACCATTTGGAAAAGGTAAAAGAGCTGAATTTCCTCTGCATTTAATCCATTATGATGTCTGTGGTCCAATGAATGTGAGAGGAAGGCATGGGGCTGTTTATTTCATCACTTTTATAGATGATTATACTCGATTCGGATATGTCTATTTGATTTCTCACAAATCTGAAGCAATAAGTTGTTTCAAAAGGTTTATGAACCTGGTAGAGAATCAATTAGACAAGAAAATAAAAGCATTGAGATCCGATCGAGATCGAGAATATTTATTTGATGAGTTCAGAAAATTATGTGATGAAAAAGGAATAGAAAGACAATTGTCTATTCCATATACTCCTCAATAAAATGGTGTTGCGGAAAGAAGAAACAGAACCCTACTGAAAATGGTTAGGTCAATGATGGCGCATGCTAACTTACCTATCACTTTTTGGAGTGATGCGTTGTTAACTGCCGCCTATATACTTAACCGAGTGCCTTCCAAATCAGTTACTTCCACTCCATATGAGTTATGGACAGGTAGAAAACCGGACTTAAGTTATCTTAAGTCATGATGTTGTGCTGCTTATACACATGAGTCCTCTCACAAGTTTGGGAAATTGGGTCTCAGAGGAAAGAAGAATATTTTCATAAGATACTCGGAACACTCAAAAGGGTATGTGTTCATAGGTGAGCAGGAAAATGGGAGTATAACTGAATTTGAATCACGGGATGTCACATTCTTAGAGGATGAATTTCCTAAGAAGGGCAAAATAGGGAAAGATAACTCCCTATTTGAAACCTTGGATCAAAATAATAATCTTAATGGAGTTCGTCCAAGTGGGAGTAATATGAGAAGTGATGAATTGAATTCAACTCATTCTCAATTGCAACCACATAATGAGACGACATCATCATTATCTAATCCAAGTAGGAGCATAATGGGGAATGATGTGCAAATTGTACAAACTCCCATACGGCGGACAAGTCGCCAAAGTATTCCTCGTCGATGTTTTGACATTGAAGGGGAAACTTTTATGGTTGCTCCACAAGATGAGGATGAGCCAAGAAATATTAATGAGGCTCTGAATTGCCTTAGTAAGGAAAAATGGATTCATGCAATGGAAGAGGAAATGGAGTCGATGAAATCAAATCAAGTCTGGGAACTGGTTGATCTTCCAAAAGGACGCAGAGCTATTGGGAACAAGTGGGTTCTCAAAATAAAGCAAAAGGCTGATGGCTCGATAGAAAGGCATAAGGCTCGCCTTGTGGCGAAGGGGTATAATCAACAGGAAGGAATTGATTATGAAGATACGTTTTCTCCTGTGGTGAGATTTGCCTCGATTCGCATTATTCTGGCAATAATAGCTAATATGGGTCTTGAGTTATATCAGATGGATGTAAAGACTGCTTTCCTCAATGGAGAATTAGAGGAAGAAATATACATGGAACAACCTGCTGGTTTCATAGTGAAAGGCCAAGAAGAAAATGTATGTCGACTTTTGATATCGATATATGGCCTTAAGTAGTCATCGAGACAATGGTATATACGTTTTCATAATACCATAATGGCATATGATTTTACAATGATTGATGAGGATCATTGTGTATATATCAAAAGATCCAAAGATCAATTTGTGATCATATCATTATATGTTGATGATATACTGATTGCCGGAAGCAATATGGAGTTTGTTAATACTGTCAAGAGTTGGTTATCTTCCAACTTTGAGATGAAGGATATGGGTGAGGCTGCATACATTCTTGGAGTTAAGATTTCAAGAGATCGTTCGAAGAGATCGTTGTCTCTTTCGCAAGAAACATATATAAATAAAGTTCTTGAACGATTTCGTATGCAAGATTGTAAACCCATAGACATTCCTATTGCGAAAGGTGAAGGATTGAGCCATAGACTGTGTCCGAGGACTCCACAAGAGAAGGAACAAATGAAACATGTTCCTTATGCTAGTGCAGTTGGGAGCTTGATGTATGCTATGAGGTGTACAAGACCTGATGTATGTTTTGCAGTTGGAATGGTGAGTAGATACCAATCCAATCCAGGTCAAGCACATTGGAAAGCCATTAAGATAATACTGAGGTATCTAAAGGGAACTGCTGATTATACGCTGAGTTATCAAGGAAAGGATCTGCGACTCGAAGGCTATTCTGATACTGATTGGGGAGGAGATTTAGACGAAAAGAAATCTACCTCTAGGTTTGTTTTCTTATTGTATAATGGCACCATATGTTGGAGCAGTAAGAAACAAACGCGAATAGCCTTGTCCACGATGGAAGCTGGGTTCGTGGCATTATCAGCAGTAATATAAGAAGGAGTTTGGCTTAAGAGATTTTTGGATCATTTAGGTGTTATTGAGAAAGCTGCAAATCCATTATTAGTTAATTGTGATAGCCAAGCAGCTATAGCGTACACCAAATATCCAAAATATCATGGCAAGACCAAACATATAGATACCAAGTATAATTTTGTCAAGGATATGGTTGCACGAAAGGATGTGAACTAACAGTACATATCTACACATAGAATGGTAGCAGATCCTATAACAAAGCCAATACCTAGAGATGTGTTTTGTGGTCATGTAAAATCTCTAGGATTGCGTAGAGTATGATGTACTGGATTGTAATTTCCCTGAGTTGTTCACATGTATGAACTAGTGTTGTTTCATTATTAATGCCTATGAATCTTTGTTTGATCTTTATGCATCTTAATACTCAGTGCATTACTTTATGTTGAGAAAGTATGTCGGACAGATAAGAGATTAGCCAACTCACACGAGTAATCGCCTCTATTTACTATGTGATAAATAGAGATGAGAAGGTTTTTAAGCTTATTATCTAGGTGATAATCGAGAGCTCAAGCTTAAAATACGTATGTCGCCTTAACTGAGTGTTAAGATGAGGACATATTACTTACGATGTCCGAAAGTAAAATAACCCACACATTTTACTTTATCTGTCTAAGATGCCGATGTGAGTTCGATGAATTTTGTGAATGAGTAAATATGTGAACTCAAGTTAGACATTGGGTATGTCCGAACTATCATCCGTACGGTATTGATGGTGTAGACATACGCTCCATGGGAAAGGAGTTAATACCGTAATACGTATTTCATACTACGTATGCATGAGACGACCTATAAGAGTGGCAAAAGTTTGATCTCAACTTTTATGACGTATGAGACTCTTGAGGAATAGAGTTCCTAAATTTAAGTGCCCTCAAGACTCTTACTTATTCTCAAGATTTCTATTTAGTGTTTGCTCTCTTAGAATGTTGTCAATGGTCATGAGTTGATTCGATCTAATGGGACATTTCTAAAAAAGTAAGTTGAACTGAAATTGAGAGTTTGAAGGAAAGAGGAAGATCGGATTTGGAGAATCACATTGTGGTTTTGTATTCACTGGTCGACCAATTATGACTGTCTTTGGGATAATCATAATTGTGAATACAATATATATATTATTGTTTAAAAGAGATCAAGAGAGATATTAATGTGATCGATCGATCTAGGGTACTGCATACTAAATTTACTCGGAAAATGATGCCCAATATGAGCTGCTATATATTCCTAACAAATGTATAGCAACGAGCTCTCAAAGTATGCTGGTCGCACGGATTATTCACCGGTATGAATGTTGAAAGAGGAAAAGAGGATTCTGCTCGGCCCACCATGCAAGTGGGAGTTGATGGATTTTCAATTGATGGGCCTAAGTTGGGCCTATCCGCCCATGTTGGTTTTGGCCCACCATGTGCGAGTGGGAGATGATGGATTTAATTATATGGGCCTAAATTGGCTCGTCCGCCCATGTTAGGCCTAAAGGCCCGGCCCACAGGAATAAGGCCCGTGGAAGGAGGAACATATAAAAGGGATGAGAGAGAGGGAGAACATACCTTTTCACATTTAGAACGTACGTTCTCCTTCTCTTCCAAAAGTTCTCTCTCTCCAAAAAGGACAGTAAGTCAAGAAGCGACGCCGTCTTCCCTTCACGGCGAATTGTCGTCATCGGATCGAACATGACTGAATTCTCTTCCTCTTTTCGGCGTCGGTGTCTAATCTGTGGCTAACAAGGTACGCTCGAATCCGTGGTGTGCTTTACGATCGGTGATACGTGATTATTCCCGGGCTTGTCTTCCGCATTCATTTTAGGGGTTTGGTTTAAGTGTCAAATCCGTTTTCGGGGATCCGTTATTCCCAACACAACTATTTTAGTTCAATGGAAGCTCAACTTTGAAAATCGGTCTTCACCCTTTGCCCACACTTCCACCACATCCTCTCAACCAAATCTTTAGCTTTAACTGATGGAAGTAATTTGAAGGTGAAATGCTCACAACTCACACAAGGAAGAGGAGAAGACATATAGGCATGTAGATTTATTTCACCTTAACAAAAAAATAATTACAAGACTCCCCTATTTATAGACTTGTTACATGATCTTTACTCTTCCTAGTAGAAAAAGCTAGCGTTCCAGATAAGATCTAGAAACTAACATTCTGGATAAGATCTAGAAACTAATATTCTGAATAAAATCTAAAAACTAACAAAACAATCACTATATCTCACCTTATCTTCAAAAACAATCACTACACCTAGAAAAAAGAAATAGACTCATTATAGATAATGACGAACAGACTCATTAAAAATAACGCTGCAATTATGACTCTTTTTCAATGCGGATACCAAACAGTTTTCTGCATCGATGAATTTAGTTTAATTTCTAACACTCCCCTTAAAACCAAATTATCTTCCATTGATCATTCCAAGCAGGCTCTTGAACTTTCAGAAAGCATCGATCTTGAGAGGTTTGGTAAAAATGTCCGCTACTTGATCTCCCATCTTCATCTGCAACACTTCAACCTCATTCTCTTTAACATGTTCTCGAATGAAGTGATATCGAACATTGATACGTTTACTTCATTCATGAAAAACTGGATTTTTCACCCATACAATTAGGGGTGTGCATGGTCCGGGCGAGCAGTTCCCGACCTAGAACCGGGAACCGCCCGCTAAGGACCAGTTCCAAAAAATTGGAACCGGGATCCACCCGTTTGTTGCATGGATCCACCCGGGAACCGGACCGTCGGTCCGGTCCGGTTCCCGGGTGGATCCATGGAACCGATCTTGACACGAAACAATTTTGGTTTTCAACATAGAACGACTACGTGACATCAAAGTAAGCCAAAGAAAGAAAAACCAAATTTAAGTACGTGGAGATGCGGACGGCGAGAGAAGTAAACGCAGCAAAATGGCGATAGGATTAGGAGCCGAAGACAAAGGGAGTGAGATGAGATCTAAGGTTTCTTTTAGATTTTTTTTTTTTTTAATATTAAAAAGGTTCCGGTCCGGTCCGGGTGGGTGGGCGGATCCTCCCATGGAACCGGGAACCGGACCGGTACCCACCGGTTCCCATAAATTGGAACCGGGAACCGGACTGTTTCCCTCAAGAATCGCCGGTTCCAGGCGGTTCCGATCCGGTTCCGGGCGGTTCGGGCGGTTCCCGGGTATTTTACACACCCCTACATACAATAGCAGAAACTTTATCAACAATAATCTTAGTTGCTTTCTTTTGCTCCATAAGAATATCTTTAAGTAGTTTTCCCAACCAAATTGAATGACAAACACACGAGGATGCGGCTACTTATTCAGCTTCACAGTCGATAGGGTGACACTGGATTGCTTTTTTGATGACCATGTGTAAGTAATGTCACACAAGAAAAATACAAAGCCTGTAGTGCTCTTTCGACCGTTGATATCTCCACCATAGTCACTATTCGAATAAGCTTTAAGTTGGAAGGATTCAAAGCGATATTAGTGTAGTCCATGAGAAGTAGTACCTTTGATGTACTGAAATATCTTCTTTACAGCTTTAAGACGAAATGACTTTGGCTTCTCCATTTATTGACTCATAATTCCAATACTATACATAATATTCGGTCTCGTGCATGTCAAGTATCTCAAACTCCCAATCAAGCTTCTATAATATATTGAATGAACATTGACACCATCATCAAACTTTGAAAGTTTGATTCCACACTCCATTGTTGTATTGACTGAAGTACAATTCTTCATATTGAATTTTTCAAGGATATTTTCAACATATCATTTTTGGGAAATAAGAATCCCCTCGGAACTTTGCTTCACTTCGATCCCAAGGAAATAATTCATGAGACCATTATAGGTCATCTCAAATTCTTTCACCATCGATGCCTTAAAAGCATCAATCATCGCCAGATTATTTCTTGTAAAAATAAGGTCATCAACATATAAACGACGTGCAAACCCCTGGAGTGCCATAACTTACGAAAGTGATACTTAAGTGCAAAAATCGGAGAGTCGATCATTTAAGTTCCACTCCGGCCAAAACGCTGATGTGTTAATTTTCCGGCGAAGCGAGTACAAAACGGCATCGTTTTGGTGCTAATGTGGTAAAAATTTAATATCAAAATTAATTTAATTTAATTTAAAACTAAATTTATTTAAAATATATATAAATAAAAATAAAAAAATTTCAAAAATTTTTAAAAAATGATATAAAAATTAATTAAATTAAATTTAAAATTAAATTTATTTAAAAAATTTTAAAATAAAAATTTTTAATATTAAAAAATTTTGAAAAAATAAAAAAATTTAAAAAAGGGAGGCGGCGGCTGCCTCCCCCTTTTCTTTTTTGTTTTTAATTTTTTAAAATTGTTTTAAAATTTTTTTATGTTTTCAAAATTTTTTAATATTAAAATTTTTTATTTTTAAATGTTTTAAATAAATTTGGTTTAATTAATTTTTATATCATTTTTAATTTTTTTTTAAATTTTTTAAATTTAAATTTAAATTTTTAAATTTAAATAAATTTAGTTTTAAATTAAATTTAATTAATTTTTATATTATTTTTTTACCATGTCAGCACCAAAACAACGTTGGTTTTGCATTGTCTGGCCACGTTAGCGTGCAAAACGACATCGTTTTGCACTCGCTTTGCCGAAAAATTGACACGTCAACGTTTTGGCCGGATTTTGCACTTAAGTGATCAATTTCTCTCCAATTTTGGCACTTAAGTGTCACTTTCGTAAGTTATGGCACTTAAGTATCCCTTTGTGCTAAGTTATGACACTTGAAGCGATCTTTTGCCACATATAAACAGATGAGTAGAACATCACCTTTTTCTTTCCTCAAATAAAGTGCATGCTCGTATGGACCTTGAGAAAATCCATTCGCCTTGAAATATGCATCGATTTTGGAATTCCATGCTCTCGATGCTTGTTTAAGTCGATATAGAGTTTTCTTCCACTTCAACACTTTGTCTTCATGACCTTTGTTAACAAACCCCTCATTGTTCAACATAAATCTCTTCTTCAAGGATGTCATTCAAAAATGCCGATTTGATATCCATTTGATAAATTCGCCAATTAGATTGTTTGAGTAGCGATAAAAATAATCAATCTAATTGTTTTCATGCAGATGATAGGGGCAAAAACTTCCTCATAGTTGATTCTGGCTTTTTGCTTGTACCCCTTCTCGACTAATCTAGACTTATATCTTGTCATTTCTCCTTTCTCGTTTTTCTTGGCTGTCGCGACCTACCCTCGGGAGGAGGGAGCGAGTTTAGGAGTATTACCTAAAGGACGGGCTTAATGTCCATGATTAGGCGCGAGCTCTCCCAAGCCCGTACCTCGCATGACATTGAGATATTTTTAGGAATTTTACATAAAAGGAGTCACCACTAGCCTATTAAGGTCGGCTAGAAACCAAGTGAAACATGAGAGTGTACCTCACTTCCTATGTAGCCAAAGAATCTAGGATCGAGAACTTGATTACACTAATTGACCAATTAGTGCCATTTCGGCACCTAATCTTTGTTCATTTTAACAAAATGTTTTTTTTTTTTTTGCAGGCAGTTTGGATTGATTTTATAACTATCCACTAACATATAAGGTGATCATGCGGGTACACAATCATTGAAGTAACAATCATAGCTACCAAAATCCTAATTGCAGTATAATCAAACACATGCAATTAACATAATTAGATATGCAAATTAAATATACGGTATAATCAAAATACGAGCAAATAGAAGTCTAATTACCCTAAGAATGCAAAATATAACTATTCCTAACCAAACCCTACACTTTTTGGGATTTTCGAAATTTTTTAATTTTTTAAGTTTTTTAAGTTTTTTTAATTTTTTAAAATATATATTAATTAACTAATTTATTTTTTAAAAATTTAAAATATATATTTTAAAATTTTTTTAAATGATTTTTAATGATTTTTTTAAATAATTTTTTTTTTTTTTTGCCCTGATCGGGTCGAGTTGGGTCGAGTCTAACCCTATTCGACCCAGTCAGGTTCGATTTGACCGGGTCCGGCTCGATTTGGTCCGGCTCGACTGATTTAGGCCCAACCGTCCCTGGTTGGGCCTGAACCTGGCCCAACTTATGCTCGAGAGCCGGGCCCAAGTGAGAATAGGAGTCGAGTGGGCCAGATTTGTGATCTGGCCCACTCGGCTGGCACCCCCTTGGTCGCCACTGGGTAGTTGCGACCAGGGGTGCCATCGAATGCGCATGCCGGCGACGGCGTTGCGGTGGCCAGGCGAGGGGAACGGCGCGACTTCCCTTGTTGCAATAGCATCCTTCCGGTAGCCAGGGGGTCCTAGGGCTCCACGTGGGGGAGCTTCGGGGGGAGAGGACCCATTCGGGCAATATAGCGAACAGGTGACAGGCATGGACGGGACCAAGAGCCTCTGGCTTGACCGAAGCACGAACGTGAACCTGGAGACCTAAGGAAACCTACCAGCATGCAAGGAAAGTAACAGGATCGAACAACGGGGTCGGAGCTCGCTCGAAATGGGCGAAAGGAGCTCCGGTCAGCTCGGTTTCAAAAATTGCACACCAAGTGTTTGATAAAAGGCCAACCTGGATTCCGGGGAAGACGGCGGCGAATGACAATGAACGGGCGACTCTCCAACGGTGGTGAGGCGTCCTGGGGGCTCCTTGCACCTTGGCTGACCTCCAGCGGCTATCTTAATCTATCTTCCCTCTCCCTTCGTCGCCTCTCTTCTCATTTTCTCTTTGTTTTTTTTTTTGTTCCCCCCCTCGTTTCCCCCTTTTCTTTCTCTATTTCCACGCTCCCTCCACTTGCATGCGTGGCCTTAGCTGGCCAACCAGTGGCCTCTGCTAGCCGGCTCTGACCCCAGGATCGTGTCGCTCGCCTGCCATGTGATCATGCTGCCCCCCTGTTGCCACCCCTTTTTTCTCCAGGCGGCTCTGCTTTTGCTTCGTGGATTCCCCGTGCAGCCAACGACTGAGAGAGATGACAGAGGTGCGGGCAGGGCTGAAAGAATGAAGGGGGTTGGGCTGCGCGAAGGAAAAAAAAAAGAAAAAGGGAAGGAGGAAGGCAGGGCCCAGGCCCAAGTGGGGAAAAGAAGAAAAAAGAAAAGAGGAAGAGGGGCGGCGGCGCGCGACTTCTTTTATTTATTTTTTTTTTGAAAAAAAAATTAAACATATATTTTTTCAATCAATTTTTTTTATATGTGCTTGAAAGTATAATTTAGGTGTCAACAGCTGCCCCTCTTTGAATGTAGCATCGAAGATGTTGCATTTAAAGACAGAAGACACCTAAATTACTCTGACGATAGATAGAGATCTTGGGTGCATAGGCACTCGTCAAGTTGATGGAAACAAACTCATAACTATGGAAGTGCACGCGTCATAAGAAGAAGAAGAGGGACTCCAGGCTACAGAAGCCCACTGGGTCATAAGAAGACGGAGAAGGACTCCAGGTTACAGAAAGCCCACCGGATCATAAGAAGAGGGAGAATGACTCCGAGTTACAGAAAGCCCATCGAGTCATAAGAAGGACTCCGGGCTACAAAGCACTACGGGCTACAAAAGCTCTTTGGACTACAGAGCTCTCTATGTCGTAGGAAAAAAGACTCCGGGCTACAAAGCACTCCGGATTACAAAAGTTCTCCTCGCTACAAAGCTCTCCGTGTCGTAGGAAGAAGGACTCTGGGGTATAAAGCACTCCGAGCTACAAAAGTTCTCCAGGCTACAAAGCTCTCCATGTCGTAGGAAGAAAGACTCCAGGCTACAAAAGTTCTCCAGGCTACAAAGCTCTCCGTGTCGTAGGAAGAAGGACGCCATGCTACAAAAGCTCTCCAGGCTACAAAGCTCTCCGTGTCATAGGAAGAAGGAGAGATGAAGTCTCACCGTGTAACAACGGGTTTCGACCGGGCTGAAAATACATGGTTTGAGGAAAACCCATGAACCTTTGTAGATGACGTGGTTTAAGGTCAACCATGAACTTATGTGGTCTTTAGGGAAACATCCACTAATCCCTTGAAAATGGCATGGCTGCACTGAGGAATCTTGTCAAACTCAACTTGAACAAATGTTGTTAGAGACATCATCAAGAGACGTATTAGCAATATTACAGCATTAATTGAACAAGCTAATCAAGCTAAGTTCGACTGTTTTAGAAAATCATTCGATGTCAATCAGCATCATGTGGCGCAAAACTATCATCTTGCTTGTGGATACATCATTAATCATCAAATTCTCTAGAAGACAAGTTCTTATCAAAACGATTTTTATTCGTGAAAAAAGGCTCATTGAGCATACCAAACTAGAGCTTCTTAATTAGAAAGGGCTTCTCACACACTCTCGATAAAATGGCTGCTCGATCCCATCCATTCGCATGGGAAGTAACTGATTGTTGAGGGTATCTTACATAACCCATGTCAAAGGCTTTTAGAAACATTCGCTATGAGCAACATCTGATCGATCAAAAAGGTCTTTTGAATGGACCGCAATATAGGTTCGGTTAGGGCTTACACAAAAGAATTATTGCTTTGAGGCCAATAAAGGAACATTTATCGCTATCTTCATCGAGTTTACAAGTCGAGAACTTGGAAGATAAGATAGAATTACCTCCACTCCTTTAAGCAGTAGCTTCTTTATGGCATTCTCATTTTCACTCGAACCATCCCAATCATAAGAGACTTCGGAAGTGGATTGTAATGTTGGCTTGGGAGAGGCTTGAAAGGTTTAAAGTTTTCAAGAGGGCTTTTTAAGAGTCGGTGATCATCATGGTATCGTGACCAGGTCACTTGACCTTTTGAAAGCATTTGGCTTTTGAAACACTGCACATCTCGAAAATCCATTGACTAATCATTTTTGCATGGGAGCTTTGCTCTTTTCTCTAATTTTCTTTGCCCTTGCGATGATTTTTTTTTTTTTACATAGGCATTTTGACTCTTTTTTTTTTAAACGGGCATTGGCCTTGTTTTTACCAAGCACACTGTTTTTTCATGCCCCCTAGTTTGTTGAACTTTTTGCTCTTTGAACTTTTGGAGCTCTTATGATTTTCGAGATACTTTTCACGTTTTCTCGTAAATGTCAATTGCATGTGGTCAATCTTTATGCCTTGCCCTAGTGAAGGGAGATGATCACCGCTTAGGGTTAAAAAATGAACAATCATGCCCAAATTGGTTAAAGCAATGGGTATCATGTGTTTGGGCAGAGAAGGAAATGCTCTTCTTCACCTTGGGATGAGTCAAGCTCTTATGAGAATTCCTTTGAAGCTATCACCAAAAGATTGATGCAAGTGAAAGTAATAGAATCTTTCTCAATCTTTCGCTATCTCGACCATAACCTCCTATGCTGCCCCAGTGTAGGGTTCTTCTCGACATGGGTACTTTGAATGATCATCTTTATTCGGCCCAAAAGGTTAGCAAGATATCGGCGCAACGCTTGGGATTGATGAATGAAACGCCTTTGTCATTTCGATCTTTGTGCTCAACGCGAATGAATCTTTTGTCTTAAGAGAATGTCGCTTTTCACTCAACTCTCAAAAGTGTTTGAAGGACGTGTTTGGAAATGGCTTGCCTTTCTCATCCTAAGCACCTCTTATTTGGCATGATTAACGTTTCACCTTTTTGCCTGAATAAAAACATTTTTGCGAACCCCTTTACTCGAGGGTCACCAACATGAAGCACACATGGTGACATAGGAAACAAGTCATGCGAATGATGCCATGCAATTTTTTTTGAATTTTTTTGAATTTTTTTTAAAAGTATTTTTGTAAAAAGTTTCAAGAACTCATCCTCATATCCTCGGATCTCCTTGTTCTTGCAAAATAGTTAAACTTTGGAGCTTGTGGAGGCCCAGGCCTTAACGACCATCATAGGACTAGTTTGATGTGCTTCCACATGTCCTTGATAAAACATATGTCTATTTTATTGAATGAGAAAAGATAATGCCGTATTTTAACACAAACCACCCTCGACCAACGGCTCAAGATTGGGGCTGACCATCGTTCACGCTACAAACGACATAGACAAAAAATAAATAACAAGAAGATCCCATGTAGGGGATTGGACATAAGACAAAAAATTAAGCTAAATAAGAACCGCCCTACTCTAGAGGGACAACTACAACTTCGGAGGACTTAACTTCCTCGCATATCAGGATGGTGCATATGACGTCCCCCTCAAAAATTGAGTTCGCTCCCTCTGCATGGTTTGGTAAGGGGTTTTGTTGCACATTAGGCTGAGCCTCCCTGAAAGTCAAAATATTCTTGTTTAGCAACTGTTGGACTTTGTATCTTAGCACATGGCAATTATCTACATCATGCTCCATTTCTCCCATGTGGTACTCGCACGTCTTGGTCACATAGAAACTTGGCAAACGTCGCGGGATTATCTCTAGGTACCTCTTTCATGACCATCCTCTTTTCGAGAAGCATGGGCAACAGTTTGGACAGCGGGCGTGGTAGTGGGGCAAAATCCTTTCGAATGGGCCTCTTGCCCTTGTCATATGCTCGTGATGAGCTCCCTTGAACCACTACAGGCCTGTGTGCAGGTGCTACGAACGGTCGAGGGAAAAACAGCTCTTGCACAAGTGCTACCTCAACTACGGCTTCCTTATCTTTTTTTTTTTTTACTAGGAATTTCTTTGTCTCCAGTAGATATCTTCCCCTCGATAATTGCCCATTCGACTCCTTCACCCACCTCTACCAGTTGTGAAAATGTCTAGCAACCCGAGAACACTAATCCTTGGAAGTGTTCAGAGGGCAATATCTTCAGGAATAGTTGCTTCATCTCTCTTTCATTCAAGGCCGGCTTAACCTGTGAGGCCATGGTCCTCCACCTTTGCGCGAATGCCTTAAATGACTCATTCCTCTTCTTCTCAATAAGGGTCAACTCTTCCCTCGTGGGGGCAAGTTCGGTATTAAACTGGTATTGCTGCAAGAACTCATTGATTAAATCGTCCCAACTAGTGAATTCTTCAATGTCCAGTGCAATGAACCACGTCAGGGCAATGCCTTCCAAGCTATCTTGGAATGTGTGCATGAGAAATGGCACGTTGTTAGCATAGCGAGCCATTTTTCTCATGTAATACCTATAGTGGGTCTTGGGGCAACCCGTTCCGTCATACTTTCTTGGGAACTTAGGCTCTTGGAAATTCTCAGGGAAGTTCGTCTTGGTGTATGAAGACAGCCTATCAGCTTCTTTCAGCTTGTAACCTTGCAAGGCACATAGTCGCTCCTCCATCTTTGCCAAACATTTTTCACTCTCTTCACTTAGGCGGGGTGTTGGGTTTTCCTTCGGAGGAGGGTTCAAATTGATAATGATTGGCGTGATAGAAGGAGCCTCTCTGGCAATTTCTTTCTCGAGGAGATCAGTAACGTGCGTGCCTCTCGTCGACGGGGGAGTGTGTCCTAATGACGTAGGAGTGGATGTTCCAGTGACAACTACAACGAGGGGCTCCTTAAGCTCCTAGCTTATTTCAAGCATCATTGCGGTGAGTTGGGCCAGCTGGTCCTCCATTTTGGCCATGCGCACATTGGTGTCCTCGTTCTCCATTCTGACATTTGCGCGCATGCAAATCGGGGATCTCCGCTTGGCTGTGTCAATGATCAGCAGAAGACAATCGATCGGTTAGTACCTGAAGCAAGGGTAGATAAGCATATATAAGTACAAGTAATAATTAGGCGGTTGGCCCACGACAAAGATCTAATCACCCCAATTTGTTTGTTTCATTGAAAGCCAGGTTGCCACATAATACAAGAGAAGCATTAGAGAAAACCCCTAAACAACGGAGCTACTTTGAAGATGAAAAGAGACTCTCTTAACTCCCAACATTAAGACTCGAGAAAAATTCTTTAACATTGTAACGCATGTGAGTATGGTCCCGCTACAAATCGCACTTGACTCAATCTAATTAATGAGGACTGCTTTTGCTCGTGACAGCTCCACTAACTCGAGTTAACTTCAAAGCACACTTTTCGGCCTCCTCGAGCTCCCTTTTGAGGCACTTGACCTCGGCTCGATGGGTGATCTTCAATGGCACTTCAGGAATCTCCGGGCCTAGGTTTTTTGGGATCTTGTGCCTAAGGATGTACTCCTTCGAGGCATAAAAGGTCTTTTCCTACCCCTCCACTTAAGGCCATATCAGCTTCCGAGGGTGGCACATATCCCACATCGACTTGACCAACGCAACAGAGTCTGTGATCTTGGCATCCATCAGGGAAGTCTACCCTGAGCGGGTCCTCCTAAATCGCTTGTGGAAGTTGTTGAACCTCTTGAAACTGACGAGCGACTCGTGTCGGGTAATATTCGGTGACTCCAGTGATTCTCAACAAAGGAATAGGTCCAATAAGCCCACACATGAACCGTGTTTCTTGAACTCGGAGCCATTTGGCATGCCATTGGAAATCTTCAGGTCTAAGGTTGGTCATGAAAACTAACCACTCAGAATAACGATAATCACAAGCAAACATTTTCCTCTCTCTAAACTTTAGGATAAGGTGGCTAGAGTCAGAAATGTCGCTCACGGTCATCAAGTTATTGAACCCATTAACGTGAGAAAAGAACCAAATTTGCAAGAGTTCAGGGGAAGCATAGAAAGCTTTGTTTTTGTTTTCTTTAAAACAAGTAAGGGAAAGAAAAGTTTCGGTTAGGACGGCATTAACAAAGCCCTTTCCCATACATACCTCACGAACTACCCATGCCACGGAAGGGTTAATAACGTTCCTACAATGTGGGAATAAAATGAACCCGAAGAAAGCTAACAGGAAGATCCTATTCTTTTGAAAAGATGGGGCATTTTGAAAAAGTTCATTTATGAATGAAAACGGGTAGGTATTGCGATTGGCTTTCAAAACTTTCCTCACATCCTCTCTTTTAATTCTAAGGAAATCAGATAAGGTCGATGCATGCTCAGTCCCTACAGGTGGGCTAACTAACTCCGATACCAAGGGCTTTCCAATGGCAACACTGTATTCTTCCAGGGTTTGAGTGAGTTCGTGATCACCGAGTACGAACGTGCAAGTTTCGGGGCACCAAACATGCGCTAATGCTTGCACAACACCAGAATGAGTTTCTATCTCCAATAAGGGAAGTAAACGTCCGACATATGATCGCACCCAATCACGGCCAGTTAGATCCAATCTATCCCACCACCCACGAAGCTCGGCTTTCGGGACGGAGATGATGCGAAGGTCGGGTACCCCCATCGTATGATCAACCTAATTTCTTATGGACCAACCAAAAGGAAAGTGAATAAGTAAATTGCGAAGAAAAGAATTAAAACAAAAACTTACCCTACTCATTGAGCAGCGATGTCAAAGCCATAGACATGCGCATGAACAGTGGTTCAATTTCTATTCTAAATGGCCCAAAATGGAGCCATGGGATCACAAGATTGAACCAACAAGTTCGTGGCTAGGTCGTGTTACCCATGACTTCGGTTTCGTCAAAGAACCGACCCGTGTTGCATGCTCACAGACCAGGGTGGGGACTTTTGACATCAAGAAAGAAATTTCGGGGTTGAGATGGGTGACTCATACTACATGCTTGTAGTCGGAGTGATATCCATCTCAACACCATCCTAAGTGATCCCATGCAGCTAAGGTCTGGCGATAGGTAGTGCGTGCTATGGTGTAGTGCAATGCAGGGGATGCAAGCACGACAATTTATAAGCAATCGGCACTTCATACATAAGAAATAAACCATACATTCCTACACTCTCTGCAAAGCAAAGGTGAGCAAACACTTCCCCTTATGCCTCCCATTTTGCAAAAACATTTAGCACATTTAATATTAGGGACGTACCTGGAATTCTTGCTGCCAAACAAAAATATTTTTGAACAAGATTAATTTTGGCCTAAGTCCTCTAAGGTTTAAAACCAAGTCCCTAGTGGAGTCGTCAAGCTGTCACGACCTACCCTCGGGAGGAGGGAACAGGTTTAGGGGTATTACCTAAAGGACAGGCCTAAGGCCCATGATTAGGCGTGGGCTCTCCCAAGCCCGTACCCCACGTGATATTGAAATATTTTTAGGAATTTTGCATAAAAGGAGTCGCCACTAGCCTATTGGGGTCGGCTAGAAACGAAGTGAGGCATGGGAGTGTACCTCACTTCCTACGCAACCAGAGAATTTAGGATCAGGGACTTGATTACACTAATTGACCAATTAGTGCCCTTTCAGTACCTAATCTTGTTCATTTTAACAAAATAATTTTTTTTTTTCGGGTAGTTTGGATTGATTTTATAACTATCCACTAAAATGTATGGTGATAATGTGGGTACGCAATCATTGAAGTAACAATCATAGCTACCAAAATCCTAATTGAGTATAATTAAACACATGCAATTAACTTAATTAGATATGCAAATTAAACATACGATATAATCAAAATACGAGCAAATAGAAGTCTAATTACCCTAAGAATGCAAAATATAACTATTCCTAACCAAACCCTACACTTTTTGGGATTTTCAAAATTTTTTAATTTTTTTTAAGTTTTTTAATTTTTTGTAAAATATATATTAATTAACTAATTTCTTTTTGAAAAAATTTAAAACTGATTTTTTTAAATAATTTTTTTTTGCTCGGATCGGGTTGGGTTGGGTCGAGTCTGACCTGATCCTACCCGGTCAGGTCCGGTTTGACCGAGTTCGGCCCGATCGAGTCTGGCTTGACTGGGTTCAGCTCGACCGATTTAGGCCCCACCGTCCCTAGTCGGGCTTGAACCTGGCCCAACTTGGGCCCAAGAGCTGGGCCCAAGTACGAATAGGAGTCGAGTGGGCCAGATTTGTGATTTGGCCCACTCGGCCGGCACCCCCTTGGTTGCGACGCCTAGTCGCAACTAGGGTGCCACAAATGCGCACGTCGGCGATCGGTGGGGGGAACGACGCGACTTCCCTAGTTGCAATGGCATCCTTTCGGTAGTCAGGGGGTCCTAGGGCTCCACGCGGGGGAGCTTCGGGGGGAGAGGACCCATTCGGGCAATATAGCAAACAGGTGATGGGCATGGACGGGATCGAGAGCCTTCGTCTCGGCCGAAGCACGAACGCGGACCTGGAGACCTAAGGAAACCTACCGGCATGCAAGGAAAGTAACAGGATCGGACAATGGGGCCGGAGCTCGCTCGAAATGGGCGAAACGAGCTCCGGTCAACTCGGTTTCAAAAATTGCATGCCAAGTGTTTGATAAAAGGCCAACCTGGATTCCAGGGAAGACGGCGGCGAACGGCAACGAACAGGCAGCTCTCCAATGGTGGTGAGGCGTCCTAGGGGCTCCTTGCACCTTGGCTAACCTCCAGCGGCTATCTTAATATGTCTTCCCTCTCCCTCCGTCACCCTCTCTTCTCCTTTTCTCTCTGTTTTTTTTTTTTCCGTTCCCCCCCTTGTTTCCCCCTTTTCTTTCTCTTTTTCCCCGCTCCCTCTGCTTGCGTGCGTGGTCTTAGTTGGCCAACCAGTGGCCTCTGCCAGCCGGCTCTAACCCTAGGATTGCGCCGCTCGCCTGCCATGCGATCATGCTGCCCCCCTGTCGCCGCTCCTTTCTACTCCAAGTGGCTTTGCTTTTGCTTTGCGGATTCCCCGTGCAACCAATGTCCGAGAGAGATGACAGAGGCGCGGGCCAGGCCGAAAGAGTGAAGGGGGCTAGGCTGCGCAAAGGAAAAAAAAGAAAAGAAAAAGGGAAGGAGGAAGGCAGGGCCCAAGCCAAAGTGAGGAAAAGAAGAAAAAAGGAAAGAGGAAGAGGGGCGGTGGCGCGCGGCTTCTTTTATATATATTTTTTGAATATTTTTTAAACATATATATTTTTTCAATCAATTTTTTTTTTTATATGTGCTTGAAAGTATAAATTAGGTGTCAACATTGGCATTGTACACCCATTTGACTCCAATCGATTTCTTGTCCTTTGGTAGATCAACAAGCTCCCATATTTGATTCTTCTCAATGGCTTCAATTTCTTCATTCATGGCTTTTCTTCATTTTTCTTTTTTGGCTACATCATCCTAGACAAGTGATTCATAATTTACAAGAAGACAAACGAGGTGAACCTTGTCGATAGCTTCATAAATGTCAAACAATCTCCTTGATCTTGGCACTAGTGGTTCAATGACACCATTTGAAGAGGTTGGCGATGAAGAACTTGAAAAAGATACTCGAGAAGAAGGTGTAGAATGATCCTCCAACTCCATTTGATCGGTATCACCGCGAGCATTTACTTCATCTTTTGGGTTGTCTCCCCACGTGTCATCTTCATCGAATTTGACATCTCTTCTTATATACACTTTCAAAGTGTTAGGATCAAATAAATGATAGGCTTTGGATGAGGAGTCATACCCAATAAAGATGAGTTTTTTGCTCTTGTCTTCTAACTTTGACGTTTTTTGATCTGGGACATGAGCATAGGCAATACTCCAAAAAATTCTTAAGTGTGAAACACTTGGTATTCTCCTAATCCATGCTTCCTGTGGACTTATGCTGTCAAGTCCATATGTGGGACATCTATTTTGAAGATAGACCACACGTGAAACAACTTCAGCCCAAAGCTCATTGGGCAAATTTTTGCTCTTCAACATGCTCCCAACCATGTCAAGAATGGTTATATTTTTCTATTCAACTACACCATTTTGTTGAGAAGAATATGGAACCGTCAAAAAATGTTGAATACCATGATCTTCACAGAATTTGTTGAATATAGCTGAGGTGAATTCTCCACCATGATCAGTCCTTAAAGCTTTGATAAAATAGTTGCTCTCCTTTTCAGCCAGGTTTTTGGATTGTTTGAAGGTATCAAACACTTTCTTTTTTTCTTTAAAAAAATTTACCCAAATTTTCCGAGTAAACTCATCAATAAAAGTAACAAAATATCGATGATTACCATATGAGTGAGGAGTGATTGAGCCATACACATTAGAATGAATCAACTCAAGTGACTTCTTTGCTCGATAAGTCACTTCCTTCGGAAAGCTAGTTCTAGAATGCTTACCGATAACACGCTCATCACATAATTGATCGGGATGATCAGCATGTGATAAGTCATAAACCATCTTCTTGCGAGAAAGCAAATTGAGTCCGCCAAAATTGAGATGGCCGAACCTTAAATGCCACAACCATGAAGGATCATCAATGCACGCCTTCGGACATCGAAACATATCATTCTTTATATTGAGAGTAAACATCATATTCTTTGACATCTTCACATTCGCAATCAATTTATTATTCCTGTCTCTTAGCATAAGACTAAGATCTTTCATGTGAACAATATAGCCTTTCTCCAAAAGTTGTCCCAAACTAAAAACATTAGTAATAAACTAGTGTACACCATTCTTCAAGCGAATCATAATTGTACCTTTGCCTTCGACAATAATTTTGGAGTTATCACCGAAAAAGACTTTCCCTTTAATTGTCTCATCTAACTCAGTAAACATCTCTTTTCTCCCGCACATGTGATTGCTTGCACCGGTATCCAAATACCATGTATCAGTTTGGCCTCTTTCATCTTCTTTGAATGCCAATAATAGAACTTGATCAGCATCATTTACCAAGTTTGCCTTTTTATATGCTCTATTACTCTCCTTGTTCTAGCAGTTAAAAGCATAATGGCCAAGTTTATCATAATGATAACGTTGAATTTTAGATTTATCTTACCATTGGCCTATCAAGCACTTTCCTCTTCCATGAACACCTCTTTGATACTAGTATCTACCATCACTTCAAGCAGCATCTCCTTTGCTTCATCCACGACCTCTTCTTTGAAAGCGACCTCAACCTCAACTACGATCGCGATCTTGGTTTGTCCCACAAGTTTGTGCGAGTTCTCTACTTTGCTCCTTCTTATCTCAGACGGTCAACCACGTTTGGAGAACTTCCTCCACTGGTTCAATATTTTTTTCTTTTGAACCTTTCTTCATGGGCTTGTAATGAACCCATAAGCTCATCGATCGTCATGGCATCTAAGTCTTTGGATTCTTCGATTGCAACAGCAATGTAGTCATACTTCAGGGCATATTGATCTTTTGAACGAACCTTCTCCAAGCCATTCCTCTGGTTCTAGTTCAAGGTAGCTTCATCCTCTAGCTCATCATAGCTAGTGTTGACAAGTTCTCACATGTCATAGACGCCGAGTAGAGCTTTCTGATAGGGCTAGTGAGAGCACCTAGAGGGGGGTGAATAAGTGATCAAAGAAGTTTTTGCAAAACTTAACAAACTAATTCGACTTTTGAGAATAATAGACTGAAGATGTAAAAGACTAAAAACAGTTATATAATGCTACGAATTAAAGTAAAGAGATTAGGGAAAGAGAATTAAAATGCAAGGTTTATAGTGGTTCGGCTTAGACCAAGCCTGCATCCACTCTCCCGTACTGATAGCCCATTGGCTGGATTCCACTAAGAACCAAAAGAGATTTTACAGTCTCACATCCTTGATTCCTCAAATGTAGAAACTCTGCTACACTTCCTCAAGGTCTCACGAGTATTTAATCTCTCTTTTGAGTAAGATTTGAGCTCGACAAATGAAACAACAAAGAACTAAGAGCTTCAGACTTTGGAATTTTTCTTTCATGCACACCTCGAATAACTTGAGCGTCTTCCTTATATACTCCTCCATGCCTTCATAACCGTTGGCACCTTTCAAAAGAGTTCTTCCAATCTACCTGTTGGACATAATCAAATAGGAAGATCTCGAGTTATTTAAGGAATGTGATGATAGCCCACCAATCCTACTTGCCCATACAATCAAGATCTAAGTTTCCATAAGTAGAACCTTCCAAGTATACTTCGCCAATCAACAGATCTAATTATCCGAATTGATATCAATTAGAATAATTGATCATGAGATGCTATATCCAGCCTGAGATCTTCTTCAACCGTACGAACCAAATCCTTAAAGATATACACTCATCTAGACAAGTCTTCTTCATCGGATAAATCTTTCCTTCGTTGGTCTAGAGACTATTAGTGAGGGTAGACTTAAGTCTTGAGTCTTGAGTCTTGAGTCTTCAGACTTTGACAATAGAGTCTGGAGTCCGTTAGACTTTAACACTTGAGTCTACAAGGCTTCAGACTAGACTGATGGAAATGTTTAGTCAACTTCAAACAAATAAGGAAGTTTTCTCCAACAATCTCCTCATTTTTTATGGTGACAAAACTTTCCTGCAGATTTGAACACTTTTGACCTGCAAAACAACACTTAAGCAAAACAAGATATCTCAAAGGAGATAAGTAGATTAGAATATGGATATAGTAATGATTTTGCAACCATAGAAAATATGTTAGTCTTGTCAAACAACTACTATTTCCATAATTATTAACATAGCTTAAGTTACTTCAAATCAAACAGTCCAAACCACAACCAAACAAAAGATAAGTCCAACAATTCAAACAAAAGTTAAATCAAATATGCATCCAAACTTCTCCCCATTTTTGTCAACAGCAAAAAGTGGAGAATGAATAAAAAGAGTTGTTGAAAATAGAGTTAGAATCATGGCTATTTTGGAAGGCGAACAAGCTCGAATTCTCCCACAGAATCCACAGTCTTCTCAAGCCTTGCAAAACTCTGCTTCAGTGACTGGAAATCTACACCCTGCACTGTAGACTGCACTTGATTCTTCAGGGCATTCAATTGATCATGCAAAGACACTGAAGTAGCCATGAAAGCATTTTTGAGATCCTGCATCTCATATCCCATAGCATATTGCTGCTTCCTTACATCCAATAGAATCTCTAACAGCCTCGAAAAGTCTGATGTTTGTTTTATCGCAGCACTAGGTCCAGTTGAGTCATTTTCAAGGACTTTGAGAGCGGAAGGATCTTCAGCAGATTGTCCACCATGACTATCTTCTGGGTAATGTGAAGCATATACATCTTCTGGATCTACAGTGGAGCGACTCACATCACTAGTAAAGAAAGGTGAAGAAGTACCTTTTTGTTCAACAGCTCCCCCTATTTGTTTGTTTTTAAGAGGAGTAGAAACAACTTCTTCAAGCGTAGCTTCAACTTTAGAGTGATGTTTAGCTGTGTCAAGTGCTCCAGCAGTCCCAGTGTCAGCCATTCCAGATTCACTGGATAAGGAGACAGCTAAAGTTGGCTCAAAAGAGTCTTCTTGACCCTGGTCTCTCTCTTGTTCTCCTTCTTGTCCTATTTCTTCTCTTTTTCTTGCTTCTTCTTTCTCTCCTCTTCTTTCCTCTTCTTCCTCTTCTTCTCTTTCTTCCTATGTCCTCCTTTGTTCTTCAGCTTCTTTCTCTGTCTCCTCTCTCTCCTGTTCCCCTTCTTTTGGCTCTTCTCGAGTCTCTTCAAAGCTGACAAAACTTTTTAAATTTCATAAGGCTGAAAGAGTCAGCGTGTCCTCATCCTCTTCATCCTGCAAGATGAGAACTCTCTTCTTCTTCACTGGAGCATCCATGGGCTCCTTGCCTTTTCTCTTGGCTGTAGCAGAGTCTTGTTTTGTTTTGACAAGAGACTTCTCATTCATGCGCTCCAACACCTTGTTCAGCTCTTTCAAACGCATCTTTGTGACCATTTTAAATGCAATCACCATTGGGGAAATAGTTGACAAACATAACGGTGTAGAGATGTGAATTTTAAAATGTCTAAAAAGGTGCATGATAAGAGCAAAATAAGAGAGTTGTCCCTTATCTTTCACTACTATTCGATACATGTGAAACAAAATGGTGTGAGATAGAGAGAATTTAAAGCCAGCATTGATGGCATACATCAATTTCGCTTCAGATCGAGAGACATCAATCTTGGATGTCGACTTGGGACGAATACAGTTGATTATGATCTTGTGCAGCAAGATGTTTGAGGCATTCATCTTAGAGTAGGAAATCTTGCCTTCAACATCCCGATCTTTCACCAATGACAGAGTAGCATGAGTAATATACATGCTAATTGGTTGGAAACTCGCTCTTTCCACCCCAATTATGTCAGCCAACGTGTCCATATTCACCAAGAACTCCTTATCTCTCACCGTGAAAGAAAAGTTGTTTGCATCCACAAAAGATAAGTTCGAGTAAAAGTAAGCTGTGAGTTTAGGATAAGCAGCAGTGGATTCAGAACAAAAGTGCTCCAATTGCAGTAGAGCAAGCTTCTCTCATAGATTGACTTTTACCGAATCAAGGAAATCAAAATCAACATTCCTAGGGTGCATAACCCCTCTCTTCAGCAAATTCGAATAAACCCTCCTGTGATTATTCGATCTAAAAAGACTTGAACTATCACTAGCAACATTTGCAGCCACTCCCGTTCTAGGCTGAAAATGGGTAAACATTCGTTCATCATCGTCCAGTCCTTGAGGCTGATTTGCAGTGCTATAGAATGGGTCACTCGGGAAATTTACGAATGTCCTTTCAGCCGTCCTTCTCTCTACAACTCCTAACCTCTCCAACTCTTGCAAGAATAAGGTTTTGTGCTTGTATCCTTTATCTCTTAAAAACTCGTCGATCAAAGACATCGGTGTTCCTCCTTCCTTCAAATTAGAATAAAGTTTGAAAGCAACCTTGGGAGTTAGTGTTCTTACAGGTTCAGCCTCTTCGATAACTTCTTTTTCTGATTGAGTTGGTGTAGAAGATGAACGCTGCCAAGAAGGTTGTTGCTGACTTGGATGCAGTGGTGGAGAAGAATCTTCTTCCTCAGTCAAGTCGAAATGTGTAGGACCCTCAAGCATATGTCGTGGTCCCCTGCTTGCAATCCTTGAAGACTTTCTTGAAGACATTGTCGCTTTAAGGGAGAAATTCACAAGCTTGCTCGAAAAAGGTGAAAACTTTTGGACAAATCAAGAGTGAAAGTGAAAGCAAGTGGGAATTTTGTATTCTAGGGTTTCAGTGTAAAAACGAAGAAGACGAATCTCGGTTGTATATAAAGTGAAGCGAGGTAAACGAAACAACATAAAATGAAAAATGAAAAATAAAAATACCTTTTCGAAAAAGAATAATTGCCTTTTTGAAAAAGAATAGCTTCCATAAATTCAAAAACTCGGAAAAGATAATTTCTAAATATAACAAACAATTAGCGATTAAAAAGTAATCGTATCTTTCCAAATTAAAATACTGGAATATAAATAACTTACAGTCGTAACTTCTCAGTTATTCCGAGTTTGAACAACTTCAGACATTACCTTTGAGTCTTGAGCACTTCCAGACTTTACTAGATAAAAGATATGATGTTCAGTTTGGTGCGAACAGACTCAAATAGGCTTTTCTCTAGAGGCTTTGTAAATATATCCGCCAGTTGATTTTTTGAGTAAATGAATTGAATCATAACTTCTCCATTTTGAACATGATCTCTAATAAAGTGATGTCGAATTTCTATATGCTTTGCTCTTGAGTGAAGAATTGGATTCTTTGTGAGATTAATTGCGTTTGTGTTGTCACATTTGATCTCGGTGCATGAGTATTCGATTCCAAAGTCTCTCAGTTATTGTTTTATCCATAAGATTTGAGAACAACAACTTCCAAGAGTCACATACTCTACTTCTGCTGTTGAAAGAGCTACAGTACTTTGCTTCATTGAGAACCACGATACTGTCATGTTTCCTAGCAATTGACAAGTACCGGAAGTACTATTTCTATCAACTCTGCAACCTGCTAGATCTGCGTCTGAATATCCAAGGAGAGTAAAGTCTCCTTCATTGGGATACCACAGACCTAACTTTGAGGTAGTTACAACGTATTTGATGATGCGTTTTGCAGCACTTAGATGAGATTCTTTGGGATCAGATTGAAATCTAACACAAATGCAAACACTAAACAAAATGTCAGGTCTAGAAGCAGTAAGATAAAGAAGTGAACCAATAATACTCCCGTAGAGCTTCTGGTCAACTTTCTTTGTCATTTGTCTTTGTCCAGCTTCGAAGAACGAGACATTGGTATCTCAGTCTTTTTGCAATTCTCCAATCCGAACTTTTTAACAAGTTCTTTTGCATATTTTTCCTAGTGAATGAAAATTCCTTCCTTCAATTGTTTTACTTGTAATCCGAGAAAAAAGAATAGTTCACCCATCATGCTCATCTCAAATTCATCCTACATAGATTTTCGTTAAGTAATCTAAATATAATATCATCAACATAAATTTGAACAAGTAAAAAGTTTTTACCTTCTCTTTTAATAAACAAAGTAGTATCAACTTTTCCTTTGACAAAACCATTTTGAATTAAAAACTTACTTAACCTGTCGTACCATGCTCGAGATGCTTGCTTTAAACCATATAGAGTCTTTTTTAGTCTGAAAACTAAGTCTGGTCTCTTTGGGTCTTCAAATCCGGAAGGTTGTTCCACATAGACTTCTTCATGGAAAAATCCATTTAGAAATGCACTTTTGACGTCTATTTGGAATAACATGAAATTTTTATAATAGGCATAAGCAAGTAATAATCTAATTGCTTCTAACCTTGCTACTGGTGTGTAGGTCTCATTATAGTCAATCCCTTCTTCTTGCGTGTATCCTTTGGCTACGAGTCTCGCTTTGTTCCTGACCACTTTTCCTTTCTCGTTCATCTTATTCCTGAAAACCCATTTAGCTTCAATAATGGATTTACTTTTTGGTTTAGGAGTTAATTCCCAAACATCATTAATGATGAACTGTCTGAGCTCTTCTTGCATAGCTTCAATCCAGCTTTTGTCAGTTAAAACTTTTTCTATGTTTTTGGGTTCTACTTAAGAAATAAGTGCCACAGCGCTAGACTCTTCTTACTTTTTGGATTTGGTACAAATCCCTTCATTAATGTTACTGATGATGAGTTCTTTGGGGTGACTAGACTTGTGCTTCCAGTCGTTGGTTGGTTTGACAGAATGTTGTTCTTCTACTTCAGTTGATTCTTCAACTTCCATTCGTTAATTTTCTCCGGAAGTTTGAGTCACTTCAGGGGAGTTAGACTTTGTAAAGTCTGGAGTAATTTTAGATTCTTCAGGTTGAGTCTGAATTAGTTGATTCTGCAAAGAGTCTTGGAATTTGACATTCATAGATTCTTCCATAGACTGAGTCTTTTTATTGAATACTCTGTAAACTTTGCTAGTGGTTGAATATCCAAGGAAGATTCATTCATCTGATTTCTCCTTAAATTTACCAGTTCAATCATTTGCATTTTTCAAAACAAAACATTTGCAACCAAATACATAAAAGTAAGAAACAATTGGCTTATTTCCTTTAAACAACTCATAAGGAGTTTTCTCCAGAATAGGCTTTAAAAATACTCTGTTAATAATACAACAAGCTGTAGAAACTGCTTCAGCCCAAAAACGAGAAGAAATATTACTTTTAATTAAAATGGTTCTTACCATTTCCTGCAAAGATCTATTCTTTCTTTCCACAACTCCATTCTGTTCTAGAGTGTATGGAGAGAAGAAAACATGCTGAAATCCAGATTCATCACATAATTTGGCAAAGTTTTGATTTTCAAACTCACCTCCATAATCTGTCCGTATGCTTGAGATGTCATATCATTTCTCATTCTGTACTTTCTTGGCAAACTTTGAAAAGTAAGAAAATGTTTCAGACTTACTTGCCAGAAAGTGAACCCAAGTAAATCGTGAATAATCATCTACAATCACCAGGCAATATCTCTTTCCACCAATGCTTTGAGTTCTGGTTGGTCTAAAGAGATCCATATGAAGTTGCAAAATATGATTAGTAGTAATTTGATTTATTGGTTTAAAAGAACTTCTCACCTGTTTTCCCAACACACATGGTGTGCATAAGTCAGATTTTTTAAACTTCAGGTTGGGTAGTCCACGAACAAGTTTCTTGGAAGAGATCTTGGCAATTTGTTTCATGTTAATGTGGCAAAGCTTTCGATGCCAAAGGTTCGCTTTATCTTGAATAGAAATTAGACATTGAGGCCTTTTTGGTTTGATATCTAGAAGATAAATGTTCTCATGTCTTCGTCCAGTAAAAAATTGAGAAAGATCTTTACTAGTTCTCGAACATACTCCTTCTTGGAAATTGATTTTGAATTCAGTGTCGCACAGTTGACTTATGCTGAGTAGATTGTAATTTAGTCCTTTTACCAAAGAGACATTGTTGATTGTGAGACTTCCAATCTTTACATTTCCACACCCAACAATTCTTCCTTTGCTATTTCCACCAAAAGAGACTTTTCCACCATTTATTTGAACAAACTTTATAAAACAACTTGAATCTCCAGTCATGTGTCTTGAACAGCCACTATCTAAATACCATTTAACATTTTTCTTGATAGTAACCTGCAATTAAAAAAGAAATTCAAGCTTTCTTTGGTACCCACATTTTCTTGGGTCTAGTGGAGTTAGTGCAATATACAGTATTTGCCCAATCCTTCTTAATAGGTCTCCAAACTATAAGACATTTTTTCTCAAAGTGTTCTGAGCTGTTGCACTTAGAACATTTGAGAGCACTTTGTCCAACAGGTTTTACAAAAACTTTTTGAAAATGATTTTTGTAAAAAGTTTTTGTAGGCCTTTGTTTGATTCTTTCCTTTACTTTTGGAAAATCAATTAAAGGAATAATTTTTGAAGTCATTCCCAAGCCTGACTTGTTGAAATAAGGTCTTTGCACAGAAAGAATCTTTTCCAACTTTTCAGATCATATTGAAACCCTTTTTGAAATATTTGAGATGTCATTTTTCAAAAATAAATTTTCTTTTGAAAGAGAGTTTGCATTTTCTTTTAAAACAGCAAAACTTTTGTCTAAATTTTCAAACATTTCTTTTCAAGAAATTTCATGTTGCTTTAGTGTAGAATTCTCCATTTTTAGCTTGGAAATCCTCTTAAGAGAGGTTTTGAGACTAAGACAAAACTCATCAATGTATTTTGAGACTTTAGTAGGAATTTTTAAATTACTTACCTCGAATTCGCTATCTGAATCTGAGTCTGTATCTGTCTCAGAGTCTGAGTCTGATTCTGATTTTGCCATTAAACAAATATTAGCATAATCTTCATCATTTTCTTCGCATTCAGTATCACTCCATGTTTCTGCTTTGAGAGCTTTTCTATATTTCTCAGCTTTTCCCTTCTTTTTCTTCAACAGAGGACAATTGGGTCTGATGTGTCCCTTTTTCTTACATTCAAAGCAGATCACATCTTTATTGGTTTCATCATCCTCAGTTGATTTGTTATGAAACTTTTGAGTGCTTTGTTTCTTCCAATTGAACATTCTTCCCTTTTTGTTCAGTTTCCTAAACCTCTTTATCATAAGTGCTAGCTCTTCATCATCTATATCCTTTTCAGAGTCTGTAACATCAGAATCATCGTTAGACTTTAAGACAATTGACTTCTTACCTTTGGGATCTTCTTCCTTGTTGATTTGCTCTACTTCATAAGACTGAAGTGTCCCAACCACTTCGTCTACTGAAAGTGGCATGATTTTTTGTGTTTCCCTTATTGAAGTCTTTACGTGATTCTAGTCTTTGGAGAGTCCACGCAGCAATTTGTTAACATTCATTGGTTTTGAGATTAGCTGTCCCTGAAACTTTAGACCGTTTACAATTTCTATGAAACGACTAAACATGTCAGTAATAGATTCTTTTGGCTTCATCTTGAAGGCTTCATACTGTCCGAGTAGAATACTGATCCTTATTTCTTTTACTCGATCAGTTCCTTTATATGTAATGTGCAGCCTATCCCAGACTTCTTTGGCTGTTTCACAAGAAGATATTATGTTATACTCAGTAGGAGATAATGCACAATGTAAGGAGTAAATTGCTTTAGTATCAAGAACTTGTCTCTTGGTTATTTCTTCTTGAGTCATCTCACTAGTGTCTGAAACTTATTTTCCCCTTTCTGAAACTGATGTAAGTTTAGGAATAATTCCTTTTTCTACCAAATCCCATTCCAGAGGATCTTTCGATCTTAGGAATGCCTTCATCTTGTTTTTCCATATGTTATATTCCTTTCCATCGAAGTAAGGTGGTTTGGTGTTGCTCTAGTCTTCAACCAAACCTGAAGCCAATATACTGGCCATAGATCTTTAACTCAGAAGTAAAAACACTTCAATTAAATGAGCACACAAGCTCTGATACCAATTGATAGGGCTAGTGAGAGCACCTAGAGGGGGGTGAATAGGTGATCAAAGAAGTTTTTGGAAAACTTAACAAACTAATTTGACTTCTGAGAATAATAGACTGAAGATGTAAAAGACTAAAAACAATTATATAATGCTACGAATTAAAGTAAAGAGATTAGGAAAGAAAATTGAAACACAAGGTTTATAGTGGTTCGGCTTAGACCAAGCCTACGTCCACTCTCCCGCACTGACAGCCCACTGGCTGGATTCCACTAAGAACCAAAAGAGATTTTACAGTCTCACTTCCTTGATTCCTCAGTTGTAGAAACTCTGCTACACTTCCTCAAGGTCTCACGAGTATTTAATCTCTCTTTTGAGTACGATTTGAGCTCGACAAATGAAACAACAAAGAACTAAAAGCTTCAGACTTTGGAATTTTTCTTTCACGCACACCTCGAATAACTTGAGCGTCTTCCTTATATACTCCTCCATGCCTTCATAACTGTTAGCACCTCAAAGGAGTTCTTCTAATCTACCCGTTGGACAGAATCAAAAAGGGCGATCTCGAGTTATTTAAGAAATGTGATGATAGCCCATCAATCCTACTCGCCCATACAATCAGGATCTAGGTTTCCATAAGTAGAACCTTCCAAGTATACTTCACCAATCAACAGATCTATTTATCCGAATTGATATCAATTAGAATAATTGATCACGAGATGCTATCTCCAGCAGTGAGATCTTCTTCAACTGTACGAACCAAATCCTTAAAGATATGCTCTCATCTAGACAAGTCTTCTTCATCGAATAAATCTTTCCTTCATCTGTCTAGAGACTATCAGTGAGGGTAGACTTAAGTCTTGAGTCTTGAGTCTTGAGTCTTCAGACTTTGACAATAGTGTCTGGAGTTCGTCAAACTTTAACACTTGAGTCTACAAGTCTTCAGATTAGACTGATGGAAACGTTTTGTCAACTTTAAAACAAATAAGGAAGTTTTCTCCAACACTTTCATTCTAATGGCCTATTTACCATAGTTGTCTTTGGTAAGACGAGGGTATTGAAGATGAAGTTGATTGTTTGTTGACGCCATGATCACAAACCGTATGCTCTTATACCACTTTGATGGAAGTAATTTGAAGGTGAAACGCTCACAACTCACACAAGGAAGAGAAGAAGATATATAGGCATGTAGAATTATTTCACCTTAACAAAAAAATTGTTACAAGACTCCCTTATTTATAGACTTATTACATGGCATTTACTCTTCCCAGTAGAAAAAGCTAGTGTTTCGGATTAGATCTAGAAACTAATGTTCCGAATAAGATCTAGAAGTTAATATTTCGGATAAAATCTAAAAACTAACAAAACAATCACCATATCTCACATTATCTCTAAAAACAATCACTACACCTAGAAATAGGAATAGACTAATTATAGATAATGACGAACAGACTCATTAAAGATGACACTGCAATTATGACTCATTTTCAATGCGGGTACTGAACAGTTATATGCATCAATGAATTTGGTTTAATTTCTAACAATGACATCTGCCATCTTAGCCGCGTTGGCCATCAATGCCTCCTGCACTTCCATGATCATCATGCTTCGCTTCTTCTCCTCTGCATCACCCCTTCCTAACAGCTCACCCAACAATAGTGCATAGTGCTCGTCAACAGTAGCACCAACTCCATCAGAGGCATAGCCATCAAAATCCCGCACTCCTTCCTCACGACGACTTTAGCCTCTTTTAGGTCTCTCTGTGATCGCAACAGCGAAAGGCTTAGACGTTTCTTTGGTGAATATCGCTGGTACACCAAGCACCTAGCTGGAAAGTGAAGCGGGGAGGATCAACAAACCCAGATGCAATCGACATGTGGAGATGTTTCAATGTCGTGACAAGATGACCAAATTAGATATACTCTCAGAGCAAATGACTTAGAATCTCAAAGGTCACGTCTCAACGGCTAAACATCATAGAACAAATTGCCTATGAGCTAACGGATACTTCTACACATGTCTCTTGCGACCATAAGTCCAGCAAAAGTAAGCAAGAGTAAAGTTTGTTTTGAATTCACCTTATGATGTTACGATTGAGGTTTAGAGGAATAGGATATCAATTCTTTCTAATCAACCTTAGAATTTACTGATCTTATGCTGCTTTGGACCAACATTTATGACCGACACATTTAGAATTAACCAAAGAATACGAGATGAGAAACCAAAGGAACTATTTGAACAAGAAAAGAGTTTCTTAACCCGAAGGTTCCCATGACACGTTTACAGATGTGTCTATTTTCCTCATTCATAGCAGTGTGAGCCAAAATGAAATTCAACACTTTGGCATAAAAATCACATTCCAATAATATGTTGCTAGCCTTAAAGTCTCTATGTATGACACGGTGGGCTTGAGTCCTAAAGCAAATCGGCTAAACCACAAGTACTACCAATCTAGGGCCAATTTCAAAAAAGTCATAAAACTATTGTACTTATACCAATTCAATTCTAAACTTTTTAATTATACGAATTTAGTCCTAAACATTTTTACTTTTTGCCGATTGAGTTCATCTGATCAATTTTGATCAAAAATCACTGATATGACGTCAGCTATCTTATGTGGCATGACCTTATGCCCCTCGCCTAGGGAGTACTAAGGGTCGGCAAGCCCTTGCCTATGGCTGGGGAGAGCTGCTTGGCCCCTCGCTGGTTTTGAAAGAAAAAGAAATAAGAAAAAGAAAGAAAGCAAAAAAAAAAAGGAAAATAAATAAATCTTTTTAAAAGTATTATTAAAATTGTTCATGTTAGTGTCAGTTGTACTATGTAGGAATAGTCAATGTCTACATCAACGATTTTCGACTAAAGTGTGTCGGATGTATTAAATTAGCAAAATATGAAAATATTTAAGACTCAATTGGCAAAATTGAAAGATTAGTACATTTAAGATTTTTTGAACAATTTTTCCTCCTATCTCAACTCAACTCGATCTCACCCTTTACCTAAACAATTTTGTGAAGCTGCCGTTTAGGATTATTTAAACTATATGTCTCTTTATATATGTATGCATATGTATGTATACATATATATGCATGCATATATATGTATGTATATGTATGTATGTATAGATATGTATATATATATATATATGTATAGATATGTATAGATATGTATGTATAGATATGTATATGTATGTATGTATGTATTTTTTTTTTTTTTAATCTACCAACATGCTTGTTATTTTAAATTTTCCCTTTTTTTTGCCTCTTATATATGATGCTTAGTACATAATTGTCACAACCTACCCTTTTTGTCTGGAGGGGAAAGGACATAGTTTTAGGGATATTACTTAAAAGGTGGGCCCATAGTTTTCATTTAAGCGCGAGCTCTCCAAGCCCATATCTCGTGCAACATTTGGGTATTCAATTTTAGCTTCAAATGATGTTATGAGGATTTTCAAATGATGAGTCACCATTGGCCTATTAGGGTCGGCTAAAAATCAAGTGAGGTATTGAAATATACCTCACTTCCTATGCAACTAAAAAATCTAGGGTCGGTATCTTGATTATACTAATTAATCAACTAGTGTTATTTCGGTACCTAATCTTGTTCAATTCAAGAAAAAAATTTCATGCATTCGGGATTCTTTTTAAGCTTATTTATTAACAATTGAGATGATCATGCGCGTGCGCAATTATTAAAACAACAATCGGCAAACATTTCTAACTAGGCTAAGGGGGAAAAAACGATCAAAATATTGAAAGTACACAATCAAAGGCATTTGTCTCAAAAAGAAACATTCAAACCTTATTATAAATACTTAGGTTTGTTCAATTTTGAGCATAATTTTGATCCTAGAGTTTCCCAAACTTTTAGGAGAAAACTACCCAAAAACTATTTTTAACCCTTTTTGAGGAATTTTAATTTTTTTTGGAATTTTTTTGGAATTTTTTGGAATTTTAGGGGTTTTCCGATTTTTCAAAATTTAAATATTTTCTGATTTTAAAAAAAATATTTTTATACATTTTCTGAATTTAATATTTTTATAATTTTTAAATTTTTATGATTTCTTTTTTAAAAAATCATGAATTTTAATATTATTTTTAATAAATAAAGAAAGAAAGAAATTCGGGCCAGTGACCCGGCCTGACTAAGCTAACCTGGACCCTATTGGTCCGGGTCGGGTCTAAATTTGGACCAGCCTAGAGCCCATCCGAATTAACCAAGTTAGCCCATAAAATTCTTAGCCCACTCAAAGCCTCCAGGCGATTTCTATTTTCTATTCTCAGCCCAGCCATCTCTGGCCCACAAAATTTTTTAGCCCAGTCCTTAAACGAACCTAGCCCACTTTAACACCAAACTCTTCCAGTGCTATTATAACCAGAGCTGAGCCCAAACTCAACAAGCTAATTTTAAGCCCACGTCCGCTAGAGCTCAACCACGTTCTAGCCCAAACTTAATTAATTAATTAAACCCATGCTAATTCACTTCTCCCCATTTTATCCTTTTTCTCTTCTTTTATTACCTTTTTCTATTTCTTTTTCTTTCAACCCCACCACTTATTTCAATTTCATTCTTGTAACATAAAGATGCATATGGTAATGTTTTTTTTTTTCCCTATAATAATTTATGTTCAAAAATAATTTTTTTCTATTTATGTTCCCTAAATGAGTTTTTGAATAATTGAACCCTAGAACATAAATGTGTTTGGTACAACCTCAAATATTTTTGTGATTTAAAATTTCTTTTAATTTATTAATAATTTTAAATATATTTTCTCTTTTTCTTTTCTTTTTCTTTTACTTCTTCTTCCTCGACTCGATCTTCCTCGACTCGATCGTTGGCCTCGTTCATGGCCGGCCGACGACTAGCCAATCGAGAGTTCCCTCGCCCAAGCAAGACCGTCCCTTGCCTATGGTTGACGAGGGTGGTCCTTGCCAACAGGGAAGATGGGTTGAAAGTAGAGGAAGAAAAGGTTAGGGAAAAGGTGTTGGGAATAGTCGACGAAAGATATGTTGGAAGCCAATGACATAAAGCAAGTTGGTGTCAAGGAAGATGCATTGGCTCCTGCTCCGATTGATGAAATTAAAGAAGTACTTAGTGAAGCTTCTTTGAGTACATTTGAGGCCGGTGGCAACGATATCAACAATGATGTCTTTTGATTTTTCATCAAAAAGGGACTTCATGAACTACATGGACTTCCTTTGATTTTTATATGGTGAACCAATCTCTTGCAACTTAATTCTATTGCAAAATTGCACTGTTTTTGTCTAGTTTTGTTATTGATAAAAATGATAGATCTATCATCATAAGTCATTTTTTAATGTATTAAATGAAAAAGAAGAAGAAGCAATTGCATGAGTATAGCATGTCTATTGCACATGTACTGTACACATTTTGCGATCAAACTTAAGTTTCGCCTCTTTGTGTCACGCAATTCGATGGAGTTTGTGTAAATCTTTGTTCTCTATTTTTGCATTTCCTAAGTTTACTTCTTTTCAATGATCGCAAGGAACTATCTTTTCCTCTATTTTCATATGTATCATGTGTTGTTTTCCATACCCTATGTCAATACTAATTTGTTCTCTTGACTTTTGATTTTCCAAATATCAGCTGCAACGGACTCTAAGCAGCTTTTGTTCTCATGTGAAGAGCCATTTTGGTGGAGACAAAAGTTATCGGGCATTCTTGTTGCTATTGTTCGATGTAGGAGAAGAAGGAGAGAATGAGGAAGATGGGTTGGGAGCAGTTGACAAAGTTGATGAAGAAGAGGAAGAGGAAGATGAGTTGGAACTAGAGGAAGAAGAGGCTAAGGAAGATGTGTCGGGAGCAGACAATATAGAGCAATTTGACGCGGGAAAGATGTGTTGGCTCTTGCTCTCGTTGACCAAATTGAAGAAGTACCAAGTAAAGATTCTTCGAGAACATTTGAGGCCAATGGCAACATGATCGATTATGATTGTCCCGACAAGTCCGTTTGGACATCTTGCTCTTTATTTTTTATAAAATAAGTATCAATTGAATATTGGTACAGTGGACATTGAGTACTAGTGCAATGGACAGTGGAAAGAGCAAGAGCTATTTTCAGCCAAATAGAAAGCACCAAGTGGTATAAAGTATATTTGAATAGAATAAACAAATTAATTGTACAAGCAGCAATAGATTAGAGGGAGGTTATTGACGACTATTATCTCTTAATTGTTTATTGCCTAGTGTAACTTTTAGCAATTGAATATTATAACTTATGAAATTTCATATAATATTCTTTTATTACGTCCTTCTTTTGAAGCTTGTGTGTTGAGAATTTTCTTGCCCATCCTACAATTTCTATTTTGTACTTCATCTATTATGGACACTTATAAGAAGCATGTGTTCTAAGAGATAACTTTTAATTTCTCAAAGAACTTTCAAGTTGAAATTCATTTGGTTTATTCGAGTGAGCAACTATTCTACTAAAGTTACTCGAATAGCTGCATTTGTCACTGCTAAACAAATAACGACGTCATTAGCTCATCTTTATTCATTTTGTCACTGCTAGGCACGAAACGATCGAGAACTTCAAACCTTTAGCAAAGCCACTCTAGAACAAATACGCCATCACCTACACCATTGCTACCTCCATTTCGCTAACTTATGGTTAGTCCTCACCCCCACCCCCCCCCCCCCCCCCCACCCCACTCTCTCTCTCTCTCTCTCTCTCTCTCTCTCTCTCTCTCTCTCTCATATTCAATATTGTGAAGTGTGGAAAGACTCATCTTAGTGGTCATCCATAAGGTTTGGACCCACTAAGTCTACTTTGGTTAAGCTTGAGCTTTGGGGAAATTACTTTGGGTCAACGTGCATTTGCTTAAAGTAAATACGGTTAGTCTAGTGATTTTGGTGTACTTATTTGAAAAATAGCTTTGAAAAAAAAAGGTAAAGATAAAGGAACTTCATGGATCCTCTGAATTTTCATCAAAAAGGTATTATATGAACTACATAGACCTCCTCTGATTTTAATATAGTGAATCAATCTCTTGCAACTTAATTTTATTTAAAAAGATGATAGTGAAAGTTAGGCTCTATCTTAGTAATTGCACTCTTTTTGTCTAGCTTTATTATTGATAAAAATGACAGATCTATCAACATAGGTCATTTTTTAATGCATTAAATTAGAGAGAAAAAAAAAAGAAAACAAATGTAATTGCACATGTATTGTACATGTATTTCAAATAAAGATAAATACCTAATAATTAATAAATATATAGGAGAGTCAACTCGGTTTGAAAATGAGAGAAATGGGAGCTCCAAACCTCATTAGGTCAAATATTTTAATTAATATAATTGAGACTAATTTTGAAAAGTGACTTTTACGGATTTTTTTTTATGAAATTCGGCCTAACTTTAATTGGCATATTGTTTCGTTTGACATCCCATTGACTCTAGATGATTAGAAACATCTAAATGTCATCAAGCATTTCAAATCATCAAATTGGGACAAATTTTGAAAAGTAGTATATATTTTTATTTTATTTTTATTTTTATATTTTTTACGAAATTTGGCCACTTTTTGATCGAGAATAATTTATGGGGATAAGTGCTGCAAAAGTCCTAAAACTTGTCACGAAAATGCAATTAAGTCCTAAAACTTACAAAAGTGCAATCTAGTCCCGAAACTTGTCAAATTGTTTCAATCGAATCCTTAAATTAACACCGTTAGCATTTTCCGTTAAAAATGCTGACGTGGCATTTTAAATAATTTTTTATTTTCCACGTGGATTTTATTATTATAATTTTTATTCATTTTTTTAAAAAAATAGATTTAAAAACTAAAAAAATTAGATTTATTCATTTTATCTTATTTTCACCAAAAACTAAAAAGAAAAGTTAAAAAAATTATTTTTAAAAATTGTTTTAAAAAAATCGCAGCTCCTCTCCTCTCCGCCACCGCCCATCACCGGAGGGGCCAGGCGATGGTTGCTGGCCTTGGGCGGGGATGGCCGGCCTTCGCCCAGCCGGGGCGAGGCCTCGTTGGCGACCATCGCCCGCCTTGGGCGAGGCCTCCTCGGCCCTTGCTCGGGGCCAGCGAGGCTCGCCAGCCCTCGTTGGCCCTGGGTGAGGGCCAACGAGGCCTCGCCTAGGGCCAGCGAAGACTTGCCCAGGGCGGGCGATGGCTGCCGGCCCTCGGCCCCTATGAGGGTCGGCGGGCCCAAATCGAGGCACCCTTGCCAAGCTTAAGCGAGGGTGCCCGGATCTGGGCACGCCCCGTCGCCCGCCCTAGGCGAGTCTTCGTCGGCCCTTAAGGGGGGCCGGCAACCGTCGCTCGGCCCCTCTGGCGATGGGCAGCGGCGGCGGCGGCGGCTAGGGGTGAGCATGGTCCGGGTTGGGTCGGTCTCCCCTAACCCTAGGATCAACACACACAGTGCTGGTCCTCAATTTTTGGGATCGAGAACCGATCCTATTGAGCTTAGGACCGAGAACCGGACCGACCCAATGGGTTCGGTCCGGTTCTAGAGTCAACCCGAGACCAAACGATAATTTTTTATTTCATTTTTTGTACTCTTTAAAAAAGTGATTGAGGATTGGATTGACCCAATGGATTCAATCCGGTTTCCAGGTCAACCTAGGACCAACCAATAATTTTTTATTTCATTTTTTATACTCCTTGAAATGGCAACCGAGGACCGTACCGACCCAAGGGTTTGATGATGAGTGAGGTCAGTTAAGAAAGGCAAGCAATGAGGGTCAAGTGGGTGAGCGTTGAACATAATGAGTATCGAATGTCAAGTGGGGAGCAACAAGTCAAGTGAGCATCGAGTGGTGAGCAGCATGGATGACCCAAAGCGAGCGAGGCGAGTGTCGAGTTACGAGTGGAGAAGTTGTTTTTTTCAATTTTGGCAAATCGAAGACTAAGAGGACAAATAAGACAGAAGAAAACGAATACTAAAGGAGGATGCCATAAGGAGCTGTTTATGCCTTTTTGGACACCATAAAGACTCCTCACAAAAAACATTTTCCTCCTTCGTAAATTTTAACTTCTGACAGTAAAAGAAAAAAGACATTAAAAATCTAAGTTATTAAAGAATAATGTAAAATTACTTGAACTTCTCATTAATGAGCTATTTAATGTTGTTGACACTATTTATTTTCTCTATATAAAAAAATTATAAATAATATATTAGATATCTATATAGTCAAGGTTGGTCTAGGTTGAATCGACCCAAAACTCTCAGGATTGATGACCGACTCGCACAGTACTGGTTCAGGAATTCTAGGACCAAGGACCGACCCAGTCTCCTTGGGAACCGGACCAGGATCGGCATGGTTGGGCCGGTCCAGGGTCGGTCCAAGGTTGACCATAGACCGATGCTCACCCCTAGCAGCGGTGGGGGAGAGGAGCCACTGTTTTTTTTTTTAAACAATTTTTAAAAATAAATTTTTTAACTTTTCTTTTTAGTTTTTGGTGAAACTAAGATAAAATGAATAAATCTAATATTTTTCGTTTTTAAATCTAATTGTTTTTTAAAAAATGAATAAAAAATAATTAAAAAAAAATCCACATGGAAAATAAAAAATATTTAAAATGCCACGTTAGCATTTTTAACGGAAAAAGCTAACGGTGTTAACTTTATGACTCGATTGAAACAATTTGACAAGTTTTAGGACTTGATTGTACTTTTTGCAAGTTTTAAGGCTCAATTGCATTTTTGTGACAAGTTTTAAGACTTCTGCAGCACTTATTCCTAATTTATGTTGGTGGTTTTGATTTTCCAAAAAGCATCGGGATCACAAATTTTCAAAAAGCTTACCAAACACACTTGCAATACATGTGCAATATACATGTGACTTCGAGAGATATAGATAATCAATATAAATACCCGCCTCTTCATCACTTGGTTCCTCTATTTTGTTGATTCTCTCAACACATCTTCCCTATCCTCTTATTCCTGTATTTTGTTGACTACTCCCAACACATCTTTCCCATCCTTTTCTTCGAGGAAGTATGTTGCACATCTTCCCTCATTTTTTAATGCATTAAATTAGAAAAAAGAAAGAAAGGAAGGAAATGTAATTGCATGTGTATTGTACACATATTTCAAATAAAGATAAATACATTATAGTTAATAAATATATAGGAGAGTCAACTCGGTTTGAGAAAAGAGAAAAAGGGGAGCTCCAAACCTCATTAGGTCAAGTATTTCAAATAATATAATTGAGACTAATTTTGAAAAGTGATTTTTACACATTTTTTTAAATGAAATTTGGCCTAACTTTAATTTGACTCTAGATGATTAGAAACCTCTAAATGTCATCAAGCATTTCAAATTATCTAATTGGGACAAATTTTGAAAAGTAGTATTTATGTATTTTCTTTTAATGGAATTTGGCCGCACTTTGATTAAAATAATTTATGTCAGTGGTTCGATTTTCCAAAAAGTATTGAAATCACAAAATTTCAAAAGTATTGACGAAACACACTTGCAATACACATGCAATATCCATGTGATTTCAAGAGATACAGATAATCAACATAAATACCCGCCTATTTATCACTTGGTTCTTCTATTTTGTTGATTCTCTCAATACATCTTCCTTATCCTCTTATTCCTCTATTTTGTTCACGGCTTCCAACACATCTTCCCTGTCCTCTTCTTCGAGGAAGTATGTAACACGTATACATTGGGCGTGTATTCGGTCTGATTTTTAAAAATTCACTATCCCAACATTTTTTTTTGAGAATTGAAACCCCTAACGCGTAAAAGCGATAATGCATGATGCTCGAGGAATAAAGAAAAATACATAATAATTAAAGCAATAAATAAAAACGAGGGAAAATTGAAGAAGCTTAGATTCATTGACCAAGCTTAAGCAAGGTATCACGTGGGCGATGATCACATCGGGCTAGGACCGATTGTGGCAGTGTATTGCTCGGAGATCTTCCCAATAAGGTTGCGTGTGCAAGGCCGCGCAATCAACATTAGTGTGAAGCAAATGGTGAGTGTAGGGTTATCGTTGACGTACATATCATTGTCCAAGCCAATCACCCTCGGTGGGGCTGCCTTGTTGTTTGTGGGGATCGTGTTCATAAGGTGGTTGGTACTTTATTGCTTGACGCCTAAAACTAACGAGTGGATGTCGGAAGAGATCGAACAATCGTTCGGTACGTACACCGAGGCGAGAGAGTTGAAACTACAAAATCGCAGTGAGGGAACAGTGAGGCACACATTTGGGGCCAATGGTAGCAACCATTCCTAGTCGCGACAGTGCAATCTAGACAAGATCGATGATGATCATCACAAGTTTGTTTTGACATCCTTGGTCTTTATTTCTTATAAAGCAAGTATCATTGAGTACTAGGATAATGGAAATATCATTTGAGTTCTGTTATAGTGGACAGTGGAAAGAGCGAGGGTTATTTTCTCTCAAAATTGCATGTACATTGTACGTGTTCAGTCCGATTTTTATAAATTCGCTATCCCAATGCTCTTTTTTTAAAATTGAACCACATTTTTTGAAACAATTAGGTCATACATTTTCCATGAACATTGAATGAAAAAGTTATACTGTTGCGCCAAAACTTGTAAAAAAATACATAAATAATACTTTTTAAAATTAATCCCAATTAGAGAATTTGAAATGCTTGACCTTTTGAGATTTAGAACTTTCTAATTATCTAGACTCAACGGAACATTAAACGGAAAAATATGCCTAGTTTAATAAAAATAACGTAAAAATCACTTTTCAAAATTAAATTAAATTAGATTATTTGAAATTATTGACCTTATCAGATTTACAGCTGTCACATAGAGTCTATAGGTTCCCCCAACTCCATTCCCAAGTATGGGTTTTTGTTATCTCGATCAGATAGATTGAGATCTCGTGTATTGGACAGTGAAAAGAGCATGGGCTAGTTTCAGCCAAATAGCCCGTATGGTCATCGACCTAGAACATCATCGGATGTTTTTAGGCAAACTGATCATTCAAGTTTCCAGTTAAGCATGTAAACATGTGTAACTGAGACACTATCGTCACTATTAGACAAATAACGTTGCCATTAGCTCATCTTCATCCATATAAATTTCTTTCATGCATATCCATGCATAATAGATTAGGTTTACGAAATACATTTGCAATATACATGCAAAAGTGTTGGTTATCCGTATCTCTCAAGATTGTACGTGTATTGCATGTCTATTGCACGTGTGTTTGATCCGATTTTTAAAAATTCATGATCCCAATGCTTTTTTTAAAAAAATGAAATTGCATTTTGAAACACTTATATCATATGTTTACCATAGGTAAAAAATCGAGTCAATGAGATGTCAAACAAAAATTTATATCGTGTGGCCAAATTCCATAAAAAAAAAGAAAAAAAAAAGAAAAAAACATAAATTCCACTTTTCAAAATTAACCTCAATTAGATGATTTGAAATGCTCGACCTTGTGAGATTTAGAGCTTTCTAATCATTTAGAGTCAATGGGACGTCAAACAGAAAAATATGCTGACCATGCTGAGCATCGCTAATTTTTTGGGGGACAGTTTTCTCAGTCCCACTTGTGATATAATTTTAATGGGCTACAACGGATCCACGAGTTGACTATCTAACTACTTACGGTTAAGTTGTGTTTTAAGCATTGTGGAGAGCTTGGTGTGCTTGTGTTTTGTCTAAGCGGTAAAAACTGATCGCTTGAGGTTAGTAAGAATGGGTCGAATTGCTGTAGACCGAGGGGAGCTCAAAAGGGACCTTCCTCTGCGATGTCATGGGTTATTAATCGTGTTGTGAATTTTATAATCCTCTTGCAACTCTTTTTTTCAAATTCAGAAGGTGAAAGGTTCAAAGTACACTGAACAGCTGTCTTGATTATTGTGAAAGACGAGTTTATCACCTTATCGGCGGCATCATTTGGAGTGTACGGGAGGATGGGTGGATGCCGGATTTTATTGATCCCCTCGAGTTTAGTCTCATTTTCAATTTTCTATAACTTGCCAGATTTCAGGGGCTAAATTGAGAAAATTTTGTTTTCGAGAAAAGAAAGTATAATGAGGATCAAATTTTGGGGGCCAAATTGTACCAATTTTTTTAGCATAGACGAGGATGTTATACATGGTCTATTTGGAAGCACATTCACCAAAACAAGCGGTGAGAAATTTCAAGCCTCCCTCTCCTTATGGTGTAAGGAAAATGACACAGTTAGTCCCTAAATTTTGAAGCTTTGTAACTTTTCAGGGAGATGACGCTTAAGACCCATGATTTGCTTCCAAATTCTGTGACAATGATTAGCGAGCTGCAAGCCTGTGCTGCCCTTGCTGCGTGGAGCAGGGTACGTTGATTCACGGATGTGTTCTGCGAAGAGGTCTAGACTCGATCTTGCGGTCATTAGTGCTCTGGTGACAGTGGATGCAAAATGCAGTAACCTTGACCGAGCTCAACAAGTTTTTGATAAGACAGATGAGAGGGATTTAGTTTCCTGGAATTCTTTGATCTCAAGTTCTGGGTGGGTTTGGAGAGAAGGCGATTCAGGTTTTCAACGAGATGATCATCAGTCGAATCTCGCCGAGTCCCATATCCTTCGTTAGTGTTTTAGGAGCCTGCAGCCATGCAGGGCTTGCCGAGGATGGGAAGATGTTGTTCGACTCGATGGTAAGGGAACATAGGATTTCTCTAGTGTTAGGCATTATGCTTCCATGGGGGATCTTCTTGGCAGGGCAAATAGATTAGATAAAGCAGCCTAAATTATAGAAGAGATACGGATTAAAACAGGTCCTAAAGTTTAGGGATCGCTCCTTGGATCGTGCAGGATTCATTGCAATGTGAGCTTGCAGAAAGAGCGAACCCAAGGTTTTGACCTCAAACCCACAAATGCTGGGAATTATGTTCTAGCCGATATCTAAAAGGGGGCCAAGATGGGGGATCAGGTGAGAAGAGTGAAGAAACTTTAGAAGCTTGGAGAGCGCAAAAGGTCCCCGGTTGCAGTTGGATTGAAGTCAAAAGGAGCATATATCCCTTTGCTTCAGTCGATGAATTGAATTCACAGATTGAGCAGCTTCCTGCCTTACTGCTGAAGTTGTCAATGGAGATGAAGGGAGATGGCTACGTGCCACAAACCGGAAATGTGCATCACGATTTTGACGTGAGAAGGAACGCATTTTGTTGGGACATAGTGAAAAACTACCCGTGGCCTTTGGACTCATCAACAGCACTAAGGGGGAGACGATTCGGATTATCAAGAACTTAAGGTCATGCGAAGACTGGCACTCTGTGACGAAACTCATTTCCCAGTATACAAAAAGAGAGATCCTTGTCCAGGATGCGAATAATTTTCACCATTTCAAAGATGGGGTGTGCTCATGCTGGGATTATTGGTAGGCTGCTGGCCCGATTCATTTTACTAACTTTAGAACGCCGCTGAAACAAAATCATGATCGAGATATAAATGAAGGAATGAAGGCCTCTGGATCTTACATTCGACAAGAAGTTAAATCTGCCCCTTCCATCGTGATTTACATAGAGGGTTGTCTGAGAACATGGAGAGAGCGACTTGATGTACTGTTTGAAACACACTTTACTTGTATAGCTTTTCTGTACTCATAAGATCACAATGGCGTTTGAATCGTTTTCCATTTTGTATCTTACGGCGACTGTGATTGATGAATGAATGTTGGTTAGATGCAGTTTCTCGGTTTACTCTCTATTCGTACTTGACGTTCCGGAGTTGCAAATAAACTCTATACGACGACATAGCAGCACCAATCTAGTCAGCATCCTCGTTCCTTCTGGCTTAGTAGAGAGTTCGTTTGGCAGAAGTTGTGGACGTCTTCCCACCATCACTAATGCTTTGACAATTTGGGAATGAAAACGGAAGTTGAAATCAATGACTCCGGCTAATGGCGGCAAATGGAAACTAAAATCCAGCGTTGTCACCTACAATCCAGAAACAAGTAAAACTCTGTGGAGCACTAGTCCTAGAGAAACCCGTTTCATATATCATTCCCCTTTTGATTATTCATCTGATGCAACTGATGACATACCCCTCACATCAATTTGCAAAATGGCAATCACAATGTGGGTGAAAACAAATGTCATCAAGTCACTAGCAGTCAAACCACGCGAATGATGCTTGCCGATTTCACTAGCCACCAATGTGCCTTCGTCAATGCTTGTTGTGCTGCTAAAGCTTTTTATTAGGGTATATGAGACTCATGGGGATTATCTTTTTCTGTATGAAAATAGCGCAATGACCATCTTCAGAGTAGAAGGCAATTGCATTGTTTAATCTTAAGAGAAACCACAAGTCACTACTCTCCGAAGAACATTGGCTGAACAACGCTTTTTCAAACAATATGCATGTGAGAGAGATTTTCACATGTTCCTCAGATGGCAGAAATGTGATTGTTATTAAGCAATTCAGATAAACTATATGACTTTCGATATCCAACCTCAGTTTCTTCAATTATGACAGCAATGGATCTTGAAGACCAGCCAGATAAGTGAGATTACACCTCTCCAGGTCCTCGAAACATGTCATGCCCATCTTCATTAGGAAAAGCACGCATCCATGAAGCACGGATATTTTTTTTGTCAAGGAGAGCTCTAACTTGGTATCTATCCTGAGCAATGTCGCGTCCGCTTATTCGTTTTACTTTTAAGGTGTTATCCCGGGCACAAGTGGAATGGGTGGCTTGGGCATTTTAGTTTTTCTCCACCAATATCGCTTGGGTGGTCAGGACTGTCCCCGCAATGGAGACTATGTTTTGTCGCGCGCACCTTGAAACTTCGCATGGATCTATCACTCCAGCAATGAGAAGATCTTCACATTTTCCCGTCATTGCATTGTAACTGATTTCCCAACCACATGTTCAGGTTGACTCTACTCCGGTCTCACCATTTGCTCCTTGCATTAGTTGCAATGGCTTTCGCAGGGGCAAGGAGTGCCTGCAATTGCAATCTGTAATTGACCACCTACAAGAACAGAGAAAACCTCCAAAACAATAGCAAAATGCTAGAAACGATCCTCTACTTGATGCATTCCGCTTAGAATGGCCAAGAGGTTATCGAAGACATAAGGCAGGTTATCAATCAAAAGAAAAACTAGAACATGATTTCCTCAAGACCCCACGAGAGGTTGTTAAAATATAATTTCCTCGAGCCTACATGGCTTGAGCCCAAGTCCAGAGGCCTGAGATCGAGCTCAGGACACGGCGCATCCTCCAAAAAAAACATGAAGATTACTGTGCACACCTATATCGACGACTGCCGGGGAATGCTCATTGGAGATATCATACTTTTGCTATGACATCAGAACCAACCTGCTCCTCTTGATCTTTCCATGTTGCTCCTCAACCCAGGGATACACTCGGAAAGATGTACATAAAGCTGCAACACCACCAGGCTCCATTCCCTCATTCATATCAGCAAATGTGGGCTACTTTGCATCCTCTATTCTAAGTTTCCGGTCTTCAAGTTCCACCACATCCCACCTTGATTGAATGCACATTGCTTACTATGGAATAGAGATATATAAGATATTTATCCGGAATGACAAAACTAAGTCACTTTTGTAAAACTTTCTGATGGACTCGCAAGCACTACAGAATCTTGATTTCGATGAATAAATGCAATTATCTTATCTCTGAGGAAATTAGGGGATCTCAAAATTTCACGGGCTTTGTACATCTTTAGTTTCTTCAAACAAGGTGCTGAAAACAAAAGATTTTGGAATTTCGCAAATCTTAATTACAGCAGCTCCACCAGGAGATTGGCAATTCTTTCTGCATGCTTTTGTGAATGGTATGCATTGCCAGTTTCAGCTAAATCCTTCTTAATCTGCTCGGCTTTAGTAGAAGGATCAGTAATAATGATAGTTGAGCTTCTACTGATGGTTACTTTTCTAGCAATGCCAAGCTGATCGAAGGTCATATAAGCGAGAGTTAGACTAAAGTCTCCAGAGATGAGGGCAACTCTCGCAACACTCTACATAAATATTAACATAAAAAGAATAACAAAAATCCACCAGAACAGTATTGATATTCTCACAAATCCTAATATATATTATTGACAAGAAATTTCATAGTCCTTGTCTGGACAGTGAACAGCATTTCCAACTTTTTACCCGTTTCTCTGTAGAAAAAATACACTACTATTTCCACACTCAGATTTTGAACAGTGAACAGCTCCCAATTCTTCAAAATCTCAAACCAAAGGGCATAATTCGTAAAAGGCCATCAAGAAATTGAGCAGAAAGAGAAGAAAAAGAGGAACTGTTCTGCCCGCCACTGCTTGTGTCTATCCAGTCGATTTCGCCCAGTAACAGCCGTCTCTCTTATGCTAGCCGTCTCTCTTATGCTCCCATTCTAGCAGTTGCTTTTTGCCCTAAAAACTATGGCCAGCCCTCGCCATCCATGTCCCGTGCCATGCCATCGGGAGTCATGGCACTATTGTCAACTCAGCACTCACCCTGCCCTCTCCTCACAGCAACCACTCAGCCACTGGCCGTTGTACGGGTAAGGGCCGTCTCTCCCCATATCTGTTTTCGAGGAATTCCTCTAAGTTCATCTCCCATCTTTGCAGCCCTCGTCATCGTTGCAATGCTGGTGGCTGGCGTAGCCAGCCTGGCAAAGGATGGCCACAAACAGCCAGGCGAAGGCGAGAGGACTAACAGAGATTCACCAAAAAGAGAGCATGAGGAAAACTGGCCACATCCCAGGTAACCTCGACCCATTTCTGTTTTTTGAGGAATTTCTCTCGGTTGCCGGCGCTTAGCCACTGTCTGGCCAAAAAGGAACTGGCCTTTTCGTTTGGCCAAACAGTGGCCAGGGCAGCCTAGCCAACTTGGCAAAGCGACGAGCGGCCAGAGTGATTCGTCAAAAAGAGAGCGTCCCCACCCGTCCCCATCCCTGTTTTTGAGAAATGTCTCTGGGGTCATCTCCTTCGCAGAGGAGGTGGCCGGCTTACCCACTCTTTGGCAAAAAGAAAAAGCTTTTTTTCATTTTTTTCCGTTTAGCCAAAGACTGACCAGGCCGGCGCAACCAGGTTCAGCAAAGGATGATCGATGAACGGCCGAGAGAGATCAGTCAAAGAGACGGAGCATGAGGATGACACGGCCCCAAGTACTACTTACCGACTCACCGACCAGCGGCGGGCAGCGGTAAACGGCGACACGGAGCGGTCACCGCGCAAGGTGAGGGGCGGGTTCAGCTGACAAGAGAGGAGAATCTGGTGGCAGTGGACATGGGGCGCTGCCGGCCGAGGAGACGTACGCTGGGCACTACAGTAGATAGGGAAAAAAAAACAGGGAGCTTTGCCCTTTCAGCACAACCGGCTGGACAGTCAACAAGCGAGGGAACCGCGAGATGGGAGCGAACGGCCCTTTAGCTGGGTGAAGATGTACTGAACAGTGAACATAGGCGAGCACTGGCGGCGAGAGGGAACACGAACGGTCGCCGGGAGAGCAGGACAGCGGCGAGGGTGGAAACTGGAGAGAGAGAGAGAGAGGAGGGGATGTACGGAAGTCGTCCGAGACTAAAACAGGGTTTTGCTCATTTATGAAAGAAAATTCGTTCTAATCGCAGCCGTTGATTTCTCATGATCTAATGGTAGAGAATGTCGATCCTAGTCTAATCAAATCCAACCGTATAGATCCACTTGATCTAACGGTGATAGCGATTGGCCCTCGTCTCTTAAATTTAATGGAGGAGTTTGGGTCCATGTAATGGTTGAAGTGGTCAATCCCCCTCCAGTAAATTCGGCGAGATCAAATCACCTTGTCCATTTAACGGTTCCAAAGTACTTCTTTTGGATATATGACGTTGGATTTCTATTTGTGATGCCTTGCCGTAAATCAAATAGCGGAAGTCTCAAAAATCATCCTCATTATTACTCGACATTTGGTTTTTGGCCATGTAAAAATATTTCATTACAATTTATTCGGCGAGTCAATCTCCCTATGGCAACAATTTTTTTATTCAAAAGTGGATGAAATATGCTCAATCAACACCAAGTATTGACATGTGGTACTCATGGCTACGAGCTTCTAAACACAATTACACTTACAATCCTCATACTTTTAGGAATTTTCGAGTTTGATACCTATAGTTTGTTCGGCAATAATTTTAGTCCCCTTATCAATTTCATTTTTAAATGTCCTCGTAGCATTGATTATAATGATTTAAGGTACAATTTTTCATATTTTCATTTCACATGAAATTTCAGTGATGCAGACTATCATTTAAATACATTGTATATATGTGTATAAGGGTTTTATAGTTAATATTGATGGCTTTGTTATTCACATCTGACCTCCTTCTCAAGATATATCACACGTATAAATGTGAATCACAACAATTCTCGATGTCACACAAAGTACGAGCTTGGAAGAGTTCACGATCATGATCGAATAAATTCACATGACCAATCGACTAAATTCACACAGAATAAATTCACATGACCAACCGAATAAATTCACACCAAAACCGAATAAATTCACATGACCAATCGAATAAATTCACACCAAAGTTAGGACAATACCAATGAGAATAAGTACTGTAGCAAAAACACTGTTTGATACTGTTTGGCATCACATCAAAGTCTATAATGCTGCCAGGCATTACTGAAAAGCATCCTGCAAAGTCTATAATGCCACCGGGCATTACATCGAACTAGTCTGTAAAGCATCCTAAAGGTGCTCTACATTATTAGGTCATGACAAAGTCTATAATGCCCCCAGCATGCGTTGTATAAAACAAACTTCCGTCAGAAATCCAATAAGAGTTGGCTGCCTATTTCTGTTCCAGAATCAATTTTTCTATTCTGCACTTTTATAATGAAATCTATTTAATAAACTTATTACGTTTTTATTTACTGGAATAGATTTCATTCCAAAATAGGTTTGGAATAAAAATCAGAAATAGAACTTTTCTACTTCTCTATTTCTGAAATAGAAATGAGAAATAAAAATTTTTCTCATCGTTCGTTAACCGGTCTTTCATCCGTTGCCGCTGTCCGTCGGTCGTCAGCCGCCCGCCGGCGCCGGTCGCCGGTCGCCGCCACCGCTCGCCCGCCACCTCCACCGCCGGTTGCCGACCACCAGTGCTATCCGTCGATCCGCCACCGTCCAATATGAAGAAATTTTGTGTCGTTGTCAAACGAATTTCTAATTTTAGAGTATAAATTTTGTGTCATTATCAAACAAATTTCTATTTTTAGAGTAGAAATTTTGTGTCGTTATCAAACGGTTATTTTTGCTTAGAAACTCTTCTAAATAGAAATAGAAAAATTTATACCACCCACCGCGGTGGCTTAGCAGGGTAGGCGCTAGACTTCCATCGAGGAGGTCTAGTGTTCGAAGCTTCTGCAACGCAAGTTGCAGTAAGGCTAGCTTGAGGCTCTTGGTGACTTGCTCGATGGCACGTGTGTGGTGGCTAGCACGTGTTGCCCCCGGTGGTTAATCTCCGGCTGCCGGCCGTGCGGGGTTCCCTAGGACACCAAAAAAAAAAAAAATAGAAATAGAAAAATTTATTTTTGTTCCAGAAACTATTTCTGGAACAGAATAGTTGTCATGCGCGCCCTAAAAGAGTCGACTCCGGTACGCACTCTCCAATAATTTTTTAAATCTCTTTTCGCTCTTTCTTCTCCCGTGACATGTGTACAATTCGAGAAGGGTCCTCAATAATTTTATAAAGAATTGCAAATTTTCAGACTTGCCCGTGTCCCCTCCCACGGTACATGGAAAAACGTAAATATGAGCTAATTTAATCGATTAACTTTCCATCAAATTTTTTTGTCTCCCCATTTTCCGTACTTTTTAAAAATAAGCATAAATTCCATATTCAGTTAACTTAGGTCTAATGTGAATAGAGTTATTTAGCCATTCCAATTATTCTATTCTTAGAAAAAAAAAATCTGAAATTAACATTTTGAGAATACTTACATTAACTAAAAGTATATGATGATTTTATTAATTGAGTACGAAAATATTCTCACCTTATGAGGTAAAATTAAAGATGTCAATGTATTTCTTTTGTGAGAATAACACATTAGTGCAATTCAGACTCAAATTATGTTAAAATGATTTTTTGAGTTGGCAATAAAAATAAAAGTTAAGAAAAAAAAAGTAGTGAAGATAATGATTTTCCTCATGTTGTTCATAAAGTACGGATAACAACTATGAATACAAAAATTATGGATATTTATATCACATATATCGTCATTGTAAAAGAATATATATATTTGGTACATACAATATGAGAAAGGAAATACAAATCTATTTGCCGTATAAGTTACATGTTAAAAATAAAAATTAATTATTTTGATTATGTAAAATCTATTTGTGTCAAGAAAATTTCACATTGTCACTGTACATGATAAAAGTCCATTAAAATATGATTTATATTATGTACACTGTTGATGTAAAAGTCTTTTTTTATACAAGCAGTCTCGGAATAGGAACACAAACCTTAAATCTACATGCTAAACATAAAAATCGTAATATTTGTCATTATTTTTGCACCGCCGGCACACTGAACAAAAATATATGGAAATATGTATTTTGCAAAAAGGGAATGGTGGAAGAAAAGAAAAAATAAATAGGAATTTTCATAAAATTTGGAAATGCGGACGTCATTCGGGGAAAGAGAAGGGTACATCGTCTTTACAGCTGGAAGTTTGGCTCCATCCCCAGGTCGACTATAAAAAGAGAAGACCCATGGGAGTAGAAAACAACTACGACATCAACCCCTTGAAATTACTTCTCCGCTTTAGAGTTTTTACCTGCTCGCGGCACGGCTAGAAACCTCCATGGATCAAGAACTAGCACCAGGTATGTTCTGTTCTTTCCTTTCTTTGTTCTGATTTCATCCCAAAAGGTGATGGAAAAATTGGAAAAGTGTCGCTTTTTGGGGTTAATTTCTAAGTAATATAAAATGGCAACATTTTTATTTATTACTTAACAAGTATCCCGACACTTTATAAAGAAAACCCTTGTAAAAAAGGAAAGAGTGTGAAAGGAGAATAATTTGTGCCGAACTTGAGGGCATGTTTGGTTTGAGAAAATTTTCCAATTTCCTGTTTTTCTTTCGACAAGTTTTCAATGAAAATATGTTCCGTAGAAATTTTGGTTGTCGTGCTTTCAACATCTGAACTCAAAATGACCAAAATTGACAATATATTTACGAGGTTTGCTTTAAACAACTACACCTTACATGTTTCTATATCTTTCATTCCTGTTGAAAGCTCTTACTTTTCATCCTCCAAACGTCTTTTCAAGAAAATGGAAGTTGAAATAAGGAGCAATTTTCACTAAAACATTTCCGTAAACCGAATGTACCTTAAATACATGAGCTGACTCAAGAGGCAAAAATGTCGATTTGACTTAGCTGGAACTCATACAATTAAAGTTATGCTCTTAACCCGAGTCCAGGGTACCTAAAATCATGCGATGGACTCAAGTACATACCCTAAAAAGGCATTGCTTAGAATTTTCTGGTGTGACCAATGGAAAATGACTCCTAAATAATTTGGAAAGTCCAACTAAATCATCGGAAAAAATTTTCTTTTTGAAAAAGAGCTTACACCCAAATTATTGGGGGATGCAAACTTCTTTGTCCCGGTAATTTTAACAAAGTGATTTAAATTGTTACCATAGAACAGTGTGAGGACTGGACTTATAACCAAAGTATAGGGGCTAAAAGTGAGATTTCCCAACCTACTAAGACCGAAGCGTACAAAATGTAATTAATTTTTCTAAAGTTATTTATGTAAATTTCTCTTTTGGTAACACAGAGGTTCGCATAGACTTGAGTTCAAAGGACATGGCAACTGATCAAGCTTGCCAAGACAGTTGCAAAACAAAATCTTGATTTTCAAGCATCTTAACTTTTTCAATCCCAAATACTTTTAGTCTCAGAGCATACATATGCTGACATATAAATTGAAATATAACCTTTTTACAATTTTTAAAATCCGGATAATATCTTGAATTATAATTGAGAAAGCCCAATTTTTATTTTTTTTACTTCCGAAAGGTAAAAGAATGTGCTCATAATTTACTTAACAATATCATGGATAAGATCAATCGCAATGAGACAAAAACTTACAAAATCGCATTGTCCATTATATGAAAGCTAGAACGTCCCTCCCACTATTGATGATACAATTTCTATCTAGAAAAGAAAGTCATGATCTTTGTTAAGTTTAACGTTAATTTTTTTTTTTTTGTTTAAAAGTTTACCATCTAAGTTCAATGAAAAAAAAAAATTCATGCAATGATTGAGCTAGTATGCATGATACAAAGCATACGAAGTGAAATTAAATTTTCTAAGGTTGATCATATTCGTTTTTCTTTATGGTAACAAAGAAGTTCACGTAGAAGAGAGCTCATAAGGCATGGCGAATGATAAAGCTTCTCGAGATGGCTGCAAAACAACCAGAGATTTGTCACTTTGAACTTTTAATTTTCGTTTTTCATAAATCTTGTGTTTCATGGATTTTGACTTTTGTTAGTCCAAATCACCTAATTTTCATGCAAACAATTCCATGTGATGAACGAGCCTGATACCAATAATGTATACATGATCTAAAGCATATAGAGTAAAATTAATTAGGTTATTTATATTCATTGAATTTTTTGTTACAAAGAGTTTCACGAAAAAGGGACTACAGAAGGCATGGCAACTTATAAAGCTTCCCAAATTGGTCGCAAAAAACCTAGAGGTTTGTCTCTTTTTGAGCTTTTAATTTTAGTTTTTCATAAACCTTTTGTTTAATGCATTTTGACTTTTGTTAGTCCAAATCACTTTGAATTTCATAGCATACAAATGCTAACATATAAACTTACAGATAATCTTTTCATTTTTTTTTTAAAAATTTGAACAGTATCTATAATTGAGAAACCCCCAAAAGAAATACTCTTTTACTTCCAAAGAGTAACAAAACACGCTTACAATGTATGAATGATATCGCGGATTAGATCAATAGCAACTAAGAATTAAAACTCAGTAAAAACACATTGTCTGATGTATGAAACTTAGAAGGTCTCACCAAACTAATTCATGATTCAATACCTATTTATAAAAACTCATGATCTCTGTTAATTTTTCTTGTTTAGAAATTTACCATATAAGTTTTGTGCAGAAAATTCCACTACAATGAATGAGCCTGATACCAGTCATCTATGCAAGATCTAAAGCATACAAAGTGTGATTAAATTTTCCAAGTTTTTTTTTGTTTTTTTTTTTTTTTGGTCAGTCCTATTCTATTCTTATACTAACTCTCACTCTCAGACTTTTGCCCAGCATTCTTGCAAGGCGTGGGAGTCGAAACTCACTCCTGAAATTAATTCGTCCTCACCCTAATCCCCCCTGAGAATGTGGGGATTCAAACCTCCCACCTCCTCCTTCCATGTTGGAAGGGTAGCCACTATATTCATTTTCAAACACAGCAATCAAAACTTTTACCAAACGTACTTTTATTGACAAATTTGGAAATGAAAATATTGGAAAATTTCCATTATATATTAGATGAAAACTTTCGAGTGACGCTATTTCCATATCTTATCTTACTAAATGCACCCCATTTTCTTTAAAAAGACAAAGTTGCCCTTAATTATTCAATTGCAATTTTAAGTGGTAGCCCTCAATTTATTTATTTTCCTTCTTTTGTGAGCTTTTCTATTTCTGTGTAAGATTTAGTTGCCATAACTAAGAGCATCACATGTTTTTTTTTCTTTATTGTGGATATCCCTTATATATTAAATGCATTATGTTTTCTCTTTATTTTTAGATTTTACTTCCTTAGAAATTAATTTTGTCAAAAAGAGAAATTTCGAAGAAACCTTTTATTTTCTACATTAGGCAAATTTATGGAATTGAAGTTTCTTACTCGTGCTTTTGGGCTCGACAAAGTTGAGGCGCTCGTTTTTGCGGATGGCGTTATTCGGCTAAAACCTTGCAAATTAACTTGCCTAAATAGCTTGCCTAAGCTCGAGAAAGAATTAATTTGGTAAAGACTCCATTGGTATCAAGGGACAGAATGAACTTTATCATAAGAAAGAGGGACAAAGTCACATTAAAGCAACAATTTGATCATTGGGAAATGAACCTAATGATCTAAGCCTGCTTGCCAACTTGTATAGGTCTTGTTTATATTCCCAGTGTTAATCATTTTCACCCAAGTAATCCAACCACTATAATGTAAAAAGAAGGAATGAACTTCGCTTAGGGGGACCAAAATCATTTTCACAAGTTATGCTTCACTTGCATACCTTTACATTAGGCGAGGTACTTCTATAAAAAGAAGGAATGAACTCTGCTTAGGGGGACCAAAATTCTTTGATAATTGGATATCTTACCCATTTTCGCATCCTCCATTTACTTTGGTGTTGAAAGACTGCAACGAGGAGAGCAACCCAATGGCACTGCAAGCAAGTGAAATACAAGGAGATTCGAATCTTGCTGAACCACCACCAAGTACATATTTATGTTCCAACCCAAAAACATAAATGAGCCTGCTTGCCACTTTTGCATAGGTCTTGTTTATATTCCCAATGATAATCATTTTCAGTCAAGTAATCCAATCGCTATAACGTAAAAACAAAATAAAAACAAGTTATGCTTTACTTGCATACCTTTACATTAGAGGAGGTACTTCTATAAAAAGAAGGAATGAACTCCGCTTAGGGGGACCAAAATTCTTTGATAATTAGATATCTTACCCATTTTTGCATCCTCCATTTACTTTGTTGTTGAAAGACTGCAACGAGGAGAGCAACCCGATGGCGCCGCAACCAAGTGAAATACAAGGAGATTCGAATCCTGCTGAACCACCACCAGGTACATATTTATGTTCCAACCCAGAAAAAATTATGGTGTAAGCGATGTGGTCTTATAATTTCTTCGTTTCCTTTATCTAGTTTGGCAGCATGTGTAATTGGAACTAAATACAGGGACCAAAGATAAATAAATTTCCAACAACGAAGTAAAAATGCAAAAGTAATGTGTGGCCATCAAATACAGTTGATTGATTCAAGAAACCTGTAAGCAAAAGCAAAACGTATTACTCAAAGTCAAATATCCTAAATTTGGTGTGACTTGGCTGCACAAGTTCCCTCGTAGTTTTGGATGATGGTGTGACTGCTTTTTGTCAATCCTAATAAATAAAAACTAACTAAAAAACACATTGTCCAATATATGAAAGTTGGAAGGTCCCACTAAACTAATCCAAGATACAATACCTATCTCGAAAACAAATCATGATGTCTGTTATGTTCAATGATAATTTTTTTATTCGTTTAAAAGTTTACCATGATGCAGAAAATTCCATGCAATCGATGAGCCTAATACTAGTTATGTGTAGATAATCTAAAGCAGTGTAATTATTTTTCGTAAGGTTATTTATGGTCAATTCTCTTTTGTGTAACAAAGAGGCTCACGAAGAAGGAAATAGGGAAGGCATGACGACTAATAAATTGTTCCAAGGCGGTCAAAAAACAATTAGCTGTTTGTCACTTTGGACATTTAATTTTTGTTTCTCATAAATCTCGTATTTAATGTATTTTGACTATTTTTTCCTAAACATTTTGAATTTCATAGCATATAAACGATGACATATATATTCAATGTATACCTATCATTATTTTCAAATTATGAATAATATCTTGATTTATAATTGAGAAAGCCCAAAAAGAAAGACCTTTTACTTCCAACGAGAAAAAGAATGCGGTCATAATTTAGGAATGAATTGCGGATAAGATCAATGGCAACAAGAAACAAAAACTAACTAAAAAATGAAAAACACATTGTCCAAGGTATGAAAGTTAGAAGACCATACAAAACCAATTCATGGTACAATACCTATCTAGAAAACAACTATGAAATGCACATTTGCTTGAAACAATTCACAAATAATTGTTTTATGTCTTTGAGCACGATCTCTGTTAAGTTTAATGCTTTTCTTTTGTTTAAATGTTTATCATCAAAGTTTAATGTCGAAAATTCCATGAAAGGCATACAAAGTGTAAACTAATTTTTCTAGGAATAAATGCACCGAAAATCCTAAATCTTGTCATGAAAGTGCAATTGAGTAATAATTTTTTTTACGAAAATGCAATTAATTCCTAAAACTTTCAAAAAGTGCAATCAATCGAAGGATTTGATTGGATCACTTCGACAAATTTTATGACTTGATTGTACTTTTTGAAAATTTTATGATTTAATTGCACTTCATGACAAGTTTTAGAACTTAATTTCCCTTTTTGGAAGTTTTAGGATTCAATTGCACTTCGTGACAACTTCTAATGCACTTATTCCATTTTTCTAAGGTTCTTTATGAGTTTTTGGTAACAAAGAGGTTCACTGAGAAGGGAATTTGGAAGAATGGCCGTTACGGCTAATGATATGACCTAGGGCGGGTGAGTGGGCAGCCGAGGGGGGAGGTTTGAGAATAAGTTTTATATTTCAGCTTGATAAATTTTGCAGAATTAAACAGAATCAAGTTGATATAAGTAGGAACAATTTGACATATGCAAGGATAAGCCACTAATATCGATTGGCAGGTTTCTATCATACATATATATGAAAATAAATAGAGATAGAAGATTGTGCACGCAGATATTGGACTGGTTCGGCTAAAGATCATGCCTATGTTCATTCTACTAAATTGACAGCCACATACAAGGCTGGAATTCACTAGTAGCTCGTGAGTCGTTACACATGTAGCTTGCATTTCTACTACCCTAAGTTGGTAGATCGCTCTACCAAAATACATGCATTACTACAGTACTTGTACACTTCTCATAAGATTTACAATCAGTGTATGACTCTCAATATGCAAAGAAAATCAATTTAGCCATTGCGATTGGAATAAAATCACCGGAGATCCGGTTGTCCATGCAATCGAATCTTCTAGCAAATTCGCCGCTTCCGGGAATAGTCGCCGAAATAGGAAATAATCCTTGTTCATCGGTATAATGGATAATTGATTGGATTCTCCTCGGAGTAAATAAATTCGCAATTCCAGGCTTTTGATTGACCGTCAATTTCATTTAGATACGTGTTGGGGTCGTCGGATCCCCGAAAACGGATTGGGCACTTAAAACCGAACCCCTAAATCAATGCGGAAGATAGGCCCGGGAATTAAACACGTATCACCGATCGTAAAGCACACCACGGATTCGAGCGTACCTTGTTGGCTACAGATTAGACACCGATGCCGTAAAGAGGAAGAGATATCAGTCCCGATCGATCCGATGTCGAAAATTCGCCTTCAACGGAAGATGGTGTCGCCTCTTGCAAGAATCCTTTTTATTTGGGAGTGTTCTTGAGTGAGAGAAAAAGAAGAACGTTATGATTCCAAAAAGGTACGTTCTTTCTCTCTCTCATCCCTTTTATAGGTCATTCCTTCCACGGGCCTTATTCTCGTGGGCCGGGCCTTTAGGCCCATCGTGGCCGGGCCAACTTATGGCCCATATAATTAAAACCATCATCTCCCACTTGCATATGGTGGGTCAAAACCAACATGGGCGGATAGGCCCAACTTAGGCCCATCAATTGAAAATCCTCTTTTCCTCTTTCAACATTCATACCGGTGAATAATCCGTGCGACCAGCATACTTTGAGAGCTCGTTGCTATACATCTGTTAGGAATATATAGCAGCTCATATTGGGCATCATTTTCCGAGTAAATTTAGTATGCAGTACCCTAGATCGATCGATCACATTTATATCTCTCTTGATCTCTTTTGAACAATGATATATTTATTGTATTCACAATTATGATTATCCCAAAGACAGTCATAATTGGTCGACCTGTGAATACAAAACCATAATGTGATTCTACAAATCCGATCTTTCTCTTTCCTTCAAACTCTCAATTTCAGTTCAACTTGCTTTTCTAGAAATGTCCCATTAGATCGAATCAACTCATGACCATTGGCAACATTCTAAGATAGCAAACACTAAATAGAAATCTTGAAAATAAGTAAGAGTCATGAGGGCACTATAATTGAGGAACTCAATTCCTCAAGAGTCTCACACGTCATAAAAGTTGAGATCAAACTTTTGCCACTCTTATAGGTCGTCTCATGCATACGTAGTATGAAATACGTATTACGGTATTAACTCCTTTCTCATGGAGCGTATGTCTACACTATCAATACCGTACAGATGATAGTTCAGACATAGCCAATGTCTAACTTGAGTTCACGTATTTACTCATTCACAAAAATTCATCAGAACTCACATCTGGCATCTTAGACAGATAAAGTAAAATGTGTGGGTTATTTTACTTTCGGACATCGTAAGTATTATGTCCTCATCTTAACACTCAGTTAAGGCGACATATTTATTTTAAGCTTGAGCTCTCGATTATCACCTAGATAATAAGCTTAAAAACAGTCTCATCTCTATCTATCACATGGTAAATAGAGGCGATTACCCGTGTGAGTGGGCTAATCTCTTATCTGTCCGACATACTTTCTCAACATAATATAATGCATTAAGCATTAAGATGCATAAAGATCAAACAAAGACTCATAGGCATTAATGATGAAAACACAAATTCATTAAATGTGAACAACTCGGGAAAATACAATATCCGGTACATCAGACTCTACGCAATCCTAGAGATTTTACATGACCACAAAACACATCTCTAGGTATTGGTTTTGTCATAGGATCTGCTACCATTCTATGCGTAGATATGTACTGCAAGTTCACATCCTTTCGTGCAACCATATCTTTGACAAAGTTATACTTGGTATCTATATGTTTGGTCTTGCTATGATATTTTGGATCTTTAGTGTACGCTATAGCTGCTTGGCTATCACAGTTAACCAATAACGGATGTGCAGCTTTATTAATAACACCTAAATGATCCAAAAATCTCTTAAGCCAAACTCCTTCTTGTACTACTGCTGATAATGCCACGAACTCAGCTTCCATCGTGGATAAGGCTATACACGTTTGCTTCTTACTGCTCCATGATATGGCGCCATTATTCAGTAAGAAAGCAAATCCAGAGGTAGATTTTCTTTCATCTAAATCTCCTCCCTAATCAGCATTTGAGTAGCCTTTAAGTCGCAGATCCTTTCCTTGGTAATTCAACTTGAAATCAGCAATTCCCTTCAGATACCTCAGTATTCTCTTAACGGCTTTCCAATGTGCTGGACCTGGATTGGATTGGTATCTACTCACCATTCCAACTGCAAAACATATGTCGGGTCTTGTACACATCATAGCCTACATCAAGCTCCCAACTGCATTAGCATAAGGAACATGTTTCATTTGTTCCTTCTCTTGTGGAGTCCTCGGACACAGTCTATGGCTCAATCCTTCACCTTTTGCAATAGGAGTATCTATGGGTTTACAATCTTGCATACGAAATCGTTCAAGAACTTTATTTATATATGTTTCTTGCGAAAGAGACAACGATCTCTTCGAACGATCTCTTGAAATCTTAACTCCAAGAATGTATGCAGCCTCACCCATATCCTTCATCTCAAAGTTGGAAGACAACCAACTCTTGACAAGTATGAACAAACTCCATATTGCTTCGGCAATCAGTATATCATCAACATATAATGATATGATCACAAATTGATCCTTGGATCTTTTGATATATACGCAATGATCCTCATCAATCATTGTAAAATCATATGCCATTATGGCATTATGAAAACGTATATACCATTGTCTCGACGACTGCTTAAGGTCGTATATCGATCTCAAAAGTCGACATACATTTTCTTCTTGGCCTTTCACTATGAAACCAGTAGGTTGTTCCATGTATATTTCTTCCTCTAATTCTCCATTGAGGAAAGCAGTCTTTACATCCATCGTGTAACTCAAGATCCATACTAGATACTATTGCCAGAATAATGCGAATCGAGGTAAATCTCACTACAGGAGAAAATGTATCTTCATAATCAATTCCTTCCTATTGATTATACCCCTTCGCAACAAGGCGGGCCTTATGTCTTTCTATCGAGCCATCAGCCTTTCGCTTTATTTTGAGAACCCACTTGTTCCCAATAGCTCTGCGTCCTTTTGGAAGATCAACTAGTTCCCAGACTTGGTTTGATTTCATTGACTCCATTTCCTCTTCCATTGCATGAATCCATTTTTCCTTACTAGGGCAATTCAGAGCCTCATTAATATTTCTTGGCTTGTCCTCATCTTGTGGAGCAACCATAAAAGTTTCCCCTTCAATGTCAAAACATCGACGGGGAATACTTTGGCGACTTGTTCGCCGTATGGGAGATTGTACACTTTGTACATCATTCCCCATTATGCTCCCACTTGGATTAGATAATGATGATGTCGTCTCATTATGTGCTTGCAATTGAGAATGAGTTGAATTCAATTCATCACTTCTCATATTACTCCCACTTGGACGAACTCCACTAAGATCATTATCTTGATCTGAGGTTTCAAATAGGGTGTTGTCTTCCCCTATTTCGCCCTTCTTAGGAAATTCATCCTCTAAGAATGTGACATCCCGTGATTCAAATTCAGTTATACTCCCACTTTCCTACTCACCTATGAACACATACCCTTTTGAGTGTTCAGAGTATCTTATGAAAATACTCTTCTTTCTTATGGGACCCAATTTCCCAAACTTGTGAGAGGACTCATGCGTATAGGCAGCACAACCCCATGACTTAAGAAAACTTAAGTCCGGTTTTCTACCTGTCCATAACTCATATGGAGTGGAAGTAACTGATTTGGAAGGCATACGGTTAAGTATATAGGCAGCAGTTAACAACGCATCACTCCAAAAGGTGATAGGTAAGTTAGCATGTGTCATCATAGACCTAACCATTTCCAGTAGGGTTCTGTTTCTTCTCTCCGCAACACCATTTTGTTGAGGAGTATATGGAATAGATAACTGTCTTTCTATTCCTTTTTCATCACATAATTTTCTGAACTCATCAGATAAATATTCTCGACCTCAATCGGATCTCAATGCTTTTATTTTCTTATCTAATTGATTCTCTACCAGGTTCATAAATCTTTTGAAACAACTTATTGCTTCAGATTTGTGAGAAATCAAATAGACATATCCGAATCGAGTATAATCATCTATAAAAGTGATGAAATAAACAGCCCCATGCCTTCCTCTTACATTCATTGGACCACGAGATATCGAATGGATTAAATGCAGAGGAAATTCAGCTCTTTTACCTTTTCCAAATGGTTTCCTTGTCGATTTCCCTTCTAGGCAATGCTTACATATGGGCAAATCGACTTTTTCAATGTTGCCCAACAAGCCCTCTTTGACTAGTCTATTCATACGTTGTTGGCCAATGTGACCAAGTCTAGCATGCCATACATTCACATCATTATCATATGTATTAGGAGACGTGAGAAGGGAATAACAAACATTTGCATTAACATAATCAATATCTAATACAATGAAACCATCCAGAAAATAACCACAACCATAGTAATTTGTATTCAAAAACAAATCCACACCTCTATCATAGAAGTTCATATTAAAACCTAATTTAACCAACACTAAAACAGACATTAAATTCCGACGAATCTCCGGAGCATACAACACATCATGTAGGAACAAAGTGCGTCCACTACGCATATTCAGTTGGCATGTGCCAATTCCTTTCACTTCAGCTCTGGAGTTGTTTCCCACATAGATCCACTTAGTTCCAATTGGTACTCGTCGGAATTCCACGAAGGATCCTCTATCCTTCGCTACATGGTCTGTCGCTCCCGAATCCACAGTCCACAAAGGATTAGACTCGATTAAGAACACGAACTCGACACAAAAGCAAAGTTTTGAAAAATACAAGGGGTGCATACCTTCTTTGGCTCACGACGTCGCGAGTATAGTGACCCTTCTTGTCACGGTTGTAGCATTTCACCCTTGCAAGCTTTTTCATGCGAGGACGCTTTCCTCTTTCATGTTGGTTAAACTTGGGTTTCTTCCCCTGAAGGACCTGCTTCCTTGCCTTTCCCTTTATCAAACCAGTTAGGGCGCTTGCGCTTGGAGCTCGAAGCTCCATTTGAGCTAGAACCAGCATGATAGAGTTCAGCATCCGGTTTAGCCGCCATCAGGCGGTCCTCTTCCAGCTCAAGATGACGCATTGCATCCTTGAAGGTTTTGATATTTTCATTATGAGTCAGGTGCACCTTCATATGCTCCCAACTCTGAGGCAAGGAATGAATCACTGCTTGCACTTGCTGCTCTTCTGTCAAGACATGGCCAGCATCTTTCAGCTCATTTATCATGTTTGACATCTTTCTAAGATGTTGCTTCATGGTCTGACCATGAGGCTTCTTATAAGAGTCAAACCTGATAGTGAGCTGCCTCAGTCTGGTCACCGAAGTATGACCAAATCTTGCCGCCAATGCTTCCCACATATCTTTGGCATTTTCAAAACGCCTAAACTCTCGCATGACGTCATTTTCCATGCTGCTTAGCAACGTGATGCGAGCAAGAGAGTTCTTTCTTTTCCATGCAGCAAAAGCATCCTTGTCTCTCTTGTCTTTGTGCGGTGTTTCCTTCTTCGGGTTCTATCATGGTCGGGTTAAGGGCCTAAAGTGCTTCTTGCTCTTCCAAAGCACATACTTGGATTTTCATTTGCCAAATTTCATAGTTGTCACCATTGAGCTTTTCACCTTTGTTCAGCTCGGCAACTATGTTCTTTGTGGCTGAAGCCATTGATCTGAACACATCAGACATATATGCACGAGTTATTAATGCCTATCATTTATGCATCCCTTTTGCACAGACCCATCATATTAATGAATAATTTCAAGTAAGGTTTTAGAATCAAAAGATCACTATGTTTCCAATCATCCTCCAAAAATCCTAACTTAAAACTATCATTAATATGATTGTCTTATGCAAAATCAATTCTATGAAGCTACAGAAACTTCTATAACTACCCACGACTAACTACCCACACAACCAGCAATAATGAGAAAGTAACGAGATAATTGACATACAATAATATAATAATACTTTCAGTTAATACAACTAACATATAGGTCGCTACAACAACAACAATCAGGTAGTTAATATTACATAAGATGTCCACTAAGCACACTCAACAAAAAACAGCTAATACATCTTACATAAAACCTTCACACGAACTGGGAAAGATCCTCTTTTGTTCAATTTCTTGATCTTTTCCCTTGTAATAATGCAGTAATATTCTTTTACAAAATCTTTCACAATTTTCTTATATGAAGCAGCACCGTTGACATGCCATATGCGATTCAACACATCTTGCCATTCAGGTGGAAGAGTGTTAATGAAAAATCGCACCATCTTTGACTGTGGCATGGGATGACCATTCCATATGACCTGTTATATCTTCCCGTTGACTTCAAGAACATGATCAATTAAGTCACCATTCTCCCATCGATAATCAGTCAACTCAGCTATCAACTTAGAAAGCTTTGCCTTTTGTTTATCGGTAATCACGCAAATAGGCGTACGTAACTGAAGGGGAGGCATTGTTCCTGCAACAAATGCAGAACAAATAAGGGATTACATATAATCCACATTGACTCAATTGGAAAAAAGAAACAAATCCTTTTTTTTTTTTTTTTTTTTTTTTTACGGGTCAACGATCAACGGTCGTCGGTCAACGGAAGTCAACGGTCAACGGAAGTCAACAGTCAACGGTCAACGGAAGTCAACGGTCAACGGAAGGGTCGCCGGATCGGTCGGACGGACCGACCGCACGTGCGGCGCGCGTGCGTGGGCTAACGTCACGCAGACGTCAGCTCGCACGTGCCGCGCACGTGCCAGGCGGGTCGGGTCGCCGGTCGCCGGTTGGGTCGCCGGCCGGTGACCGTCCGGCGAAACGACGTCAGTGCTAACGTCATTAATGACGTCACCTCGGCGGTTACCGACCGTTGGGTGACGTCATGCTGACGCGTCGCACGCGCGTCGGTCCGTGGACCGGCGCGTGCCAATTTGCCGGCGCCGGCACGCATGCGCCGGTTCGTCACCACAGCGTGTCACAGAAGCCGCACGCGCCGGACGAACTGCCACAGCCGCGTGCGGCGCGTGTGGCGTCCCCGGCGGCGTGCGACATGTCCCCGGACTCGTCTCGACGTCGCCTTCCTCCCTATGTCATTAGATTTTGATTTTGACTTACGAAAAGTAGGAAAAAATGGCGAAGAACGCTCGGGTGTCGGGATTTCTCACCCCGATCCGTACGGCCGAAAAGCTTTTGCGAAAAAATCAATCATAAACTTCAAATTGATCGGGAAAAACGTGAATTAAGGCTCTGATACCAATGTTGGGGTCGTCAGATCCCCGAAAACGGATTGGGCACTTAAAACCGAACCCCTAAATCAATGCGGAAGATAGGCCCGGGAATTAAACACGTATCACCGATCGTAAAGCACATCACGGATTCGAGCGTACCTTGTTGGCCACAGATTAGACACCGATGCCGTAAAGAGGAAGAGAAATCAGTCCCGATCGATCCGATGTCGAAAATTCGCCTTCAACGGAAGATGGTGTCGCCTCTTGCAAGAATCCTTTTTATTTGGGAGTGTTCTTGAGTGAGAGAAAAAGAAGAACGTTATGATTCCAAAAAGGTACGTTCTTTCTCTCTCTCATCCCTTTTATAGGTCATTCTTTCCACGGGCCTTATTCCCGTGGGCCGGGCCTTTAGGCCCATCGTGGCCGGGCCAACTTATGGCCCATATAATTAAAACCATCAATACGTAATAACAATCAAAGGAATATATGGGTCTTCGTTATTACTCCATGTGATCAAGAACGATCTTCTCAGTTTGATATAAGCGATAGCTTCTGTCGACCTTCCGCAATTTTGCCCAGTTATCCAGCTGATAATATTTCATCGATTTTCTTAAACATATGTGTGAATGAGGCTTCCACAGACTTATTTACCTATTGGTTCTTCCAAGTCCTTACAAACTTCTGTTCATTTAAGTCGTTCACCCATAAAGTCCATCTAGTCTTCATTAGTTTGTACCACCCGAGCAGAAACAACACTCGTATATATCAGATCATAAGTTCCAAGTGATGGTTCTGTCGAAATCAAAATTCGTAGAGGTTTTCTCAACAATAGCCACAAATTAAGCTTTCCCAAGACGGTGGCAAAACAACTGAGGGTTTGTCAGTTTGAACATCTAATTTTCATTCCCCTCAAATATCGTGTTTCATCCATTTTAACTTTTTTTTTTTTAATTTGAAACATTTTAAATTTCAGGAAAAATTCCAAATAAGGGTTCGAAGTATACTTATTTTTTTTTTTAAAATGGCATGAAATGGATCTTATTTCGAATAAAGGCCTAAAGTAGAAGTGATTATATTTGTTTTAAATAAGGGCTTAACCTCATCACCTCACCAACCAGCAAAAAATTTTGGTTGACCAAGGGTATTTTCGTCGAAATACAATTTGAATCTAGATTAAATTACATTTTTAGATTTAAAATTAAAAAAATAGACTTAAAAAAAAAAAAAAAATAGAGGCGGGAGGAGTGGCCAACGACCCTCGCTAACCAGAGGTGAAGGCCATATGCCCCTCGCTAGAGGTGGGAGAGGGCGGTGGCCCTCTCTTAGATCTGGCCAAGGGTTGCCCACCCTCACACAAGCACTAGTGGCCCTTGCCTAGCACCCCCAGACCTAGGGTGAGGTCCGAGGGTGCTGGACGAGGGTTGTCGACTCTTGCCTAGGTGCCGGCGACCCTACTGGCCATCACCACTGCCCCACCAGCGATGGGGTGGTGGCCCCAGGCAAAAGGGAGCCCTCCCTCTCGTCTCTATTCTTTTATCTTTTTTTTTTTTTTAAATTTGTTTTGTTGGTTTTCTATGGAAAAAAAAAAAAAAAAGAAAGATAAATTTTAAAAGACAAAATTGCCCTTATCAAATAGTGAGTTGAGACCCTTCTTTGAGACTAATATGGTTACTTTAGGCTCTTATTTGAAACAAGATTCACTGCAAGCCCTTATTTAAGAAAATGAGAGTACTTCGAGTCCTTATTTGAAATAATGTCCACTTTAGGCTCTTATTTTTTTTTAAAAAAAAAAATGAGGGCACTTCAGGCCTTTATTTGAAATTTTTCCTAAATTTAATAGTATACAAATGCTGGCATATAAATTCAAATATAATATTATCTTAATTTTAAAATTTTGAATAATATCTTGAATTATAATTGAGAAAGCCCAAAAATAAATATTTTTTTACTTGCGAAGAGTAAAAGAATGCAGTCATAATTTATGAATGGTATTGTGGACAAGATCAATGGCAATGAGAAATAAAAACTAACTAAAAAACAAATTGTCCAAGATATGAAAGTTAGAAGGTCCCACAAAACTAATTCATGATACAATGCCTATCTCAAAAAAAACTTACGATCTCTATTATTTTAACTTTAAATTTTTATTTATTTAAAAGTATTTCATCTAAGTTCAATACATAAACTTCCATGCAATGAATGAGCACGATAGGAGTCATGTTTTCAAGGTTATTTATGTTCATTTTTCTTTTGGTAACGAAGAAGGAAGTTATGACCGACCAAAAAGAAAAAAAGGAAAAAAAGAAAAAGAAGAAGAAGGAAGTTCTGAAGACGTAGCACATCCTGTGGAAGACTATCCGAGGTGGCTGCGACAAAAGGCCAGGAATCTATTATATTTTAAAGGTTTGTCACTTTACACTTTTAATTTTCATATTTCATAAATCTTATGTTTCATGTACTAATTCATTTAATCCAAAACATTTTTATTTCACGGCGGACAAATTGTTAGATAAGGTAATTTAACCAGTGGGGCGGAACCACGCGCCAAATTAACTAGTGCAAACCCTTTCTTTGATATCGTGTAAGAAAGTTCAATCATAAACCTCAAGCTAATAGTTGGAGGGAGAACATATATATAAAGCATATAAATTTCATAATCAAGTGACATGGGATATATCAACATGCTGAATATAATTTTTTCATTATTTTTAAAATCCGAATAATATCTTGAATAACAATTCGGACAACCCAAAGAAAAAAAAAGTTTTTTTGCTTGCAAAGAGTAAGCAAGGTGAAAAGGTCCGTTGAGTAAACCACCACCTCTTCACTTGCATCCATGTTTTATCGAAACTTTGAGCAAGTGATATGATTACACTTGATCTGAAAATCAAAAATTACGAAAGGCTGAGGAATTTTTATGTGCCATTTTTGCAGTCCCACCAAGAGCGGTCGTCAATGAGAATGAGAATGAGAACCATCGATCACTCTTTGATGCCGCACTGAGAGGTGATTGGAAAACTATCAAGAAAATCCTCAATAAAGATCATGCAGCATTGATGGCCAAAATTATGACTATAGAAGATGAGTCTTTTACTGTGCTTGATATTGCGATTGTGGCCACACAAGATCAGTTGGTTGAGAACCTGGTCAAGCGATTCCCTCGGGTTTATAAATATCTCAATCCTGATAGAGCCCTTCGCTATGCTGCTCAGGGAGGAAGATTAAAGATGGTAAAGGCATTAATAGACAATGTTGATGCTGATAAGAAATCTGATATGATATACTCTGCCATAGGAGTTGCTATTGATTTTGCTCCTTCGCAAAAGGAGGCCATCTGGTACTTGGCCAGGCGTTTAACACCCACGCCCCCCAACCCCCCCATCTTCTGACATCATGACCAGCCTTATCGAAGCTGGCCATTTCGGTAGGATTTCACACCGACTCATCTTATTATAGTTGGGTAGGATTTCACACTGACTCATCTTATCTCATATTTTCTTGAATTAACTTTTCTGTTCTTGCGTCCCAAAAGACATATGCTCTTTTTTAGTTCTCAATCGCCGTGGCTTTACGACAATCAAGGAAATGGATGGCATGGGCTGTTTGGATTTCTTGGCGATAATTCCTCGTCACTTCCGTAGTGGAGCTCAACTCAATTTTTGGGAAAAATGTATTTACAAATGTAGGTATTGGCTGCGCTTCTTTTGTTGGATACGTGCAATTCAAGCAACTCCATCCACGTAGCGTTCACTCTATTTGTTCCCATTTTTAGTTATCCCTCTCTGCTTGGTCGATACATCATTTGACGACTCCAAGGACACAAAATTGGCTCCAGGTATTTTTATTGATCTGTTTAGTGGATGGACTAACACACAAAAAAAAAAAAAAAAGCATATCATTCAGGGATCCTATTTTACAAAAAAGTTCATGAACAAGGATTGCATCGATGTATACAAACTAATATCTTAACGATGATTTATGTCACAAATTAATATCTAATGTAACATTTGAAAAGCTAGTGGAGAAGTCTTAGTCATTGTCGAATTGCCAAGTAGGCTTATTGAGAATTGTAGATTTTGGATTTCAGGTCATGGAGATTGATTGATACAAGTTGTTTTTAAACATAATCAAGCATTATAAAGCATAAGCAATTTTCAATTCATGATTGTGCTATGCATCTTTTTGTTCATCATCAATTCCTAATTTCCTGAAATGATTTATTCTCTCCTCTTTGTGGTGGTAGTACTAAAAGCACTTAATTGGATCAAGATATCACTATGGAATCTTGCCACATACCAGGTATACGATATTGCCATGTTATGCAAAGAAAAACAGTAATCTCTAAATTTAAAGTGTATTATTGATACTATCAGTACATCCCTTTGAGATAATAGTAATTAATATAGATTGGCTCATCATTCTTACATTACGATAAGATTTGATTCTAATGAATTTTATTCAACATTTGAACTACATATATCCATTAGGTGAATCTACAAAAATATTCAATGGAAACCATATCTATCGATCCTCGCTGAATCTACCCCTTTTCCCAAAAAAGAAAAAGAAAAAAGGAACACTTTTTTTCTCATATGACATTGTGCACGTTCATCAATAGATCTATCTGTTCTGATGCCCGCATTTTGATTGCCAAGCCATATCAAGTTTATTTTCTCAATTAATATTTTTTTCTCTGAGCTACTAAATATACATAAGAATATAGTGCAAATGTGAAAGCTTCTTTAACCTTTGGATTCTTCATAATTGGAAAATTTGCTTCTCTGATGTTACGTGCAGCACCTTTCATCAAAAGAAGTGGAGAATCGAAGTCGAAGCACTATTACTCGCTTAAGTTTGCAAAACAAGTTCTTACCGAGATAAAGAAGGGTACAAGTTCTCCCAAAATACTTGAGTATATATTGACTTCAGGCGTTGTCCTTGATGCTGCCTCTCGCGGAGTCTTTGAAATTGTGGATTTATGTCTTAAATATTTTCCGGAGTTGATGTGGGATACCAATTTCGCAAAAAAACTGATCATAAAAGTTGTTGAGGGACGGCATGTTGAGTTGTTTAGACTGGTGAACGAAAACAACCCAATTCGATATTTGGCTAACGATAATTACATGAACTTTGAACTGATGGAGGCTGTAACCAAATGGTCTTCGAGATGTGTGTCCCCTGATGTTTCTGGAGCGGCTTTTCTTATGCAGAGGGAACTTCAATGGTTTCAAGTGAGTGATCCTCATTTGTTTACCCCCTTTTGTGCTCTTTATCGATGTTTACATTGATAGGTGTCCTTTTTTTTTTTTTAAGGCAGTGGAAGTTAGCGGCTCTCCTTATTATAAATGGCTGAAATATGTAGAAGAGAAAAAGTCATACTGGGAAAAGTTCGTAGAAGAGCGCGAAGGATTGCTCAAAGATGCAGGGCAATGGATGAAGGATACATCATCATCTTGTAGTGTTGTTGCAACTCTAATTATTACGGTAGCTTTCGCTGCAACTTTTACGGTGCCTGGAGGCAACGACAGTGGTAAGGGGATCCCAATATTTCTGAACAAGGGCTCATTCATGGTATTCGTAGTTGCAAATGCTCTTGCTCTCTTCTCCGCTGTCACTGCCACATTGATGTTCTTGGCCATTTTAACTTCGTGCTACGCGATCGAAGATTTCCTCTACTCACTACCGAGAAAAATGATATTGGGCCTCACTTTTCTCTTCCTCTCATTGGCTTTTATGCTGGTGGCATTTGGCTATGCTCTTATGATTGTCTTGAGTGAACGATTGAAGTGGATTTACATCCCAATTACATTGTTGGCTGCCTTCCCCATCATTTTGTTCGCAATCCTACAGCTTCCCTTATATGTTGAAATGGTGGAATCCACCTATCGACCTCGCCTCTACCGTCCCCTGAAGCTTTGGAAATGATCTATGCTATTATTGGAGAAGGACATCTGCAATGTGATCTTTGCTTGCACTTGTTACTATGTGTGAAATGTGACTATCATGGTGTTTACTCATGTTTAGAGACTTTTGAAGTGTGACATCAGCCATATTTATACTAACATTTAATGTATGCTGTCAAGTGCATGTAAAAATAGTCAAGCTTTTTAAACTCATGGTTGGACTCATTTATAATTTCATTGTTATCTATTCACGTTGAGTCGAGTTCAAAATTTTCGGTTTTCCATTCCAGTTGAAATCGACCATGATTTTTAATACTTGATCACATTTGAGTCATGTTTTAGGTACCGAGTATGCATGTCAAGTCAACCTTGAGCTACATACTACATCGATTGCGTAAATTGTGAAGCCGCCTTTTGGGATTCTTTGTAGTGTGTGTCTCTTTAAATATTCTATGCTATTGAGATGCTTGTTATTTGGAGCTTTGCCCCCTTGTTTGCCACATATATGAGATGCTTGGTATTTTAATGAACGGTCAAATTAGCTGTCAGCGTATTCTCTTCTCCCGAAGACTTTCCCATGTACATTTCTTATCATATCTCATAGATTTATGTGATACATGATTCATACAATGTTGATACCTAAATTTTGACTATTCTATTTAATCATTCATTGTACAATAAATTAGAACTTATGACACTGAAATAGTCAATCGTGAATTTGTTACCACCCCTTAATTTTGTCATGGCTTGTAGTAATTGTTATAGCAAACCAACAAACCATTACCAAACAAAAAATGCAGTAAACCATTACATTTGAAGCAAAAACTAAGCAAAACAAACCAATATTAACAATACACAACTAAGTAAAAAAAATCTTCGAGTGCTCACAACCAATGAATTTCAACTCCAACCTTACATATTCACTATAGATTGCAACAAAAAATCTTGTTCCATACAAAATTTGCGGCAAATCAATTACACATTTTACATATAAATAACCCGATACAAGTATATATTCCACATCTTCGACTATGGTAGAAATACAAATTTCTTCTCATTACTCACTTCACATTTGAATAGACTATACAAGAGTACAACAACACAATCAATGCCTAGTAAAAGTTTCTTTTAATTTTCAGCCTTGAAACATCCTTCTTCAAATGGTCAACTAGAGATGTTAAACCCTTCATTTGAGCTTGTACTGAGTCAACATCTTCCAACTCATCCATTAATGTAGGTGGAGGTTGATGTTGGGCTTCAAGTAGCTCCAAAATCACCTCCGTCGCTCGATCGGAGAATTTCGCGTAAACCCATTTGAAATATTTGCACTTTGAGCCTTCTTTATACCTATTGCACCCATGGAATCTTCTTCGAGGATTCAACCGAGTCTAAGATGTTCTTCTCAAACTTGATAACCCGCAATAACAGTAACACTCACTATCTAATTCACTTTTTTGGAACGAACGCGAGCCACTGCTGAAGCTTCTGCCCTCTATTTGTAAGATCAAGCTAATAATTTTGAGGGAAAATCAAAGTAGGTACTCAAATTGGCCGGTTAGTGTTTTGAACTTCCAGTTCTCTTTCAATTTGGGGATTTAAGGTTCTTACTTGAGGGAAAAGCGCCAAACGGCATCATTTTGTTGTTTGCATACTAACTGTACTCTCCGTTGAGCCACGTCAGCTTTAAAATTAATTAAAATTTGCTGGATTTTCGGTCAATCAAATTGGCGTTAGCACTTAAATAATTGTTTTTCAAAATTTTTAGCACTTAAGTTATCCAAAATAAACTTTTGGTATCAAAGTGAGCGTTGTACACAACTTTTGACACTTCTAATGTACTTTCCCCTAGTTTCTAATTTTCAATGCATGATGGACTTGGATATATAATTCCACAAAATATAAACCTTTCGAAACTTTATTTTTTTTTTCTTTTAACTTTTATTAAGGTTGAAAGGACCGTCTTTCAAACGAATACTTGCACCATTTCAATTGATGATGTAAGGAATCAATAAGTTATAATTGAAATATATATTTAGTAAATTCATATGACCTTCGCTATAAATTTTAGCATCAAGTGCCCGAGGAACTAGCCTTCCACTTTTAGACTTTATTTTCTCAAAAAGTGTCCCTTAGGGTATATGAATTTTATCTTTGTATATAAATAAGCAACGTGAAAATCAATTATACAAGAAAATTCTCCAAAAAGTTTTAAACATATTGTATGGTAGCGAATTCATTACTAAATCTTGTAATTATGTCACTTAAGTCCCAAAACTTTTGATAATTTCTTAGCATAGTCATTCCTACCAATTTTTGGCAAAAAATTGCTAACATAGCGATCTAGTCAACCATCCTATGTGGCCAAGTGGCGCTAATGTGCATAATGTTTGGATTTTTTTTTTAAACTTCTTGTGAATTTTTCCTTTTTCCCCTTTTCTATTTCTTTTTTTTTTTGGCTTGCCGCCACAAACGAGAGTTGGACTTGCATGGGGGATGGTCGGCCATTCTAGATGGGACAAGGGCTACAACACCCTTGCTGAGTGAGGGCATCATGGCTCTTGTCAGCCACACATTGTGCAAGCTAGGGTACCTAGCTTGTGGTAGGTTACTGACCATGGCCAAGTATTGGTCATAGGCAAAATGAAAAGAACAAGGGAAAAAAAAGGAAGTCATAAACATTTTAGAAAAATTTTAAAAATTAGTTAGTGATTTTTGGTCAAAATTGGTTAAAATGACTATATTGACAAATTATGTAAAGATTTAAGATTAAATTAGCACAATTAAAAAGTTAGGACCTAAACTGGTCACTATATAATAAAATTAGGACTTTTTAAATAAGCATCTCAGATTACATAATAATAATATGATCAAATAGAAAAATGGGTTTATATCAAAAAGGAGGTGGGGCGAGATGTGAAAAGATAGGATGATTCAGTGGATCCCACAAGCCCTAGTTTTTAAGATTAATTTAATGTCTTAGCTCAGGCTGTGTCGTCTTTAAAAAAGAAAGATCCTTTATATTATTATGACTCTATGCAAAGTGATGATGTGGTGGTGGTCACACGAGATCCTCACATTGGCCGCAAAAATGTAAGGTGAGATGCTAACGAGGCACGTGAACCAAGAAAAAAAATTGTCAATTTTACGGTTTTTTGTTGAGAAGTTTAAAAGGACAATTATAATTAGTGCGAACAGGCCAGACAAATCTTCATTCTCCAATAATGATGGCTTGGGAAAATATTTTACATTGTTTAACCAAGCCACCCAAAAGCTTAGATTGTGTGGTTATTAGAAAAAAATACTGATTAACTCAATTAACCCAAAAAATGTTAAATTTCACACTAACATAGTTTAGTTTACCCAATTGTTACTTGAATTTTGGTTGGTGATATACTTAGGTTCTAGCCTATCAGTGCAAGCTTTAATTGATCATACATATTAAACATGATGGTTGCAAATCAATCCACTCAAACCATGCACACTAATTTGAAAGAAAAAACAAGATGATCAATAACGCTTATTTTGGATGAACGCATATGTGCTGTGATCCTAAAGCATTTCAAAATCTCTCCATGATTCTTATAGGTGGTATTGTCATAGTCAATTATGGGAAATTTTTTCATGTACCATTGGAAAAAAAAAAAATCTCTTCATATTAACTTTTGAGGAATGCCAAATTTCTAAACTTTTTACTTATTAATATTTTCTTATTAAGTTGACAATATCATATTGAATTTTCAAATGAATAAATCCCTTTGAATATCATCTCGGGTATTGCACATATAGCTTCTGATGTCTCACCAATAGAACGAAAAAGGGTTAAATTACGCATTTTCACCTAGCCCCAGTTTGGCATTATATTATGAATTTATCCACGTGGATGTAGATTGGCCACGTCAAAGCACCATACTCTAATACCCAATTCCCCGAAATATATGGTGGACCATTGCTCCATATGTTTGTTTGCAATAATTAACACATGCTCCGCAAAAAAACAAAACAACATTTATACGCCTTGTCTCTTTTGTTATATCATTTTCGCCAAGAACAAAAAGGAAAATTTATGGCAAAATGATGATGTTTTGATTGTTCCAGCAAAGGATAAGTCTCGATTAATTGAAGAACATTAGTGAGAGAAAGATCGAATTAGTGAAAGGGGAGAACTTTAGGGGGGACCATCAAGAAGGGTCAATTCATTGAGTTCTTGCCAAATCCAACGTGAACTCGAGGCAAAGTAGGTTTTTGGCTTGCCAAATCCCTAAGGTTGTCCTTCGTTGGCCTCCTTTGATCGGACATCGGGGCAACAACAGAAGAGAGATTCGCGGTACCATACTCCTCATATAACTTAAATTTGATCAAGTTTTCTAGGAAGTACATTGCAATCCATGACTGAATTTCAAATCACGGGCCAAATGGTTTGCACTCTCCACAAAACCTACTGATTTACCCCAGCCCAAGAAACAAGAGGTGCGCGGGATTAAGCTTAGAGGCCCATCTCAACAACCTGGACCACTCTATTAGAAGTTGACCCGGCCATGGGCTTACGATTATTGGAAAAAATCAAGCTATTAGTTAACGTTTGATAGCCCCTCTCATACGAGAAAAGTAGAACTTTGTCTGTGTCTGGGTGCTTACACTGAACCTATCCATTGACCACTGAAGTCACGCCTCCAAGTTCCAACGGAGTATGACCTTGTGTTAAATATAATCGATAATCCTCGCTGGCCATTAAAAAAGACCAACATTTCCATTTATTTGATTTGTATATGGAATCGAATAAATCGATTAACAATATATATTTTATACCTCATATTTTGAAGGTCCAGATCTTTTTTTCTGCACAACATGATTCTTGTTCGATGGCGAAGTATATCTAAGTGAAGCGAATAATCGGTAGCAAGCTCTAGATATGATAAAGAAAAAAAACTTTGGTTTGTTAACTGATGATATCATCCCTGAAATTGCACAGCATAACATTTATTCTAGCAGAATGTGCTTTGATTTTGATAATTTTAAGGGGTTATTTCAAATTCCTCTCCGGTACTCCTTCTCTCCAGCTCTTGATTTTGGAATCCAGTTCCTCCTCCTTTTTCTATATTTTTTTTTTTGTCAGTCCTACTCTATATATATATATATATTTTTTTTTGTCAGTCCTTTTTCTATATTGGGTATTAAATTTTACGACAATTCTATAAATCCTTGAGGATCGGATTCTTGGCGCCAGTAACCGTTAGGATCACAATAAATACGATATTTAATACATATCTATTCAAGTCAAGTGGAGCTCAAATTTTTTGATTTTCTATTGGAGTTGAATTCGGGCAGAATTTTTAATGCTTGATCAAATTTGAGTCGTGCTTTGAGTAACGAGTATGCGTGCTAGGTCAAGCTTGCGCTGCTTCATCGACTCAATTACGTCTCCTTGCCTGCATAGAGAAATTGTGAATCTGCCGTTGAGGATTCTTTAGAATATATGTCTCTTTAAATATATCTTTTTCTACCGAGATGCTTGTTATTTACATTTTCCCCTTTTTTGCCGCACACGTTTGATATTAAATGAACAATCAAATTAGCCGTGAGTGTATCCTCTTCTCCCCAGGACTTTCCCGTGTACAGATTTTGTCATAGCTAATAGATTTACTTGTCACGTGATCGATACCACTCCAAAGAATTTATCTTGAAATTATATTTGTTGGAGTAAATCTTATTACCTATAATTTTAGGAAAAAGAATACATTAAGTGTCTTAACTTTTGTATGACGCTTATCTCAGTGGCATAATTTTTTTCTCAATTACTTAAGTACTGTGACTTCAGAAAAAAAAATTTCACTTGAATGTTATAACTTTTTTGGCAATCACCTGGGTGTCGTGAATTCTAATAAAACGTTCATTCGAGTGCCATGACCATTTTAAAAATCGTTCACCTTATGTGCCGAAAATCCGACGTAGCATGGCACTAGTGGTAAACATTTTCTAAAAGTTTTGACTAAAATTATGACATTCAAATAAATGTTTTTAAGAAGTCATGACGCTCAAGTGATTGAAGGAAAAAAAAAAGTTGTGGCACTCAAATGAATTTTATAAAAAAGTTATAACACTTATGGTATCTTTATCCTAGCCATCATACTTCGAAAAATTTGTCTAGAAAATATGATAACTATTAGTAAGTGCCGTTATTACATATATGAAAACAAAGATACTTACTCTTAACCAATCGAGAGCTCTTTGCATTTGAATAGTTGCTCTGAAGACAGTAGTTACAACATGGAACTTAGGATTGTACTTTGCTGCTGCAAGCATCATCCTGGCCAATTCTTCTGTTGTAGGCGCTTGAACTGATAAGAACTCTTTTTTTTTTTTTTTTTTTTTGCTAGAAACTAATGAGAACTCATTAGTTGAGCTTACCTTCAAAGAGCGTTTGAGAGTTCCTTTCTTGATGATTCTCCACGACAAGTGTCATCAACCTCCTACCATAATGCGAAATCCAAATAAGCTCCGGGTAAAACTGAATACAAAGCTTCACAAGTTCATTGATTCTCTTCATTCTAGCTTGACCAAAATAAAAGGATTAGGCGCAAGGGCTAATGGGTATATCGTGTGCATACAAAAGTTGGGCGAAGATGAAAAGGTGAGTGCAATTGCTGGCAAAAGTTGTGAATAAGTTTTGGGAATCATTGATTTTTTTTTAGTGGTTAGATGGCGTCCACACCAATTTTTGTGCACCTCAAGTGATCCACCTCTTCGAATAATCTTAAGAACGCACCTCGTTCATTTCGGTCTTGTGGATTCAAAACCTCATTTTTAAAGTGCTCCTAGTAAGTCTTAAAGGAAGAGGAGCAAACTCTTTTAACATCTAGCCAATGCCTTGTTGGTGCGTGCGTGTATCTTGGGGTGGAATTCCAAAATGCACGATTTTGGGCCAAGAAATTTGCTCCCACTAAAATCTTCTTCTATTCCGTGCCCTCCCAAATAAATTATTTTGACTTTCCTACCTGCTTTCTCCCCCATTTTCCTACTCTCCACTCCTTTTCGAAGTTGCCAAGTAAAGTGTAATTTTACTATGTTAAATGCTTTTAATTGATAAGCGTACGCCTGTGCATCTCATCTATTGCGACGTTATCTTATGGGTGATGTGGCGAGAATAGTCAATGACGGAGCCCCCGGTCCTATGCCCAATTTCCGCACCCTCTCAGTAACTGTCAACGAAAATAATTTTTAGGTTTAAAGCATTTCACACATAAAAAAGGTAATCGGTTATTGACACCCAAACTTATCCTTATTGTCACGTGCTGGTCATGAAAAATGAAAACATTCAAAATCATCCTCATTGTCACGTGTGGGCTGTGATTAACATCAACTTAGCCTATGTTAGTCATGGAAACGAAGGATGACCAAGGATTTCAAAAGCCTTTGGGCTAGCTTTCGATAGGTGTACAAGTGGAGATATGCGATTCGATGATAAAACAGTTGATTGCCACATGTCCAAGTCAAGAGATGCTACCGAAGACAAAGGATTCCAATGGAATTGGCGTCAAGATTTAGATAGGAATGGTTGATTAAAAGGGAGTGCAAAACCAAAGGAGCAGTTAATACTTGTTGAGCAAGTCATGTAAGCATTGTCGAACAAGTCAAAAGACAACAAGATATGGATAAAGTAGTTGAGCAAAGAATGTTGAACAAATTTCAAGGAGGAAGCAATCAACTATCGATAGTTACCAAATTGGCCTATAAATACCGCATGCAATCCAATAGAGAGCCCCCCCTAAACAACACACGAAGTTCCTTTGTCTTACCCTTTTAGTTATCTTAGCCTAATTTAGTTTAGTTGCGGCTTCAGATTCCCTTTATATATTTTATTCCAGTGAGTGTCTATATCCAAGATAGTGCTGTTGATTATATTCCAATATTGTCCTATTGTCTAGCGTCGTCGATTAGCTTCCGATGTTATGTCCTCATGTCTATTTAGAAGCAGTATCCACTAGGTGTTGTTTCCACTATCCAGCATTGTCGATTAAGTTCCAACATTATGTTCTTGAGCCCAATTAAGAGCAGTGCCTTCTTGGTATTGTTTTCAATGTCCAATATTGTCAAATCAACTTCGATATTATACAAACCATTTTGATTTTAATGGGCTTTCATTAGTATGTCGTGATGAGTTTGGATCAAATTGTTGATTATATTTCGACATTAGTTATCATTAATTTTAAGCTTGTATTAAGTGACTCCATTAAATTTAGAACCATATAATAATATATATATTATATTACTATTTGACAATTTCTGTCCAATACTAGCATAGAACCTAAGTCCCCTCAAATAAAAATCAGAATATAACATTTGATGAAAGATATTTCATTGCGGAATCCAAAACCGACGAAGTACCGGTTACATATGTTTTCATTGTTCTAATAATTTTCAGAAAAATTTAGATGCTAGATAGAGATGATGAAGCTAACACGATTTCACCAATCAAGATTGAAGGAGAAACTCCTAGGTTAACTTAAATCTTAGTCAATTAGCCTTTGGCTAGATGGTTTCCTAGGTAATTCTCTCGTTAATTTTTTTTTAATAAATAATTTCCCATATTCTTGCAATTAGAACTTTGTGAATACCTGAAACCTTTCAAAATATGCAGATATTGACATAGAGAATCATGCATAATTTTGTAGTGCTTCAATGTCTTACAAGGTCACTTTAGAATGCGCCAAATGGGTGCCAACATTGTCGAATCAACCTTTTCGCCTCTTGATTGTAAACACGTATCATTACACTATCGTGACCTACCAAGGGAGAAAATATGTTTAGAGGTACTTGCTCATGAGATGAGTTGAATGGTTCATACAAATGATGATCTCGGATGGACCATCATTTGCTAACATCGCAAACAACTCATCAATCATAAACGTGGACTCTCTCAAGTTCATACCCCACATGACATTAGATATTTGATTTTTATTTAACTAATCCTATGTGAATTTCTACACAATGAGTTGCCACTAACCTATTTAAGTCAATTAAAAACCAAGTGAGATATGAAAGAATATCTCATTTTTCATGCAACCAGAGATCTTGGAAACGGGGGCTTGATTACATTAGTTTTAAAACTAATGGTCTTTCGGTACCTAAACTCGATTACATACCAACTAAAATGCTAGGAAGCCTATCCAAGACTTTTCGGGTTCATCCTAACAATTCTAAAAATGAAAATAATGCTCAAAATATTAAAGCGCACAATCAAGTGCAATCGAAGTAAACACACAGGCGACTTGATATTGTCTCTAAATAAAGGCATTAGAAAATCCCCACTACAAAGCCCTAAAGGTTTATTCAATTTTTGGATTTCAATTTTTAAGGATTTTTAACTTTTTAAGAGAAAACTACCTAATTTTTTAAGCTTTTGCCAAGGATTTCTAATTTTTCTAATTTTTCTAAATTTTATAATTGTTTATGAATTTTATGATTTTTTGATGAAATTTTTAATTATTAAAAAAGGGACTTCGGACCGGCTCGGGGAACCGGCCCTGGTATGGTTCTAACCCAGACCCTAGGGTCGGGGATGGAGCTTGCAATTCGGATCGGCCCCGGGCCTAATCCAAATATGGGTCGATCTGCTGGGCTTGAACTATTGCTGTAATTCAAGCCCAATTTCTCTTTAGTCACGTTCAGCCCAAGTCCAACTAAGCCTAAATCAGGCCCAACTTCTATTTCATCTAAACCATCCCCAATTCACCATTAGCCTAACCCCGAATCTGTACTTAGTTCATTCAGTCGGCCCAACCTTCAGCTCGTCTCATAATCTGACCCGACCCAGTTTGATTATCCGAATTTGATCTGGTCACAATTAGAGTTGACCAACTTTTTATTTCTTTTATTTTTTCCACCTGCGCTGTCTTCTTCAAGCGACGTCTTCTTCCCTACAACCGGTTGACGGAAGCTTCTCCATGGACGAACTCAACACTCACCACACGAGCACACTTCGAAATCTCAACCAATCCGACGTCAGCGGCCAACCTCACCAACTGTCACTAGGTCGTCACCGCCAGTCATCTCTCAGGCCATCATCGAACCTGTTCGGCGCCATTCACATGCACTTCAAACTAAATCTATTCTAGAGAACCAACACATATATGCACATCGAAGCGAAGCAATAGGGAACTAGCTGTAGCGGCCCTTAACCGCAGGCATTCTCTGGCAAAGGGAATGGTATTTCCGGCAAGGTTTTCCTCCATGGGCGACTCAGAAAAGCGATGGATATGCCGTGAAATCGAAGGAAAGCATGGAGAAAAGCACGACATCAGACGTAGTTCAACAATCTCAGAACAATCAAACGTTAAACTATAAAACTTCTAAGCATCGATTTGATGGAATGGATTTCGGTGTTTCAATCAAGCATTTTGTCGAACACTTGATGTGCAATTCGAAGTATGGGATCCGCATTACTCATTTCAAATCAACCTCAATTTCGGACAAGTAACTCACGATTTCGCTAGTTAACACTAAGTCTCGAATTCGGGCAAAACAGAGCAAAGGTTAGAAAATTTGAAGTGAGGAGCTAACCTGATCAAGAATGGAGTCGCCGTTACCGTGCGTTCGCCAACGAGGCTTTAGAATATGACCGGTATCCTTCCTTTTCGTCTGAGGAACGAGTTTAACGGACGCAAGCCTTCGCTCAGCCACGGACGGAGATGGTGGCCCATGGTTGCGAAACATGTTCTCCGGCCAAAAAAATGTGAGGTGCTCCCTTTTGTCGATAGCTTTATTCATCTAAAGGCTTGTAAATTAATTTACCCGAATAGCTTTTCTGAGCTTGGGAAAGAAGTGGCTTAACTTGGTAAAGACTTTATTGGTGTCTAATAACTAGAAATTGGAAAATTTCCATTTCACATCTACATTTTGTGAGAAAGCTTTTTCTTTAGAAAGATTCCACTTTGAATTGAATGGAAGTTCCTTGCTTGTGTTTTTGGCAAGACAAAAGTGAGGCGCTAGCTTTTGCTGATAGGTTTATTCAACTAAAAAAAGGCTTGCAAATCAAGTTGCTTGAATAGCTTTCTTGAGCCTGAGAAAGAGGTGGCTTAACTTGATAAACACTCCATTGGTGTCTAAAAGTGGAAATTGAAAACTTTCCATTTTACATTATATTGCGCGTGAAAGCTTTTTCATTAGAAAGTATCTACCTTGAGTTGAATGGAAGTTTTTTGCTTGTATTTTTGGGCTTGACAAAAGTGAGGAGTTGGTTTTTGCGATAGGTTTATTCGGCTAAAGGCTTGCGAATTAACTTGCTTGAGTAGCTTTCCCGAGCCTGAGAAAGAAATGGCCTAACTTGGTAAAGACTCCATGGGCGTGTAAAATCGAAAATTGGATCATTTCCATCTTATATCTATATTTTGCGTAAGCTTTTTCTTTAGAAAGACTTCATCTTGAATGGAATAGAAGTTCCTTGCTTTTGCTTTTCGACCTGACAAAAGTGAGCTGCTCGTTTTTGCTGATAGCTTTATTCGGCTAAAGGCTTGCAAATTAATTTGTCTAAATAGCTTTCCTAAGTCTAAGAAAGAAGTGTCTTAACTTGATAAATACTCCACTGGTGTCAAGGGACAGAATGACCTTTATTGTAAAAAAGAGAGATTGAGTCACCTCAAAGTAATGATTCGATCAGTAAAGATTGAACCTAATGATCTGTGGTCCCAAAGCTAGAGCCTACTCGCTAATTTGTATAGGCCTAGTTTATATTTTATGCAATAATCTCCTCTACATTTAGGTAATCCAACCATTATAAAGTGAATACAAAATTATATGCTTTACTTGCTCTCGGTGTAGGGGCTTACCTCTACACTAGGCAATGTTTTCTATAAAAAAGGAGGACTGAACTCCGCTTAGGCAAACTAAAACTCTTTGATAAGTGGATATCTCTCCCTTTTTTGCAACCTCCATTTACTTTGTTGTTGAAAGACTACAACAAGGAGAGCATCCCAATGGCGCTGCAACCAAGTGAAATACTAGGAAATTCGAATCCTGCAGAACCACCGCCAGGTACATATTCATGTTCTACCCCAAAAATATTTATGGTATAAGTGATGTGGTCTTATAATTTCTTTGTTTCCTTTATCTAGTTTGGCGGCATATGTAATTGAAACTATATACAGGGACCAAAAACAAATAACTTTCCAACAACGAACTAAACATGCAAAAGCAATGCGTGGCCATCAAATACAGTTGATTGATTCAAGAAAACAATAAACAAAAGCAAAACGTATTACTCAAAGTCAAATCTCCTAAATTTGGTATGACTTGGCCGCACAAGTTCCCTCGTAGTTTTGTGGATGATGATGCGACTGCTTTTTGTCAATCCTAGTTTCGTCACTCATAAGAACTCAATGACCAGTTCTTTAAAATTAACTACCAGAAAATTTCCTCTTGTCGGAAATTTTTGTCCGAGCAATCTTTTTCTGAGGACTAATTAATTTCTATGTCTACTTGAAATGCAAATCGGATTGGCAATTGGTTGTCCAACAAAGCAATTTCGTCCAGAGCGGACGGCAAAATAAACGGGTTTTGAATATTTAATTATTTATCATTAAGAGACTACGTGAGAATCATCCTTTAGAGACATGATTCTCGAACTAATCAATTCACTACAGTCATCTCCAAAAGGGAAATCATGTTGTTGTTCTAACCCAAAAATAACTTGTCAATAGAAATGGTTGTCACTATTATGACAAAGTGTAAATATAATATTAAAGAAGAAAATTCACTAACAAATACATTGTTCAACATACATGCATGGTGGAATGTTTGTGCTAAAAAACAACAAAAAATAATATGGGTTTTGTAAGAAAAATTGGATCTTTTTCCCAACTGTTAAGTCTATCTAATAAAGTTTAATTGAGATGCTTTATTTAAGAAAAATTCCATGCAATCATTGGCTTGAAAAAAGTGATAATGTTATAAACTTGTATCTAGTATCATTTGTAACTTATAAATTAATTATATGTGCGTTGATGAAATTGATATGATTAAGTCAATTCATTAATTTTTATGGGATAAGTATACTGGAAGTCCTAAAACTTGTTATAGAAGTGTAATTAAATCATAAAACTTGCAAAAAATACAATCAAATTCTAAAGTTTGTTAAATTGGTGCAATCAAGTTGAACAGATTTAATGAAAAGACTTGATTGCACAAATTTGACATGTTTTACAACTTGATTTAGTCACACTTTTACGATAAGTTTTAAGACTTCTATTACATTTATCCATATTTTTACTTTTGATTACTTTTTGCCAATTACATTGAGTCTGTTCGCAACTCAATTTTAGTAAGTCATCTAAAAGTCTGTAATGCCCCAGCATGCATTATGTAAAACAAAATTCCGTCAGAAATTGAATAGCAGTTGCAGGAATCGATTCCGTACGCACCATCCATTAATTTTCTAAATCTTCTTCGCTCTTTCCTCTCGCGTGACATGTGTACAATTCGAGAATAGTCATCAATTCAATTTCATACATAATTGCAAATTTTCAGACATGCCCGTGTCCCTTGGTACACGTGAAAAACGTTCCATCAATATGAGCTAGTTTCATTGGTTAACTTTCATCTAAATTTTCATCCTCCCCATTTTCCTTACTTTTAAAAAAAAAAATCCATATTAAGTTAATTATTCTTAACTTAAGAAAAAATTCTAATACGCTTGTGAGAATACTCACATTAAGCTAAATGTATATGTTGACTTTATTAATTGAGGATGACAATATTGTCATCTTATGAGGTAAAGTTAAAGACTTCAACTTGATAACAATGTCAAGGGATGGAATGAACTCTATTATAAGAAAGAGGGATTAAGCCACCTTAAAGTAATGATATGATCAGTAGGGATGGAGCCCAATGATATGTAGCCCTAGAGCCTAAGCTTGCTAGCCAATTTGTATAGGTCTAGTCTATGTTCCCAGTGATAAACCTTTTGCACTCAGGTAATCAAACCGCATGCTTTGCTGTTGGAAGATTGCAACTAGGAGAGTGACCCAATGGCAAAACCAAGTGAAAAATTATGGCATAAGCGATGTGGTCTTATAATTTCTTTTTTCTTTTTCTTTTTTTACCTTTATTCTAGCTTTGCGTCATATTTCATTGAACCAATTACAGGGACAAAAAAATTTAAATTCTCCGAACTAAAAAAGTAAAATGCAGATATTGATTCATTTTCCCGGGCCCATGGGCATGACTATCCTTTCCGAGAAAACAGTAAACACGCAAAATGTATTACACAGTCAAATATTCTACTTTGGTATGACTTGGCTCCACAGGTTCCCTTGTAGTTGTTGCAACTGCTTTTTGTGAATCCAAGTTTCATTACTTACAAGCACTCAATTACCAATACATTAAAATTAGTTACCTAAAATTTCCTCTCATCAGAGAGTTTTGTATAAACAATCACCTATCGAGGACTAATTGTTTTCTATGTTTACGTAATAAGCAAATCAAAGTTGAAGTTAGTTTCCAACAAACCAATTTCGTCAAGAGCAGAGGGCAAAATAAATAGGTTCTGAATAATTAATTACTAATCATTAAGAGACTACATGAGACTAATCCTTCGTAGATATGATCCACAAACCAGTCAACTCACTAGTCATCTCCAAAAAAGAAATATGTAATGTTGTTTTGAGCGAAAAATAACTTGTCAATAAAAATGGTTGTCACTATTATCACAAGTTTATGATACAATTAAAAAAAGAAAGTTCACTAACAAACAAATTGTGCAAGATACATGCATGGCTGGACGTTCTTGCCCAAAAGCAAGAAAAATAATATGGGTTTTGTAAGAAAATTAGATTAATTCTTTTTCCCAACCTTTTTGTCTGTCCAATAAAGTTGAACGATTTACTTAGTTACGAAAATAAATTCATGCAAATTAAGAAAAAAAAATCCATGCAATGCATCGGTATGATGGGAATAATAATGTTGATGGTAACTTATAAGTTAATTTTATTAATTGATGAAATCGATATGATTAAATTAATTCATTTATTTTTATTTATGTATACTCCTGTTATAATTATCACGTGGAATTTTGAAGATACATAAAATTTTGTACAAACTTAATTTATGAATGATATCACAGATGAGATCAATGGCAACAACAAATATAAACTCACTAAAAACACTTCGTCCAATACGTCAAAATTAGAAGAACCACAAAACAAATTCATGATAAAACACCTAATTCGAGAAGAACTCATTATCTCTATTAAATTTACTGCCAACTTTTTTCTTTCTTTTTTTTTGTTTAAAAGTTTACATCTAAGTTTAATACAAAAAATTCCTTGCACTCATGTATACTTGATCTAAAGCATACAAGGTGTAATTGATTTTCCTAAAGTTATTTATGTCCATTTCTCTTTTCGGTGACAAAGAGGTTTGCATAGACTTGAGTTCAAAAGACGTGGCAACTGATCAAGCTTGCCAAGATAGTTGCAAAACAACAAGAGGTTTGTCACTTTGAACATTTAATTTTCTTTTTCATAAACTTTGAGTTTCATGAATTTTAACTTTTTTAATCCCGAACATTTCAAGTTTCAGAGCACACAAATGATGACATAGACATAGAAATATATTCTTTTCATTATTTTTAAAATCTGAATAATATCTTGAGTTTTTATCAAGATAGGTATTAAGTTTGACATCATTTTTTTTTAATTTAAAAAGTTTACAATCTAAGTTTAATGAAAAAAATTCCATGCAATGATTGTGCATATATCCATGATATAAAACATGCAAAGTGTAATGAACTTTTCTAAGGTTGATTATATTCTTTCTCTTCATGGTAACAAAGAAGTTCACGAAGAAGGGAGTTCACAAGGCGTGGCAACTGATAAAGCTTCCCAAGACAGTAGCAACACGAGAGGTTCGTCACTTTGAACATTGAACTTTCGTTTTTATAAATCTCGTGTTTCATGGATTTTAACTTTTCAACGCAAAACATTTTAGATTTCTAAGTATGCAAATGCTGACATATGATTTCAGATATAATCTTTTCATATCATTCAAAATCTCGGTAATATCTTGAATTATAATTTATAAGCCCAAAAAAACATATTTTTATACCTCCAGAGAGTAAAAGAACACGCTCATAATTTATGAATGATATCTCGGATAAGATAAATGGTAAAAATAAATAAAACAAAAAGATCATATAATACAAGAAACCTATAAGGTCCCACAAAATCAATTCATGATTTGAGACCTATCTCGAAAAAAGCTCATGATCTCTATTAAGTTTAGCTTTAATTTTTTTTTTCTGCTTAAAATTTTACCATCTAAATTTCTGCAGAAAATTCCATGTGATGAATGAGCCTAATACTAGTCATGCATACATGATCTAAAGCACACGTAGTAAAGTTAATTAGGTTATTTATATTCATTTATTGTTTGGTAACAAAGAGGTTCACGCAAAAGGGACTTCATAAGGCATGGCAACTAATAAAGCTTGCCAGGTCGGTTGCCAAACAACTAGAAGTTTGTCACTTTGAACCTTCAATTTTAGATTTTCATAAATCTTGTGTTTCATGCATTTAATTTTTTTAGTCCAAAACAATATAAATTTCACAGCGTACAAATACTAACATAAAAAATTCTTTCTCTTAAAAAAAAATATGAACAATATCTTGAATTATAATTTACTGATAAGAAATACTCTTTTACTTCCAAAGAATAACAAAATGTGCTCATAATGTACCAATGAAATGGCAACTACAAATTAAAACTCACTAAAAACACATTATCTGATATATCAAACTTAGAAGGTCCCACAAAATTTAATTCATGATTTGATACCTATCTAAAAAAACTCACGATCTCCGTTGAGTTTAATATTATATATATATATATATATATATTTGTTTAAAAGTTTAGACTAAATTTAATGCAGAAAATTCTATGCAATGAATGAGCCTGACACTAGTCATTATACACGATTTAAAGCATATAAGGTCTAATTAAATTTTCAAAGGTTAATTGTATTCCTTTCTCTTTTTGACAACAAAGAGGTTCACGAAGAAGGGAGTTCGAAAGGCATAGCAACTGATAAAGCTTCCCAAGACGGTGGTAATACAAGTAGAGGTTTGTCACGTTGAAGTTCCAATTTTCATTCTTCATTGATCTCGTGTTTCGTGGATTTTGACTTTTTAATCTGAAATATTTTATATTTCAAAGCATACAAATGCTGACATATAAATTTAAGTATAATATTTTCATGATTTTTAAAATATAAAAAATGTTTTGAATTAAAATAGAGAAAGCCAAAAAAGACATACTTTATACTTCCAAAGAGCAAAAGGACACGCTCATAATTTATGAATGACATTGCATATAAGATCAATGACAATGAGAAATAAAAACTCACTAAAAACACATTGTTCAAGTGTAGGAAGTTAGAAGGTCCTACAAAACTAATTCATGATACAATACCTATTTCGAGAAAAAAAGTCATGATCTCTGTTAAGTTTAACATTAAAATTTTCATTTGTGTAAAAACCATAGTTTAATGCAGAAAGTTTCATTTAATGAATGAGCTCCTTACTAGTCATGTATACATGATCTAAAGCATACAAAATGTAATTGATTTTTCTAAGGTTATTTTTATTCATTTATTTTTTAGGTAACAAAGAAGTTCCCGAAAAAGGGAGTTCAGAGGGCATGACAACTGACAAAGCTTCCAATGATGATCACGGAGCAACTAGAGGTTTGTCACTTAGAACTTTTAATTTTAGTTCTTCATATATCTCGTGCTTTTATGTATTTTGACTTTGTTAATCTAAAACATTTTAAATTTTACAGCATAAAAATGCTGACATATAGTTTTTAATATAATCTTTTCACAATACTGAATAATATCTTGAATTATAATTGAGAAAGTCCAAAAGAAATTCTTTTTAACTTCCAAAGAGTGATAAAAAGGGCTCGTAATTTATGATATGTATCCGAGATAAGATCCATTACTTTTGTCGAAATACAATTTAAATCTAGATTAAATTACCATTTTAAACAGAGGCGGGAGGAGTGGCCGCCGCCCCATCATCGATGGGGCAGGGTCGCTGGTGCTTCACCCAGGCGCCAACGATCCTCACTGACTAGAAGTGAAGGCCATTTGCCCCTCGCTAGAGGTGGGAGAGGTCGGTGACCCTCTCCTAGATCTGGGCGAGGGTCGCCCACCCTTGCATAGGCATTAGTGGCCCTTACCCAGCACCCCCAGACCTAAGGCGAGGTCCGAGGATGCTGGATGAGGGTTGTCGACCCTCGCCCAAGTGCCGGCAACGTTGCTGGCCATCACCACCGCCCCACCAACGATGGGGTGGCAGCCCCAGGCGAAAGGGAGCCCTCCCTCTTGTCTCTATTCTTTTTTCTTTTTTTAAAAAAAATTATTTAGTTTGTTTTCTATGGAAAAAAAAAAAGAAAAAAAAGAAAAATTTTAAAAGACAAAATTGCCCTTATCAAATAGGGAGTTGAGGCCATTCTTTTGAGACTAATATGGCCACTTCAAGCTCTTATTTGAAACAAGATTCATTTTAAGCCCCTGTTTAAGAAAATGAGAGTACTTCGAGTCCTTATTTGAAATAATGTCCATTTTAGGCTTTTATTTGAAAAAATGAAGGCACTTCAAGCCTTTATTTGAAATTTTCCCTGGATTTCATAGTATACAAATGCTAGCATATAAATTCGAATATAATATTATCTTAATTTTAAATTTTGAATAATATCTTGAATCATAATTGATAAAGCCCAAAAATCAATATTTTTTACTTGCGAAGAGTAAAAGAATGCAGTCATAATTTATGAATGGTATTGTGGACCGGATCAATGGCAATGAGAAATAAAAACTAACTGAAAAACAAATTGTCCAAGATAAGAAAATTAGAAGGTCCCACAAAACTAATTCATGATACAATGCCTATCTCGAAAAAAACTTACGATCTCTATTATTTTAACTTTAAAGTTATATTTATTTAAAAGTATTTCATCTAAGTTCAATACATAAACTTCCATGCAATGAATGAGCATGATAGGAGTCATCTTTTCAAGGTTATTTATGTTCATTTTTCTTTTGGTAACGAAGAAGGAAGTTATGACCGACCAAAAAGAAAAAAAAGAAAACAAGAAAAAGAAGAAGGAAGTTATGAAGACATGGCACATCCTGTGGAAGACTATCCGAGGTGGCAGCAACAAAAGGCCTGGAATCTATTAAATTCTAAAGGTTTGTCACTTTACACTCAAAATTTTTATATTTCATAAATCTTATGTTTCATGTACTGATTTATTTAATCCAAAACATTTTTATTTCATGGCAGACAAATTGTTAGAGAAGGTAATTTGATCAATGGGGTGGACGCACGCGCCAAATTAACTAGTGCAAACCCTATCTTTGATATCGTGTAAGAAAGTTCAATCATAAACCTCAAGCTAATAGTTGGAGGGAGAACATATATATAAAGCATATAAATTTCATAATCAAGTGACATGGGATATATCAACATGCTGAATATAATTTTTTTCATTATTTTTAAAATCCGAATAATATCTTGAATAGCAATTCGGACAACCTAAATAAAAAATACTTTTTTGCTTGCAAAGAGTAAGGAAGGTGAAAAGGTCCGTTGAGTAAACCACCACCTCTTCACTTGCATCCATGTTTTATCGAAACTTTGAGCAAGTGATATGATTACACTTGATCTGAAAATAAAAAATTACGAAAGGCTGAGGAATTTTTTATGTGCCATTTTTGCAGTCCCACCAAGAGCGGTCGTCAATGAGAATGAGAATGAGAACCATCGATCACTCTTTGATGCCGCACTGAGAGGTGATTGGAAAACTATCAAGAAAATCCTCAATAAAGATCATGCAGCATTGAGGGCCAAAATTATGACTATAGGAAATGAGTCTTTTACTGTGCTTGATATTGCGATTATGGCCACACAAGATCAGGCGTTTAACATGCGCCCCATCTTCTGGCATCATGTTCGGCCTTACCGCTGCCGGCCATTTCGGTAGGATTTCACACCGACTCATCTTATTATAGCCGGCCATTTGGGTAGGATTTCACACCGACTCATCTTATCTCATATTTTCTTGAATTAACTTTTTTATTCTTGTGTCCCAAAAGACATATGCTTATATTTAGCTCGCAAATACCCTGGCTCAACGACATCCAAGGAAACTGCTGGCGTGGGCTGTTTGGAATTCTTGGCGATAATTCCTTTTCACTTCCGTAGTGGAGCTCGACTCAATTTTTGGGAAAAATGTATTTACAAATGTAGGTATTGGCTGCGCTTCTTTTGTTGGATACGTGCAATTCAAGCAACTCCATCCACGTAGCGTTCACTCTATTTGTTCCCATTTTTAGTTATCCCTCTCTGCTTGGTCGATACATCATTTGACGACTCCAAGGATACAAAAATGGCTCGAGGTATTTTTATTGATCTGTTTAGTGAATGAACTAACAAAAAAAAAAAAAACATATCATTCAGGGATCCTATTTTACAAAAAAGTTTAGGAACAAAGACTGCATCAATGTATACAAACTAATATCTTAACGATGATTTATGTCACAAATTAATATCTAATGTAACATTTGAAAAGCTAGTGGAGAAGTCTTAGTCATTGTCGAATTGCCAAGTAGGCTTATTGAGAATTGTAGATTTTGGATTTCAGGTCATGGAGATTGATTGATACAAGTTGTTTTTAAACATAATCAAGCATTATAAAGCATGAGCAATTTTCAATTCATGATTGTGCTATGTATCTTTTTGTTCATCATCAATTCCTAATTTTCTGACATGATTTATTCGCTCCTCTTTGTGGTGGTAGTACTAAAAGCACTTAATTGGATCAAGATATCACTATGGAATGTTGCCACAATACCAGGTATACGATATTGCCATGTTATGCAAAGAAAAACAGTAATCTCTAAATTTAAAGTGTATTATTGATACTATCAGTACATCCCTTTGAGATCATAGTAATAAATAGGCTGGCTCATCATTCGTACATTACGATAAGATTTGATTCTAATCAATTTAATTCAACGTTTGAACTACATATATCCATTAGGTGAATCTACAAAAATATTCAGTGGAAACCATATCTATTGATCCTTGCTGAATCTACCCCTTTTCCTAAAATAAAGAAAAAAGGAACACTTTTTTATTTTTTTTCTCATATGACATTTTGTGTGTTCATCAATAGATCTATCTGTTCTGATGCCCGTATTTTGATTGCCAAGCCATATCAAGTTTATTTTCTCAATCAATATTTTTTTTTTCTCTGAGCTACTAAATATACATAAGAATATAGTGCAAATGTCAAAGCTTCTTTAACCTTTGGATTCTTCATCATTGGAAAATTTGCTTCTCTGATGTTACGTGCAGCACCTTTGATCAAAAGAAGTGGAGAATCGAAGTTGAGGCACTATTACTCGCTTGAGTTTGCAAAACAAGCTCTTACAGAGATAAAGAATGGTACAAGTACTCCCGAAATACTTGAGTATATATTGACTTCAGGCATTGTCCTTGATGCTGCCTCTCGCGGAGTCTTTGAATTTGTGGATTTATGTCTTAAATATTTTCCGGAGTTGATGTGGGATACCAATTTCGCAAAAAAACTAATCATAAAAGGTGTGGAGGGACGGCATATTGAGTTGTTTAGACTGGTGAACGAAAACAACCCAATTCGATATTTGCCTGACGATAATTACATGACCTTTGACCTGATGGAGGCTGTAACCAAATGGTCTTCGAGATGTGTGTCCCCTGATGTTTCTGGAGCGGCTTTTCTTATGCAGAGGGAACTTCAATGGTTTCAAGTGAGTGATCCTCATTTGTTTACCCCCTTTCGTGCTCTTTATTGATGTTTACATTGATAGGTGTCCTTTTTTTTTTGAAGGCAGTGGAAGATAGCAGCTGTAAATGGCTGAAATATATAGAAAATAAGAAGTCATACTGGGAAAAGTTTGTAGAACAGCGTGAAGAATTGCTCAAAGATGCAGGGCGATGGATGGAGGATACATCATCATCTTGTAGCCTTGTTGCAACTCTAATTATTACGGTAGCTTTCACTGCAACTTTTACGGTGCCTGGAGGCAATGACGGTAGTAAGGGGATCCCAATATTTCTGAACAAGGGCTCATTCATGGTATTTGTAGTTGCAAATGCTCTTGCTCTCTTCTCCTCTGTCACTGCCACATTGATGTTCTTGGCCATTCTAACTTTGCGCTACACGATCGAAGATTTCCGTGACTCACTACCAAGAAAAATGATATTGGGTCTCACTTTTCTCTTCCTCTCATTGGCTTTTATGCTGGTGGCATTTGGCTCTGCTCTTACAATTGTCTTGAGTGAACGATTGAAGTGGATTTACATCCCAATTACATTGTTGGCAGCCATCCCCATCATTTTGTTCGCAATTCTACAGCTTCCTTATATGTTGAAATGGTGGAATCCACCTTTCGACCTCGCCTCTACCGTCCCCTGAAGCTTTGGAAATGATCTATGCTATTATTGGAGAAGGACATCTGCAATGTGATCTTTGTTTGCACTTGTTACTATGTGTGAAATGTGACTATCATGGTGTTTACTCATGTTTAGAGACTTTTGAAGTGTGACATCAGCCATATTTATACTAACATTTAATGTATGCTGTCAAGTGCATGTAAAAATAGTCAAGCTTTTTAAACATATTGTTGGACTCATTTATAATTTCATTGTTATCTATTCGCATTGAGTCGAGTTCAAAATTTTCGGTTTTCCATTCCAGTTGAAATCAAGTATGATTTCTAATGCTTGATCACATTTGAGTCATGTTTTACGTACCAAGTATGCATGTCAAGTCAACCTTGAGCTGCATACTATATCGACTACATAAATTGTGAAGCAGCCTTTTGGGATTCTTTGTAGCGTGTGTCCCTTTAAATATTCTTTGTTATCGAGATGCTTGTTATTTGGAGCTTTGCCCCCCTTGTTTGCCACATGTGATGCTTGGTATTTTAATGAACAATCAAATTAGCTGTCAGTGTATTCTCTTCTCCCAAAGACTTTCCCATTTACATTTCTTATCATATCTCATAGATTTATGTGACACGTGATTCATACAATGTTGATACCTAAATTTTGACTATTCTATTTAATCATTCATCGTACAGTAAATTAAAACTTATGACACTAGAATAGTCAATTGTGAATTTGTTACCACCCCTTAATTTTGTCATGGCTTGTAGTAATAGTTATAGCAAACCAACAAACTATTACCAAACAAAAAATGCAGTAAACCATTACATCTGAAGCAAAAACTAAGCAAAACAAACCAATATTAACAATACACAACTAAGTAAAAAAAAAAAAAAAAAGTGCTCACAACCAATGAATTTCAACTCCAACCTTACATATTCACTATAGATTGCAACAAAACATCCTGTTCCATACAAAATTTGCGGCAAATCAATAACACACTTTACATATAAATAACCCGATACAAGTATATATTCCATATCTTCGACTATGGTAGAAATACAAATTTCTTCTCATTACTCACTTCACATTTGAATAGACTATATAAGAGAACAACAACACAATCAACGCCCAGTAAAAGTTTCTTTCAATTTTCAACCTTGAAACGTCATTCTTTAAATGGTCGACCAGAGATGTTAAACCCTTCATTTGAGCTTGTACTGAGTCGACATCCTCCAACTCATCCATTAATGTGGCTAGAGGTTGATGTTGGCCTTTAAGTAGCTCCAAAATCACCTCTGTCGCTCGACCGGAGAATTTCGCGTCAACCCATTTGAAATATTTGCACTTTGAGCCTTCTTTATACCTATCGTGCCCATGGAATCTTCTTCGAGGATTCAACCGAGTCTAAGATGTTCTTTTCAAACTTGGTAACCCGCAATAATAGTAACACTTACTATCTAATTCACTTTTTTGGAATGAACGTGAGTCATTGCTGAAGCTTCTGTCCTCTATTTGTAAGATCAAGCTGATAATTTTGAGGGAAAATCGAAGTAGGTACTCAAATTGGCCGGTTAGTTTTTTGAACTTCTAGTTCTCTTTCAATTTGGGGATTTAAGGTTCTTACTTGAGGGAAAAGCGCCAAACGGCATCATTTTGTTATTTGCATACTGATTGTACTCTCCGTTGAGCCATGTCGGCTTTAAAATTAATAAAAAAAAGTGCTGGATTTTCGATCAATCAGATTGACGTTAGCACTTAAATAATTGTTTTTCAAACTTCTTAGCACTCAAGTGATCCAAAATAAACTTTTGGTATCAAAGTGAGCGTCGTACACAACTTTTGACACTTCTAGTGTACTTTCCCCTAGTTTCTACTTTTCAATGCATGATGGACTTGGATATATAGTTCCACAAATATAAACCTTTCGAAGCTTTATTTTTTTTCTTTAACTTTTATTAAGGTTAAAAAGGATCGTGTTTCAAACGAATACTCGCACCATTTCAATTGATGATGTAAGGAATCGATAAGTTATAATTGAAATATATATTTAGTTAATTCATATGACCTTCACTATAAATTTCTGCATCAAGTGCCCGAGGAACTAGCCTTCCACTTTAAGACTATTTTCTCAAAAAGTGTCCCTTATGGTATATGAATTTTATCTTTATATATAAATAAGCAACGCGAAAATCAATTATATAGGAAAATTATCCAAAAAGTCTTAAACATATTGTATGGCAACGAATTCATTACTAAATCTTGTAATTATGTCACTTAATTCCCAAATCTTTTGATAATTTCTTAGCATAGTCATTCCTACCAATTTTTGGCCAAAAATTGCTAACATGACAATCTAGTCAACCATCCTATGTGGCCAAGTGGCGCTAATGTGCATAATGTTTGGATTTTTTTTAAACTTGTTGTGATTTTTTCCTTTTTTCCCCCCTTTTTTTTTGGCTTGTGGCCAATGATCGGCCACAGGCGAGGGCTGGACTTGCATGGGAGATGGTCGGCCATTCTAGATAGGACAAGGGTTACAACACCCTTGCTTAGTGAGGGCATCATGGCTCTTGTCAGCCACACATTGTGCAAGCTAGGGTGCCTAGCTTGTGGTAGGTTACTGACCATGGCCAAGTATTGGTCATAGGCAAAATGATAAGAATAGGGGAAAAAAAAAAAGAAATCATAAAAATTTTAGAAAAATTTTAAAAATTAGTTAGTGATTTTTGGTCAAAATTGGTTAAAATGACTATATTAACAAATTATCTAAAGATTTAGGTTAAATTAGCACAATTAAAAAGTTAAGTCCTAAACTGGTCACTATACAATAAAGTTAGGACATTTTAAATAAGTATCTCAGATTATATAATAATAATATGACCGAATAGAAAAATGGGTTTATATAAAAAAGGAGGTGGGGCGAGATGGTGAAATGATAGGATGATTCAATGGATCCCACGAGCCCTAGTTTTTAAGATTAATTTAATGTCTTAGCTCATGCTGTGTTGGCTTTAAAAAAGAAAGATGCTTTATATTATTATGACTATGCAAAGTGATGATGTGGTGGTGATCACACGAGATCCTCACGTTGGCCGCAAAAATGTAAGGTGAGATACTAACGAGGCACGTGAACCAAGAAAAAAAATAGGCAATTTTACTGTTTTTTGTTGAGAAGTTTTTTTTTTTTTTTTTGGACGAAGTTGAGAAGTTTAAAAGGACAATTATAATTAGCGCCAACGGGCTAGACAAATTTTCATTCTCCGATACTCGGAAAATTGCGGAAAAATCGGTTTTCAGCAAAAAGAATTTAGGGAAATTCGTATGGGCTATTGAATGAGATTAATTGGCCACCAAATTGACTTGAGCAAATAAATGCCTAATTACACTAGGAAGGCAAGATATGGCAATTCCTAAAAAAACCCTACATTTAAAAAAAAAAAAAAAAAAAAAAAAAAATCGATTTTTTTAAAATTATTATTTTTTTATTTATTAAAATATTGTAATATTATAATATGGCTTGGGAAAATATTTTACATTGTTTAACAAGCCACTCAAAAGCTTAGAGTGTGTAGTTATTAGAAAAAAAAAAACTGATTAACTCAATTAACCCAAAAAATGTTAAATTCCACACTAACATAGTTTAGTTTACCCAATTGTTACTTTGAATTTTGGTTGGGGATATACTTAGGTTCTAGCCTATCAGTGCAAGCTTTAATTGATCATACATATTAAACATGATGGTTGCAAATCAATCCACTCAAACCATGCACACTAATTTGAAAGAAAAAACAAGATGATTAATAACGCTTAATTTGGATGAACGCATATGTGCTGTGATCCTAAAGCATTTCAAAATCTCTCCGTGATCCTTATAGGTGGTATTGTCATAGTCAATTACGGGAAATTTTTTCATGTACCATTGGAAAAAAAAAATCTCTTCATATTAACTTTTGAGGAATGCCAAATTTCTAAACTTTTTACTTATTAATATTTTCTTATTAAGTTGACAATATCATATTGAATTTTCAGATGAATAAATCCCTTTGAATATCATCTCGGATATTGCACATATAGCTTATGATGTCTCATCAGATAGAACGAAAAAGGGTTAAATTACGCATTTTCACCTAGCCCTAGTTTGGCATTATATTATGAATTTATCACACGTGGATGTAGACTGGCCACATCAAAGCACCATACTTTAATACCCAATTCCCCGCAATATATGGTGGACCATTGCTCCATATGTTTGTCTGCAATAACTAACACATGCTCTACAAAAAAACAAAACAACATTTATACGCCTTGTCTCTTTTGTTATATCATTTTCGCCAAGAATAAAAAGGAAAATTTATGGCAAAATGATGATGTTTCAATTGTTATAGCAAAGGATAAGTCTCGATTAATTGAAGAACATTAGTGAGAGAAAGATTGAATTAGTGAAAGGGGAGAACTTTAGGGGGGACCATTAAGAAGGGTCAATTCATTGAGTTCTTGCCAAATCTGACTTGAACTCGAGGCAAAGTAGGTCTTATTTCACTATCTTGGTTTCAATGTATGCATACATAGATAATACACGTGGACGTTTTGTGTTGCTTTTGGCTTGCCTTTGTTAAGCCTTACCCCCCACCCCCCCCTTCCCCCCCCCCCCACACACAAAAAAAAAAAAAAAAAAACCACCACACACTCCAAGCATCAAATTGCATTCTTGTGGCTCTAATAAATTATGGCCTAAAGCCAGTGTGGTTTGTGCACACGACTTTGGGTCCAATTGAGTCGTGTGCATTGACATTCCAAATGTGCTAGAAATTAGTTGATATAAAATTTCGTTTTGAATCAATGGATTAATCCCTTGGGATCAAGTTATGATGAATAAATCACGAATCCCTAAGGTTGTCCTTCGTTGGCCTCCTTTGATCGGACATCGGGGCAACAACAGAAGAGAGATTCGCGGTAGCAACTCCTCATATAACTTAAATTTGATCAAGTTTTCCAGGAAGTACATTGCAATCCATGACTGAATTTCAAATCACGGGCCAAATGGTTTGCACTCTCCACAAAACCTACTGATTTACCCCAGCCCAAGAAACAAGAGGTGCGTGGGATTAAGCTTAAAGGCCCATCTCAATAACCTGGACCACTCTATTAGAAGTTGACCCGGCCATGGGCTTACAATTATTGGAAAAAATCAAGCTATTATTTAATGTTTGATAGCCCCTCTCATACGAGAAAAGTAGAACTTTGTCTGTGTCTGGGTGCTTACACTGAACCTATCCATTGACCACTGAAGTCACGCCTGTGAACACCAGCTAGATCCAAGTTCCAACGGAGTATGACCTTGGAGTCTATCGGACGCAACCCCAATTGCATCATTCGTCAAAAGTTGAAACGCACTGATGATCACCGCATAAACATAAGGTTAAATATAATCAATAATCCTCGCTGGCCATTAAGGGTGCGTTTGATAACGATTCTGTTTCTGGGAACAAATTCTTACCAGAAATGATTATTTTTTATTCTGTTCCCGGAAACTGATTCTGAGTAAAAGAATGCGTTTGGTAACTGTCCAAAATTTCTAATTCTGAAATAGAATTGTATTTGGTACCGTGCTCATTGATTCTATTCCAAATCAATTTCTTTTAATTTTTAAATAATTTTTTTACTTTTTTCCTCTTTTTTTCTTTTCTTTTTTTTCCTCTTTCTCCTATTCTTCTTCTTCTTCTTCTTCTTCTTCTTCTTCTTCTTCTTCTTCTTCTTCTTCTTATGGCCGATTCTGGACCGGTGACCGCCCGGACGAGGGCTGGCGACCTCACCGGAGCGTCGCCGGCCCTCATCGGCCAAGCCTCGCCGATAGCTGGGCGAGGCTCGCCTAGCCTCACCGGTGGCCAGGCCAGCCTCGCTAGGGTTGGGCGAGGCCTGCGTGGCCACCGGCAGGGCTAGGTGAGGCTCACCTGGCCATCGGCGGGGCTGGGCGTCGCGAGGCTTGCCCAACCTCGCCGGTGGATAGGTGGGCCTTGCCAGGGCTGGGCGAGGCCCGCCTAGCCACCAGCGGGGCTAGGCGAGCCTCGCAGGTGACTGAGCTTGCCTCCAGCGAGCTAGCCGAACTTCGCCTTGGCCTGGCGAGCTCGCTGAACCGGCGAACGGTGGCGGATGGAGACGGGCGGCGGCGAGCGGTGGCGAGCGACAGTAGTGGGATGACGGAAGGGAAGAAGAAGACTTTCATTGTTTTGAGTCTTTTTTTGATTCTCAAATCGAGAATCACAATTTTTTTTTTTATTCTCAATTCTTGTCCAAAATTGTTCCCGGAAACAAAAATTTTACTAAACGCGATTCTGTTCCCAAACTGATTCTGGGAACAAAAAATCAGAATCAGGCACTGTTTGGATGGTTACCGAACAGTGCCTAAAAAAGACCAACATTTCCATTTCTCTGATTTGTATATGGAATCGAATAAATCAATTAACAGTATATATTTTATACCTCATATTTTGAAGGTCCAGATCTTTTTTTCTGCACAACATGATTCTTGTTCGATGGCGAAGTATATCTAAGTGAAGCGAATAATCGGTGGCAAGCTCTAGATATGACAAAGAAAAAAACTTCGGTCAGTTAACTGATGATATCATCCCTGAAATTGCACAACATAACATTTATTCTAGTAGAATGTGCTTTGATTTTGATAATTTTAAGGGGTTATTTCAAATTCCTCTCCGGTACTCCTTTTCTCCAGCTCTTCATTTTGGAATCCAGTTCCTCCTCCCTTTTCTATATCGGGTATTAAATCTTACGGCAATTCTATAAATCCTTGAGGATCGGATTCTTGGCGCCAGTAACCGTTAGGATCACAATAAATACGATATTTAATACATATCTATTCAAGTCGAGTGGAGCTCAAATTTTTTTATTTTCTATTGGAGTTGAATTCGAGCAGAATTTTTAATGCTTGATCAAATTTGAGTCGTGCTTTGAGTAACGAGTATGCGTGCTAGGTCAAGCTTGCGCTGCTTCATCGACTCAATTATGTCTCCTTGCCTACATAGAGAAATTGTGAATCTGCCGTTGAGGATTCTTTAGAATATATGTCTCTTTAAATATATCTTTTTCTACCGAGATGCTTGTTATTTACATTTTTCCCTTTTTTGCCTCAAACATTTGATGTTTGATTCTTTTTTTAGTGGTTAGATGGTGTCCACGCCAATTTTTGTGCACCTCAAGTGATCCACCTCTTCGAATAATCTTAAGAATGCACCTCGTTCATTTCGGTCTTGTGGATTCAAAACCTCATTTTTAAAGTGCTCCTAGTAAGTCTTAAATAAAAGATCATAGGAAGAGGAGCAAACTCTTTTAACATCTAGCCAATGCCTTGGTGCGTGCGTGTATCTTGGGGTGGAATTCCAAAATGCACGATTTTGGGCCAAGAAATTTGCTCCCACTAAAATCTTCTTCTGTTCCGTGCCCTCCCAAATATATTATTTTGACTTTCCTACCTGCTTTCTCCCCCATTTTCCTACTCTCCACGCCTTTTCGAAGTTGCCAAGTAAAGTGTAATTTTACTATGTTAAATGCTTTTAATTGATAAGCGTACGCCTGTGCATCTCATCTATTGCGACGTTATCTTATGGGTGATGTGACGAGAATAGTCAATGACGGAGCCCCCGGTCCTATGCCCAATTTCCGCACCCTCTCAGTAACAGTCAACGAAAATAATTTTTAGGCAATCAGTTATCAACACCCATAAGAAAGGTAATCAACTATTGACACCCAAACTTATCCTTATTGTCACGCTATGTAGCACCGACACGGACACGCGACACACGACACGACACGACACGACACGACAGGTCATTTTTAAATATATATATTTAAATAATAAAAAGAGCATAGAATTAATTTATACTAAAAATATTAATTAAACATTTGTTAATATCATTCAATGTTTTAATTTGACAAAGATTGAACGAGAAACTCAAAAATTGCAAACATGAAAAAGTAAACTTGAAGGAACATGTCATGTTTTCTTATAGTTGTTGGAGATTAGTGAGATTTTTTATAGTTCTAGACAAAGTTCAGAGTTCATGATATATACTAACTTGGAGCTCCTCTGCAAAACAAGGTTCGAGAAGAATGAAAATCTAGGACAAGAACTCTCAAAGTATGACCAAAAGAAAAGGAAATCACTAAATTCGCCATGGAAAATGTGAGAGATAACTCACAAGCTAATAACATAGACCAAAAGAGATAACTTGCAAACGATACTTGCGAGAGGCGGAAAGAAGCAAAAAAAAAAGTATAACTTTAAGTATGTGGGGGCAACGGAACGACATCAACGAGAAGAGAGGCATTCCATCGTTACTCACGGGAAGATCGCTACTTTTAAGTGAGAAACTTGAGAGTAAGAATTTTCTTCTTTCTGATTTATTTTTGTTATTTTCATTATTTTTTCATATATTTACATTTTGACCCTTCAAGTATTGAAAATTTATAAAATTGACACCATGTGTGTCGGAATCGTGTGTCAGAATTTCAGACTTGAGTGTCGGAGTGTGTTGGAAAGAATTAACCACGTGTCGGATTTTCCGACACTTGTTGATCGCATGTCAGAACGTGTCGGAGCGTGTCGGAGTGTCGGTGCTTCTTAGTTGTCATGTGCTGGTCACAAGAAATGAAAACATTCAAAATCATCCTCATTATCACGTGCGGGCTGTGATTAACATCAACTTAGCCTATGTTAGTAATGGAAACGAAGGATGGCCAAGGATTTCAAAAGCCTTATTTCGATAGGCCTACAAGTGGCGATATGTGATTCAATGATAAAACAATTGATTGCCACATATCCAAGTGAAGAGATGCTACCAAAGACAAAGGATTCAGATGGAATTGGCGTCAAGATTTAGGTAGGAATGGTTGATTAAAAGGGCGTGCAAAACCAAAGGAGCAGTTAATACTTGTTGAGCAAGTCATGCAAGCATTGTCGAACAAGTCGAAAGACAACAAGATATGGATAAAGTAGTTGAGCAAAGAACGTTGAACAACTTTCAAGGAGGAAGCAATCAACTACCGACAGTTACCAAATTGGCCTATAAATACTGCATGCAATCCAATAGAGAGCCCCCCTAGACAACACACAAAGTTCCTTTGCCTTACCCTTTTAGTTATCTTAGCCTAATTTAGTTTAGCTATAGCTTCAGATTCCCATTATATATTCCATTCCAGCGAGTGTCTATATCCAAGATAGTGCTGTTGATTAGATTCCAGTATTGTCGTACTGTCCAGTGTCGTCGATTAGCTTCCGACGTTATGTCCTCATGTCTATTTAGAAGCAGTATCCACTAGGTGTTGTTTCCACTGTCCAGCATTGTTGATTAAGTTCTGACGTTATATTCTCAAGCCCAATTAAGAGCAACGCCTTCTTGGTATTGTTTTCAATGTCCAGTGTTGTCGAATCAACTTTGATATTATACAAACAATTTTGATTTTAATGGGCTTTCATTAGTATGTCGTAATGAGTTTAGATCAAATTGTTGATTATATTTCGACATTAATTATCATTAATTTTAAGCTTGTATTAAGTGACTCCATTAAATTTAGAACCTATAATATATATGTTAGTATTTGACCATTTCTGTCCAATACAAGCATAGAACCTAAGTCCCCTCAAATAAAAATCAAAATATAACATTTGATGAAAGAATTTCGTTGTGGAATCCGAAACCGACGAAGTACCGGTCATATGTTTTCATTGTTCTAATATTTTTCAGAAAAATTTAAATGCTAGATAGAGATGATGAAGCTAACACGATTTCACCAATCAAGATTCAAGGAGAAAGTCCTAGGTTAACATAAATCTTAGTCAATTAGCCTTTAGCTAGATGGTTTCCTAGGTCAACATTAAATCTCGCCTCAATTTACAATTTCAAGGATTCTCTCGTTAATTTTTTTTTAATAATAATTTCCCATATTCTTGCAATTAGAACTTTGTGAATACCTGAAACCTTTCAAAATATGAAGATGTTGACACAGAGAATCATGTATAATGTATAATTTTGTAGTGCTTCAATGTCTTACAAGGTCACTTTAGAATGCACCAAATGAGTGCCAACATTGTCAAATCAACCTTCTCGCCTCTTGATTCTAAACATGTATCATTACACTGTCGTGACCTACCGAGGAAGAGAATATGTTTAGAGGTACTTGCTTATGAGATGAGTCGAATGGTTCATACAAATGATGATCTCAGCTGGACCATCATTTGCCAACATCGCAAACGACTCATCAATCACAAACGTGGATTCTCTCAAGTCCATACCTCGCGTGCCATTAGATATTCGATTTTTATTTAACTAATCATATGTGAATTTCTATATAACAAGTCGTTGCTAGCCTATTAAGGTCGATTAAAAATCAAGTAAGATATGGGAGAATATCTCATTTTTCACACAACCAAAGATCTTGGAAACGGGGACTTGATTACATTAGTTTTAAAACTAATGGTCTTTCGGTACCTAAACTTGATTACATGCTAACTAAAATGCTAGGGAGCCTATCAAAGAATTTTCGGGTTCATCCTAACAATTCTAAAAATGAAAATAATGCTCAAAATATTAAAGTGCACAATCAAGTGCAATCGAAGTAAACACACAGACAACTTGATATTATCTCTAAATAAAGACATAAGAAATCCCTATTATAAAGCTCTAAAAGTTTATTCAATTTTGGATTTTAATTTTTTAAGGATTTTTCACTTTTTAAGAGAAAACTACCTAATTTTTTAAGCTTTTGCCAAGGATTTCTAATTTTTCTAATTTTTCTGAATTTTAAATTTTTTATGAATTTTATGAATTTTTTATGAAATTTTTAATTATTAAAAAGGGACTTCGGACCGGGTCGGGGAACCGGCCCGGGTATGGGTCTAACCCAGACCCTAGGGTCGGGGATGGAGCTTGCAATTCGGATCGGCCCCGGGCCTAATCCAAATATGGCTCTATCTGCTGGGCTTGAACTATTGCTGTAATTCAAGCCCAATTTCTTTTTGGTCACGTCCAGCCCAAGTCCAACTAAACCTAAATCAGGCCCAACTTCTATTTCATCTAAACCAACCCCAAATTCACCATAAGGCTAACCCCGAATCTGTACTTAGTTCATTCAATCGGCCCAACCTTCAGCTCGTCTTATAATCTGACCCGACCCAGTTTGATTATCCGAATTTGATCCGGTCAAAATTAGAGTTGACCAACTTTTTGTTTCTTTTTTTCGTTTTCTAGTTTCTTATTTCTTTTCTTTTTTCCACCTGCGCTGTCTTCTTCAAGCGACGCCTTCTTCCCTACAACCGGTTGACGGAAGCTTCTCCATGGAACACTCACCACACGAGCACACTTCGAAATCTCAACCAATCCGACGTCAGCGGCCAACCTCACCAACTGTCACTAGGTCGTCACCGCCGGTCATCTCTCAGGCCATCATCGAACCTGTTCGGCGCCATTCACATGCACTTCAAACTAAATCTATTCTAGAGAACCAACACATATATGCACATCGAAGCAAAGCAATAGGGAACTAGCTGTAGCGGCCCTTAACCGCAGGCATTCTCTGGCAAAGGGAATGGTATTTCCGGCAAGGTTTTCCTCCATGGGCAACTCAGAAACAGCGATGGATATGCTGCGAAATCGAAGGAAAGCATGGAGAAAAGCACGACATCAGACGTAGTTCAACAATCTCAGAACAATCAAACGTTAAACTATAAAACTTCTAAGCATCGATTTGACGGAATGGATTTCGGTGTTTCGTCCAAGCATTTTTGTTGAACACTTGATGTGCAATTCGAAGTATGGGATCCGCATTACTCATTTCAAATCAAACTCAATTTCAGACGAGTAACTCGCGATTTCGCTAGTGAACACTAAGTCTCAAATTCGGGCAAAACAGAGCAAAGGTTAGAGCATTTGAAGTGAGGAGCTAACCTGATCAAGAATGGAGTCGCTGTTACCGTGCGTTCGCCAACGAGGCCTTAGAATATGACCGGTATCCTTCCTTTTCGTCTGAGGAACGAGTTTAACGGACGCAAGCCTTCGGACAGCCACGGACGGAGATGGTGGCCCATGGTCGCGAAACATGTTCTCCGGCCAGTCGAGGACCAGAACAGAAGGAAATCAGCAGATTTTTGCCAATTTTCAAAAAAAAAAAATCTTCGGTTTCCTTTTTCAGCTCTTCTCCTCTCTCTAGAAAACAAAAATGGACTCAGAATCGGGAAAGAATAAATGAAGGAAAGGAGCTGAAGGAAAAGAAATGAATTTGGACCCAGAAGAAGTAAAAAGAGTGGCGCTAGAAGGAGGGCTATGCGCAGGCCCAAAACTAGTTGAAGAGAATGAGCTGGATCCGAATTTTATTACTATTTTTATCATTCTTTATTACTATTATTTTTTATTTTTTTATTGTTGCACAAAATGGATGAACGGCTAAAAATTTGGGTGTCAACATACACCTTTTTTCTAAAAAGAAAAGATCACTATCAAATCTTTCAATGCATTTAGGATGCAATTGGTTCACAAAAATATTTAAATGATAATTGTATTATGTTTTCATCTTCTGTTTTCTTGAAAATATGTTTGGTGAGATAATAGGTTTAGATAAGAATGAAACTTGTACAAAATAATGTAATTTTTGGTCATTTTCAGTTTTAAGGTTCAAATTATGAAAACATGGCAACCAAAATTCCTGCAAAAAAAAAAAAAAATGGAAACAAGAAATTGAAAATTTTCCATTTTCCATTTATATTTTGCATGAAAAACCTTTTTCTTTAGAAAGACTTTGCCTTGAATCGAATGTAAATTTCTTGCTTGTGTTTTTGAGCCAGAGCAAAGTGAGCCACCCGTTTATGTCGATAGCTTAATACAGCTAAAGGCTTGCAAATTAGCTAGCCTAAATAGCTTTTCTAAGTTTAAGAAACAAGTGCCTTAACGTGGTAAAGACTTAGGTAGCACGGACACGCGACACGACACGATACGATACAATGCGTCAACACGTTATTTCTTAAAAATGGAGAATTCGACACGTTATATATTAAATGTATATTTTTATTTTTAATTAATTTAATTCAAATTCAGTATATTTATTTTTTGAAATTATTTTTTAATATCATTTACTTATTTTTCTAATTAAAAAAATCCCCACATCTACCTCACTCTCTTCTTTCCCTCATCCATTTCCCCCCAACCCCCAAATTTATTTTTCTTTCCCTCCCACCATCGTCCATTCCCCCACCCCTAAATTTATTTATTTTTTCTTTCCCTCCCCACCATCGTCCATTTCCCCCACCTGTCCCTATCACTTTCCCTCCCCCCAAAATACGTGATAGCCCATCAGACTCCCATTTTTTAATTATTTTTTAGTCAGAAACCCTAGCTCCTTTACTCCTCCTCCTTGCCGCTCGCCGCACGATCCCCTTCCTTGGCACTCACCGCTCCTCGCCGCACGACCCCCTTCCTCGCCGCTCGCCACACAACCGCCTTCCTCTCCTCTTCCTCTCACCTTCGATCCTTTCTCCCTTGCGGCTACAGCCTCGTCGGATCCATGGCAGGCGGCCCTCGCCTTAGTTTATGCTTGGCCGTCTCTCGCCGTCGCTCGCAGTCTACTCCCTCGTCGTCGCTTCCATCCTCCCGGAGTCGAAACGTGTCGGGCAAAGGTTGACCACGTGTCAGAAAATCCGACACACGTTGACCGCGTGTCCGACCGTGTCCGAGCTTGTCGACGTGTCCGACACGCTCCGACACATGTCGAACACGATACGGAAGCATGGACAACGTGTCCGTGCTACCTAGGTAAAGACTCCATTGATATCTAAAATCGGAAATTAGAAAATTTCCATTTTACATTTAAATTTTGTGTGAAAGCTTTTTCTTTAGAAATATTTTATTTTGAATCGAATGGAAGTTCCTTGCTTGTGTTTTCAGGCCTGACAAAAGTGAGGTGCCCCCTTTTGTCGATAGCTTTATTCATCTAAAGGCTTGCAAATTAATTTACAAAATAGCTTTTTTGAGCCTGGGACAGAAGTGGCTTAACTTGGTAAAGACTCCATTGGGGTCTAATAACTAGAAATTGGAAAATTTCCATTTTACATCTACATTTTGTGTGAAAATATTTTTTTCAGAAAGATTTTGCCTTGAATCAAATTGAAGTTTCTTGCTTGTGTTTTTGGGCTCGACAAAAGTGAGGTGCCTGTTTGCAGATAGCTTTATTCGACTAAAGGCTTGCAAATTACTTTGCCTGAATAGCTTTCCCTAGCTAGAGAAAGAAGTGGCTTAACTTGGTAAAGACTCCATCTTGAATTGAATTGAAGTTTCTTGCTTGTGTTTTTGGGGTAGACAAAAGTGAGGAGCCTTTTCTTGCCAATAGTTTTATTCGGCTAAATGCTTGTAAGTTAACTTGCCCGATTAGCTTTCCTAAGCCTGAGAAAGAAGTGGCTTAGCTTGGTAAATACTCCATTGGTGTTTAAAACCAAAAATTGGAAAAATTTCATCTTACATCTATATTTTGCATGAAAGCTTTTTCTTTAATTTGATTTTCTCTTGAATTGAGGTGAAGTTCTTGCTTATGTTTTTGGGCCAGACAAAAAGTGAGGTGCTCATTTTTGCCGATAGCTTTATTCGCTAAAGGCTTGCAAATTAACTTTCCTAATTAGCTTTCCTAAGTTCGAGAAAGAAGTGGCTTAATTTGGTAAAGACTCCATTGGTGTCTAAAACCAGAAATTGGAAAATTTCCATTTACATCTATATTTTGCGTGAAAGATTTTCTTTTGAAAGATTATGTCTTGAATCGAATTGAAATTTCTTGCTAGCCAAAAGTGAGGTACCGGTTTTTGCCGAGCTTTATTCAGCTACAGGCTTGCAGATTAACTTGCCTAAATAGCTTTCCTGAGCCCGAGAAAGAAGTGGTTTAACTTGGTAAAGACTCCATTGATATCTAAAATCCGAAATTAGAAAATTTCTAAAGTCTTAAATTAGAAAATTTCTATTTTACATCTACATTTTGTGTGAGAGCTTTTTCTTAAGAAAGATTCTGCCTCAAATTGAATGGAAGTTCCTTGCTTATGTTTTTGAGCTAAACGAAAATGAGGTGCTCATTTTTGCCAGTAGCTTTATTCAACTAAATGCTTGTAGGTTAACTTGCCTGAATAGCTTTCTTGAGCCTGAGAAAGAAGTGGCTTAACTTGGTGAAGACTCCATTGGTGTCTAGAATTGGAAATTAGAAAATTTCCATTTTACATCTACATTTTGTGTGAAAGCTTTTTCTTTAGAAAGATTCCACTTTGAATTGAATGGAAGTTCCTTGCTTGTATTTTTGGCAAGACAAAAGTGAGGTGCCGGTTTTTGCCGATAGGTTTATTCGGCTAAAGGCTTGCAAGTCAAGTTCCTTGAATAGCTTTCTTGAGCCTGAGAAAGAAGTGGCTTAACTTGATAAAAACTCCATTGGTGTCTAAAACTGGAAATTGAAAACTTTCCATTTTAAATCTATATTGTGCGTGAAAGCTTTTTCTTTAGAAAGTTTCTACCTTGAGTTGAATGGAAGTTTTTTGCTTGTATTTTTGGGCCAGACAAAAGTGAGCAGCCAGTTTTTGCCGATAGGTTTATTCGGCTAAAGGCTTGCAAATTAACTTGCTTGAGTAGCTTTCTTGAGCCTGAGAAAGAAATTGCCTAACTTGGTAAAGACTCCATTGGTATGTAAAATCGGAAATTGGATAATTTCCATCTTACATCTATATTTTGCGTAAGCTTTTTCTTTAGAAAGACTCCGTCTTGAATGGAATAGAAGTTCCTTGCTTGTGCTTTTCAGCCAGACAAAAGTGAGCTACTTGTTTTTGCTGATAGCTTTATTCGGCTAAAGGCTTGCAAATTAATTTGTCTAAATGGCTTTCCCGAGTCTGAGAAAGAAGTGTCTTAACTTGGTAAAGACTCCACTGGTGTCAAGGGACAAAATGACCTTTATTGTAAAAAAGAGAGATTGAGTCACCTCAAAGTAATGGTTCGATCACTAAGGATTGAACCTAATGATCTGTGGTCCCAAAGCTAGAGCCTATTCACTAATTTGTATAGGCCTAGTTTCTATTCCATGCAATAATCCCCTTTACATTTAGGTAATCCAACCATTATAAAGTGAATAAAAAATTATACACTTTACTTGCTCTCGGTGTAGGGGCTTACCTTTACACTAGGCAATGTATTTCTATAAAAAGGAGGAATGAACCTCGCTTAGGGAAACTAAAACTCTTTGATAATTGGATATCTTACCCTTGTTTGCATCCTCCATTTACTTTGTTGTTGAAAGACTGTGTCGCGACCTAAATTTTGGGTGCACCACCTAAGTTTAGGCTAATGGACTACTAAGTCTTTAAACTTAGCTCGGGCTCTCCCAAACCCATACCAATTCGCGACTTAAGGTTCAAATATTTAACATGCAAATGATTATTATCTAGGAGTCGCCACTAATCGGTTTATGGTAGGTCGATTAGACACCTAAGTAAAATAATGTGAGAATTATTTTACTCCTACGAACCAGAGACTAAGGGTACGGGGACTTGGTTACACTAGATTTCTCTAATGCCCTTTCGATATCATTTCTTTTAATTTTCAAAATATTTTTGCAAGCAGCTTGGATTTATTTTAACCTAAATCACTATTATGCAAAAAGGTGATCACATAGATGCTCAAACATTCAATAAATAAATTGCATCACACAAAGCAAACAATTTTTTTTGGGTTTTTTTGAAAATTAGAATGACTTAATCTTATTAATATGCAAATTCTAATTAAATGGGCCTATTATGCAACCTAGTTATTATGCACCTCATGACCTAACTTCACTAATGAACAAATTCTGATTAAATGGTCCTATTATGCAAACTAGTTAACATGCACCTAGTATTTTTGCATTTTTTTTTATTGAAATTCAGAATTTATGAAAACCCTAATTAATCTATCTAAAAAGGGATAATCTTCCAATTTATTCTAGGGATTAATTTGACTTAAACCCTATCCTTTCTTAGAAAATTATTTTTTGGAAAAATGAGATAATTAAAATGTGCGAACACTATCTAAAACCCTAAAGAATTTATTTAGGTTCAACCCTAACTTATTTCTTAAAATGCAATCCTAGAAATGTAATCCTAAGAAAATTCTAATTTACTAAACCTATATGCTCATGCAGAATTTTGATTTTTTTTTTTTTTTTTTTTGATTTTTTAGTTTTTTTAAAAGATAAGTAATTATTAAATAAATATTAAATCTAAACTACCAGCAAAATAAAGAATTAAAATAATCGAAAAAATAACTTGTTGTCTCACAGGTCAAATTAACGATTATCCTAACCCTAATTATCACGACAAAGAGCTCAAAATAATTAAAAACCTGATCTGAAGTCTTACGGATCAAATTAATAATTATAATGATTTAACAATTGAAATTCTACCGAAAGCCCAAAAATTAAAATAATTAAAAAAATAATCCGTTGTCTCTCGGATTAAATTAATAATTACAATAATTCGGGACAAAATCCCTATGGATATGCCTACAAAATTCATAAAATGGAAACCACCTATAACGAAACTTTAAAAAATAATAATAAAATAACATAAAATAAAAATAAACTAAACTACCTAAAGGGGGAAAACGACGGTGGATGCCACCGGGCGGTCGCTGACCAGTGTCAGGACTCCGGCGAGAGCTGGTCGACGGCGATGGTAGGGGGCGTCGTAAGCGGTGGTGCCGAGGCGACGACAAGCGGCGCGACGTGCGGCGACCAGCAAAGGGGAACAGAGGCGTTGCGGGCTGTTCGCGGAGGTGCAGCGACGAGGGGGCCGATGGTGTTCGGGTGTTCGCGTTGGGCGCGCAAGCAGAGGCTGGCGGGCGTGACGGGGCCGAGCGGGATGCTGAGGCGGTGGCGAGCAACGGGCCGGACTCAGCGACGGGTGGGTCGCAGGTTGCAGAGGTGCGGCGGCGTCGGGCTCCGAGCGGTGGTGCTTCTGCAGGCGGAGCAGAGGGGGTCGTGCATGTTGCTGTAGCGGGCGATCAAGGCGGAGCGGCGAAGGTGTCGGGTGCTGCTCGAGGACAGCGAGTGGAGGCTCGGCTTGCGCAAATCGCGGCTGGAGCAGAGGACGTCGGGCGCTGAGTTGCGGGCGTCGGCGAACGCAGCGACGCGAGCTGGCGGAGGTGTCGGGTTGCCGCAGCTACACCAGGGACGACAAGCGGCGGTGCTGGTGCGGTGGCCAGCGGGAGGAGCGAGCGGCTTTGCCGCGCGGCGTCCGGCGCGGGGGGTGACCGGCGAATCGCTGGTGAAGCGACAGCGGACAGCGAAGAGAGTGCTGCACGAAGGAGAAGAACAGTGCACTATTCTGTTTTTCTTTTTCTTTTTTTTTACTCTCTCACCTCTCACGTCACTTCTCTCTCTCTCTCTCTCTCTAAAGAAAAGAGAAAAGGCTTTCTCTTTAACCAAGACAGACGAGGCCTTCTTGCAAAAATTCATTCTTTTCTTCGAATTTTCTCTCTCCGAAACTTTTTGCTCTCAATTTTTCGAAAATCCACCCCGTCATGAAAAATGAGCCTCTTTTTTATAGTGATTCAAAACGGTCTCTTTATATGGCATTTCCCGAGTTACCATTTGTTGTCACATTAAATCAAATCTGTATGATTTGGCAATCAGCTCAATTCTTGCCCATTTTTCACTTAATTTCAAAATTGTTGCTGCATTTAACAAAATCCGGACATCTATCAGAATTCCATATTTCCTTGCATAATTCAATCAAATCAATTTCTCCCATTTTCTTTTTTTTTTCTTTTTATTTGTTCAAAATGCAATTTTATTTTTCCAAAATTAGGTGTCAACAGACTGCAACAAGGAGAGCATCCCAATGGTGTTACAGCCAAGTGAAATACAAGGAAATTCGAATCATGCAGAACCACCACCAGGTACATATTCATGTTCCAACCCAAAAAAATTTATGGTATAAGCGATGTGGTGTTATAATTTCTTTGTTTCCTTTATCTAGTTTGGCGGCATATGTAGTTGGAACTAAATAAATTTCCAACAACGAACTAAAAATGCAAAAGCAATGTGTGGCCATCAAATACAGTTGATTGATTCAAGAAAATAGTAAGCAAAAGCAAAACGTATTCCTCAAATATCCTAAGTTTGGTATGACTTGGCTGCACCAGTTCCCTCGTAGTTATGGATGATGATGCGACTGCTTTTTGTCAATCCTAGTTTCGTCACTAACAAGGACTCGATGACCAGTTCATTAAAATTAACTACCGGAAAATTTCCTCTACATTGCGAGGACTAATTATTTTCTATGTCTACTTAAAATGCAAATCGGATTTGCAGTTGGTTGTCCAACAAAGCAATTTCGTCAAGAGCGGACGGCCAAATAAACGGGTTTTGAATATTTAATTACTCATCATTAAGAGACTACATAAGACTTGTCCTTTAAAGACTTGATTCTCAAGGTAATCAATTCACTGTAGTCATCTCCAAAAAGGAAATCATGTTGTTGTTCTAAGCCAAAAATAACTTGTCAATAAAAATGGTTGTTACTATTATAAGTGATGAAACTTTTAACACTTCTAGTGTCCTTATATCTATTTTTGGACTAGACAAAGTGAGATGCTCATTTTTGTCGATAGCTTTGTTAAGCTAAAAGCTAGCAAAATAACTTGCTTGAATAACTTTCCCAAGCTTGAGAAAGAAGTAACTTAACTTGGTAAAGACTCCTTTGGTGTCAAGGAATAGAATGAACTATATCATAAGAAAAAGAGACAGAGTCACCTTCATGTAATAGTTCGATCACTAGGTACTGAACCTAATTATGTGTGGCCCTAGAGCCTCAGCCTACTTGCCAACTTGTAAAGGTCTAGTCTTTATTTCAAGTGATAATCCTTTTTTACATTTAAGTAATTCAACCGCTTCGATCCAAAAGTAAAAAAAAAAGGTAATCCACTCGCTATAAAGTGAATAAAAAATTATATGCTTTACTTGCTCTAGGTGTAGGTTTACATTAGGTGAGGTACTTGTATAAAAGGAAGGAATGAACTCGGTCTAGGAAGACTAAAACTTAATTGAATATCTTACCCATTTTTGCATCCTCCGTTTACTTTGTTGTTGAAAGATTTCAACGGGGAGAGCAACCCAATGGCACCGCATCGAAGTGAAATACAAGGAAATTCGAATCCTGCAGAGTCACCACCAGGTACATGTACATGTTCATGTTCCAAACCAGAAAGATTAATGGTATAAGTGATAGGGTCTTACAATTTCTTTGTTTCCTTTATCTAGTTTGGTGGCATATTTAATTGGAACTAATTACGGATGCCGAAAATATGTAATTTCCACGAACTAAAAATGCAAAAGCAATGTGTGGCCACCAAATACTGCTAATTGATTCATTTTCTCGGGTCCGTGGTATGACTATTCCTTTCAGGTAAACAGTGAACACACAAAATGTATTACTTAAAGTCAATCTCCTAATTTGGGATGACTTGGCTCCACAAGTTCCCTTATAGTTGTCGATGATGATACCACTGCCTTTTGTCATCCTAGTTTCATTACTTACAAGCACTCAATGACCAGTTCATTAAGGTTAATCACCAGAAAATTTCCTATTATCAAGAGAGTTTTGTCTAAACAATTACCTCATGAGGACTAATCATTTTCTATGTCTACTTAATACACACATTGAATTTGCCGCTGATTGTCCTACAATGCAATTTCATGAAGAGCAAAGGGCAAAACAAATGGGTTCTAAATAGTTAATTACCTATCATTAAGAGACTACATGAGACGAAGCCTTTGAAGACATGATCCTCGCCTATTCGGTGTAGTCATCTCCAAAAAAAGAAATATGTAATGTTGTTTTGAGCCAAAAATAACTCATCGAAGTGCAAATTTAACATTAAAGAAGAAAATTCACTATCGAGCACCTTGTCCAAGATACATGGAATGCTGGAGTGTTCTTGCCACAAATAATATGGCTCTTGTAGGAAAAATTACATCAATTTTTTTCCCAACCGTTATGTATCTCCAATAAAGTTTAATCTATCTAATTTATTTAAGAAAAAAAATCCATTCAATGTATCGGTGTCGTCAGAGTAATCATGTTACGAACTTGTATCACGTATCAATGTAACTAATAAATTAATTGTATTAGTTGATGGAAATCGATGTGATTAAGTCAATTCATTTATTTTTATTTATGTATAGTTCTGTTAGAATTGTTATATCAAATTGCGAAGATACGTAAATATTTGTATAAACTTAATTTATGAAGGATAACGCATATAAGATCAATGGCAACAACAAATAAACACATTGTCCAATTTAAGAAAGTTAGAAGGTCCCACGAAATAAATTCATGATATAATACCTATCCTAAAAAAATATGATCTCTATTGAGTTTAACGTTAATATTTTTTTGTTTAAAAGTCTACCATCTAAGTTTAATATAGAAAATATCATGGGCTAAATGAAATCATAAGTGCCAAAATTTTCGTATGATGCTCATTTTAATGCTAAAATTTTTAACGGGCTCACTTAAGTACCAAATTAAAGAAAAATGATTACTTAGGATGTGCATAATAACCATTCTATTTCTGTCCATAACTATTTTCTATTCTTGGAAATAGATTTAGAACAGAAATTCGTTCGATAATGCAATTTTTTTTTTTTTAAAATTCTGGAACAAATTTTTAGTCTAGAAATAGGTTTGGAATAGAAATGAGAAGTAAAATTTTTTCACTTTTCTATTTCTGTAATAGAAATGATAAATAAAAACCCTTCTTATTGCTCCTCCTCGTCACTAGCCACCTACCTGCCCCCCGACGGCCGACAGTCGTCGATCGTCGATCGACGTCCACCATCCGCCAACCTCCATTGCCATCCTAGAAGGAGAAATTTTATATTGTTATCAAACGAATTTCTACTCTTAGAATAAAAATTTTGTATTGTTATCAAACATGTATTTTTGGTCAAAAACTTGTCCGGAGAATAAAAATAAAAAAAATCTATTTCTGAAACAGAAAGTGAATTTTGGAAAATAATGGTTATCATTCACACCCTTAATTGTCTAGCGAGAATTTTAGACTAAACGTATTACGTGGCACTTATAATTAAAAATATTAAAATGAGTTGGCATTTTTTTTATATAAAGAAATCCAATCCACGTGGACATGCAAAATGACATGGCTCAATCCAACGTGGCTTGGTAGGACATAAATGATGTCACTCAATCCAACCAATCAAAAACAATATCGCACCAAGGAAGGTTTTGGGGTTCAATCAATCTTCAACATTGGGTTACCGTCGCACTGTCACATCACTCTGCTTGTCACCATGGCTCACCGTCTCTATCACTCACATGCATGGCCACCATCGATCACCGCGTCACCTCAGCCATTCTCCCAAAGGCATCATCAAACCAAGCATGAGGAGAGACATGGGCAGCCACTATTAATCCACACCAATTAGGGGTGGGCATGATTTCAGGTAGAGCCTAAAATTGAATAATCGAATCGGTGGGAACCGGTCAGGTTTTTAGGTTTTAGAGTATGCATGGTAGATTCACATTTCAATAAATGAGGAACTTATTTTGACGTTCCAAGTGGAATTTAGAACTGCTTACCCCCTATTTACAAGTACTCTTTTGCTACGTAAACCTGAATTGATTTGTTGAAGCCAAAGCAAAGCTATGGACTATCAATGATTGGATATAGCCTTCGAGTCCTTGTTTGGTTGTTGCACACTTAAAAAGTCTCAAAAGCTAGGTAACTTATGTCCTTTTTTTCATGTTAAAATCAGAGAAAAATGACAAATTAAGCTTAAATAAAAATAAAACAAAAAAAATTGAAATTGATGGGCTCCCTAGTAGGCCCTATAACTTCCGATAGTGCAGGTTTTAGGTTCTAAAAAATTAGAAACCTATTCTGAGGGGTAGCTTCTAGGTTCTAAGGGGAACCAAGAACCGCCCAACCCTAACACCGGTACCAATATCTCGGGCCAGACAGAGCCTGACGCCACCTGCTATTCACCACCCTTGCTGGTCGCTGGCAAAGCCGCAATCAGTTCGTCCCGTGTTTGCTCTGTTTTCTGGTGAAGAAGGCTTGAAGAGTTTGGGGGCCGCCTGAGGCTCGTTCATTAGCGTCAACCACTAGTGACGGCTTTCCTCACTGTTTTCAAGCCGCTGGAGCCACTGCCGACCATCGTCATTTGTCATCTCGGAGCAACAGAGGAGCAGCTCTGTTCTGCCTTGTTTGACACTTAAGAGAATTAATTTGAAATCTATAACGAGAAAATTTCAGAGATTTTAGGAGGCAAGATCGTGAAAGAGATCACGGCCAGCCAGGAGGAGAAATCAATGGGATATTTTTACTTGAAAATATGGCAGACGAGAAGCAAGATAGGTAAGAGATTGAGCGGGGGGGGTGTTGGAATGAGAGAAATTAAGGGAAAGAATCAAGAATTTAATGCTCATGGAGTGAGCTGGCCATGAAATCTTTAGGGTGAAGAGTAAACTTAGGAAAGGAATAGATGGGACTTGCAGCAATATGGAAAGAATATTCATTCACTCGGCCAAATTTGGGCGTTCACACGCAGAAATACAACCGAGAAAAGTTGAATGAAGCAAATGGAGATTTGGTGGCAAATCACGACAAGAGGAGGGCCAAATCCTGGGATTTGAGTGCATGAACGAAGGAAATTTTTGCCCAATAAAAAGACAGGATTTTTCACATCTCGAGGGGGACTTTTGGCTGGAGTGGAGGCCAACACGAGAAACAGAAACAGAAAGAGGAAGGGACGTAAAAGGACCATCATCTTTTTGCTGGGCAGTTCACGATTAGCACCGCAACACATAAATGCTTTGCAAGTTCGTGACCATGGAGGATCTGCAGAGGGAAGAGATTAAAGATTGTCACGCAACATTTTTCGTGTCTAAAACCAGAATTTGGAAAATTTCCATTTTACATCTATATTTTGCGTGAAAGCTTTTTCTTTAGAAAGATTCTATCTTGAATCGAATTGAAGTTTCTTGCTTGTGTTTTTGGGCCAAACAAAAGTGAGGCACTCGTTTTTCTGAAAGCTTTTTTTGGCTAAAAACTTATAAATGCACTTGCTTGAATAACTTTCCTGAGCTCGAGGAAGAAGTGGCTTAACTTGATTAAATAATCCATTGGTGTCAAGGGATGAAATGAACTCTATTGTAAAAAGAGAGACAGAATCACCTTAATGTAATGATTCAACCACTAGGGACTGAACCTTATAATCTGCACCCCTAAAGCCTAAGCTTGTTGCCATCTTGTATAGGTTTAGTTTATAATCCCAGTGATAATTCATTTTACACTCGAGTAATCCAACCACTTTAATGTGAAAAAAAAGAAGAATATGCTTTACTTGCTCTTGGTGTAGGGGCTTACCTTTACACTAGGGGAGGTACTTTTATAAAAAGGAAAGAATGAACTCCGCTTATGGAGACTAAAATTCTTTGGCAATTGAATATCTTACCCATTTTTGCATCCTCCGTTTACTTTGCTATTGAAAGACTGTGACGAGAGAGCAGCCCAATGTCACCGGAACCAAGGGAAATACAGGGAAATTCGAACTCTGCAGGGCCACCACTGGGTACATACCTCTTCAAGTTCCAGCCCAGAAAAATTTATGGCATGGGCGATGTGGTCTTATAATTTCTTTGTTTCCTTTATCTAGTTTGGTGGCTCATTCAAATGGAACTAATTACGGAGGCCGAAAATTTTTGATTCCCACGAACTAAAAATGCACGTAAAATTTTAATTTTTTTTTAAGATTCTAGAGTGACTATTCATCTATTTCGTGTCCCACCGCCCCCCACCCTCCCCCCTCCTAAAAAAAAAAAATAAAAATTGGACGAACAGTTTCAGAAAGGCGTTTTGCGTTAACTCCGGTTTTCTTCCTTCCATTATCCAAGATGTTTGTGCAAGAAACTAATCCTTCAGAAATACAAACTTCTCTTGATGAAGCAGAGCGATGTACGCCGTTGCCAAGTGGGCCGTTGCTTTCTCTGTTGATTAGACAGGATTTATCTAAGTCGTTCATAATAAGTTGATATATGTTGCGCAGTTCTCTTTCTACCAAAATAAATGAATAAATGAATCGCGGGAATAGGCACTCAAGTAAATGATTTTTTTTACCAATATGATCCTCAAATGATTAAAAAAAAAAGTCATGGCACTCAAATAATAAAAAAAAAATCATAGTCCTTAAGTGAGTACCGTACGAAAATTATAACACTGTCACTGTTGATGTTCTTATTCTCTCCTTTTGATATAAAGAGGTTCACTTAGACGTTGATTCAAAAGGCACAACATCTAGTGAAGCTTCTCAGGGCGATCATGGACCAACTGAAGGTGTGCCACTTCGAAGTCTTAGTTCTCATTTTTCATAAATCTTGTGTTGGCTGAATTTTATTTTGCTCCAAAGCATTAAAAATTCATAGCATATAAATGTTAAAATATGAATTCAAATATAATCATCATAATTTTCAAAATTCAAATAATATCTTGAATTATAACTAAGAAAGCCCAATTTATTTGTTTATTTATTTATTTATTTTTACTTTGAAAGAGTAAAAGATCATGCTCATCAATTATGAATGATATTGTGGATAAGACCAATGGCAGTGAGAAAACTCGTTCGCGACACTATATCTATCTCGAAAAAAAAATATTCCAGATGTCTATTCACTGTAACGTTTAATTTTTTGTTTAGAAGTTTACTATCTAAGTTTAATACAAAAAATTCCATGCAATGAATGAGCTTGATACGAGTCATGAACAGATGACCTATAGCATACAATGGGTAATTAATTTTTCCAAGGTTATGTATGTTCATTTATCTTTTGGGCAACAAAGAGATTCTCGTGGACTCGATTTCAAAAGACACATCAAGTGATAAAGCTTCTTAAGATGTTTGCAAAACAACTAAAGGTTTGTCAATTTTAACTTTTAATTTTTCCTTTTCCATAAATCTTATGTTTCTTGCATTTTTACTTCTTTTTTTTTTTAATTCGGAATATTTTAAATTCACGGCGTACAAATGCTGACAAAAAAGTTAAAATATGATCTTTCCATAATTTTAAAATCATAATAATATCTTTAATTTTAATTGAGAAATCCCCCTCCCCAAAAAAAGAAAGAAAGAAAGAAAGAGCGAACTGACTTCCAAAGAGTAAATGAAGGCGCTTATGGAAACAGGCCTGTTAAGTAACGACCGCCCCTTGATCTGGATTGGCATTTCATCGGAAGTTTTTGCACTTTCACTTGACCTTAAAAACAAGAAGTGCGAAATCTGAGGACTCTTAAAGTTCAATATTTGCAGTTAAACCAAAACCGGAGGTCAATGAGGAGTATCGGTCATTGTTTGAAGCCGCAGTAAAAGGTGATTGGAAAGGTGCCGAGGAAATCCTCGATCATGATCCCGAAGCAATCACGGCCACAATTTTGACCTCAGGAACTCGTCAAGCTACTGTGAGCGATATTGCGGTTACGGCCGGACAAGATCAATTTATGGAAAACCTGGTTAAGCGCGTCCCTGCGAAAAATAAAGCTCCCATTTTAGAGGGTGCCCTCTACCATGCTGCTCGGACGCGAAGAATAAGAAGGGTAAAGGAATTAGTAGATGATCTTAACAAAGTTGGTAAATCAGGTGTAGAAGTTGCCTTGTCAATTGCTACTGGAAAAGCTCCTAAGCAAAAGGAGGTTATCCGGTACCTAGCCAGACAAATGAAATTTACCCCAGAGAATGATCTCGTGCTTGCCCTTATTAAGGCTGGCCATTTGGGTAGGATTTCACACTCATCATCTTATCTGATTTCCTTCATTGTCTACTTGAATTAATTTTTTTGTTCGTGTCCCAAAAGACATACTCTTGTTTTTAGCTAAGAAACACCAGGACTTAACGAAGTTTGACAAGAGTAAAAAACATGGCCTGTTAAAAGACTTAGCGCACGTGAAGTCTTACTACCGCAGTGGAGCTCAACTCAATTTTTGGGAAAAGTGTATTTACCAATGTAGGTACTTTTTGCGCTTCTTTTGTTAGATATGCACAATTAGAGCAACTCTATCCTCATGGTGTTCATTCTATCTATTCCCTTTTTAGGTATCCCTTCCTCGGTTGATCCATCAACTAACAACGTCAAAGACGCCAAGATGGCTCGAGGTATTTTTGTTAATCTACTGATGGATGGACTAATACGGCAAAAAGCATATCATTCAAAGATCTTACTCATAAAAAGTTAAGGGATAGGGACTACATCAGTGTATACAATTAATATCTAAATCATGATGTGCATAACAAGTTAATTTCTAATTTAATAACAAGTAACGCTATTTACACCCCCATTTTAGCTAAAACACTCATTTTTTCCAACAAACTAATCGAAATAACCCCCTCCAAATTATTGTTTCTTTATATATTATACTAACCTGCAAAACTGCCTAAATTTTTATCATCTCCCTAATCTTATCAATTTTGTTGGATGAATTCTCTTAAAGTATTTTGAAGTTGACAAAACATTTTTATCAGTCTAGTCTGAAGACTTACAGACTCTATTGACAAAGTCTGAAGATCAAAGTCTGAAGCTAGCAAGACTCAAGACTTATATTTCAAAGTCTACTCACATGAACAGTTTCCAGGACGACGTTTATTCTGATCTTATATGATCTTTATTCTAACGACTAGTGGATATCTTTCTACTGGATTCAGCTCTAAACGATCTTACTTTCATATGGAATATGTTTAGATTCTCTAAAGATTTCGCAACTTATATTTGGAAGTATCTACTTATGGAAACCGAGATCCTGATTGTATGGGCGAGCAGGATTGATGGGCTATCAACACTTACTTTAAAGAGCTCGAGATCTCTCTAATTGATTCTGTCCAACGGATTGATTGGAAGAACTTCTTTGGAAGGTGCCAACGGTATTGAAGGCATAAATAAGTATATAAGAGAGATGCTTTAGTTGTTGAAGGGTGCGGATAGAAGAATTCCAAAGTCTGAATCTCCTTTTTCTATTTTGCGATATCATTATTCGAGCGATATTTGTAATCAAAAGAGAGATCATATTGTAGTGAGAACTTGAGGAAGTGTAGTAGAGTTTTCTACACTGTGGACTCAAGAGCATGAGACTATAATCACTCTTATTGATTCTTAGTGAAATCCAGCCAAAAAGGGCTGTCCGGGCAGGAGAGTGGACGTAGGCTTGATCTAAGCCGAACCACTATAAATCTGGAGTCTTGATTCTCTATCCCTAATCCTTTATATCGTTAATTGTTTTCATTTGCTGCAATTGTTTGTTTTAAGTTATTAATATCTCATTCGGATTTAATTTATTAAAATTGTTTTAAACACCTATTCACCCCCCTCTAGGTGATAATTCTAGTCCTAACAATTGGTATCAGAGCTTGTGTACTTGTTTATAAGAAGTGTCTTTACTTCTAAGTAAAAGATCTATGTCTAGTATGTTGCTTACAGGGTTGGTTGAAGGTCAAAGCAATACCAGACCTCCATACTTTGATGGAAAAGATTACAGCATATGGAAAAATAAGATGAAGGCATTCCTAAGATCAAAAGATCCTTTGGAATGGGAAGTGGTTGGTAAGGGAATCATTCCTACTGCTGCATCAGAATCAGAGAGAGGAAAAGAAACTAATGTTTCTACTCGTCTGACTCAAGAAGAAATCACCAAGAGACAGACTCTTGATGCCAAAGCTATTTACTCTTTATATTGTGCTTTATCCCCTACTGAGTATAACAGAATATCTTCTTGTGATACAGCAAAAGAAGTATGGGATAGGCTTCACATTACCTATGAAGGAACCGATCGTGTGAAAGAAACAAGGATCAACATTCTCTTGGGACAATATGAAGTCTTTAAGATGAGATCGGGAGAATCAATAACTCGACATGTTTAGTCGCTTTACTAAAATTGTAAATGGTCTTGAATATCGGGGACATCCAATCTCGGGACATATGAAGGTCAACAAACTCCTTCGAGGACTCTCAAAAGACTGGAATTATATAAAAACCTCAATAAGAGAGACACAGAGGATTGCTCCACTTTCTGTAGACGAATTGGTTGGGACTCTTCAATCCTATGAAGTAGAACAGACCAACGAAGATGAAGACTCAAAAGGTAAGAAATCTATTGCCTTAAAATCTAATGACTATTCTGATGCTACAGACTCTGAAGAAGATCTAGATGATGAAGAACTGGCACTCATGATAAAGAGATTCAAAAAGTTGAACAGAAAAGGAAGGAAATTCAATTGGAAGAAACAAAATTCTCAAAGGTTTCAAAACAGTCGACAGAGGAAGATGATTCTAACAAAGAAGTGACTTGCTTTGAATGCAAGAAAAGGGACACATCGGACCCAACCGTCCTCTCGTTAAAGAAGAGAAAAGGAAAGACTGAGAAAAACAAGAATGCACTCAAAGCAGAGACTTGGAGTGACACTGAATGTGAAGAAAGTGACAATGATTATGCCAATATCTGTTTAATGGCAAAATCGGACTCGGACTCGACCTTGATTCAACACGGACTCGGACAAATAACTCGAGGTTAGTAACTTGAAAATTCCTGTTAAAGTTTCTAAATATATTGATGAACTTTGTCTTAGTCTGAAAACCTCTCTTAAGAGGATCTCCGAATTGAAAAGGGAAAATTCTACATTGAAGCAACAGGATAAACTTATGAAAGAAAAATTTGAAAAGCTGGAAAAAGATTTTGTTGCTGTGAAAGAAAATTCAGACATTATTTCAAATGAAAATAGTCTTTTGAAAAATGATATTACAAATATATCAAAAAGATTTTCAAATGGTTCTGAAAAGTTGGATAAGATTCTCTCAATACAAAGACCATACTTTGATAAGTTAGGTCTTGGTATGACTTCTGAAACTATTCCACTAATTGATTTCCCAAAGGTAAAGGAAAGAATCAGACAGAGACCAGCCAAAGCTATCTATAAGAATCATTTTCAGAAAAGTCTTTGTAAAACCCGTTGGCGAAATGCCTTGAAATGTTCCAAGTGTAAAAGCTCGAACATTTTGAGAAAGAATGTCCTTTGGTTTGGAGACCTGTTAAAAAGAGCTGGGCTAAGACTGTCTATTGTTCTAACAATTCGGACCCAAGATGGTGTGGGTACCAAAAGAGCTTGAATTCTTGTTAATTGCAGGTTACTATCAAAAAGAAGATTAAATGGTATCTTGATAGTGGCTGCTCAAGACATATGACAGAGACTCAAGCTGCTTCATAAGACTTATCCGGATAGACGGAGGAAAAGTTTCTTTTGGTGGTAACAACAAAGGAAGGATTACTGGTCGCGGAACAAGAAAGATTAGAAGTTTGTCTATCAATAATGTTTCCTTAGTTGAAGGATTAAACTACAACTTGCTTAGCATAAGTCAGTTGTGTGATTCTGGTTTCAAGATCAACTTTCGGGAAGAAACGTGCTCGGAATCGGTAAAGACTTTACTCAATCTTTTACTTGGTCGAAGACATGGAAATATCTATCTTCCGGATGTAAACCAAGAAAGATCACAAGTGCTTAATATCGTACAAGATGAAGCAAATCTATGGCACAAAAAGCTAGGCCATATCAATATGAAGCAAATCAACAAGATTTCTTCAAAGAAACTTGTTCGAGGATTACCTATTCTCAATTACTCAAAGTCTGATCTTTGTACACCATGCGTATTGGGTAAACAGGTAAGAAACTCTTACAAATCAATAAATAAAGTTTCCACTAATCATGTATTGCAGCTTTTGCACATGGACTTGTTTGGACCTACCGAACGAAAAGCATTGGTGGTAAAAAGTTCTGTCTGGTAATAGTGGATGACTATTCACGATTCACTTGGGTCTACTTTCTTTCAAGTAAGTCAGAGACCTTCTCTCTCTTTTCAAAATTTGCTAAAAAGGTGCAGAATGAGAAAGGTCACACTATCTCAAGCATTCGTACAGACCATGGAGGTGAGTTTGAAAATCAAGACTTTGCTAAATTTTGTGATGAATTTGGTTTTCAACACAAATTCTCCTCTCCATATACACCGAAACGTAATGGGGTTGTGGAAAGGAAGAATAGGTCTTTACAAGAAATGGTAAGAACACTTTTAATTGGGAATCAAATTTCTTCAAGATTTTGGGCGAGGCTGTTTCAACCGCTTGCTATATTATAAACCGAGTGTTTTTAAGACCAATTCTTGAGAAAACCCCTATGAAATTTTTAAAGGGAAGAAATCAATAGTTTCTTATTTTCAAGTATTTGGTTGTAAATGCTTTATTCTAAAGAATGCTAATGATCATGTTGGTAAGTTTCAAGAGAAATCGATGAAGGATTTTTCTTGGTTACTCAACTACAAGCAAGGCCTACGAGTTTTCAACAAGAAGACTCGGACCGTGGAAGAATCAATGAATGTCAAATTTCAAGACTCTCCACAAGTTCAGCGATCTGATCGAAGATTCAGAATCTGCTCCGGACAATCGCTAGATCTAACTCCATTGAAGCAAGTTACTAATTCGGAATCGCACAACAAGCTACCGATGAAGAATCTACTCAAGAAGAAAATCAACAATCTATCGACTGACCAAGAATCGGAAGCACAAGTCTAGTCATCTGAAGAACTCATTATTGGGAACATTAATGAGGGAATTAGAACAAGATCCAAAAGGCGAGAAGAGTCTAGTGCTTTGTTGCTCTTATTTCTGAAATAGAACCCAAAAATATTGAAGAAGCTTTAGCTGATGAAAGCTGGATTGAAGCAATGCAAGAAGAGCTCGATACAATTCAAGTATTAACGACGTATGGGAATTGACTCCCAAACCAAAAGGTAAATCAGTTATTGGAGCTAAATGGGTTTTCAGGAACAAAGTTGACGAAAAGGGCAAAGTAATAAGAAACAAAGCAAGACTCGTGGCTAAAGGATACACGCAAGAAGAAGGGATAGATTATGATGAGACTTACGCTCTAGTAGCAAGGTTAGAAGCAATCAGATTACTACTTGCTTTTGCTTGCTATAAGAATTTTAGGTTGTTTCAAATGGATGTCAAAAGCGCTTTCCTGAATGGATTTATTCAAGAAGAAGTCTACGTGGAACAACCTCCTGGATTTGAAGATACAAAGAAACCAGACTCTATGTTCAGACTGAAGAAAGCTTTATATGGATTGAAACAAGCTCCTCGAGCTTGGTATGAAAGGCTAAGTAATTTCTTAATTCATAGTGGTTTTTCTAAAGGAAAGGTAGACACTACTTTGTTCATTAAAAAGGAAGGTAAAAACTTTCTACTTGTTCAGATTTATGTTGATGACATCATATTCGGATCATCTAATGAAACTTTGTGCAACAAATTTTTTAAGTCTATGCAGGATGAATTCGAGATGAGCATGATGGGTGAATTATCCTTTTTCCTTGGTCTACAAGTCAAACAACTAAAGGAGGGAATATTCATTCATCAAGAGAAATATGCAAAAGAACTTGTTAAAAAGTTTGGTCTGGAAAATTGCAAAAAGACTGACATACCAATGTCAAGTTCCTTGAAGATAGACAAAGATGAAGCAGGGAAGAAAATCGACCAAAAGTTATACAAGAGTATCATTGGTTCTCTTCTATATCTTACTGCATCCAGACCTGACATATTATTTAGTGTTTGCATATGTGCTAGGTTTCAATCTGATCCTAGAGAATCTCACTTAAGTGCTGTTAAACGTATTATTAAATATGTTGCTACCATTGCTAAGATCAGTCTTTGGTATCCCAAAGAATGAGACTTTACACTTCTTGGCTATTCAGACGCAGATCTTGCAGGTTGTAGAGTTGAGAGAAAAAAACACTTCAGGTACTTGTCAATTGCTTGGAAACAGGGCAGTATCTTGGTTTTCAAGGAAACAAAGTCGTGGCTCTTTCAACGGCCGAAGCGAATACGTAGCCCTTGGAAGTTGCTGTTCTCAAATACCGTGGATAAAACAACAACCGCAAGACTTTGGCATTGAAGACTCTTGCACGAAATAAGATGTGACAACACCAGCGCAATCAATCTTACAAAGAATCCTATCCTACATTCAAGAGCAAAACATATTGAGATTCGACATCACTTTATAAGAGATCATGTTCGAACAAAGAGGTCTTGATACAGTTCATAGACTCAAAGAATCAACGCGGCGACATCTTCACAAAGCCACTTGAGAAAAGCTCATTTGAGTCTATTCGCTCAAGACTCAATATTTTATCTCTTGAAGAATGCTTTGAAGCTCGGACTCGGTAACTAAAGTCGACGAGCATCGACTCAAAGGGTAAAGTCCGAGAATACGAATCGACACGACCGTAAGTTCATTTAATGAAACTGTCTTATTGATAAGGTAAGATTATCTGTCTATTTTAAGGCGTTTATATTTAAAAAAGAGTGGTTATCGATTTATTAAGGCAGTTATTTTTCAAAAAGGAAAATTTTAAGATTTCCAAAATATACGACGATTGGTTTTTCCCCGTATCTGTTATCTTTTATACTCTCCTTCTCCTTCGTTTTTACATTACCCAGAAACCCTAGATCAAAAGCTTTTCACCGCTCTCGTATTTTTCTCTCCAAAACTTCTTCGTTTCAAAATTCTCAACTTTCTTGCGACACAAGTGAGAAAGCTTCTCCAAAGAAAGCATAATGTCGTATCAAAGGAAGTCATCCATAATAGCAAACAGGGGACCACAAGGATCTAATGAGGGGCCTACGCACTTCGATCTGACTGAAGAAAGCGACTTTCCTTCTGAGCAAACTCCTCAACGATCTCAACTACGGTCTTCCCCAACTAGACCTCAAGAACTTCGTCCTCAAGATGCGAAACAGTTTTGAAGATATTGAACCAAGAAAGAACTCTTAAGCCTGCCTTTGTTTATAGGCTCTACTCGTATTAAAGGAAGGAGGTTCTCGCTATGACCTTCATTGATGAGTTTCGAAAGAGAAGGGTTATAGAAACGAGACGCACTTTCTTACTATCATGGAAAGGTCCGGAGTTGTGCCCGAGGGAACCGCTGCAAAAGCATTTGCAAATTTTCCTAGTGACCCTAGGTTTGGTAGTATGAATCAGCCTGAGGGAAAGGATGATGACGAAAAGATGTTCATACACTTTAAACCATGGATGGGTGTGGCTGCAAACCTTCAAGGGAAGAAGGATGAACTGTTCCGCTTAGACGGACACAGAAAGAAGTATGAAAAATTGCTGAAGCATGGGGTGATGAACCCACGGACTGTGGATTTCGATTTTCTGGACCTTTTGAGCATAAATCTGCGAGAGAAATTTGAAAAACTGCAACTTTATCGTTTGCACGGACGTGACATGGCACATTCTGAATTAACGGCGTATTTCTACTCCAATCTCAGTTTCATTGATGCAAACAGCTTTTCTTTCAGCGTGAGGGATAAAGAGTATGTCGTTGATAAGGACATTTTGGCTGATGTACTTTGTGTGGAAAGAGGGGCTTTCCAATCAATCAGTGTGTCTGTAAGCCATGCTACTCTTGAACTAGCAAGGGACACTTGCGAAGGTCGACTCTCCTACTCCGAATGAATGCAACAAATACTTTGCTGCACAAGATTGTGATCAATTGTCTGAGACCCAAATCGACATCCAAGACGGATGTATCAATTTACGAAGCCAAGTTGATGTTTGCCATTAAGATCGGTCTAAACTTCTCTTTACCGCATACAATCATATTTCACATGTACGGATGCATGGCAAAGGACAAAGGAAAACTTCCTTATGCTTTGCTCTCATTACTCGTCTCTTCGGACATCTAAACATTCAACCTCCTCATATTCTCACAAAGTGAAGACTATTGATAAAATGGTCATCGGGTTGAGGATGATTACCAAGATGCGTCCGAAAGAGCTTAGCAAGAAGCTGGAGCAATTCAAGGAAAAGACTCCTATCAAGCTCGGACCCTGACTCATCGGCAGCCAAAAGGAAAGGGAAAGAACCCGTGGTTGGTTCTACAAAGAAGAGAAGGGCAATCATCCCGGAAGATGAAGATGATGAGGATACTATACCTATCTCTACTCTGGTTTCTCAATTTGCTGCATCTATTCCAACTATTCCAGAACATCAAGTTGCAGAGGAAGAGAAAGAGAAAGAGAAAGAGAAAGAGAAAGAGGAAGAGAAAGAAGAAGAGAAGACAGAGGAAGAAAGAGAGGAAGAGGAAGAAGGAAAAGAAGAAAAAGCGGATGAACCGAACGAATAGATTCTCCAGGCGAAAAAAGGAGGATCTATAACAGCTGTCACCGAGGATACTCCTCGGTAGAAGAGTTCTTTTCTCCTCCGTAAGACATGGAAACAAGGGGAGATAAAGAAAGAGAACACACACCTCTTCGGCTGACTTTTAGAGAAGAGGATGCACAAACAGGTGTTAGTCGAACACCTCCTGATGCTGAGGATATTCATGCTGCACAGTTTCGTGAAGGAGAGGCATCATCTCCACACACTGAACTTTCTACTGATATTCATACTGGCTTGACTCCACCATCAGACCGAGCTGAAACAAGCACTCGGGCCCGACAACTCGGAGATTTTCAAAGGCTGCTTGAGATCATCTTGGAACTCAAAGGTCAAATTTATGCCATGGGATATGAATTTCAGAACTTGCGAGAATGAAAATCATGCAATGTTCATTACTTTGCATGATCGGCTTAAAGATGTTCAGCGTCGATTCGGGATACCGCAAAGGGCACTACTCTCACCCAAGTACGGGAAGATTTGAGGAAGTTGGAAGACACTGTCAAATCTATGGAGGACTTTCAACTTGTTCGCATTCCTCGAGCTCCATGATTTTTTTATGCTGACAAAAAGGGGGAGAAGACTTTGCAGATTTTCGAAGATTTTCTGTTTTCAAAACAAACCAAATATTATCTTTTTGCTATCTTGACTTTGACTTGAGTTTTTTTAACGTGTGCAGTCTTTTGAATGTGTGATCACTATGGCAATACTTTAAGCTTCGTAAATTAGATAGTACTGTCTGTTTATGACTAATGAGGTTTTGGTGAATGCAGATCTGTGTACAGGGAAAGTCTGTGTACAGGATATCTGTGTACAGGATAACTTCTACTATCTTTTTAAAAATCTTTTATGATGCTTGCTTAAAAGTTGTATTGCGGGCGACAATATTCAAATCAGGAAAGTTTTGTCACCATAAAAAAGGGGAGATTGTTGGATGAATTCTCTTAAAGTATTTTGAAGTTGACAAAACATTTTTATCGATCTAATCAAGACTTACGTAGACTCTATTGACAAAGTCTGAAGATCAAAGTCTGAAGCTAGCAAGACTCAAGACTTATATTTCAAAGTCTACTCACATGGACAGTTTCCAGGACGACGTTTATTCTGATCTTATATGATCTTTATTCTAACGACTAGTGGATATCTTTCTACTGAATTCAGCTCTAAACGATCTTACTTTCATATGGAATATGTTTAGATTCTCTAAAGATTTCGCAACTTATATTTGGAATTTTCTACTTATGGAAACCGAGATCTTGATTGTATGGGCGAGCAGGATTGATGGGCTATCAACACTTACCTTAAAGAGCTCGAGATCTCTCTAATTGATTCTGTCCAACGGATTGATTGGAAGAACTTCTTTGGAAGGTGCCAACGGTATTGAAGGCATAAAGAAGTATATAAGAGAGATGCTCTAGTTGTTGAAGGGTGCAGATAGAAGAATTCCAAAGTCTGAATCTCCTTTTTCTATTTTGCGATATCATTCTTCGAGCGATATTTGTAATCAAAAGAGAGATTATATTGTAGTGAGAACTTGAGGAAGTGTAGTAGAGTTTTCTACACTGTGGACTCAAGAGCATGAGACTGTAATCACTCTTATTGATTCTTAGTGAAATCTAGCCAAAAAGGGCTGTCCGTGCGGGAGAGTGGACGTAGGCTTGATCTAAGCCGAACCACTATAAATCTGGAGTCTTAATTCTCTATCCCTAATCCTTTATATCGTTAATTATTTTCATTTGCTGCAATTGTTTGTTTTAAGTTATTAATATCTCATTCGGATTTAATTTATTAAAATTGTTTTAAACACCTATTCACCCCCCTCTAGGTGATAATTCTAGTCCTAACAAATTTCACAATATAAATGTCAGTTTACATCCAAAAAGATATTTTAATATCATTGATCCTATTATTATCTTGTCTAAACAAGATCGTTAATTTTAATTTATGATATCATATTTTAATCACAAAAGTTATATAGAAGGTTAGAAAATTCTAGTTATGATGGCTTATGAATACACTATTAATTGCATATTCTTATCAAATCGTTTGAGGGAAACTTTATTTCAAATTTGAAAATTAAAATTTAATCTAATTATCTAGCCGATTTTGACATTGTGAGTGGTTCTCTGGAATAAGTTTGTAGGTTTATAAAGTTAAACATCGTTGATTTTTACTTTTTTCTTTGGGCTTTTTAGACTATAATATGAATTGCAAGATGGGGGTTAAAAATTTATTTACGCTTTCTTCACTTTAAAACTCGCACCAGAATTTTTCAAAGGAATGTTTTAAGCATGTTTTAAAATTTGGATACACTTGATATGAGATTGAATCTATGATCGTTATAGTTACTTTCTTCATAATTGGACTAGAACGACAAGAAGTTTCTTTTCTTTTTCTTTTTTTTTCCTTTATGTTCTTATCCTTGGTTAATATTTAGATATGATCTAAATATAAATATGTTTGACATGTGATCATGCTTCTAACAATTTAACCCTTTTGAAAATATAATACCATAAATTAAAATTGACAACATTTTGTAGGCAAAGTTAGAATAAGATGCGTGATAAAGTGATATTTTGTTGGGTAATAATGGAGCATTAGAATAAGATGCGTGATAAAGTGATATTATGTTGGGTAATAATGGAGCATTTCTATAGTGAAATTGATGAAAGTGATAATAAAAAAAAAGAAAAAAAAAGAAACAATACTTTGAAGAGAGAAATGAGGGTATTTCGGTAAGTTAACCAGAAAAAAAAGAGTCTCTTAGCCAAAATGGAGATGGAAATAGGGCCGCATTTAACATTTGTATAATTAGTTTGAGAAGTCTTACTTAATGTTGGATTGCCAAGTAGAAATATTGAGAATTGTAAATTTGAATGTCAAGTCAGGGAGGCTGATTGATCCAAAAGTTGTTTTCTAACATTGAGCATTATTAAATTTAATTACATGTGCAATTTCATTTCACAAATGTGATATGTATCTTTTTGTTCATCATCAATTCCTAATTTGCCGACGTGATGCTTCTCTCCTCTTAATGGTGGTAGAACCAGCAATTCCTTGGTTCAAGATATTAATCTGGAATCTCAACACAAAACCATGTATACGAATTGGCATAGTATCTTCAGACCCAAAAAAAAAAAAAAAAAAACAAATGCGGTGGTATCTACAGAAAAATGACCTTATTTATCCATGGTTAGAGATCTCTATTTTATATTGTAAATTGATGTGCTCGATGTATCCCTTTAGGATCATAGTTTTTAATATGGATTGATTGTCAATTCATATATTACATATGATTGAATTTCATTCAATTTAAAGTCCAATCGACATTTATTCAATAGGAGAATTTGTAAAAATAGTTAGGTCGAAAATTGATCTATCGATAAATGGCTGAATCTATCCATTTTTCCGAACTCTTTTTTTTCCATGACATTGTGTGTGTTCATCCATAAATCCATTTGTTCTTTGATACATGCATTTTGATTTTCAAGCCATATGAAGTTTGCTTCTCCAATTAATGCGTTAAATTCATCATTCTCTTCTCAACTACTACACACATGTGCGTGCGCACACATAAGATCACGACCCAAATGCGAAAGTTTCTATAACCTTTTGAATTTTCATCGCAGGCAAAATTGCTCATCAAGTGTTAAGTGTAACACCTTTTATCAAAAGGATTGGAGAATTGAAGTTACGGCACGAATGCTGGCTTGAGTTAGCAATTCTAGTTTTTAAAGAGATAAAGGATCCTATGAAACCTCCTGAAATACTCCAAATGATTTCAGGCATTGTCCATGAAGCTGCATCTAATGGAATATCTGAAATTGTCAAGTTATGTCTTAAGCAATATCCGGAACTGATGTGGGATATAGAATTCACAAATAAACTGATTGAAGAAGTTGTGAGGGGACGGCATGTTGAGTTGTTTAGATTATTGAATGCACACGACACAATTCCAAACTTGAGGTACGACACTCAGAGGAACCGCGACCTGATGGAGGCAGTAGTACAATGGTCAACAGGATATGCACCGGCAGATGTTTCTGGGTCAGCTTTTCTTAAGCAAAGGGAACTTCAATGGTTTGAGGTCGGTTCACTATATTTGTTTGCCACTCTTTAATTTATTTACATTCATGTTAATAGACGTCCTTAATTTTCTGAAGGTACTGGAAAATAGGAGCTCTCCTAAAATTGAAAGTCTAAAATTCAAGGTCGGTTCACCTTATTTGTTTTGCCACCCTTTTGTGCTCTTTAATTTACATTTGTGTTGATAGATGAAGGTGAAGAAAGATGAGAGCGATCCTTCTTCTGAAAGTCTGGAATGGGAACCAACGAACGAAAGGAGTGGGAAAACGTACCGGGAAGTTTTTGTAGAACAGCGCAAAGATTTGCTCCAAGAGGCAGGAAAATGGATGAAGGATACATCATCATCTTGTAGCTTTGTAGCGACTCTCATCACTACAGTAGCTTTTGCTGCAGCTTTTACTGTTCCTGGAGGCAACGACAACAATACAGGGCTCCCGATCTTTTTGAAGAAGACCTCATTCATGGTATTCGTGATTGCGGACGCTCTAGCTCTCTTCTCCTCTATCACTGCCACCTTGATGTTCTTGGCTATCCTAACTACGCGCTATGCCCCACATGATTTCCTCCGCTCACTACCAAGAAAAATGATATTAGGCCTCACCTTTCTCTTTCTCTCTTTGGCCTTCATGCTCGTGGCTTTTGGCTCTGCTCTTATGATCATCCTAAGCGAACGATGGAAGTGGATTTACATCCCCATTACTTTGTTGGCTGCCATCCCTATCGTATTGTTCGCAATCCTACAACTTCCCTTGTATGTTGAAATGGTTGAATCCACCTATTGGCCTCGCCTCTATCGTCCCGTGAAGATTTGGAAATGATTTCTGCTATTATTATGGAACAAGGACATCCATGATGTGATATTTGTTTGCACTTGCTATTGTGTGTGAAATGCAGATATTATGGTGTTTGCTCATGTTTTAAAACTATTGATGTATGACATTAGCCGTACTTATGCTTAAGTTTGATGTATGCTGTCAAGCGCCCACCTTATCTCTATGGGTTATTTGGTTTTTTTATCCCAAACAGTGAGCAATTACTTCATTGCTCGTGGTATTAACTACTAAGGTGAACCCAATTCTTCAAAGAACTGGCAACATGGCCATCAATATTTAATATTGATAGGGTTCATCCATAGAAATTCTCTATTCTGCAGAAGATGGCCGCCCAAGTAGTGGCCCACCACAAGGAAATTCTCATATGGCAAGCCAAGCAAGCAACTATTTTAGTTCAGTGGAAGCTCAGCCTTCGAAATCAGTCTTCACCCACTGCCCCAACTTCCGCCGCATCCTCTCATCCAAATCTTTGGCTTTGACCTCCGCCATCTGAGCCACGTTGGCCATCGATGCCTCCTACACTTCCATTATCATCATGCTCTGCTTCTTCTCCGCCACATCACCCCTTCCTAAATTCTCACCTAGCAACAGTGCACAGTGCTCGTTAGCAGCAGCACCAACTCCATTAGAGACATAGCCATCAAAATCCCGCACTCCTACCTCACCACGACTTTAGCCTCTTTCAGGTCTCTCTGCCTCACCACGACTTTAGCCTCTTTCAGGTCTCTCTGTGATCACAGCGGCAAAAGGCTTAGACATTTCTTTGGTGAATAGCACTAGTACACCAAGCACCTAGCCGGACAGTGAAGTGGGGAGGATCAACGTACCTGGATGCAAACGATATGTGGAGACGTTTCAATGTCGGGACAAGATGACCAAATGAGACATACTCTTAGAGCAAACGACCTAGAATCTCAAAGGTCACGTCTCAACGGCCAAACATCAGAGAACAAATTGTTTATGAGCTAGCGGATATCTCTGCACATGTCTCTCGAGACCATAAGTCCAACGAAAGTAAGCAAGAGCAAAGTTTGTTTTGAATTCACCTTGTGATGTTACGATTGAGGTTTCGGGGAATAGGATACCGATTCTTTCTAATCAACCTTAGAGTTTACCGATCTTATGCTGCTTTGGACCAACATTTACGACCGACGCATTTAGAATCAACCAAAGAATACGAGATGAGAAACCAAAGGGACTATTTGAGCAAGAGAGGAGTTTCTTAACCAGAAGGTTCCCATGACACGTTTACAAATGTGTCTATTTTTTTCATCCATAGTGGTGCGAGCCAAACTGAAATTCGACACTTTGGGCGTAAAATCACGATCCAATAATATGTTGATGGCCTTGAAGTCTCTATGTATAACACAATGGGCTCGAGTCCTAAAGCAAATTGGCTAAACCACGATTAGCACCAATCTAGGGCTAGCTTTTCAAGGATAATTACCAAAAAAGTCATAAACTTCTTAACCAGAAGGTTCCCATGACACGTTTACAAATGCGTCTATTTTCTTCATCCATAGCGGTGCGAACCAAACTGAAATTCGACACTTTGGGCGTAAAATCACGATCCAATAATATGTTGATGGCCTTGAAGTCTCTATGTATAACACAATGGGCTCGAGTCCTAAAGCAAATCGGCTAAACCACGATTAGCACCAATCTAGGGCTAGCTTTCTAAGGATAATTACCAAAAAAGTTGTAAACTTATTACACTTATGTCAGTTCAATCATAAATCTTTTAATTATATCAATTTAGTCCTAAACATTTTTACGTTTTGTCAATTGAATCCATCCAATCAATTTTGACTGGAAATCACTACTATGAACGTCAACCATCCTACGTGGCATGACCGTATGGCCCTTGCCCAAGGGGCACTGAGGGTCAGCAAGCTTTTGCCTAGTGGCTGGGGAGAGTCGCTCGGCCCTCGTTGGGCTTGAAAGAAAAAAAGGAAAAATAAAGAAAGCAAAAAAAAAAAGGAAAAATAAATCAAAATTTTTTAAAAGTATTATTAAAATTGTTCATGTCAGCGTTAGTTGTGCTATGTAGGATGGTTAACGAGTACGTCAACGATTTTTGACTAAAGTGGGTCGGATGTATTCAACTAGCAAAACATGAAAAGATTTAAGACTCAATAAGCAAAATTGAAATGTTAATAAGTTTAAGATTTTTTGAACAATTTTCCTTCCTATCTCCACTCAACTTGATCTCACCCCTTGCCTAATGAAGCTGCCGTTTAGGATTATTTAAACTATATATCTCTTTTTATATATTTTTTAATCCACCAACATGCTTATTATTTCAAAATTTTCCCACTTGTTCGCCCCTCATGTATGATGCTAAGTACATAGTTGTTGCGACCTACCCTTTTCGTCCAGAGGAGAATGGACATAGATTTAGAGATATTACCTAAAAGATGAGCCCATAGCTCTCATGTAGGCATGGGCTCTCCCAAGCCCAAACATTGCACTATGTTGGGGTATTCAACTTTAACTTCAAATGACGTGATGAGGATTTTCAAATGAGGAGTCGTCATTAGCCTATTGGGGTCAACGAGAAATCAAGTGATACATTGGAATATACTTCATTTCCTATGCAACTAAAGAATCTAAGGTTGGTATCTTGATTAAAGTAATGATTCAACTGGTGCTCTTTTAGTACTTAATCTTGTTCAATTTAAGAAAATTTTTGTCACACATTCGAGATTGAAATTAAGCTTATCAATTAACATAGAAGGTGATCATGCAGATGCACAATTATTAAAATAATAATCAACAAGCATTTCTAACTAGGCTAAGGGGAAAAAACGATCAACATATTGAAAGTGCTCAATCAAGGCATTTGTCTAAAAAGGAACATTCAAACCTTATTGTAAAGCCCGAGGTTTATTCAATTTTGAGCATACTTTTTATCCAAGATTTTCCCACACTTTTAGGAGAAAACTATCCAAAATCTATTTTTTTAAACCTTTTCGAGGAATTCTAATTTTTTTAATTTTTATGGATTTTCCTATTTTTCTTAATGATTTTTAAAATATTTTTATACATTTTTTGAATTTTTATATTTTTATATTTTTATAATTTTATAATTTTTTGCTTTATTTTTTTTAATTTTTTCATGAATTTTAATATTATTATTCAAAAAAAGAAAGAAATTCGGGCCAGGTGACCCCGCCCGACTAAGTTGACCCAGACCCTATCAGTCCGGGTTGGGTCTAAATCCGGACCAGCCCTAAGAGCCTATTCTGAATTAACCAAGTCAGCCCATAAAATTCTTAGCCCACTTGGAGCCTCCAGCTCATTTCTATTTTCTATTCTCAGCCCAGCTACCTCCGGCCCGCAAAAATATCAGCCCAGTCCTTAAACGAACCTAGCCCACTTTAACACCAAAATCTTCCGGTGCTATTATAACAAAAGCTGAGCCCAAACTCAACAAGCTAATTTTGAGTCCATGTTCACCAGAGACCAAACACGTTCTAGCCCAAACCTAATTAATCAATTAAACCCATGCTAATTCACTCCTCCCCATTTTGTCTTTTTTCTCTTCTTTTTATTACCTTTTTCTATTTCTTCTTCGTCCAACCCCACCGCTTGGATTTCAGTTTCATTCTTGTAACATAAACCTGAAGCATCTAAGAACCAACCGAGAGAATAAACAACCTTCAATGAACAATGGCGCGTATGATAACATTTTTATTTAAAAATATTTTTTTTTCTATTTTTATTCCCTGAACGAATTTCCGAACATTTGAAGATATTTGGTAACTGCACAAAATTTTTATTCTCAAAACAGAAACATATTTGGTACAACCCCAAATTTTTTTGCAACTTAGAATTTCTTTTCATTTATTAATAATTTAAAACATTTTTCTCCTTTTTTTCTTTTAACTTTTTGTCATTCTTCTTCTTCCTCTAGCTGGTCGTTGGCGAGATGCCCCCGACCTTCACCTAACCACCGTGAGGTTGGCATCGCTCGGCCGGGCGACACCAACCTTGTGGTGGCTAGGCAAGGCTCAAGGGGACCTCGCCAGGGGCGAAACGAGGCTCCCGTGAGGTTGCCAGGTCTTGTTTGGCTTATCGCCAGCCCATCGCCAAGGCTGGCAATTGGCTAGGAGTAGAAGAGGAGGAAGAGAAAAAGAAAGAAAAGAAAAGAGAAAATGCTTATTTTTTTTATTTGTTCTTAGGAACAAAGAGACAATTTTTTTATTTTTTATTTTTTATTTTTTTGTATCTACTCCAAATCTACTCCTGAGAATAAAAACCTACACAAACGGATTTTTGTTCTCGAGAATAAAGAAATAAAGAAACAAAAACGTTACTAAACGTACTCTAAATTATATTCAAAATATATTACTAAACTAAAATGAGGCATTGCTCGAATGATTTATTACCCCTAATTGAGATAGCCACTTCGAATTCAAATTAGGTTACATGAAGCAACTCCTACAATAATGTAGAATGGTCTTTTGTATAAGATAGATTGACGAGGCATATTGGATCGAGTTTGATAAGTGGAATACGATTCGAGATATATCATTTCACGTTATGATTATTATTAATTAGTGTGAATATATTCCTATATATGTACGGATTGGACCGAGTCTAATAAATAGTTGGTCCCCCGTGGTAAATACTTGTGACTAGACATCTAGCTGTACAACTTTAAGTACACAATAATCCACATGTGATTGGAGAGATCTTGTACGCTCTAGCCCTACCATATCCCTCCTGTATTTAATTCTGTGTCATTGTGTCCACTAGACAATTCCAATTTATAGGCCTGCAAAAAAAAGTTACGGGAAAAAATTAAGGATTCTTAGTGTCAAAAATTCTAAATCGATATATCAATGTCATATTTACCACGAACTAATTTTCGTATTACGAAAAATCTTGAGTTGGTACGCTAATGTGACAAATCTACTGAATTTTTAGGATAAAATTAGGGAATTCAGCATATTTTTAAAATGTGAGGAAGTTTTTAGGTAAAATTAGTAGGTTTGCTGATCTAAGTTCATTTTCTTTAGATCTAGCTCCCGAGGACGATGTTGTTCAAGAAACCCAATCATTCTAAGTTCACACATTAGATCCACATTGCAAGCCGATCATCCGAGTCGTTTGCCACATGTGTTTCCACGCTTGCATTTTAATGGGGATATTAGAGGGAAGCTGTTGACACAAAAAAGTGCCTAAATTGCTGACTGACGACTGGGACTTGGAGAGGGCGAGCAAGACGTGATATAAGTAAAATTTTGTTGGGAGCTTCTAGTCAGCAAATATAGACAATCAATGACTAAAAAAGATTTGCAAACGGTAAAAACGAAAGGAAATTATTGATTCCTTAAATATGAGTGTCGATGAATAAAGCTTGGTTTTATCAACAAGAAGGCCACGACCGAAACAAATCACTACGAGCTAGGAACCAGGTAATTGTCCAAGTAATGGGGACCAATAGTTTCAGACACAGTTCGCTTGGGCAGGCCTGTATGGCTATCGAGAAATGGAACTGACACGATCATGATGTAGTGGAGCCGAAGATCTCGGAAGCTTACGACCATAAAAGCCGGGAAAAATGGGCCGTTTTAAAAATTAGGAAGTCGAGCCCCAAGTTACGAAAGTATCGGGCATTGCTAGACGTGAAAAGTGGAGAAGTGATATTGATTATCGAGTAGCGGGCTTGTCTAGTAACCGTATATAAATACATGCTGCTGAATTTTTAGGAGCCATATTGCTTTCTTTTATAACCGCCGGAAATAACCATAAGTATTAGGATTCTAGTTAGAGTAAAGGCACCGTCAATCAAGTAATGAATATAAATTATTTAATTTTATCTTTGTGTTATCTTTACATTTCAATACTTTTTTTACTTAGTCGGCCGTGATTGCCTCAAGTCTTCATACCTTTAATTTTCTTGGCGCATCCTTTATCGATTTTTATATCAATTTACATTTCAAAAGGTATTTTTGTCCGTAAACTTTTGACGAAATAGAAACGAACGGAGAGTAAATTTATCACGAATATATCGATTTAAAATTTTATATAATAAAAAATTAATTTTGAATAAATTTTTGTTGCACACCAATTTAGAATTCTTTGTGGTGATCCAAAAACTAAAAACTAAACTAATGCCTACAAATGGAAAAATTTTTGTACGCGTTTAAGCATCTACAAACGACCCTTGTCAATTTCGGTGCACTTTGAAATGGAAACTTTTTATTGACTAACTAATATATTAAATTAAATTACAATGTGAGGGCCCAGAAAAATAATATATTAAATCAAATTAAATAATACCGGCTGAAGTAACCGAAGGCAACATGCCGCACATGCCTTTGAAAAGGACCACGGAGTTCAGAAGTTCGGTGCGGATAGGATAAGATCGCTATATAGATATATATATATATATATATATATATATATATATATATATATACAAAAATCAATTATTTATTTTTGGAAAAATAAAAGAAAAAAACTGAAAAAGGGGAGAGCGTCATCAGCGATACCCCGACACGGTCTAATTCTAATAATTATCGGTCCGTCCCTACACTCCTCTTGCATGCTCTTACGTTGTCTTCACTTTCGCCTGCTGTAGCTCCAATTCAAATGGCTTTTATGTTTAAAAAAAAAAAAAAGGCTTTTATGCTTCCCTTATTTTTCAAAAAGTACCGTAAAACAATCCTAAATTATAGACATTATAACATCAATACCTAAATTTATATGTCACAAAAAATCTCAAATTTGCATAGCATGACAAAAAATCCTCGATTTTTGTCACGTTGGTATAAGTTTAAGATTAAAATGAGGGAAATCATCCCAAACCGTAATTTATATGAATGTTAGTTCGATCTTGAACTTTTCAATTTTACCAATTCGGTTATAAACCTTTGTGTGAAATTCTAACCAATTTCTATTGACCAATTTTTGCCAAAAATCGTGAACATGGCGATGTGTTATATAGGATTAATACCGACAATTGGACTGCATATCAGTGATAGGACTATATTAAAATTTCACATAAAAATTTAGGATTGAATTAATATCTATAGAATATGTTTATTTTTTTTCTCAAAAAATGGGATATTAGCATAGCAGAGGGCATAATTTATGATTTTTTTTTACACAGTAAAAATTGTGGGTATTCGTATCACAATAAATATTAAATATTTGGTGACAGTAATTATTATTATTATTATTATTATTATTATTATTATTATTATTATTATTATTATTATTATTATTATTATTATTATTATTATTCGATTCATTTTAGTGGGGAGAAAGGACAATCCTTGCGACGAAGTGCATGGTGACACGTAGCCAAATAGAACAATAATTGTAAAAGCGATGTTGATCGTGGTGACCTTAACAAAAACTTGTTACACATGGTTTAAAGATTAAATTAGTGAAACAGTGTTGTGATCACCAGAATGTTTTAGAAGTTTCGCATAATTATATGGCATCAATTATTATTATTGTAAAGCAGAAAAGGTGGATTTACATCTATAAATTTCGGAATTGACATATTAAAAAAAAAAAAAAAAAACGAATGTTGAAATTAATAGTGGAGGCTACCTAAGTAGAGTTTTTTTTTTTTTCCATTGTTTGAATTATTGGTCACTTTCATTTCTTTATTGACCAATATATAGGATTGAAGGATGTAGACATAATCACACATATCTAAATTTAAAAAATTATAATAAAAAAATCCCTATTTTTGAACCATCAGTTTTAACTCCTCGTCTTCACCAAAATCATTGATACTTAACTTGAATTCTTGATATGAGCCGAAAACTACCAAGGACCCATTCCCGTCCGCGTTGTATGGTAAGTTCAAGAATTGGAGTTTGGACATACAATGCGCCATGAAAGTTGCGAATCAGAAGATGGACAACTTGGTGAAGAACATGTTCGACATCTCGGTATGAGCTGAATCTAGGATTCAACGTCGAAGTGAATTTTGCCGAGAAATTTTAAGGACCTCTTTCGTGTATAGAATTTGCCAAGTCTCTCTCTATGTAGGTTGCAAAATGAGTGTAAAGATTTGAAGAATAAGGAGATGTTCCAGTCTGGAAAAAGTACAAGCAAATTCAATCTTCGTTTCATTTAAGTAGCGTCTGTCGTGTATCCTCTTATTGGCTCAGCTGTAAAGGCTTTTGCACCATAAGGGTTTTGATTCATTGTCGTAGCTTCAAATATAAGTAAAATTCATCTACTGTTGTATTGTGATAACTTACTGATTGAACTCATGAGCATTAGCGCTCCTTTGGGGAAAGTTTTGGTGCCAAACTCACTAGTTGCAAAACTGAATAAAACAACTGACCTACCCGAGCTATAATCAGCAAAAATTACCTTGCCATAAAAACTTTGGAGTTACACAAATAATTCAAAAGATCCTAGAAGAGGAGAGATGCATCATTACAAGGCAATGGAAGGACAGGGATCACGAACTCTTCGAATAAGTTACAGACTGGGTCTTTCAAAGAAGTTGCCCAAGCCTAAAGCCAATTTCAAGCCAGTGGGCAATTCAACTCAAAACTCAACAAGACATCTCAAGAGAGGGTCAAGGAGGCCATAACATACATGATAATGGAGCTCTGCAACATGCTACACTCGCAAGTCGCCGCTCCTAGTCTTCGAAGCCATTTAGCGAGTCTTTCAGATGCTTCTTTCCAAATTACTATACCATCTATCTGGTTCCTTGCTCTGCATATTTTATTCTCTAGCTCATAAGAATAAAGCACGAGGGCCAACTTTATAATAACTGTGGAATATCTACTACTTAAATATGGGCATCTAAATGCAATACATAACTCGAACAAGATTAGAAAGGGGAAAAAGAAGTCCAAAATCTGATGACCAAGAAGATAAATAATGCAATACAATCTTCCTACTATCTTCTTACTGCAAAATTCGAGGCATCCTCAACTCGACATTCTCATTCTCGGCTCCCAGATATCGATGTTTTGGCTTTGTCGAGGATATCCTGTGGCACCACAACCCTGAACACCGCATAGCGATGATTCAAGCTTTTTTCCCCTGTAGCCGGTGAACACTGCCCAATGCTCCAGCACTCAGATTTGGAAAAGCGTAAAACACACGCCTGATTCTCTGATGCACAAGTGCCATCGCACACCTTAAACAAGACGAGATCTAGCAGAAAAGTTCAATATCAGGAATTTCATCACTCTATTTCAAAAAATCTACAACTCTTTAACACTTGTTACGCCAAATGAATTGCAACTCCCCATGTTATTTTCTCCAGATCTCAAATGTGAAAAATATCTAATCTACAAAGAGGACAGGAATGCAAAGTGCATGTGCAAAGAATCAGTACTGTCCAAGCAGAATCTCGGATATTTTGGGCAAAGGGTAACGAGCCCAATAGGCTGCACAAGCACCAAACCAGACAGTTGCAGCTGATTTGTTTAACTTACATTGTGCATGGTTCCCAAACAAGGTAGATGTCATTGCCAGTGCATAAATACGGTCTAATAGAGAGATCACCATTTCCATGAGCAGCATCATTTTTTTCATCATTGTCGACCTGAATTCCCACAATGAATGTTGGTTAGATGCAGTTTCACATGTTCCTCAGATTGCAGAAATGTGATTGCCATTAAGCAATTCAGAGAAACTATCTGACTTTCGATATCAAACCGTTTCTTCAATTATGACAGCAATGAATCTTGAAGACCAGCCAGACAAGTGAGATTACACCTCTCCAGTTCACCAAAACATGTCACGCCCATCTTCATTTGGAAAAGCACGCATCCATGAAGCATAGATATTTTTTTTTATCAAGGAGAGCTCTGACTTGTTATCTATCCTGAGCAATGTCGCGTCCGCTCATTCGTTTTACTTTAAGGTGTTATCCCCCGCATAAGTGGAATGGGTGGCTTGGGCATTTTAGTTTTCTCCACCAATATCGCTTGGGTAGTCAGGACTTTCCCCGCAATGGATACTCTGTTTTTTCGCGCGCACCTTGAAACCTCGCATGGATCTATCACTCCAACAATGAGAAGATCTTCACATTTTCCCATCATTGCATTGTAACTGATTTCCCAATTACATGTTCGGGTTGACTCTACTACGGTATCACCATCTGCTCCTTGCATTAGTTGCAATGGCTTTTGCAGGAGCAAGGAGTGCCTGCAATTGCAATCTGTAATTGACCACCTATAAGAACAGAGAAACCTCCAAAACAACAGCAAAATGCTAGAAACGATCCTCTACTTGATGCATTCCGCTTAGAATGGCCAAGAGATTATCGAAGACACAAGGCAGGTTATCAATCAAAAGAAAAACTAGAACAAGATTTCCTCAAGACCCCACGAGAGGTTGTTAAAATATAATTTCCGCGAGCCTACATGGCTTGAGCCCAAGTTCACAGAGGCCTGAGATCGAGCTCAGGACACGGCGCATCCTCCAAAAAAAGCACGAAGATTACTGTGCACACCTATATCGACGACTGCCGGGGAATGCTTATTGGAGATATCATACTTTTGCTATGACATCAGAACCAACCTGCTCCTTTGATCTTTCCATGTTGCTCCTCAACCCAGGGATACACTCGGAAAGATGTACATAAAGCTGCAACACCACCAGGCCCCATTCCCTCATTCATATCAGCAAACGTGGGCTACTTTGCATCCTCTGTTCTAAGTTTCCGGTCTTCAAGTTCCACCACATCCCACCTTGATTGAATGCACATTGCTTACTATGGAATAGAGATATATAAGATATTTATCCGGAATGACAAAACTAAGTCGCTTTTGTAAAACTTTCTGATGGACTCGCAAGCACTACAGAATCTTGATTTCGATGAATAAATGCAATTATCTTATCTCTGAGGAAATTAGGGGATCTCAAATTTCACGGGCTTTGTACATCTTTAGTTTCTTCAAACAAGGTGCTGAAAACAAAAGACTTTGGGATTTTGCAAATCTTAATTACAGCAACTCCACCAGGAGATTGGCAATTCTTTCTGCATGCTTTTGTGAATGGTATGCATTGCCAGTTTCAGCTAAATCCTTCTTAATCTGCTCGGCTTTAGTAGAAGGATCAGTAATAATGATAGCTGAGCTTCTACTGATGGTTACTTTTCTAGCAATGCCAAGCTGATCGAAGGTCATATAAGCGAGAGTTAGACTAAAGTCTCTAGAGATGATGGCAACTCTCGCAACACTCTACATAAATACTAACATAAAAAGAATAACAAAAATCCACCAGAACAGTATTGATATTCTCACAAATCCTAATATATATTATTGACAAGAAATTTCATAGTCCTTGTCTGGACAGTGAACAGCATTTCCAACTTTTTACCCGTTTCTCTGTAGAAAAAATACACTACTATTTCCACACTCAGATTTTGAACAGTGAACAGCTCCCAATTCTTCAAAATCTCAAACCAAAGGCATAATTCGTAAAAGGCCATCAAGAAATTGAGCAGAAAGAGAAGAAAAAGAGGAACTGTTCTGCCCGCCACTGCTTGTGTCTATCCAGTCGATTTCGCCCAGTAACAGTCGTCTCTCTTATGCTAGCCGTCTCTCTTATGCTCCCATTCTAGCAGTTGCTTTTTGCCCTAAAAACTATGGCCAGCCCTCGCCATCCATGTCCCGTGCCATGCCATCGGGAGTCATGGCACTATTGTCAACTCAGCACTCACCCTGCCCTCCCCTCACAGCAACCACTCAGCCACTGGCCGTTGTACGGGTAAGGGCCGTCTCTCCCCATATCTGTTTTCGAGGAATTCCTCTAAGTTCGTCTCCCATCTTTGCAGCCCTCGTCATCGTTGCAATGCTGGTGGCTGGCGTAGCCAGCTTGGCAAAGGATGGCCACAAGCAGCCAGGCGAAGGCGAGAGGACTAAAAGAGATTCACCAAAAAGAGAGCATGAGGAAAACTGGCCACATCCCAGGTAACCTCGACCCATTTCTGTTTTTTGAGGAATTTCTCTCGGTTGCCGGCGCTTAGCCACTGTATGGCCAAAAAGGAACTGGCCTTTTCGTTTGGCCAAACAGTGGCCAGGGCAGCCTAGCCAACTTGGCAAAGCGACGAGCGGCCAGAGTGATTCGTCAAAAAGAGAGCGTCCCCACCCCTGTCCCCATCCCTGTTTTTGAGAAATGTCTCTGGGGTCATCTCCTTCGCAGAGGAGGTGGCCGGCTTACCCACTCTTTGGCAAAAAGAAGAAGCTTTTTTTTAATTTTTTTCCGTTTAGCCAAAGACTGACCAGGCCGGCGCAACCAGGTTCGGCAAAGGATGATCGATGAGCGGCCGAGAAAGATCCGTCAAAGAGACGGAGCATAAGGATGAGACGGCCCCCAGTACTAACCGACTCACCAACCAGCAGCGGACAGCGGCAAACGGCGACACGGAGCGGTCACCGCGCAAGGTGAGGGGCGGGTTCAGCTGACAAGAGAGGAGAATCTGGTGGCAGTGGACATGGGGCGCTGCCGGCCGAGGAGACGTACGCTGGACACTACAGTAGATAGGGAAAAAAAACAGGGAGCTTTGCCCTTTCAGCACAACCGGCTGGACAGTCAACAAGCGAGGGAACCGCGAGATGGGAGCGAACGGCCCTTTAGCTGGGTGAAGATGTACAGAACAGTGAACATAGGCGAGCACTGGCGAGAGGGGACACGAACGGTCGCCGGGAGAGCAGGGCAGCGGCGAGGGTGGAAACTGGAGAGAGAGAGAGAGAGAGAGAGAGAGAGTAGGGGATGTACGGAAGTCGTCCGAGACTAAAACAGGGTTTTGCTCATTTATAAAAGAAAATTCGTTCTAATCTCAGCCGTTGATTTCTCATGATCTAATGATAGAGAATGTCGATCCTAGTCTAATCAAATCCAACCGTATAGATCAACTTGATAACGGTGATAGCTATTGGCCCTCGCATCTTAAATTTAATGTAGGAGATTGGGTCTATGAAATGGTTGAAGTCGTCAATCTCCCTTCAATAAATTTAGCGAGATCGAATTACCTTGTCCATTTAATGGTTCCAAAGAACTTCTTTTGGATATATGACGTTGGATTTCTATTTGTGACGTGTTGCCTTGCCGTAAATCAAATAGCGGAAGTCGCAAAAATCATCCTCATTATTACCCGACATTCAGTTTTGGTCATGTAAATATATTTCGTTACAATTTATTCCACGAGTCAGTCTTCCTGTGGCGACAATTTTTTATTCAAAAGTGGACAAAATATGCTCGATCAACACTAAGTATCGACACGTGGTACTTATGCCTATGAGCTTCTAAACACAATTACACTTACCATCCTCATACTTTTAGGAATTTTATAGTTTGATACCTATTGTTTGTTCCGGCAATAATTTTAGTCCCCTAATCAATTTCATTTTTAAATGTCCTCATAGCATTGATTATAATGATCTTAGGTACAATTTTTCATATTTTCATTTCACGTGAAATTTCAGTGATGCAGGCTATCATTTAAATACATTGTATATATGTGTATAAGGATTTTATAGTTAATATTGATGGCTTTGTTATTCACATCTGACCTCCTTTTCAAGATATATCACACGTATAAATGCGAATCACGACAATTCTCGCTATCACACGAAGTACGAACTTGGAGAGTTCACAATCGTGATTGAATAAATTCACATGACCAACCAAATAAATTCACACGACCAATAGAATAAATTCACACCGAATACATTCTGCCGGGCATCACATCAAAGTCTATAATGCGCCGGGAATTACATCAAAGCAGTCTGCAAAGCATCCTGCAAAGTCTATAATGCCGCCGGGCATTACATCGAACCAGTCTGTAAAGCATCCTAAAGGTGCTCTACATTATTAGGTCATGACGAAGTCTATAATGCCCCCAGAATGCGTCGTATAAAATAAACTTCCATCAGAAATCCAATAAGAGTTGGCTAAAAGAGTCGACTCCTGTACGCACTCTCCAATAATTTTCTAAATCTCTTTTCTCTCTTTCTTCTCCCGTGACATGTGTACAATTCGAGAAGGGTCCTCAATAATTTTATAAGGAATTGCAAATTTTCAGACTTGCCCGTGTCCCCTCCCCCGCTACATGGAAAAACGTAAATATGAGCTAATTTAATCGATTCACTTTCCATCAAAAAATTTTGTCTCCCCATTTTCCGTACTTTTTAAAAATAAGCATAAATTCCATATTCAGTTAACTTAGGTCTAATGTGAATAGAGTTATTTAGCCATTCCAATTATTCTATTCTTAGAAAAAAAATTCTGAAATTAAGATTTTAAGAATACTTACATTAACTAAAAGTATATGATGATTTTATTAATTGAGGATGAAAGTATTCTCACCTTATGAGGTAAAATTAAAGATGTCAATGTATTTCTTTTGTGAGAATAACACATTAGCGCAATTCAGGCTCAAATTATGTTAAAATGATTTTTTGAGTTGGCAATAAAAATAAAAGTTAAGAAAAAAAAGTAGTGAAGATAATGATTTTCCTCATGTTGTTCATAAAATACGGATAACGACTACGAATACAAAAATTATGGATATTTATATCACATATATCGTCATTGTAAAAGTGTGTGTGTGTGTGTGTATATATATATTCGGTACATACAATATGAGAAAGGAAATGCAAATCTATTTGCCGTATAAGTTACGTGTTAAAAATAAAAATTAATTGTTTTGATTATGTAAAATCTATTTGTGTCAAGAAAATTTCACATTGTCACTATATAGGATAAAAGTCCATTAAAATATGATTTATATTATGTACACTGTTGATGTAAAAGTCTTTTTTTATACCAGCAGTCTTAGGAACACAAACCTTAAATCTACATGCTAAACATAAAAATCGTAATATTTGTCATTATTTTTGCACCGCCGGCACACTGAACAAAAATATATGGAAATATGTTTTTTGCAAAAAGGGAATGGTGGAAGAAAAGAAAAAAAATAAATAGGAATTCTATAAAATTTCTGACGTCATAAAATTTGGAGATGTGGACGTCATTCGGGAAAAGAGAAGGGTACATCGTCTTTACAGCTGGAACTTTGGCTCCATCCCCAGGTCGATTATAAATAGAGAAGACCCATGGGAGCAGAAAACAACTTCGACTACAACCCCTTGAAATTACTTCTCCGCTTTAGAGTTTTTCCTGCTCGCCGCACGGCAGGGAAACCTCCATGGATATCCAAGACAGTTCGATTCCGAAACCATCGCCAGGTATGTTCTGTTCTTTCCTTTCTTTGTTCTGATTTCATCCCAAAGGGTGATGGAAAAATTGGAAAAGTGTCGCTTTTTGGGGGTTAATTTATAAGTAACATAAAATGGTAACATTTTTATTTATTTATTACTTAGAATTTTCTGGTGTGACCAACGGAAAATGACTCCTAAATAATTTGGAAAGTCCAACTAAATCATCGGAAAAAATTTTCTTTTTGAAAAAGAGCTTACATCCAAATTATTGGGGGACGCAAAATTCTTTGTCCTGGTAATTTTAACGAAGTGATTTAAATTGTCACCGTAGAACAGTATGAGGACTGGACTTATAACCAAAGTATAGGGGCTAAAAGTGAGATTTCCCAACCTACTGAGATCGAAGTGTACAAAGTGTAATTAATTTTTCTAAAGTTATTTATGTAAATTTCCCTTTTGGTAACACAGAGGTTCGCATAGACTTGAGTTCAGAGGACATGACAATTGATCGAGCTTGCCAAGACAGTTGCAAAACAACCAGAGGTTTGTCACTTTGAACTTTTAATTTTTGTTTTTCATAAATCTTGATTTTCAAGCATCTTAACTTTTTCAATCCCAAATACTTCCGGTCTCAGAGCATACATATGCTGACATATAAATTGAAATATAACATTTTTACAATTTTTAAAATCTGGATAATATCTTGAATTATAATTGAGAAAGCCCAATTTTATTTTTATTTTTTTACTTCCGAAAAGTAAAAGAATGTGCTCATAATTTACTTAACAATATCATGGATAAGATCAATCGCAATGAGACAAAAACTTACAAAATCGCATTGTCCACTATATGAAAGCTAGAACGTCCCTCCCTCTAATTGATGATACAATTTCTATCTTGAAAAGAAAGTCGTGATCTTTGTTAAATTTAACGTTAATTTTTTTTTTGTTTAAAAGTTTACCATCTAAGTTCAATGAAAAAAAAATGCATGCAATGATTGAGCTAGTATGCATGATAAAAAGCATACGAAGTGGAATTAAATTTTCTAAGGTTGATTTTATTTGTTTCTCTTTATGGTAACAAAGAAGTTCACGTAGAAGAGAGCTCACAAGGCATGGCGACTGCTAAAGCTTCTCAAGATGGCTACAAAACAACCAGAGATTTCTCACTTTGAACTTTTTATTTTTGTTTTTCATAAATCTTGTGTTTCATGGATTTTGACTTTTGTTAGTCCAAGTCACTTTGAATTTCATCCAATATATGGAACCTAGAAGGTCCCACAAAACTAATTCCTAATTTGATACCTATCTGAAAAAAAGAAGAAGAGAAAACTCACGATCTAAGTTTAACGTTGAATTTTTTTTTTGCTTAAAATTTTACCATCTAAGTTTCATGCAAACAATTCCATGTGATGAACGAGCTTGATACCAATAATGTATACATGATCTAAAGCATATAGAGTAAAATTAATTAGGTTATTTATATTCATTGAATTTTTGGTAACAAAGAGTTTCACGAAAAAGGGACTACAGAACTTATGGCAACTTATAAAGCTTCCCAAGTTGGTCGTAAAAAACCAAGAGGTTTGTCCCTTTTTGAGCTTTTAATTTTAGTTTTTCATAAACCTTTTGTTTAATGCATTTTGACTTTTGTTAGTCCAAATCACTTTGAATTTCACAGCATACAAATGCTAACATATAAACTTACAGATAATCTTTTCATTTTTTTTTTTAAATTTGAACAATATCTATAATTGAGAAACCCCCAAAAGAAATACTCTTTTTACTTCCAAAGAGTAACAAAACGCGCTTACAATGTATGAATGATATCGCGGATTAGATCAATAGCAACTAAGAATTAAAACTCAGTAAAAACGCATTGTCTGATGTATGAAACTTAGAAGGTCTTACCAAACTAATTCATGATTCAATACCTATTTATAAAAACTCACGATCTTTATTAATTTTTCTTTTTTAGAAATTTACCATATAAATTTTGTGCAGAAAATTCCACTGCAATGAATGAGCCTGATACCAGTTATCTATGCAAGATCTAAAGCATACGAAGTGTGATTAAATTTTCCAAGTTTAACTGTATTCATTTTCAAACACGGCAATCAAAACTTTTACCAAACTTACTTTTATTGACAAATTTGGAAATGAAAATATTGGAAAATTTCCATTATATATCAGATGAAAACTTTCGGGTGGCGCTATTTCCATACCTTATCCGACTAAATGCACCCCATTTTCTTTAAAAAGACAAAGTTGCCCTTAATTATTCAATTGCAATTTTAAGTGGTAGCCCTCAATTTATTTACTTTCCTTCTTTTGTGAGCTTTTCTATTTCTATGTAGGATCTAGTTGCCATAGCTAAGAACATCACATGTTTTTTTTTTCTTTATTGTGGATATCCCTTATATATTAAATGCATTATGTTTTCTCTTTATTTTTAGATTTTACTTCCTTAGAAATTAATTTTGTCCAAAAGAGAAATTTCAAAGAAACCTAGTTATTTTCTACATTAAGCAAATTTATGGAATTGAAGTTTCTTACTTGTGCTTTTCGGCTCGACAAAGTTGAGGCGCTCGTTTTTGCGGATGGCGTTATTCGGCTAAAGCCTTGCAAATTAACTTGCCTAGATAGCTTGCCTAAGCCCAAGAAAGAAATGGCTTAATTTGGTAAAGACTCCATCGGTGTCAAGGGACAAAATGAACTTTATCATAAGAAAGAGGGACAAAGTCACCTTAAAGCAACGGTTTGATCACTAGGAAATGAACCTAATGATCCGAGCCTACTTGCCAACTTGTATAGGTCTTGTTTATATTCCCAGTGATAATCATTTTCACCCAAGTAATCCAACCACTATAACGTAAAAACAAAATAAAAACAAGTTATGCTTTACTTGCATACCTTTACATTAGGCGAGGTACTTGTATAAGAAGAAGGAATGAACTCCGCTTAGGGGGACCAAAATTCTTTGATAATTGGATATCTTACTTATTTTCGCATCCTCCATTTACTTTGTTGTTGAAAGACTGCAACGAGGAGAGCAACCCCATGGCACTGCAACCAAGTGAAATACAAGGAGATTCGAATCCTGCTGAACCACCACTAGGTACATATTTATGTTCCAACCCAGAAAAATAAATGAACCTAATGATCTGTGGCCCCAAAGTTTGAGCCTGCTTGCCACCTTGTATAGGTCTTGTTTATATTCCCAGTGATAATCATTTT